>SEMN01000124.1:560187-1201191 GCA_005408345.1 Macquaria australasica
GAAGAAAAGGAAAGAGCTGAAAGGACACAAAGGCAAAAAGAAGAACAATTGAGGAGGGAAAGAAACGAGAAGGAAGAAAAAGAGAGATTAGAGCGTGAAAAGGCAGAAAGAGAAGAGAGGGAGAGACTGGAGATAGAGAGAGTAGAAAGGGAAAGAAAGGAACAGGAAGAAAAAGAGAGACTGGAGACAGCAAAGAGGGAACTAGAAGAGAGGCTTGGGAGGGAAGCTAAGGAAAGGGAAGAAAAAGAAAGATTGGACAAAGAAAAACAAGAAAAAGAGGCCCAAGAAAAACAAATAAAAGAGCAACAAGAAAACAAGCCCAAAGCACCTACGAGAAGTCGAAGAGCAGCCAGAAGAACAACTGCTGACCCGTGTACAACAGAGCCAGAACAAGACTCAACCATATCAGCCAATGATGACGTTCCAGCAAGGAGGACCAGATCTCGCTCCAACTCTTCCAACTCCATCAGCTCAGAGAGGTCTACTTCAAGCGTTAACACCCAGCAGAGCCAGGGGAGAGGCCGAGGCAGAGGAGCAAAGAGGACCAGTGAGTCACCCCGGGCAGCCATCGCCAGAAGCAGCAATAGAAGGAGGACGGCGGCTGCAGAGCCAACAGAACAGGACAGTTATGATATTTCTCCTCAGGGAGTCCTTTTGAGCTCTAACTCCCTCAACTCTGAGATTTCCACTTGCAGCTTGAGCTCTCAGAGCAGAGGAAGAGGAGGCAGGCAGCAAGGAAGAGGGAGAAAAACAGAGACAGACACCATCCCTCCTATCAATAGTCAGAGTGGTCCGAATTCAGCTCCCAAACCTACAGCCAGAGGCAGGAAGAGCAGGAAAGCAGAGGAATCCTCTAATGAGGGTCCCTGTGAAGATGATAAACAGAAGGCGGACTCTCAGCAGGCTAGTACCACAAGGGGGCGACGGCAAGCCAATGCAAATAGCTCTGAACCTGCAGCTGCAGATGAGGAAGACCCTTCAATTCAGGAGGAGGGGTGTGCCAGTGAAGAATCACTTCTCCCTAAAAGAAGTGTCAGGGGCAAAGGCCAGAAATCAGTGAAGAGTGTGACTGGGGAGGCACCAGTAGCTCCTACAGTCAGTGATGGAGATGAGGCTAAAGAGACAAGAAAAGGAAGAAAAAGAGAGTTGGAGGCAAATACAGAGGAGGATGTCAGCAGTAGCTCCAAAATGTCCAAAGGGAAGGAGAAAGCCCAAACATCAGAGGCAGCAGAAGAGATTCCAGTCCAGGCTAAGAGAAGAGGCAGAGCGGTGGAGGTGAAAGAAGAGAGTGAGAAAATGGAGGAGACTGTTGAGAGGAGAGGCAGAGGTCGGCCATCAGCGGTCCAGAAAAAGAAGAAAGAGGAGCGGGGAGAAAGTGGTACATCTGTTGACCAGGATGCACATGTGGAGGCTTCAGAGGTGACTTAATTACTCCACTTTTAAACATGCATCGGAAATTTTGAGGTCTCCGAAGTTGTTGTTTTGATTGAGACAAAAATACATTAGGACTGAAACATAAGTCAGTCCAAACGGAAAGCTGAGTAGTATATAATTAGTGTCCAGGAACTTCTGTCCTTGAAAAGGAAGGCTTTTACCTTGGCCCCAGTGCATCTCTGTCAATGAGTCAGCCTTTCCCACCATCATAATGTACTTCAATCAACATCAGGGACTGTCTAGGTCTCTCCCACTCTCTTAGCAACAACAGTAGTCTGACCTGCACTGCATCACCATTAATACACTTATGAATTAAGTAGTTTAGTGGCCACACAGTCACTTCCTACTCTTCTGTTTTATGATCTTTGCTTACTTTACTCCTTACCCTCACCATTCTCCCTGTGTGTTTCATGCTTTGTCCTTGTCTGTCATAATTGTTGCACTGTTTTGGTTCTTATCTCTTCATCTCCCATCCTCCCCTTCCACCTTTCTCTCCCGTTTAACAGCCCCAGACTCCAACCAGCAGTGTATCCCGAAAGCGACATGCTCCTGCGGACTCCTCGCCAGTGGCCAAGAACCCTCGCTCCTCCTCTGCTTCCCCGGCAGCTAGCGGTCGATTACGAGTTGCCAGCCAGGCCTACAAGGTTTTATATGTCTTTGTAAACATGCGGCCATATTTGTCAGGAAAATTATGCACAAGAGGGAAATTTCACCGTAATGATAAACACATTTTAAGGGTGCATTCATGCCGATGATGATTAAAGCAATTCAGTCAAACTTTACAGAATTTACCGTTATTTTTTTTATTTTTTTTTTTTTTTTTTGGCGTAGGTTACTTTTGAGCTCAGGTTACACTAAATTATGGCTTGGTTCTCCTCTAAAAAGACTGCTCTTTTATCCATTTGGAGCAAAAAATATACGAATGTTTGATGAAATGCATGACAAGGCTATGCTTTGCCAAATTTACAGAGACCAGAATCAGATTTCTTTCTGTCTTTTCTGCCCTCATTTCCTAAAACCTCATCGGATGACAGATTACCAGAAACCTGTTCTTGTGAGTTAACACGGAAGTTTGAGACTTCTGAACAACACGGTGTGTCTGTCGTTCTCTCAGGTGCTGTTCACAGGCATGGTGGACGAAACAGGGGAGAGAGTGCTGGCTCGTTTAGGAGGCAGCATGGCTAAAGGCGTTGCAGACATGAACTGTCTGGTGACTGATAAGGTGCGCAGGACCGTCAAGTTCCTGTGTGCGGTGGCTAAAGGAGTCCCCATTGTCACCACGCACTGGCTGGAAAAGGTTAGTTGCTATATTAGCAGTTTAAACTGGCCCCAGACCAGTTTTCTCTTTCTGATGAATGAATGAGGAAGTATATGTCAAATACTACACTTACATACAGAGACATACTCAAATAGACACTCGCTGCTCTTGTCTTTCTCTCTGTTTCAGAGTGGTAAGGCTGGGAGCTTCCTGTCTCCTAATGCTTTCGCTGTGAAAGATTCGGAGCAGGAGAAGAAGTTCAACTTCTGCCTGCAGGAGTCTCTGAGGATTGCCAGCAGTCAGCCTCTCCTACAGGTACTCTTAACTCAGTCATAGCATTTATTTCTGTACTTATATTTTTCCTCTGAGAGGTTGACAGAGTGTCATTGTGATATTTCCCTTGGCAGATGGCACAGGGGTGGTGGATAATATTGACAGTAAGGACTAGTGAGTCATAGGAATCTAGAAATGTGTGTATAAGAATCACCCTCAGCCTATAGAAGAGCTGAAATCCTTGATTTTGTTTTTACCTACAAGCATTGCTTTTATCTCATCCTCTTTGTTGCTGAGCACAGTGTCGATTGTTTACCATTACACTGTGGCTTGTGGGATGTAATTTGACATTTATTGTTAATGTAGTGGTTATGTTTTATGGGCACTTCACATAGGGAAGCAGGCAGTAATGTTTCCATTTCTGTTACATACTCTTCCTACCCTGCGCCGTCTCATCAAAGCTGCTAAGGGATAGTTTGATACCCCATATTATGCTGATACTGGCTAAAACTGGGGACCAGTATACACATGTAATACCAAATTCCATTCCCAAGAGCCTTGTATTGATTTCCTGTGGCGCTGTTGCAGAGATTAAATAAAAATAGAGAGAAATAATGTTGTGTACTGCTACTCTTGTCTTCTTTCTCTTTCTCTTAGGGATATGAGATCCATGTTACAAAGTCAGTGAAGCCCGAGCCAGTTCAAATGAAAGACATAATCATCTGCAGTGGAGCTTCCTTTCTTTCTAAGATGCCCTCTTCTCACAAGGTACAATTCAAACTTAAAGCTTTTTTCCATCAGGTCTCACATACAATAAATTAACATTATTTTGTGTTAGTCTGTCTTCACATCTTATCATTCAGTATATCTGTAATTACGTTCTTACATATTTTTCTGTCACCCTTCTCTTCCTCCCTTTCAGCCTCACACTGTAGTGATTTCCTGCGAGGAGGACTGGCCGCTGTGTGGCCCGGCTCTCTCTGCATCTCTCCCAGTCGTCACTGCTGAGTTCATTCTCACGGGGATCCTTCAGCAGAAACTTGACTTTCAGACCCACTCGTTCTCTGCCCCTACAAGCAATCTACAGCGTGCAGGAGGCAGAGGAAGGGGCAGGAAGAAGACTTAGCCCCACCAGGGTATATTGTACAAAAAAATTCCCCTTCAAATCTGAGACCGGTAGAAACACTAGTGAGTCAGCTGTTTGACTGTATTAAAGACAAAGAATGTATTTGCCATATGCAGGAGAAGTTGATTGTTCGCTCGCATGGTTGTAAACACACTGTGGATGTAGCACATGTGTAATTTTACTGTGTTAGCTGTCAAATGCTATAAACAAATGTTGTACAGCAACGTTTTGCAAGAGAGCGATGGAAGAAACTTAATTTAGCAAATTTACCAAAGGGATAAAGTGTCTCCAATTTTCATGTTTCAAAAATACTCTCAGAACAGTCTTTTCTTACAGTCTTATCTTTTGCCTTGTACATGTGAAAAAAACACGTAGTTTTTAAAGTTGCAAAAGCTAAAAGCGATGTTGCTGCCATGCAGGGTGGGAAATAATTACCCATTAACCGTCCTTGTCACTTTCCCCCTCTCATCCTCCCCCGTGCTCCACCCCTCTCTTTGTACAACGATAACAAGCAGAGCAGGAATTAACGCTGCTGAATTGCTGCTACACTCTATGTGTGCTAAGTGCTTCAACTCAATCGGCCAGTTTGGCAGGTAACCAGCCATGAAGTGGGAGTTGTATAATCATGTTTGCGTGGTGAAATAGTGGAACCGATGGGGTCCGATTTGAAATCCATCAGTGTATGAAAAAAGCTTGTTTCCTGTCCTGATAAGAAGAAGGTAGTGCCTTTTTTATTCTGAGGTAATCATGAACCTACCAGTGTGTCAGTTCCTCTGTCTCCATTAACCATCACCACCTACTCCATTAAGGATTCATCCAATCCTGTTACCTCCAGGAATGAGACACAGATACAGGCACCTGACTGCTGACGCTGCTTCTACATCAATATCTTATAATGTTTGTCCTTGCCATACATTTAGTCTGTGTGTTCATGTTCTGTATACATGTCATGTTGACAAAGAACTCACAATTGGTTTCTTTCCTGACCCTCTGTTAATATTAAACTCGCTGTGTCGTTGGTGTTTTAAAGACTCATTAGCTTGTAACTAAGTTAGATTTTAGAACTGTTAAATAGCTAATATCTCAACAGCAAGTTTGTATTTGTATCAAATCATGAAGTCTGTATTACCAATGACAACATTAAATATGTGGTATTGTATTAACTATACGTGTATTTACTTTTGCAGCAGCATGTTTTGGTATTATATATTACTAATAGTATCTATTAGTATCTGTATTGTTTAGGCTTCCATGTGTTGCTCAGTTGAGGAAAGCCACAAGATTTGGTGGAAAGTGTTGGAAACATTAAGTAAGTGGACCTTGTATTGTTTTTTCTCTTTTGCCAAACTGCCATTTCCAAAGTCAAGAATGAAGCTCAAAA
The DNA here is from genome assembly GCA_005408345.1 of Macquaria australasica. Lineage (NCBI taxonomy): Eukaryota > Metazoa > Chordata > Actinopteri > Centrarchiformes > Percichthyidae > Macquaria > Macquaria australasica. Next base: position 565,660 of record SEMN01000124.1, read on the forward strand.
TAGAAAAAAAGTTATTTTACTGAGTTCAGGAGTTGAGATTAAACTGCAATGAAGACTCCTGAGGAGGATCTCTCTTTGTCTCATAAAATATGCCAGTTTTACTCTTCTTAAAGTCCTTTAGCTTGAGGATTACTGAGGCCAAGTTTTGTTTCTTGAAACTTTTTTGTTTTTCAAGAGATCTTAGTGAGAGTTTGGGTTGTACTGGACAGATGAGCATCTTCCAACGCATCTGGACTGTTTTTATTTTAAGATTGAAGTGTGAAAAAAGTAAGATTGTGGGTTTGTTTTCTCAATGATAGAAGAAGAAATGTGCAGAGTTGACTATTCTTCTTGACTAAATCCCATTAAAATGATAAACGACCAATAAAATGTTTTTATTTTATGGAAAATTTTGAGAAAATTGATGTGATGGGAAGCGACGCGTCAAGGCATCCTTGCAGTTTAAACACCCACATATTCTGAACACATTATCACTCACTTTGCACATAATGCCCCGGCTGAATTTGTTTATGGACACACAGCTTTGTGCTGAATCAGCATCCTCTGCGGATTTGCTGTCTAGTATCTGATTAAATAAACCCCCGTCCTTACTGTAGGTGTCGTTTTGGGGGGGCGAAGGAAAGGTGGCCGGTGTTTCCCGACACGAGTCGAGTGGCTCCGAGAGTGAGCAGAGCCCGACATATTTTGAACATCTTCCAAATGTTGAGCCGGAGTCGTGAAGTGCTGCTCTTGAGGGGGGCGAGGTTGAGAGGGAGGGAGACGACGAGGGAGGAAACAGGCAACATCCGCACAGATTTTCGCCTCTGAAAGCATCCCGACGTCTCCGCTGACTGCACCGCAGCTCCAACCGGCCAATTGAAGGTAGGTGAGCTTTCTGAGCGCTGCTTTTCTTTTCCTAACATGTATGTGCGGATGTGTTCTCCTACATTTGACTGGTGCGTGACGGGTTAAATTCTGCAGTTTTTTGGTTGATGCGCTTATCGGCTGTCCCGGCCCGGAGGTGACTGATTAGACTTGGAGCTGTGAGGTTTGTCACCAACTACACATTATACTGTCAGTGAGGAAAGGTGTGAAAATATGTTCATCATCAGTCATTGTACTGACTGAACGATCCCGGAATGCAGCCGGCTTCGCCCTCATTAGATATTTTAGGTTAATTTGATTCATTCATCAGCCTCCTGGTGGGATTCAGGTGGTCAAAAATATAATGCAGATTTATTTAGCAGGATGCAAATGATGTCAGCTGTTTCTTATTGCCTTATACCTATGTGAACAGCTTAAATTTGAACAGGTATGTTCAGTCCACCTTAATTGAAAAAAAAAGAAAAAAAATGTAACTATTATTATCACTAGGCCTACATTATTATTATTATTATTATTATTATTATTATTATTATTATTATTATTATTATCAAAATGATGCATTATATTATATAGTCTTATCTCATTCCCCTGAGGCTACCTTCTCTTCATATAAAGAAGTTATATGGTCCAATAGGCAATATATTCTATACAGATAACACTTAAAAAGCTTAATAGCATCCATTATCTGAGAGGAGGCTCCAGCCTGAAGGCTCTCTGGCTGTGGTGCCTCTGCCTGCAGTGTGCTGCTCATAGAGTGAGGCCAGAGCTGCATGAAGGCCTTAGCACATGAGAGCAATGACTAGGCCTATATTATAATTTCCTCTTTACCATGAGCAAATTGCACATCTTCTGTGCTTTTATACTGTGTTTGTCAATGCTGCACATAGCTCCACCATCCCTCTCCCTGCTCCTCCCTCATGTCCACTGATTGTAATGAATCTGACAGGTGCAAGCAGTATGGTGGAAACCTGTCTCATCCTTTAGTTCACTGCAGCCAGCTTTGGAGAAAAATAGGTCAGCTACAGGCTTCCTATCAAAGATAAACTTTAGGAATTATACTTTTGGATTTTGTCTAGACAAGATTGTCTGGTTGTTTGAGCCTCTTTTCCCTGCATCGTCTCTTTCTGCTGTGCTGATCTGAAGGATGATATGATGCAGAAGTTGCCAGTTTGGACGTTTGGAAAGTTTCTGAATTTTGAATGCACCTCATTTCTGCAAAGGGAACCACCATATTTGTTTGAAAGTGGTGCACATAAAGTAAACATTCAGCCATTTTCACTTGTGTGTCTCTCTTGGTGCAGCAGTCCTTTTATTCTCCTTCTTTTTGATGTCTCATGATTTATAAATGTCTAGCGCTGTGAGAAGAGGGTACAGTAAGTGCATCTGTGTGTGCGCGCGCCTGTAAATGTGTGTTTGAGCTCACTTCTAGCATGCCTCCTCATCGTCAGAGGGACCTTACCCCACGTAAAGCTATTTTTCCTCATTACTTGCGCAAAGGAAAAGAGTAAAGTCAAAATAAAAGAGAAATGATGAAGGGCAAAGACACAGAGTTTACTTTGTATGGTCCCCACATCTGCAGTCATTGAAGGCATTTCCGCCTCTTTAAAGCCCATGGACAAAGACCTGTCTGTCCTTCCAGTAAATAGGGAGTAAGGAACACAGGCACAAGCTTTGATTTCAGAGTGGGATGCACTGGCTTGGATTATATAAGATAAGGAGGAGGAGAGGATGAAAGAGACATAATAAAAAGAGAAAAAGATCCAGAGAGAAATGCAAAGGAAAAAGGGGAATGAGATAGATGTCCCGAGATAGGGAGCGGAGGATTCGGGTTGAGAGGAGTCATACTGAGAAGACAAAATGTGGTGCAAAGAAAGTGAGCGATGATACGGAGCTGTCAAACAGAGGCATTGAAAGTTAAGGAAGGCAGCAGAAGAGGACAGGCAGACTTGAGCAGGGTCGTGATGGTGGTAGATGTAACACTTGAAGATGCGAGAATGGTGACAGAAGTGAGAAAATGGAAGCAAAGAGGGAAGAAAGAGTGGAGAATCCAACAAGGTAAAATAAAGTGAAGCTAAGTGAAGGGAGACAGAGTCAGGGAAGGATGTAGCAGATGGCATATTTGTCTGCGTCCATTGTTTACAGCTCAAAGGACAGTGTGTGAATAAGCTTATAATACAGCTTGCATGTGTTTTCATGTGCTTGTATGTTTGTGCTCAGTGAGGCGACCCTTGAAGTGGCCTCAAATGCTCGAAATTACACAGAAATGACGGGGAAGATTTTAGATTTGCTTGCTTCCCAGATCCTGCATAGAAACACCAGATTGGCTGTGGTGACTCCTTGAGGCCTACTGCTGTGACAAACAGATGGACGACACGGTTCACTTTTCTCTTTCTTCAGAGCCAACCAAGCCTACATCTCAGATTGCCGTATTAATTAAATGCTGATGGCTACAGGGGTCAACAGTCAGTACTTTAGTTGGAAGTTGTGATCAGTGGCCTAAAATGAGAGTTCAAAGCCAGAGAAGAAGGCAAAAATTCCCGAAACAAGGATTGGGGACTGCAGTGATAAAATTACAGTGTAATTTGAGTTATATAGATGACTGTAGCAAAGGACACTAAAGGTTTGTTTGCCAAGAGACACTATTCTGTGTGACGCAGCTTTGTTCCATATTTTGTTTCAGATACAATAAAATCAGTGGGCTTTTAGGCTTTCTGCCCAGAGTGTGGTGCGTGGATGTGGCAGACACAATGCAGAGGGTTGTATGAGGCCTTCTGTGAAACAGCAACTTTGGTGTCAGATTATGACACTGTGAAATGTTAATTATTTCCATTAAACAATAAGAGAAAATGGCCTCTCTGCTGTTGCTCTTTCACAATATGTTCATATCACACATCTGCAAAGACAGACAGGTGGCAGACATACAGAGAGTGCACACATGGGCTTATACACAGTGTGAAGATGGCTTAATGCTTCATCATTTCCAGCAGGAATGGGATGTCTTATGATGTCTCCTGTGTTACAATGAGACACTTTAATCTTTACTGCATGTTTATTAGCTGCTGCAAAGTGTGACTCTGAGCACTGCAGGTGTTCCCTCCCAGTCCCCTCCTGGGCTTTGTAAATGAAAACTGCAGCAAAATCTCCTTCGCACAAACCCTCTTGATGTGTTGCCTCATTGTGGCAGAAGACAGTTCCCATCATCATAATCCCCTCAGTGTTGCAATTGATCACGATTCTTCTCAGAAACCGTCATTTAGCTCATTGTGGGAAAATAAGTTTGCCCTGCAGCCCTTCTCGTTCCTGTTGGAAACGCAGCCAAGTCGCCATTAAGATCCCCACGATTTGAATTATCTTGAGATTCATGAATTATTCTGTTTAAATTCAGGCACATAATCAATAGACAGTCCTTGACAGTGATCCAAAGCCAGATGGCCCTTGTAAACATGCACATCCACTTAAAAGGGAAGGGCATCTTTAAGACATAAATGCCTGTTGGTATGGCCTTTAAACAACACTAACTTTGACTCATAAATCTACACATGACCCTGATTTTAAATTGAGCTCAGCTATGCTATTAAGTTATATTGACACTGTCATTGGCTTAACAGAAGTTGCACCACAGGCTGTTTTTTTATGTCTGAAGTCCAATAATAACCTCCAGGCAATGGCAGATAAATTGAATTTACAGGGACTGCAAGACTCTCTGCAGATAGTCTCTTCAGGGAAGTTTTTTTTTCATTTTTAGATTTTTAGTGTGATTAGATAGCCAAATCGATTTCTTAATGCACTTTAAAGAACATATACAGGATAAGACAAAAGAAAGAAAGAAACACAGTGCAGGGCTCAAAGGTATGCAAGTTTAAAAGGCAGTGTTTTGCATGAATAATGAATCATATTCTTACAATTATTATGAGGTTGTACATACGTTCACTTTAGGACATGTTTGTGGCATATAGATAACCTTGACTGCATGCTACTTAGGTGCTGCACTGTCTGACTGTGAGCCCTGCAGGTGTTTCCTCCTGGTCCCCTCCTGGGCTTTTAAAATGAAAACCACAGGAAGGTTTCTTTTGCTCCAACCCCTTGATGTGATGCCTCTGATGTCTCAGCACAGACGAAAGCCGTTCACGTCATCAATATTTCCCCTCAGTGCTGCAATTAATCAGGATTCTTCTCAGAAACCTTCACACAATCTTATGGAAATTATGTTTTTGCCCCGTTCCCCTTCCGGTTCTGGACGTTTCCTGTTTGAAGAGTTTTTTAAGCAACTGAGTATTTTCCTGCTGTCCTTGAATGTTTGTAGCAAGAGGTCTATACAGTGAGGAATATTTTACACCTTAGATTACTGTCAGGGACATCACTGAATGAAGGAGCACTTCAGAATAGTGTGTCATTTTATTGTTTATTGGCTGCTGAAAGTTTTCTATTAATAATTTAGCAATTTCTCTCGAGATTCTTGGCAGTAAACTTAATTTCACCTCTGTTGGGAAGGTGTGTGTGTGTGTGTGTGTGTGTGAGTGTTTGTGTGTGTGTATGTCAGCAGGAAATCTCCATAACTGATGAACAGATTCTCTTTATATTTGGTGCACATATCAACCTTGATCCAAGGAACAACTGATTGCATTTTAAGGGTGATCTGGATCTAGTATTTGAGCCAGAAGGTTGTTATTGTATTTTCAGGCAATACTGAAGCTTATAGCAATAGACACAGAATTCCAAATCTTGTCATTTGTAGTATAAAGACAAACTGTACTGTTTTGTTACAACTAAGTTAATATGTTAAAAAATCTTGTTTGAGGCAATTTTTATGTGTTTCTGTATTTTTGTTGTGGCCACTTTAAGAATCGCAGATGTCAGTAACAGGAAGTTATGTCATGTGACCAGTAACCAGGAAGTAAGTGAGCATGACTCTGAGAGCTGTTGTTTTATTGCATCTGAGCTAATCCAGTGAAATCTGCATACATCTTATGCCTTTGGTATAGCATCGTGGGTATGTATGATTGTTTTACTGTCATCTACAAGCACGGATCATTATTTTTGCGACAATGTTACATTTTGTGAAGTTTGATGCTAGAAATCTTTAGGTTACTTGCGTAACCCCGGTTCTCTGAGTAGCATGAGTGAGTGTCTCACATTGGGAACGCCTATAGCGTGACCTCATCAGAAGCTCCTATTGCATTCTGCCAGCCAGGATTGGCTGGAACTAAGCACGTCAGTGTCAGGGAGGGTGGAGACCCTCCCCCTATAAAAAGGGTCTGACACTACGCTGCCAGTCATTCAAAAAACACTCACCTCTTCCTCGCTACGAATGAGCAAGGAGGGTGGTCTGGTGAGACACTCACTCATGCTACTCAGAGAACCGGGGTTACGCAAGTAACCTAAAGTTCTCTTTCATAGCATTCGTTTCGTGTCTCACATTGGGAAAATACTGACTCCCGGATTGCTAGGCAGATGTTACCGGGGGACCAACTGTCCCGAAATGAGCCTCACCGTGCCTTAGCCACACTAAGCACCGAATGGGCCAATGGAGGAGCCGTAACATCCAGCTTGTAGAACCTGGCGAAGGTGTGCGGCGAGGCCCAACTTGCTGCGGCGCAAATCTCCTGAATGGAGATCCCTCTGAAAAGGGCCCATGAGGTGGTGAGACCCCTGGTAGAATGTGCACGCAGCCCCTCTGGTGGCTGCAAACCCTTAGAGCTATAAGCCAAAGCAATAGCCCCCACAATCCAGTGAGAGAGCCGCTGCTTTGAGACTGGCTTTCCCAAGTGGTTCTTCGCCCAAGACACAAAAAGCTGGTCACTTTTCCTATAGCTTTTGGTCCTGTCCATGTAAACGCGCATTGCCCGCACCGGGCACAACATATGTAACCGCCGATGCTCATCTGAGGAGAACGGCGGGGGATAGAAGGACACAAGGTCAACTGGGGAACATGACCCTAACACCTTAGGCATAAAGGCAGGGTTAGGTAGTAACGTCACCCTTACATTCCCCGAAGAGAACTTTGTACACTCACGGTGCACTGAAAAAGCATGAACCTCCCCCACACGTTTAGCTGAAGCAAGAGACAGCAATAAAGCTGTCTTTAAAGCCACCATTTTCATGTCCACCTGTTCCAGCGGTTCAAAAGGTGGGGCCGAAAGAGCATCCAATACAGTGGGGAGGTCCCAGGATGGGGCCAGTGGTTTAGAAACTGGGAGCCTACGACGCGCGCCCCTCATGAAGCGGCAGACCAAGGGATGCTGTCCCACAGCCTTCCCATCAAAACCAATATGGCAGGCAGAAATAGCTGCCAAGTACACCTTGACGGTGGAGAAAGCCTTCCCTTTGTCCACCATGTCTTGTAAGAAAGCCAAGATCACAGCCACAGAACACTGAAAGGGGACTTCTTGTAAGTCAGCGCACCATTTCTCAAAGATTGACCATTTGCTCTCATAAAGGGACCTCGTCGAGGGGGCCCTAGCATTCTGGATGGTCTCAATCACGCTCAAAGGGAGGCCCACGGTCCTCAGATTGAACCACTCACGGGCCAGGCCCACAGAGCCAGCCTCTCTGGGTGGGGATGAAATATTTCTCCGCGCACCTGAGACAGCAGGTCCCTCTGTATTGGCAGAGGCCATGGTTCCTGGTAAAGGAGCTGGGTTATCTCTGCCAGCCAGTGCTTTGATGGCCAGTAAGGAGCTATGAGAATCATCGACAGGCCCTCCTCCCGCACCCTGGCTAGGGTCGGGGAGATCAGAGCTATCGGGGGGAATGCATACAGAAGAGCCCGAGGCCACCGGTGGGCCAGTGCGTCTATTCCCAGAGGAGCATTCTGATCGTGAAGGGAGAAAAACAGAGGGCACTGAGTATTCTCCCTCGTTGCAAAGAGGTCCACGGACGGCCGCCCGTAACGCTCCCAAACCAGACTCACCACGCCTGGGTGAAGTCTCCAATCTGCATAGAGGGGGTTTCCCCTGGACAGAAGATCTGCCCCCCGGTTCAGTATCCCCGGCACATGGGTGGCCTTCAGGGACAGAAAATGTTTGCTGCTCCAGACAATCAGTCTGTGTGCCAGCATGTGCAACTGAAGGGACCTTAGCCCCCCCTGTCTGTTGACATAAGCTACCACCGTGGTGTTGTCTGACCGGACTAACACATGTTGGCCCCTCAGAAAAGGGAGGAAATGTTTCAGTGACAGATGAACAGCTAACAACTCCAGGTAATTTATGTGAGATGAGCGCATGTGAGGATCCCAGGTCCCATTCACTGCTCTCCCCTCGAATATGCCCCCCCAGCCTGATAGGGAGGCATCTGTTGTGACCACTTTCCTGCACAAAATAACCCCCATAGGCACTCCCTGAGTCAGGAAGCCCACGCTTCTCCATGGGATTAGTGCTGCTGTGCAGGCCACTGAGACTCTCACCCTGTGAGAGCCATGACGGCGTGGGTCTAGCCTGTGAGAGGCCACCCAACGCTGCATTCCCTTCATGTGCAAGCGTCCCATAGGAACCACCACCAGGGCTGAGGCCATCAGCCCTAACAACCTTTGGCAAAGCCTGAGAGACACACATTTCCCCCTGCGAAAAAGGGCTAAACAGTCTCTGAGTGCCTGCGACCTTTCTCCTGTCAGCCTCACTCTGGCCTGAGCCGAGTCTATAAACAGACCTATGAAGGAGATGGTCTGACAAGGAAGAAGAACACTTTTTTCCAGGTTTATTTTGAAGCCTAGATCCACTAAGTGCTCCGTGAGTAACCGTGTGTGATTTGCCGCCCCCTGGCGGGAGGATGCCGCAATGAGCCAGTCGTCGATATACGTGGCTACTCTGACACCTCGCATCCGGAGCGGCCCTACGGCCGCCTCCGTGCACTTCACAAACACTCTCGGGCTTAGGGAGAGACCAAAGGGGAGGACTAGATACTCGTAACTCGTCCCTTGGAAGGCAAATCTGAGATATTTTCTGTGTGGTGGGTATATTGGGATGTGAAAATACGCGTCCTTGAGGTCGATTGACGTGAACCAATCGCCCGGGCGCAGAAAACGCAGCAGAGACGCGTGCGTTAACATCCTGAATTTGTATTTCCTGAGGTGCTTGTTTAGATCTCTGAGGTCTAAAATTGCACGCATGCCGCGCCCCCCCTTCTTGGGAACCAGGAAATATCTTGAATAAAAACCACTCCGACTGTGCTCTGGAGGGACAACTCTTATCGCTCTTTTCTCTAGCAGGGAAGAAATCTCCTCCTGTAGAAAACGAGCGGCTTCGCCCAGAGCTTGTGACGGAATTACTCCCCTGAACAGTGGTGGCGTTACGGCGAATTGAAGCCTGTATCCCCCGCTTAATGTTCTCAAAACCCACTGTGAGTTTGTGCACTCTGACCAGCTCGCTGCTCTCAGAGACAGGGGACTGACTGGCCAGTCTGTCACACATGGAGTGCGAGCTCCCTCTCGTGGCATAGGAGCGCAGTACCGCTCGCTCAGTACTGCGCCTGCGCGAGTCGTGAAACTCACGGCAGGGTTGTCTATGTCCGAGTGAGGTGTCACTCCTTCTGGGAAATGAGTGACCAAGATGTTTTGCAACAGAGGTTTTATTTTGTTTTTCATCGTTATTAACTGCGCCCTCGGCACGTTGCCTGGATGCGACAGTTGGGATAACTTTAATTCTCTGTAACAGTAAGAAGTGCTTATGAGACATGCTTCGGAACCACCGAGGGTCTCCGCCCGCTGAACACTGTCTCTGCTTCTCTTCACGGGGCGCTGGACCGGGTCGAACATCCCGTCGTCCGTGCGTCGAACAGAACCGAGCTCTGTGAACCTGCTCGTGAACGGGGCCGCTGGAACTAGCGAAGCCGGAGGGGGAGGCAGAACCGCCTCGCTCACCACAGCCAGGGAGGCTATCAGGCCAGCCGCTTCTTCCTCCTTACCACATGAGAGGAGGTAGGGGGTGGTTGGTCAGACCGCATCCCTTCCTGAGGGAAAGACTTTTTCGGCCACGGGCCCTTTGGAGCCGATGCTCTCGGCGGGGCTTGAGGGGCTGTCTGAGGCTTGGGCAGCCTGGGTATTTTGAAAGTGGGAGGTGGCCGCGCCACCGCTTGGGCGAAGGATTGGCGATGGGCCGGAGGGGTGGCAGCGGGCGCCCTTCTCGGCAGACACAGCTTCAGAGCTTCATCCTCCCTCTTTCTCTCCTTGCATCTCTTTTGCATCGACGTGACCGCCGTACCGAAGAGACCCTGGGGTGTTATGGGGGTGTCGAGGAGGTCCTCCTTCTCCTTGGTCGACAGGGTGGTGAGATTCAGCCAACGGGCTCTCTCCTGCAGGACCATCAACCCCATGGCCCTGCCCTGTGACTGGATCGCCACCTTGTGCAGGTGGAGGCAGTGGTCGGTGACGATGCACACCTCCTCCCACAACGCGGGATTAGGCGAAGCCGTCATCTCCTCCTCCAGCTCGGCTTGGTATGCCATCAGGAGAGATGTGGCATTGAGTGCCCGGACCGACAGTGCAGCTGCCTTGTATGCCTTATCTGTCAGGCTGGATTGAAAACGGTCCGCTTTGGACGGGAGTGTAGGCCCCGGTGATGACAGGGATGTTTTCGGGTGGAGGTGGGCTGCCACCACGGGCTCCACCGGGGGAATGCTGCGGAAACCGTGGCTCTCCATCCCCTCACAGTCAAGCATGGAGCTGCCTGCCACAGGATGCTTCTCTCTGTAAGGCTTGTTGCGCCAAGAGAGAGCAAATTCCTCCAGTAATTCCGGGAAAATGGGCAGGAGTTGTTTTCCCGTCCTCTTTACTTTGGGCAGCTTTTTCCCGTCATAGCGAGACCGCGACACCTCGGCCTGAACTTCAGGCCATTGGATGTTGAGCTTAGCAGCCGCGCGTTTGCACACGTCCTGCAAGTCCAAGTCCAATACGGGGGAAGACGAGTCCTCGGTTCCCGCCGGAGCCGCCATTGAGGGTTGGGGTTTTGCAACCCGGCCAGACAGTGCCAGTGAAGAGTCGTCGTCTTCATCCTCGTCGGTCATGAGGAGTTCCGACCCACCGTCCGAGTCATCATCCGCTGCACCAACCAGATAATCCAGCGGACCTGCCGCGAGGCCGGGTCCGGTCGATTCCTGAGACAGCGGGTCACAGAAGTCGAGCTGATCCCCCCAGCTCGGTCCAGCTTCAGCGTCGGCAGCCATGGTCTGAACAAGATCCATCGGCTCCAGAGCCGCTGCTGCGGTAGAAGCCATAATTGGGTCGCCGCCGGACAAATTCGTCTGACGAGCCAGACGGCGACGGAGCACTTTGAGGGAGAACCGGCCACAGTGTGTGCACCCCTCCGTGGACTCAAAGGCGGCTTGGGCGTGTTTCAGGCCAAGACACATCACACACATCTGGTGAGTATCCCAGCTCGAAATTTTATTCCCGCAAGGGCAGGCTCGCGCCTGTGATTTCTCATCTGCTGTGGTGGGCACATGAGCGGCAGCCATGGTCACTAGCAGGGTTTGTTAGCTGTGAAGCTATGCTGTATGCGCGCTCTTGCTAACCTGGTGTGGCTAGGGGATAGCGGGAACCGACTGGGAGTGTTGCGACTTCCAGGCAGATTATACAGCTGGAGTATTGCTACTCTATGGTTTGTTAGCCAAAAGCTAACGTTAGTGTGGTAAAGTATTCCTACTTTGGTGGGGTATTGCTACCGTAGAGTGTTGCCACTCGGTTTGGCTAGCTGCCAAAAGTATTGCTACTTTCGACAATTAGCAGCCCAGACTACTGTTTGGTGACAGGCTAGTGTGAGCGGTCACTCTCGGATAACTGAGCAGACCGTGAACCAAGCGCCCGGTGACCGAGTTTTGCTCGTGTCGATGGACAGTTAAGCTAGGTCACAGAAAGGCAGTTGGCTCCAGAGAGAAGGTTTGGAACTTCTGCTTGTAGCGAGAAGAGGTTTTTGAATGACTGGCAGCGTAGTGTCAGACCCTTTTTATAGGGGGAGGGTCTCCACCCTCCCTGACACTGACGTGCTTAGTTCCAGCCAATCCTGGCTGGCAGAATGCAATAGGAGCTTCTGATGAGGTCACGCTATAGGCGTTCCCAATGTGAGACACGAAACGAATGCTATGAAAGAGAACTACTGAGTTACTCTTGCTAATGACTACGCTGTTCTTAAGCCATTAAAGGTTCATATAAGAATAATTACAGATAAATAAATGAACAGATGGCCGATTACATGTTGAAATATGATGCCATATAATACATGTGAAGTTAAATATACAATAAATACATTAAAACCTGTAACAGTAAGAAAACAAGGGGATTTAATTCATATTAAAGAGTGAGATGGTATATATACACGTTCTGTATATCTGTACATGTTAGAAGCAAGCATAGTTTTGATTATGCTTTTTGTATGTTTTAGTTTCACCCTTCCTTCAACGTCAATAAACCTGTGGACAAGGGGACAACTGTCTTCAGAGTCTTGATGTTAGGATGGCGTTTATCTGACTGCCAAGTTATATACAGCACATATACCGAGGGCAGCACATGTACCTTCAAATTAAAAGAATGGAAAGCAACAAAATCAAACAAAGAAACACTTTCAGTTTCTAAAAGAGTGTGACATTCACTTTATAAAAAGAGTGATATATGTACAATTATGAAGGCAATAAAATAATGTTGCCTGTAGGTTGACTTTCTATGAACACATACATCTTCCTTATTTCTTTTTAGGCACAACAGAATCAGCCAGGATGGCGACAGTCAGTGTGATCGCATTCAGCTTTCTGCTCACCACAGGTATGCTGAGAAAACATTGTGATGCTGTTCCCTCTAGTAATGATCTTTTGGCAGTCAGCTGATCATGCTACACTGTATTATGTACTCAGGAAACACTGTTTTATTTAATAGTTTAAGGTAAGTTTGATGGTACTGGAACACTCAATTTGTCTAATAGACATTAAGAAACCCTGCAGAATCTGTGAGAAAGTAGAAGTAGAAAAAACATTGTTTCAATAGAGAAGAAAATGACTATTGCAGTTTAACTGAATAGAGATAGTCATTATATTACTCATATCACTTTTAATTTGTATTTTCTTTCTTCTTTGTTTACAGCTCTTTCTACCCCTGTGAAAGGTAAGACTTAGTGTGCCAGTGCATCATATATCACTCATCAGTTATAAATTATGAACTTTTCTTGCCATGTTATGTGTTTATCAATGCTTCCTCCTTCCTTCGTCCATCGTATAATCCAGTCGAGGAGGACTCCATGACCTTGTTCCACGGGGAGGATTTCCACATCATGCTGCCCTCACTCATGTTGGAGGTCACGTTTCGGAACCGGTCTACTCCCCGTTCGCCCGATGTGGTCCTGATGCGGGGCAGCAAAGTGGTCAACAACCGGGCCAAGCTCAACCACCACCTCAGCCACCTCATCATAGACGCTGTGGGTGAGGGAGACGAGGGCGTGTACACCGTGAAGAACCCAGACAAGCCAGAGGAAGTCAGACACATTACGCTTGTAGTCCGAGGTACTGACTACATGACTGTATGATACATTAGGAGTGGTAATGAAATCAACTGACATGTTACATTCTCACAGGCAGAATTGGGAATTTCAATTCAAAACTCTAATTTAAAATCTGCTGGAAGACTCAAATTCTTCAGATTCTTCCTTTTGGATTACCTCATCTGTGATACAAAATGGACAAGTTCCACATAATAAATTATACATTTAACAGTGGTTTTAGCCATTAATGCAACTATAAATTGCACTGTCAATATAATACAGACCAGTAAAATAACCTTTTAGATCCAAATAATTTATTTTCCAAGCATTTTTCTATTTGAAGAAGTAAAGTTTTTGCTTTGCTGTAAACTTTGCAAAGAATAAAAATGAAGCAGTGTTTGATTTTGTTTTTCACTTGACAAATTATCCCATCAAGTACAATCGAAAACGTCTTCAACCATGACAGTCAATGATGAGTATCAAAGAGGGCTGCAACTAACGATTATTTTCATCAATTAATCTGCTGTTTTTTTTCAATTTGTCAATTAAGCATTGAGTCTATAAAATGTTAGAAAAAGTAAAAAATGTCCGTCACAATTTAAAAGGCATTTAGTTTATGATCACAAAGGACTAAAGAACGCAGCAAAAATGTACCTATAAGATGTGAATTTGGGGCATTTTTGCTTGAAAAATGACTTGAAAGATTATTCAATTACCAAAATAGTTGCCACTCTGTTGGTGGACTAAGTGATTAATTGTCCATCATTTCAGCTCTAGTCTTGTTATGGATTGAACTACCAGTAAAGTAACAGTATATAAAATTGTTAAAATTAGCCCCCCCTTGACAAACTACATAAATAAAATGCTACTTACAATGTACATTACAGTACATTTAGCTGATAATAGCCTACGTCTGTACGCCCACTAATAAAGCAATACTTTGAATGCAGGACTTTGACTTCTAATGGAGTGTTTTCACACTGTTGTATTGTTACTTTTACTTATGTAAAGGATTTGAATACTTCCTCTAACACTGAATGACATCAGAGCCACAACCTCAGGATGAAGAATAAGCATCTTATATCTGATCTGGAGTCAGAGTCAGGGTAGCGTAGGAGCTGTCATTTCTCCAGCTTTAATCATGCAGTCAGCAGCCGAATAAACCTCTCAGTTACACATCCTGTTTGTCCTCGCAGCGTTACAAGTTTCAGCAGTGTTGACTTTGGACTGATGAAATTAGACACACAACACACACACACACACACACACACACACACACACACACACACACACACAAATGTGAGAGAAGGTGGGAGTGATTCAAACACGCAGAGGGAGGAGTGAGCTCAAACCCAGCATGGATAAAGGCGACTGTAGCGTAGCAATATGCGGAAGATGTGCCATATGGAGGGAGTAATGTGTTGTGAGGTGTGTGTGTGTGTGTGTGTGTGTGTTCTCAGAGTGTGAGAGCACGCTGGAGCTGCCAGGCAGTAATTATGCAGCTCTTTAACCACCAACCCACTCCTCTCTCCTTCCCTCCCTGCTGTTTTCCTGTCTTTATCATGTCTTTACTGTCTTTCCCTCTATTTGGTTTGTATCGCTACCCTTTCATCAGCTACCCTGATATTTTTGGATCCGTGCTCCTTTCTCTGCAATCTGTCCCCCTTTTTTGCCACATCTGGCAAGCCATTCCCTCTCCCTCTCTCTCCCTCACTCCTTCAACCCATCTTGTCCTTTCCTTTCTTTTTCTCCTTCATCCAAAGCAAATAAACTCTCTCTCTTCCTTAACTGCTTTCTACTTAAATGTCAGGCAATTTCCTGTCCTCTGTAATTAACCTTCTTGCTTCCTTTTTCTCAAGAACAAACTGTTTACCACCCTGCTTTTACCTTCTAGATTGCTCCAACGAGCAGATCATTAAATATGGAGACAACTACCATATTCCGCTGTTAGGGGTGACTCCTCCCATCACCCTGGAGTACAGGCCCATTGCTGTGGAGGCCAACCAGACATCTAGGTAGAGTCAGCAAAATTACACTGATATTTTAACCAAAGAGAATCTGTAATGACATTTTCCTACCATGCAGCAGCGTGTCTCAGACTTACCAGGAAAAGGTTGAGGAAAGTTCATCCTCTTTGACTTTCCCTCCTGCAGATCTGCTCAGGTGCTGCTGACCAGCACAGGGATGTCCAGGGAGGGCTACCAGGGTCGAATCAGCGTCAACGAGCGCCAGGTCACCCTCAGTTCTGTCACGGTTGCAGACGAAGGTAGCTACACTGTCAGGGATGCCGAAGGTGTTATCCAAAGGAAAGTGTGTCTCAACGTCAGAGGTGAGGGCACAAATGAAGAAAGATCATATATTTTTTCCCTCTCCCGTGCTTGACCTTCCATCAGGATGTTGTTGTTGTTTCCTTTCAAGTTATAACGCTCCTCTTGTCTGCCATAATGGCTTTTTAAAGACTCAAACGTTAATGGGCTCCAGCAGGCTAATGCATTTTAGATGATCCATGGGCCTGTAAACAGAGCAGTGATGTATTTATTGTACACCCTTCCGTCTGCTCTGTCTGTCTGTGTCTCAGAGCACCAAAACTTTGTGACCCTGCCATACGGTCAAAGACTGAAGATCAACCTGATACTCAACAGCTCCTTGGTCCACCTCTACTACACCCCCACCTATGACTCCACACCCCATCTGCTGCTGGACAAGGGAGAATTTACAAGTGTAACTGGAGCCTCTTATTTCTTTTTAGTCCCACCACTGTTGTGATTATTTGTTTTCTGTATTTTACAGCACAGATAGACAAAAATAATGTTATCAAAAGGGCTTTAACTTTTAAATCACTATATCACCATTGCAACAAAGGTGGGTGATATTACTGTAGGTTGCATGTCATTTATAACGGAAGTCCTCTTCACACTGTATGCCTTCTGTTGTTGGTTAGTTACAACTTCTGATTAAAAAATATTTACATATAACAATTATGTACTGTGTATATATTATAAAATGTACAATTATCCAGTATGCTATTGTATACAAACATATAATAGGCCAGTTAATAATAGGTTTCATTTTCAGCTACACAACTTATACCAGGGTTTCCTGCAGTGTTTTATAGCAGTGGGCCACCTTGTCTGAAACAACGACCACCTAGAGTGACGTCATAAAAAATGTACACACTTTTATGAAATATGACTTTAACCATTTGGGATACAGTAAAGGCACTATTTCACACAGCAAAATTATTATATTTAATGTGATTTTCATTGTTCAGACTCTCTATCTGTCAACTAAATGAGATCAATCATTAATGTTATATGTATCTTTGCAGTTTCTTTAAGGGTTTAAATGTCCGTCTTTTTATTCTAGGCCCGAACTGAGCTGGGTCTCGAGGACCGTCTCTCCATGGAGGGTTCAATGGTTTTTCTGAATCAGGTCAAGGGTGCAGATGCAGGCCAGTTCACAATTTCCGACATACTGGGGTTCACAGTGTCCAGAATCCACCTGGAAGTACAACGTAAGGATGGGGATGGGGCAGAGAAAGAATGGTTGAAAAATGGGCAAAATGACTGGTTATAAATAGTTTATATTGCTGCGATAGCTGCTAACGGATCAAAACATAGCCAAAATATTTTTTTTTGTGGCTAAAAAAGAAAGAATTATCCCCTTCTTTTGTCTACTGTATTCATGCACTGGAATTTCAACATGTCAATGAAAGGTCAGTTGAATTATTTATTCTCCCACTCCTGTCCTCTCCTCTTTCCCACCATGCCTCTGTCCGTGCAGCCTACAAGCTGGAGTCACTGTATGTGGCCATCATTGCCCTGTTGGGCCTGCTGGTTTTCCTTCTGCTGGTTTGTCTGCTGTCCTGCCTCATCAAAGTGAAGAAGAGGGCCAAGAGGGCTGCTGCCCTGGAGAAGATTGCCCAGAAAGCTGGCAGTGAGGATGAGGGAGAGGGAGAGGCCTTCAGACAGGTTGGAGGGACAAATATGCAACTGACAATGTGATGATGATGATGATGATGATGATGATGATGATGTGTATTCTGATATAATGAATGACTATTGTTCTTCGCAGGTGGTCAAGAACATCACCAAACTCAGTGAGGAATCTAAGCATTCCCAGGCAGACAATACAGAGAAATCTCAGAGCACTGAGGTGGACATTAAGGTAAGAATATGTAATATTTATCTCTTAAAACTGAGTATTGAGTAGTTTTAATAATGTCTCCATTTTTATGCTGTTTTCTGCGTTCAGACAGCTGCAGCTTATTCAGAACGCTGCTGCTAGAGTCCTCACTAAGATCAAGAAAGTGGATCACGTCAGTCCAGGTCTCGGATCTTTGCAGTGGCTTCTTGTGTGACAAATAATTGATTTTATAATATTACTATTGGTTTATAAAGCACTGAATGGTTTAGGGTCAAAATACATCTCTGATCTGCTGCTATGTTATGAACCGTCCAGACCTCTCAGGTCTTCTGGGACAGGTCAGCTCACTGTCCCCAGAGTCAAAATGAAACATGGACAAGCAGCATTTAGTTTTTATGCACCACATATCTGAAAACAAACTCCCAGAAAACCTGAGGTCTGCTCCAACTATCCGTTCTTTTAAATCAAGGCTTAAAACCTTTCTGTTTGCCACTGCCTTTTATTATATTCAATTTGGGACAGTTCATTCGTATTTTGCACTGCACTGCAGCTACGCTGTGACTTTTATTCCCCTGTTTTATTCAATTTTAGCTTATTATTATCTCCTGTTTTATTTTACTCTTTTCATTTGATCAATCCTATGTATATGTTCCCTTTATATTGCCTTGTGTGTCTGTTAGATCTTGTCTTGACATCTCTTTATGTCTTCTGTAAAGCACTTTTAATTGTCTTGTTTAAAGGCACCATACAAATAAACTTGCCTTACCTTGTTGTCTGTTTGAACTCAGGGTCTAGAGGTCTCCTCTAAAGAGGTGGGGGTCGATAACCTTGAGACCAGTGACTCTGGCGTTGGCTTTAACACCGCCCTTCCACTGGACACTGACACTGATGCCCCTGATCCAATCTCCGACTCTGTGGCTGTAACCATCTCTGTTGCCCCTGAAACCAAACCAAGTCCACCATCTGCTGCTGAGTCCAAGCCAAGTGCTCCACCAGCTATGGAAATTAAGACTAGTCCAGTAGCTGAAACTAAAGCCTGCCCAGCACCCGAGACCAAGAAAACCCCTGATCAGCCAGTGGAAGCAAAGTTGGATGTGCCCAAACCAGCAGATGTTAAGCTTAGCCCAGCCCCGAGCCCTGAGCCCAAGGCCAGGAGTCCAGCTGATCCAAAGCCTGCACCCAGCCCAAGCCCAGAGCCTAAACCAGCTGCTCCTAAAGCCACCACGCCAACCCCTGAAGTTAAGAGTGCCCTGACTCCCACACCTGAGCTCCCCAAACCAACCACACCAGAACCTATTACCAACGGTACACCTGAGCCAGGCCTGGATTCCAAACCAAGTCCAGATCACGCTGATATTATCGGAGGCTCAGCTCCAAAAGCAGCTCCCCCTAAAACCCCTGAGGTGGAGCTGAAATCCAGTGGTGCCGCACTGGAGGCCAGCAAAGATGGCACTGTGGCTGAGGATTCAACCACCACCACCTGAGAACTGACCCTGCAAAAATCCAAGGAAAGCCCCACAGATTTTCTCTATCTACCACCACTGTAGACAATCGAACACCCCCCTACCAAATAATGAAGAAACCACTGAAACTGGGCGAGGACTTCAGTTTAACATGTCTAATGCCTGAACACAGTATTACCTTGATAATGGTATCTTACTTGTCTATAACTAACACGTAACCTTTGAGACTTTCGGATTCAGAAGAACTTCACACAACAAATGCGGCTGGTTGTTAAACACTTTAGTTGTATATACCTTGCAGCCTCATTTTTTGGTAACTTCACAGTAAAACTGTCAGGCTGCAAATGAAATCCTTTGCAGAGTTTACAATTACAATCTTAACTCCACATAAGGTCTTTTCTAACATAATGAGGTAGCCAGAAAGGTTTACAACATTTTATCAAAACAAGAACGTACTAAATTTCCTTATTTGACCTTAACTAACCACCGTTTATCATCTAAACGCTTGTTCCTCCATCAGCATGTGGATAAAACAGACAAAGTGCATGACATTTTCAGCCAATTTGATCTCAAACAGAAACTAAAATGTGTGATGACATTCTTCTGATTGGACATCATCAAACCTGAAATGAAAGCTCTTCTGATCACACTCTGTTGTTGGCATTTTGTACATAGCTGAAATGTGGATGTTATATGCTTGTGCCCCCTGCCTTCATAAACATCTGCAATATATTATCACATATAGAAAAAAAAAAGATTTATTTTGCACAACTTTAACCACACAAGAAGACATACTAATAATACTAACCCCACTATTTATAGTCTCTGAGATTGAGATTCAGACTCCCGGTGGATGCCTCAGATGATTAAAATGGGTTTCGCAGGCTGATCCCTGAAGTCCGGATCAACCACTTTACTGTCTTTGATCTGGATTTCCCAGTGGCTCTATAAAAATCCCATTATTCCTACAGTTTAATATGAAGCTCACGTCAGCAGCAACTCCAGGCATCTAATGGGATCACCATATTCCCGCTGTACGTTGGGCTTTCCAAAGGTGAAATATTGAATGAAAGTGTCTGGTTCGAACATGATTGCTTGTTTTTCTTTTATTATTGTTCCCTCCTTCCTTGTCTACTTTCAGGCTTTCCTTTTATCTGTCATTTCTTCTTTGATCCTCCCCCTTCTTTCCTTCCTCCTTTCTCTCCTTTCCTTTGCTAGGCATCATTTTTAACAACTTAAAAACAGGGCCTTTGACAGAAATTAGAATCTTGACTTATTCATTTTTTATTCAAACTAGACATTATCTCTAAAGTATTTGGTTGTGTTGACAATGACAGAGATTAGTTCCTGTGTTTTCTAAAATTTGGCAAAAGCTTAATCATTTATGCCTTGCATGTTTAATGGCTCCAAAACACTCCTGTGAGGCCTTTATCAATGCCACAGCATTGTCTACCCAGAGCTGTTCTATGTGAGTTTGGAGATATGTGGATGTCCAGTCAACACAAATGAACCTTAGTTGAAACTATTGTATGGTACAGGAGGAGGTGTGCAGTTAAATTTTAGTGTTACAAAATGCATGTCTCTACCTCATGTTTTAACTGACCACTGACAAAACCAACGACAGTCCAGGTTTGGTGCACTGAATTCAACAAAAAGCATTTTGGATTTTTGAGAAAAGCACAAAATCACAGCCATTTAAATTAACTCAAATGAGCATTGAAATGTAGGAAAATTGTAAGAGGTAGATCTGTCTACCACCAACTGGCCTTTCTTGGTAGCTTTCCTGACTTATAGATTTTTGGCAATGTCAGCCTTTTAAAAAGCCATATGACAAGCTAGGTTTAGATGTCAGATTTGATACTAAGATCAATAAATATAATATATAAACTAAAACAAACAACAAAAAAAAGCAAAAATCAAAGGGCCTCGATGTTAAATGGATAAACGTATCAGATCGTCAGGCAATCTAATGTAAAACATGTAAAACATTGGATATGCATCACTTGTAGCCTGGATCTGTGAAGGAACCACAAACCCATTTTGTCAATACTAAAAAATGTCTTTATGCACATATACATATACACACAGACACACACAGCAGACACACACATTCCAGCCTTGTAAATATTGCATGTATGTGCCAGTTTAACCCCCTTAAGCCTGAATGTTCTTAGTGTATAGAATGGTTGTTGTATTATAATTAATAATAAAACAGGAAACTAATTTAAATTGATCACCAACCTTAAATCCAGAATATAAGACATATACACACACAATACTATATACTATAAACACTAATATTCACTAACATCTTGAACTAATTTAAGAACCAAATATTGTAAAAAAAAAAAAAAAAATCCATCAAGACTATATTAGATCTTTTTAGATCAATTATCTGCTGTTATTGCCATTACAACCTGGTGATACTCACAGCATACAGTATCTCTCACAGTATTTACATGTTGTATTAAAATGTTTAACCTATGTCACTTAAAGCACTGACTGCAGCATGCCCACGACATGAAAAACAGACTTTTATTGTCCTAAAATTGTGTCTGTGTGTGTGTGACCAGAGGAATGATGTTTTAATGTTGCCATCATTGTGTGTTTGGGATTTCTGTGTTTAAGTGTGTATGCCTATGATGTATGAGTGTGGGTGATTTATGAGTGTTTCTGTATGCTGGGTGTATGCATAGGCAGTTTGTACAGATTAAAACAACTGTACTTTATGTGTGCTTCTCCATCTGTTGTGAGTAAGGTATTCATGTGCCTGCTTAAATCGTCTTGCAATGTGAAGAAAACAAGTGCTGTGCTTAAGTCATGAGTGTGAATGTGTTTAAAGCCACAAACTATTGTAAAAGATATTGTAACTTTGAGATATTTGAGTGACTCTTGTCTTTGTTTAGTGCCTAAAACATATATTGGATAGTTGGCCTGTATTCTGTCATTAGCCGACACTCCTAATGGCACCTTTTTCTCAATAGGTATGGTATTCACAGATGTCTAAAGCTGTTTGCACACCTGACTGGACAAAGTGATACCACTGACTGGCCTATGATATGTTAATGTGTAGGAGAAATGTGACATATTGTATAAAAATTATGAAAGTGATTATGAAAGATTATGAAATGCCGAGTGTGCTCTATTTGTAAGTGAAGATGCTTTCTGTTTCATTAATCAAGTCTGTGGCACAGTTTGGAGTGTGTGCGTGAATTAATGATAGCAGCAGACGAATGACAAAGCTTTGTGTGGGTAACACTCGGGGTCATGTTGTGGTGAGCAAACCATGAGAGACTGCTAAAACAGCATTTTCGTGCACCACCACCACCACCACCACCACTGTATATTGTCAGTGATTCTAATGCCAAGCCACTCAGAGTGAGTAGGGATGTGTGCGAGGCAGATAGTGTGTGGGCAGGACAAGCCTTTGGTTTAGACATTACCAGCATCTCGAAGAAGGCTCAGCCTAATGGGATTGGAGTTATTACATCTAACTGGTTTCATAGCCACCTCTGATAACCCACTAATAGAAACCACTACTTTTAATACCACTGGCACTTCTTGCACTATGTGAGTTGTCTCTGCCCCGATCCTCTCTGTTTACTTCTGCTGTTCTGGCCTGGGTGTGGTGTGACATCCCACATGTTCTCTCTCTGTACTCCCTTTTTGCACTTCACACAGATGTTTTGTAAAGAAAATAGATTTTTCTTTATTTCATGTCTAAAAGAATACTAAGAATAAACAAGCGATTATGACATTTGCTGTCCTGTTGTGTTTGTTTTCCTATTCTCTGAGCAAAGAGACTCGCAGGAGGACAGTTCTGTCTCAGAGCTGTCCGTCCCGTCTCAGTGAGTCATCACACTCATTGTCAGCCATCATTTGTTCTGAGTGACACATGCCACTTTCTCACCCCTCAGGCCCTGCCTGCCACTAATCCCACTGCCTCGTTATCAGCTTCCATAACCTCACTAGGACACATCATAGCAGAGCAGACACAGGAGAGATATTTATAAACAGGTCGAAAGTAAGATCATATTGCTGTTAACGCCTGCTATGGACCCTGAAGCTCCAGGCTGGCTGCAAATTACAACTTTCCATGTGTTCTGTTTTCCTAAACTCTATTACAAACACAGCTGCATCAGTTCAAGATTTATCATATTTCACCACATTTATTTTCCTCAAACTCTAAAGCATCCAAGTAATGACAGTAAAAGAAGATGTACATTAAAAACAGGAAAATCATTTGTGGTTACAGTAACACGCTTGTTTTATGTATTTTCTTTTAAATCACTTAATGAGGAGTTCCTCAATTTACAACGCTTTTTCAGCAAGTTGTAAGTATTTTATTTAATTAGGGCTACAACTAACGGTTATTTTCATTATCGATACATATGTCAATTATTTTCTCAATCAATTAATTGTTTTGTCTATAAAATGTCAGAAAATAGTGAAGAAAATGTCCATTGCAATTTCCCAAAATCCAAGGTTTTGTCTGTTTGTTTTGTCAGACATAACAGTTCCAAACCCTAAAAATACTGAAGACGAAAGACACAAAAGAAAAGCAGCAAATCCTCAAATTGAAGAAACTGGAATTAGCCTGAAAAAATGACTTATAAATATCAAAATAGTTGCCAATTAATTTTCTTTCAGTTGAGTAGCCGATTAACTGACTAAACGTTTTAGCTCTAAATGTAATAATAATTCTGCTAATATAAAATTAACAATTTGTATTGGAAATCTCTGCTCTATTGACCATCAGTGTTCAAGCTGGTGAGAACAGTCCCCTATCATAGTGAAGGGTTAAAGATCTTAACTGGCGCCGTGTTCTTCCCGTCATCCAAGTCACATGGATTATAGAAGGGGAACAGAGGACCCAGGACCGTTCCCATAGTGAAGGTGTAGATTGGCGCCATTGTAACAGCATTATAGAAAGACACCTCCTCCTTTTCACAGTCTAAGAACACACCGATGCGGACAAGACGGACAGACACGTTGACCTTGGTGGGCTTTGGGTCGGTGCAGGCTAGGACAGAGCCGCCCGTCAGGGCCAGGGTCCAGAGGCCACTGAAGGTGCCAGTAGCAGCCATCTCCCCTCTTGGGACATCTTCTCGTGCCACGCCCAACCTCCACGCTGTCTTACGTCCCACCTCCACCTCCCAGTAGTGTCGGCCTGTGGTGAAGCCCTGATGGCCCAACACACAGTAATAATAGTGGAACCGTCGTGGGTTGGCCTGGCAATCCGTCGTGTCCTTATCCTCCTCAAACCATACCGAGGTGCAAGACTGGGACAGGGACAGATTAGGGTGGGCTGTCTCAGGGTCATAGGTCATTGGTGTAATATCTGTTGGCAAATGGAGATTAAGTAAGGGGAGTTTTGTTGTCGTTTTGCATGTGTGTGTATCAAATGACATATATGAACATACTTGGGTAAAGGCAGCTTTTCATGTGCTTCCATATCCTGTACTGTATGGGCCCCACAAACTGGCCAGAGCGCACCTCAGTGTCCACCTCCGCTGGAAGAACAAAGCTGACCTGAGACCTACTTGGACAAAATGGGAGAAGGGGGAGGACTGAATGATGAATGGTAGAGTGTCAACCTGGTAGACACACCACAGTGAGGATTATGGTGATGGATGAATGTGCAGAAATGAGATGAAATGCCAAGCATGCAAGAACGCAAGATTAATGAGATGTGGGGAAAACAATGGAGACAGTAAAAAAAAAACAAAAAAACTGTTAGTGTCATGAAAAGACATTTTGAGAAAACCTGCCTTTTTATGAGATCTTGAATTTCCTGCAATGAAAGAAACAATTTTGGCTGTAATTGGTTGAAATAATAGTGTGCAGCACTATAAAACGACAGAAACGTTTCATTACCACAAACTTTCTTGTTTGGACTCCAAATGCAGGCAACATCACACAGACTACCTTACACTGCCCATTCCTATTTGCTGACTAATGCGTTGACTGCCATTTGTCCCTTCCCCTTAAATGAGAAATTGATTTTGACCTGCAAAACCAGGCAAGCCAACTGCTTAGCCAGTCATTGTCTATAATTGATCACATAAGTGTCAATGAAGAGGCGCAGAACAGCTAACAGGGTTGCACTGCGGCTCTGGGATCGGGTCCCTTTGATGTAAATCTGCAGAGTCACATTGTTTCCCAGCAGCTCTATGCGCTCAAAGGAGTCCAAACAGGAGGAACAGTTATAGACAGTTATTTTGACAAGTCACAAGTAAGGTAACGTTTTGTCCCGGGCCCAGGGGAATGCATACAATGACCCTGGATAAACCCATGTATGGCTCTGCTGTTGTGCAAAGACGTTTCCAGAATGATTTATGGACGGAGTCCAAACTATTCTCCAGCCCCTCCTCTGTCTCCACTCACCCATTAGCTTACCCTCAATCCAGGGCTTTGCAGCTTTGTATACTGTACAGTATATCCAAGGCAAATTTAAGCCAAACTTAAGTGATAGTCAGATGTAATCTCTGTCTGTTCATTTCTTCTTTTTTTAGAGAAAATGCTTCCTCACTTTGAGCAGTTTAGGACTGTCCTCCTCAGCCAGTTTGCTGTTGAGCACCATGATTGCTCTCTCCAGGTCTTTCCCTTGCTCTGCTATTTTCTTCTCTCTCTCCTTCAGCTGCTTCACTTGCTTCTGTCTCTCCCTCCTCAGTCGCTCCAGGTCCTTACACTCCTCCTCATCCAGGAAACGATGGAGGTTCTGAAACTCGGCTCTGATTTCTCGTTCCAGGGCATCAAAACTGCTCTGAAAGACGGGACGGGAAAAGATGATCAATTCAGCCTAAGTGTGACAGAAAATTCAGCGTGTGGATATGACATTTTCAAAACTGGCTTCAGCAGAATTGTTATGAATATATACTAATTTAGTTTGTGTTAAACTGGAATTACTATATATGAAAAGAGTGTATTTTTTGAAACAGATAAAGATTAATAATGCAGCAACAGTACCTCTACATCCACTGACTCTATGTACGTCTCTCTCTCTGCGTCTCTGCACTCATCTACCTCGTGCTTGATTCTTTTAATAGCCTGGATAAGCTTTTCCTGTGACACACACACAGAGAATTGGAGAAAAAATACACATGGAACTGAAATGTTATTGATTTAATATGCTACAAATTGAATTTCTTTGCCTATGAAACATGAACTTTCAAATCAAACTTTCAAACACAGTCACATTATGAGAGAAAATGTCATCTCATGTCAGCTGTTTTAAATATAGGAGCAGGTGAAAACCATAAAACAAGAAGCTTACCTTGTGACAGAGAAGGCTTTTATTGCAGTTGTTGTTGGTGTCTTTGGTGTGGTTTTGGTACATTCCAGTTCTGCAAATTGGACAAAACAGAAATCAAGAAGACTCTTGCAATAAAGTGCAATAAAGGTGATGGAGGGAGTACGAGGGAGGGACAAATTGGAGGACATGAAAACACAACAATACAGAGAGGGAGAGAGAGGGAAAAACACACATGACAGCACGATGACAACAACAGTCAGATTACGGTCACACAAATAGAGCATCAAGGACATACATCCAAGTAGAAAATTAACAAGAGAAAACGTAGTGACAAGCACAGATCAGTATCCACAGCCGGACTTGAGAAAGAGGAGGAGTGGAAGGGAGGCAGATGACTGCAGCTGCCAGGACGGCTTGCTGGCTGGCTGGCTGGCTGGCTGGCTGGCAGCAACGATTTATGGCAGCAGACACATAAGAGTCTATTTATGTCTGCCAGTGTCTTTGGAAACAGAGCAGAGTCTGGCGGTGGAGAGAGGCAGCCAGTCAGTCAGATATTGTGTTTCATATCAGCAGTTGTTTTGCCTGGAAGGGAGATGATGCATGTTTATTTTTGCTAGATGGCTATCTAATGTCTGCGGGTGTGAGAGGATCCAGTGCTTGCTTTGGTAGTTGCATTAAAGGATGCTGTTCAGCTTTCCGTACCCTGCTGGGTTTCATATTGTCTGAGAGGGGGGTGGGGGCACTGTTTCTAAACGTACAGTCAGCACACACACACACACACACACACACACAGGGGGGTCTGGCTATGGGTACGGGTGCACTGAAGCAGCCTTACTCATCTCTGCAAATGTTCCTCATCTATAATTCATGGTGCTGGGTCCTGGCAAGTGACTGTGCTGAGCTGAGGTTGAGCTGCAAACTCAGTGCACTACAGTATGCGGCAGGTGGAGGGGACACTGACAGGATGATTTAATAGAATACAAAGGCCCGCTGCATGACGCCATGGAAGCATGCGCAGAAATTCCTGACTGAGAATAAAAGCAGCTGTAAATCAGCATTAATTGGCAATTAAATTTCAATTTTAAATTTCAAATTGTCTTTTAGTTTTTGTTCATTTTTGATGTCTTTAATTCAAATGCATAAGATTCAAAAGCTTTGTCTTTTTAGAATCCTATCATATCAACACCTAATAATCCCACGTTCACAGCATGTGAATTCAACTTTTTATATTGACATACAGAAATATAACTGTATATTATAGTATTACTGCTAGATAAAGGCACAGACACAAACACATAACAGTTCAAACTATATGGAATATATATAGTAAATAATAGATAGGCTCTATGTTAATATCACATTATACCAAAAAGACACCAGATCATAAAAAGGTGTTGAAATGTTTTTATTAAATTCTTCTATCTGTATTCATATTCACGGTTCAGCCTAAAAAACTCACTAAGATACGAGCACAAGCTCTAAGACAGTGTTATGGAGCAGTAAAGTCAACCCCCATCCCAGCCCTGCAAGTCATGGCAGGAGACATATTAGAAGGAAGCAGTTAATGACCAACTACTGGGCTAACATCAAAGGACATGAAGAACAACATCCTGCTAAAGTGGTATTGCAGCGGTGCTGGGAACAATGCAGAGCACACAAGGCTTTGGATGGGTTGGCAAAAGATATGCAGAGAACTTGGGGGTTATTAATATCTAGCTGAGCGCAACAGTAGGCTAGTTATTCCAGAGGCTGAGCCATGGACACACGCAGCACCACTGACGGACATGCATGGAGCTCAAGAAGTCAGTGAGAGGGAAAGCTTTCTCAGTTCATTTAAGAGAGCACTACTCCCAGTATGTACAAATATATACTGATGGTTCAAAAGATCCAGAACATCAGACAACCAGGGCTGCTTTTTCACTTCCAGAAAGAAAAGTTGTTGGAATAAAGCGAAGGCTAAACCAAATGATCTGGGAGTCTGCACAATGGAGATGCTGGCAGTAGCCTAGTCTGGGCTCTTCACTGGGTGGAGGTGAATAAAACAGAAAAAGCTTTAATCTGCTCGGACTCTGTTTCAGTTCTCTAGAGCCTGAAATCCTCAAATTCAAGCAGTCAAGATATTCTTTTCATTCCAGACTTATTCAACAAGGTGTGTCAATTCTGTTTATGTGGGCTGCTCGTGTGTAGGTCTGAAGGGAAACAAGGAGGTGGACCGGTTAGAAAAACAAGCACCACAGAGATATTATATATTATATTTATAGTCCCATTAAGCAAATCAGAGGTCAAGGGAAGAGCAGTGGAACACTGAAATAAGGGGAAGGTTTCTGTACAATTTAAATAATAAAGCCAATTCGAGATTTACAAACATAGGTAGGTCAAGGAAATAAGAGGTTATTTTCAGAAGAATAGGCTTAGATTTGGTCATTCCAATTTAATTTGAACACTTAAAATAATGGGAAAGCAAAACATCCAACTGGTTTATATGAGCATTGTCCGGTTGAGGGGTCCGCTGTGCATGTAATCATGGATTATAATAAATATGAAGGAGAAAGGCAACATGTGCAAAAAGATCTCATTATTAATGAACCTGTGGAGTGGATCGGGCAGAAGAATTGTCTTTGACTTTATCAGACACGCAGGGTTAATGGGTGGGACGTAATCTCTGCTCCACGGTCAGAAGCAGGAGGTGGCGGTAATGCACCTAAAGCTCTAGATATCAGCTGCTGTCGATATCCACAAAGAAGAAGAAGAAGAAGAAGAAGAAGAAGTTCCCGCCCGTCACGACGCGTGAAAACGACGTCACGAAAGTAAACACGAAGCATGTCGCACAGACAGATTCAAACAAGAGGTATCGGTGTGGGGTTTCATGATTTAAAAAAAAGAAAGAAAGAAAGAAATAGCTTTGCAATTAATCGAAACCATGCTTGCGTTATGTGAAATGGATACTGATGTATGTTTTCAGAGGCCCGTGAGACCAGCAGGCAGCTCTGTGTCTTTCCAGCTAGCTCCTCGTTAGCCTGCAGCACCTTGTCCAGTTTATCGCACACCGTAATAACGTTACGTCGTGTGTAATTACCCCCTGTAACGTTACACGAAGACTTCATTGTGTCGTTTCAGAAATGAACGGCCAGGCGGACGTCGAAGTTGACTACAAGCGGAAATACAAAAACCTCAAACGAAAATTAAAATTCCTCGTTTACGTGAGTCCAGTCATCATTTCGAGCGAGGACGCGTCTGGGTGTTGGACAAATGCGCCCGTCTCCTCGTGTGCACTGATTTCGCGTTTGATTTCCCCCCTTTGCAGGAGCAGGAATGCTTCCAGGAGGAGCTGAGGAGGGCGCAGAGAAAACTCCTCAAAGTTTCCAGGGACAAAAGGTGAGATTTACGTCGTGTTGTACATGAAATTGTGCCGGCGATAATGTTGTGTGTGTGTGTGCAGTAAATAACAGTGTCATTCACTTGTTTTCCAGCTTCCTTCTGGACAGACTGCTACAGTATGAGAGGGTAGATGAAGACTCCTCAGGTAGTTGTTACACACCTGTGTATTACACCTCACCCTAAAGACTGTTTATGTGTTTATTACAGTGACTTGCGTTCATTCTGTCATTGGTAAAACAATAAAATAAAATAAAAAGTTGTATCCAATCGACTGTACTGGTGGTTCAGGCTTTCTTGTCTTCTGTTCCAGATTCAGATGCAACAGTTTCTTCAGAAAACAGTGAAGGCGAAGGCCCCAGGGAGAGGGAAAGAGAACGAGACGGAGCAAAGAAGTAAGACGGGCATTTTCACATTAAATTCAGAAAGTAGAATCACTGACTCGGGGTAACTCTTGAGTAATTATATCGGTCAGTACCTTGAGTAGGTCTGCACTTTGCCTTTTCACTGTTGCACCTGTGGGACGTTAGAACTATGTAGAACGTATGATTGTACTATGAATAGTGACATGAATATTATGCAATGTATGTATTTATAAATTAATCTTTTTGGTTATTGTGACCATTATAAAAGAAAAAAAATTGCCTGTAGTAAACATAATCCTGGTGCAATGCACGGCAGAGTATGCATGTAAAACCTTATCAATATGGTGTCTTCAGGGCTCTGAGTGTAAATGGTTAAAAGGCCTCTAACAGCAAGCCAATATTTGTATTTAAGTCTTGAATTAGTGTATGAAAAGATGGTACAATTGTCTGGTATTATCACCAAATGCATAATGATAATATCTGTGCTAAACTTGCTGCACGGATTTATGTCAATGCAAGTAATTTACACATAGTTATAAGCAAAATAGTCTTCCTGTTTTGTTTTTTTTTGTCAATATCTTTATTGAACTTTCTGATATACAAACAAAAACAAAACAGACCAAACAGTATCAAAAGGGGAAAGCCATGTCATACACTAAAGAAACATAGGAGGAGATCACATCCCCATCAAAGGCAATGTCATAGTTTTGCACTTCCCTATATGCAGTTTAGCATCAGAAACACTTAAACACAAACAAATACATAGACGAACCAACAAATTAAACGGCAGCAAAAACAAAAAAGGGGGGGGTAGTCTTCCTGTTTGATGCCAGTTGAATTTTCCTAGGGTCTCTTTTCTTCTCTTTTGCATTTGTCGATTTCCAAAGGCTCTGTTTTCCTTGACCACACTTAAATGCGACGCTGGTGTTTTCAGATTTATCCACTCTGGAAAACATTTGTATTTTTGGTTTGAGAAAATTGCTGGATTAGTGTGGATGGAAGACAAACACAGAGAGATAATTATGTATTTTTAAATTAAGATGGGTTGGTGTGGCCTATTGAACCAAACTGACCAATGTGGACAAAACATTTTGTGCTCTGAATGCTCTTTCTGTTATACTCCACACACTGAGTTTCTCTTAATTTCTCGTGTACTCTTTTCAGGCGAAGAGGTAGTCCTGGGGCGTGTCTTCCTTCATCATCCTCCCCTCATCTCTCCCTGCTGTCCCGTCCTGGTGTAAATCCCCTACAGTCATCAGGCTCTGGACCCTACCTCAACACTGTGAGTTTCCATCTCTCTTTCTTATATCTTAGTGCGGCCAGCAACAGTAACATTGCTGCCACTGTCATCTCCTCATCAGCAAACATAATCCTTGTTTTTATTTGGCATTATTTATATAATTTCACTCTTTTGTCATTTTATTCATAAGTCTGTTTTATCTCTTCCTTTGTTTTTTGTTTGATGCTTATAATGTCCTTGCATTGTTCATTCTTCTGTGTATGTTTTTTGTGTTGTGTGTGTGTCTGTCTTGTAAATTGCCTATGCCTGTGTGCATGTGTGTTTGTGTGGTCATTTGGCAATTTTGGGGCCTGCGTGTGTGTTGGGCAGATGCCCTTCCCACCAGAGTATTTGGCTCCCCCAGCTGAACGAATGAAGAGAGAGAGAAAAACAAAGACGCCTAAAAACAAGAAAGAGACTACGGGGAAGGTGAGAGAGGAAAAGGGAAAATAAGATACTCAGACATAATAATAATAATGCAGATATACTGCTTACTTCTCACATGTGCCATTTATATTAGATGGCACAGTAGGCCATTTCCAGTAGGTTATATTTTGGTCATAGTATATATGTATAAGTACAAGGAAGTAATGTGTGTTATAAGTTCTCCTTAGAGTCCACAAAGTCTGTATTGGTTCATTTTCCTTTGTTGCCCAGTATTGCTGACAGGTTTTGATATATAAACAGTTTCAGTGTTTTTCTGATCTTTACTACATAGAACCTGTAATAATGACATTCAGGACACTGATGTTGTAGAAAATTCAGTCCCCTAAGTTTGGCACTATGCTGAAATGACCTTCTGGTCAGTATGTCTGTAATATCATATACATGCTACATGCTTTGTCCTGATTTACTCTGTACATCTGTGATGCAGCCATCCATCCACACCCCTCATGCCTCCATCATATCTCCATCCCTCTGTCATTCCTAACATAATTCGCTTTATTCTGAATTTTTCTCAGGTTGTTGCCCCAATGGCAGCTAATTACCCAAAAGCCCCCGCGGCCCCTCCGGCAGCCAGCGGCCCTTTCAGCTGGGTTCCCAGACAGATGCTTAGTGGAGATGCAGCTGAGGAGGAGGGAGAGAGCGATGGAGACAGCGACAGAGGAGATGAAGACAGAGGGGAGGGAGACGAGGCTGAACTAGTCATTGACATCCCTAATGAGTGAGCCTGAGTGTGTGTTTAGATGTATTTATAAGTAAGAGATGGAGGGGTTGTACACCTGTGTGTGTGTGTGTGTGTGTGCGAGAGCGAACGGCAGAATGTGACTGAATGTATTTTGTTCAGTAGCCCATTCCGTTTTCAAAAGGGGAGCCAAGCTCCCCCCTGTGGACTTTAGCTTAATTGCAGTATCGCTGTCAAAAATATCTCCCAGATAAATGTGATTTTACAATATTATGTTAAGAAATAAATCTGTGAGAAAACTACAGTTTGTATGTTTTAAAGAAAAATCCACGGTCACTGGGATGTTTGGATACTTTACTTCTTACACAGTTTCAAGCTGTCAGCTGATTCTTTTTTTTTGTCTACACAGTCTAGCAATCTACAAACTGACTACAACTACTGTAGGTGTGTCCTGCACAGAGAGAGTTTTTGTTATTTGTTTTGCATCATCTAACCACAATCTTAGACTTGGTATTTTTTAAATACTGTAGTCCATTAAAGCTGTTTTAGTATGATAAAGTATGATGTTAAGTCTTCTTTGCTTGTTACAGGCAGGTTTTACATCTGTCATTTGTACTTATACTATGTTAATGTATTTTTAAACAAATTGTCCAAAATCAAAGCTACTTCATGTTAATGGAGATATATTATTTTTTGCACCTATCAAATTGTGTGTGTCGGAGAATAAAATGTGAAATGTTATCCTTTCCTGTAAACATACCTTTATAGTATGACTTGATGCCCCACCCAAAACATCACACCCTAAAACTCTCATTCCAGAGCTACAGTCAGTCACTGAGGTATGCTATCGTCTGTGTGAATGCTTATTGTATGCAGGATGTGTAATGACGACCTTCACTACACTGAAGCTATGAATAGGGAAAGCTCATGTGAACGTAGTTCATGTTGATCATACTTTGCTTGCTTGACCTCTCTGCAAAGGAATCCTGATACCACTCTTGACAGAAGCCCAGGGGTACATTTGGCTCATGTTGGCCATAACTCTTCAGCAATATGAAGCCAGCCTGGCTGGATTCCACCTCATCTAGATATCAAAAAGAGAGCTAGATATTTTTCTGCTCACACACAGGACTAGGTTATTAGATTACATGTGAATTGCTGTTTTTACTACATAACGATTTTGTAAAGAACAGTCTGTGCCAACATCATGTCTCAACAGGCATGTTTCTAATGAGGAACGCAAGCTGCGCTCTGCAAGACATGAAATGGAGTGTGTTTTGTCTGGGAAGTCAGATTTCAAGAATCGCTGCTCTCTGGGTGAGACAGTGACCCGTGACTTTGACATCGTCAGGATTAAGCTTTAATGAGGATTTCATGAACCGACATTGTTAAATTTAGAGCTCAGTTGCTCACATTTTACCTGCAGTTTCAAGTGAGAATCCTGCTAGATATGGAAGTATTTCAAAGGAACTCTTCGACATGATACAGAGTCAGCTTTTAAAAATGCGCTTTACCAAGAATGGACAACAAAAGTGTGTCACTCAAGGGACTAACCTTGTACAACGACCATTGTTTGGGAATGCAGGTTTACAGGTAATTGACAGCTTTAATGGGTGTGGGCTTGGTTTGTGTATCTAACAGCAATGGGAGTTAAAGGTGTAACCATAGAGAGTACAAGAGGGAGGGGTGAAGTGGAGGTACAGCCAGAGGGAGAGTAGAAGAGGGTGGAACTGACAGAGGGGGCGAGGTTGTCAGGGAAAGGGAAATGAAGGAGTAAGCAAGATTGTGCCTGCAACACAGATTCACTCTCTCAGACTACAGCTGACATTAAAAGAGGACAGACATGGTTGGAGACAAACTGGAAGAGAGACCAAGGAGCGAGTGAGAACAAGCCATCAGCAGCCACCCTTGGCCACCTTATCTTTTCCATCTATATTTCCGGAAACCACTGGATAATTTATAAGCCTCTCCCTCTCGCTCTTTGTGAGTGTGTGTGAGAGAGCGAGGGGGGATTTGCTGAGCTCACCACCACCATGCTGTGTCCTGCTGCTGTCAGTGCAGCTGCTGCGGCTGTCTGGCTGCTGGCAGTGCTGGGCCCAGGCCTGTCTCTTCCAGCTGAGGACAACTCAGAGCCAGGCTCCAGCCTCTGCAGCTACTGTTTCTACAGACAGACGCCTCCTCAGGGAGCCTCTGAAGGGCTGCTGCTGCAATCACTCTGCCACAGACTGCCCGGGGGACAGGCGTTTGCCACTCTGTCCAAACCGACCTGTGACACAGCTGTCTACTCCGCCTTCCATCTCAGCCATGGATGGACAGAGAGAGAGGGAGAGGAGGGGGATGAGCCTGTGGTAAGGACGCATGATCTATCATGCTATTTAAAGTATTACTACCTGCTTTTGAATGATGGGATTTGAAAAATGAAGTACAGTACAAAATCACAGATTACTGTTCCAGCATGCAAGCAGTGATCAGTGGTGGGAAATAACTACAAGTACATTTACTTATTATTTCTTCTATTCTATGTTACTTTATACTTCAACTCCACTTCATTTTAGAGGGAAATATTGTACTTTTTACTCCACTATGTTTATCTGGCAGATATAGTTACTAGTTACTTTTCAGATTAAGATTTTATATAAAAAATGTGGTTTTGAATAAGTGTTCGAGGCCCATGACCCCTCAGATTGATCAGTCAGTCCAGTGGTTCCCAACCCTTAGGTTGACTGTTGGCATACAATGACAGTTAAACAGGAACAATACTTGTTTCACTTGTCCTATATTTAAAATGTTATATAGACTCATTTAATATGACCAAAGAACCTCTGAACATTTTAAAATGATCAATTAAATAAAATGTATTGATTCATAATTGAAAATACAAGCTGAAGTATCTGTAAGGTAATACAGTGGGTTATAATTAGTGTACACTTGCATAGATCCTAATGCACTCATACATTAACACTTGGTTTTGATTGTTTTTTTCTGCCAGACAGATGAAGAAGAAGACAACATTAAAGTAGCAGTACCAGCCCTTCTCAGAGGAGGCAGGGATCCATCTCATCCTGTTTTGCCCACAAACTCCCCGCTTCAACACTGGGACTCAACAGTCACAACACTGGTCCAGTCAAGCATCGCTCCCCAGTGCAGCACTTTAGGGGGTGATCTCTTCATCCTGACCGGGGCGGGAGGTCTCGAGGCTGCTGAGGATGGAGACGAGGAGTGTCAGACGAAGCCGCTGTGGTCTGCAGTGTGCTGCGCTGTCCCAGAGGGCAAGAGTGGCTTCAGTGTGGGGTTAATCAGAGAGACAGGGGAAGGGGAGAGGCAAGTGAGCGTGAAGGAGCTAGAGGAGATGCTAGGAGTGACAGAGCTGTTCTCAGAAGGCTGTGGAGGAGCAGATGGGGAGACTGCTGGAATCAGAGCGGGTCTTCACAGTGAGGGCCTCCCTGGAAATATAGAAGAGCTGGATGCAGCTCTTACTGGTGAAAACACAGGGGCTGAAGATGTAGATTCAAACACTGCTGGTCGAGTCACTGAAGGAGAGGAGGTTAGTGGAGAGCCACTGATCGCTGGGGAAGAGGCAGCTGGTGTCAGATCAGACTCCCCCGAGTCCTCAGCTGACTATGAAACTGTTGATGAACAAGAGACAGACACAGATTCCAGCAGCACTCTGGTCTACGTCCTTTCCACCACCTTGTCCATCTTTAAAGCTCTGCTGCAGCCTGTGTTCTCCAAAATCACCGAAATACCTGGACAGGTGATACAAGTGCCTGAATCATTTAGACATAGTTTTATTTTATTTAAACTTAAAGAGGTACTCCAGCAATTTAGTATTACACTTCCATAAGGCCCACAAGGGACTCATCTGTCTCTTGTGATGGACTCACAGAAAAAAATGAACGGTCAAAATCGATGCAGGAGAGGCTGAGATGTCCTGACTTTTAGTCCCTATTATGTGTCAAGCTCCAAAAATACTGGATCCTACACTTCCCATAATACAACTGCATAGAGCCTGCCACACGAGTGAAAATAACAACAAGGAAAAGTTTAACTTTTTGCAAAAGGCAACAAAAAAACACGATTAAAACTGAAATGCAACAACAACAATAGGACATAGCAGCAACAATATTACTAATCATTGCTTGTTTCTTCATCTGAGTCTTTTTAGATAACAAAAGACTTCCAAGAGTTCATGAAATAAAACATTGAGATTTTAGTTTCGCATTTTAACATGTTCAGAGTGGTTTGAAATCTCTTCATTCCAGTTTGCTCCTCCCAGAGACTGGAATGAGGTGTGGCCAGTAGGAGCTTTTAACTCTTTATATTCCCTCAGGTCAATCTGTCATTTCATTATTCACACCTTTTTATGTCACTTAAAAAGTGACCTTTTTGTCTTATCTTCACTCAGGTGATATACGTTCTTGAGGAAGACCTTGGAGTTCTGTCTGCCCTGCCTGGAGACACCTTCTCCCTGCTCCATCTTTTGGCCTCTGACCTCTTGTCCTGGATGGGCTTAGCTGCAGAAATGCTACTGGAAATTGGGGAAACCGGCGTCCTTGGCATCTACTACTGCACCACCTCCATGCTGGGGGAACTGCTGAACAGCTGCCACACTGGGGTCACTGGCATGGGGACCCTGGCTGGAGACACAGTGGGGATATTTGGCGATGTGTTGGATAATGGTTGGTGGGTGACCAAGTTCTTTGGAGGGCGGCTGTGGGAGCAGAGCGAGGGGTATGTAGGAACAGTGATGTCAGAGATGGGGGGTCAGGCGAAAACTGTAGGTGGCGGGTTTGAGAGGCTGGCTTGGAGAAGTGGAAAAGGGGTGGGTAATGTGTTTAGGCTGGGAGGGGGTTTAATGACAGGGGTGGTGGATATGGTTGTTGGGGCAGTGAGAGGGGCGTTTGGGCAGGAGTCGGAGTGAAAAGTGGAGGAAAGGTGCAGACTCCACATGACACCATTAGTAACAAACGTTTCCAAATATTTTCTCCAGTTTTGGTTTGTAAATTTCTTTAGCACATAAGAGTATTTAAATTTGATGTCATTTGAAGGATTGTAATTCACTAAATCAAATTTAGTAAATTACAAATTACAAAACTTACACTTCACTGTGGCTGGCTGTCTGAATAATCTGCTGTATTTGAGAGCTGGGATGTAGTGACCCAACTGTGATTTAAAAAACACTGTGCACAAGGCTTTCGGATGTAATTATTCAAAACAATTCTTGTATGATAATTGTTATGATAAATGTTTGCT
This sequence comes from Macquaria australasica, assembly GCA_005408345.1. Taxonomy (NCBI): domain Eukaryota; kingdom Metazoa; phylum Chordata; class Actinopteri; order Centrarchiformes; family Percichthyidae; genus Macquaria; species Macquaria australasica. The sequence goes on from SEMN01000124.1 coordinate 603,241, forward strand.
TACATGTTGAATAAAAGAGAATGCTGCCTTATTGTATTGTTTTTGTCTTTGCTTGTGTAGTGGAAACGTTTCCCCAATCAAAAAAAGACAGAACAACATCTGTCCTTTTCTGTCAATGCTCATGGTAATCACAACAATATAATGATTACAAAACAATATTCACGTGTTAATATTTATTTATATTTATGAAATTAATACCTTTCAAACATAAAATATGAATACAAAAATTGGTTGGACATACTACTGTACTTAAGTACAATTTAGAGGTACTTGTACTTTAGTTGAGTATTGCCATTTGCTTCTACTTTATATTTATCCTCCATTACATTTCAGAGGGAAAAATTGTACTCTATACTCTAATGAATTAACTAACAGATATACTAAGTAGTTACTTTGCAGATTAGGATTTTGCAGCTAAAACATATGAGTTTATTAATTTTACATTGTTATAGATTAAACTACCAAGCAGCTATATAAAAAGCAGTCAAAATCAGTTTCACCTTGACCAATAACGTAATAAATATATATGATGTAATATAATAACACCCTTAAAGAGTCCATTCTGCAGAGTGAGTACTTTTTGATACTCTTAGTAATATTCAACTGATAATACTTTTACTTTTAATTAAAACTTGGATTGCAGGATTTTTACTTGTATTTCCACACTGTGGTATTGCTACTTCTTACCAGAGATGGAAAATGACTAAGTATGTTTACTCAAGTAGCCTATTGTACATAAGTACATTTTTGATATACTCCTACTTTGTTTGGGTATTTCCATTTTCTGATACTTTCAGTTTCTTCTCTTCTCCACTACCTTTCAGGGTGAAATGTTGTACTTTTTACTTCATATTGCTATAGCTTCATTTCAACAAGCCACAATATTAAAATGCTACTTATATGTTAATACAGTAGTAATAATAATCAAACAATATATTAGGCTATATATTATAACATAACACTCTTCTGCAGATGGGTACATTTTGATGATGATACCTCAGTATTTTTACATTTTAGCGTTATTGCTTTAACTTAAACTTTTTTTTAAAGATCTGTATACCTTTTCCACCAATGATTGTTGTTGTTGTTGGTATTGTTTTTATCAACATCCGTTTTGTAGCGGAAGCGGCGGATCAAACCCGGAACACGTTGCATCAGACGGCAGAGAGGCGGAGAGTGGACTCTGAGCTCACTCTGCAGCGTATGCTAACTAAAGCTGACGTCTCTTTCGGTTTCATTCAAAGGTATGGATACCTCCTTAAAGATATTTCCAATAACGAGCCACAGGTTTCGTAAACACTAACTTTAAAACGAGTTTAAAACGATCCCTGCGTGCGTAAACACGCGTCAAGCTCAGCAGCGCTTAACGAAAACTCGAGTTTTTAGTGTGTCTGATTAGCTAAAGCTAACCGGCCTGTTTGGCTTGACTTTTCGCCAGCCTTTGACAGGTGGCAGAGATTAGTTTAGCAGATAGTGAAACAGATAGCTAATATAGCCACCGTCTGACACTTTAAAACCATTGTGTAGGCCATTAAAATGTGTTTTCTTAAATACGTGTGTTTACAAAGCTCACATCCCTTGTTAACCTCACTGTAGATGTCAGTTTGGAGTGACACCGACGAACTGGCCAACACACCCACTCCGCCATTGTCAGGCAGATACAGAGTCTCTTTAATGGCATGGCACATACTTGGTTTGCCAAGATTCTCACTGACGGCAAAAAGAAAATATGCACAAGTCAAACCAGTTCACAATGTACATGATTTCTGTGTTTGTACCAGAGATGGCCACTCTCTACGTGTCTCCTCACCCTGATGACTTCAGGAGCCTTCTGGCTCTCATAGCTGCTGAGTTTTGTCCGTCCTCTTGCCCGAGGACCCTCACAGAGGACCCTCCTGCGTTCCTGAATGCCCGCTCCAGACCGACCCTGGTGCTGGGCGCTGGGGAAGGTGACTCTGTCCTGACCGGGGCCAGCGCTGTGGCCTGGTACCTGGCCTTACAGGGGAAGAGTGCAGGTGTAGATATAAAGCAGCAGAGCCAGGTGTGGCAGTGGCTCAGCTTTGCAGACAATGAACTCACCCCGGTGTCCTGTGCTGTGGTCTTCCCACTGATGGGGGTGATGGGAGTGGATAACAAGGTGAGAGGGGTATTCAGATGCCTGCTTGGACATGTATGTGATTAATTCTTGTGAGGGTTGATTCTCAAATGACTTGTGCGTTCTCAGCTCCAGCAGAGTTCCCGTGCAGAGATGATGCGTGTTCTAAAGGTTCTCGATCAGGCACTGGAACCGAGAACCTTCTTGGTGGGGGAGAGCATCACCCTGGCTGATATGGCTGTAGCTACAGCTGTTCTTCTACCTTTTAAATATGTACGTATATTGTGCAACACTTTATTGTCTTACAGGTTTTTCCACTTAGTTGCTGATTGTTTCTCAGCATGTTTCCATAGTTTCAACAGTTTAGTACTGAGAAATCTCAGTCATGTTTGCCACCTGTCAACATCTGACTGTGCCAATCTGATTATAGTTTTTTGTTTTTATTTTTAGGTGTTGGAGCCATCGGACAGGAAGGTCTTGACCAATGTTACCAGGTGGTTCACGACCTGCATAAATCAGCCACAGTTCCTGAAGGTGTTGGGGAAGATCACTCTTTGTGAGAAGATGGTGCCTGTTACGCCGAAGACAAACGCTGCTGCAAATGCTAAAGCTGCCAATGCCAGTCCTGCTGTTGATTCTGCCGATGCCACGGCTAATGGTCAGGAAGTCCTGTGCCACAGTTCATGAATATTTCTTTTTTGCATAAACAGTATTCTGATTTTCTTTATGTTTCTTCCTTCAGGCCCACCAAAGACAGAAGCCCAGCTGAAGAAGGAAGCTAAGAAGAGAGAAAAGCTGGAAAAGTTCCAGCAGAAGAAGGAAATGGAGGCAAAGAAAAAGACGCAGCCACAGACAGAGGTATGGACACTTAACTTCTACAAATAAAACTTTTTGTGAAACACTGGTGCAGGTTTGAAAAACATAAATATGGCCTATATCAACAACATAGCTTTTCTTGCATAGGTTAAAGACCACTTGACATCAAATGACGTGTGTTGTGCTCTGCTTTTTTTCTCTTTTAGAAAAAGGCCAAACCGGAAAAGAAGGAGTTGGGAGTGATCACATACAATGTCCCCACTGTCCCTGGGGAGAAAAAAGGTGATTGATCAGTGTGTGCGGGAGTGTTTTGCCTCTTGTACAGGTTTTGTATTAGGTCTTGAAAGTTTGGAAAATGCTTAATTTTAACCGTTATGTTTTCAAAGTTAGGAACTCCTTGAAAAATGCTTGATTTTCAACATAATCTGATGTTTCATCATCTACACAATCACTCATGCAAACCAAAAAACTTTTTTAATCTCAAAAATGATTTCAATTTTTGAATAAGGTACATTGAACGTGCTTGAAAAGTGCTTGAATTTTCCCCTTAAAAGCTGTACGAACCCTCCTTGTAACATCACCACACATCATGTGAGTGTTTGGACTTCAGGGTTTGATCAGAGTAACATTACGTCCCCATGGTTGAGGTCCATATATATGCCTGAAAAGTCTGGAAATCTCTGGACACATTTCAATGTCCACAGTCCACTCACTGTCATATTTTGAGGACCTTTACTTTTTGTTTCTTCATAGCAGGTTTGTTTAGCCTCTTAGTGGTGTTTATTATGGGAAAAAAAGTAACATAAGTGCATACCCTCTATAAAATGAATAGTTTCATCATATTTTATCGTGATTAGCTTGTCAACCCTTTCTCTCTTTCTCATGTGGTGTCAGATGTCATTAGTCCGCTTCCTGACTCCTACAGTCCTCAGTATGTGGAGGCTGCCTGGTATCCATGGTGGGAGAAGCAGGGATTCTTCAAGCCTGAGTATGGGGTAAGGAAGTCCTCCCCCTCACGCTATACTCACACAGCAGAAATGTCCTATTTTATATTGGCCATTTTAGTCTGCAATAACATGTCTGTCTCCCTCACTACATTCTGCAGAGGAAGAGCATTAGTGACCATAACCCTCGTGGCATCTTCATGATGTGTATCCCTCCACCTAATGTGACTGGATCACTTCACCTGGGTCACGCCCTCACCAACGCTATTCAGGATTCTCTGACCAGATGGTAACTACAATTCTGACTGTTCAATAGCCTGAAATTCAAAGTCATATTTTCAGTGAGACTTTTGTAGCATCACCGGATATCTAACTATCCATTTAAGTCTCACTTTTTTTGATCTGGAAGCCATGTGTTTTGAATTGCTGTCCTTTCCTCTGTCCATCCAGGCACAGGATGCGAGGTGAGACCACCTTGTGGAACCCAGGCTGTGATCACGCTGGTATCGCCACCCAGGTGGTGGTGGAAAAAAAGCTGATGAGAGAGAGGGGTATGAATCGTCACGATCTTGGCAGGGAAAATTTCATCCAGGAAGTCTGGAAGTGGAAGAACGAGTGAGTGAAGGAAGTAGTAGAAAGGAGGAGATGTGAGAGATTTGAACTGGGATAAATACTGGAATGAAGACACAGTAATAACTAAGTCCCTTTTTTGCCTTTTTAGGAAGGGAGACCGCATCTACCACCAGCTGAAGAAGCTGGGCTCCTCTCTGGACTGGGAGAGAGCCTGCTTCACTATGGACCCTGTGAGTTTTCTGAAATCCCTGAAGTAATTTTAACAGAATCTGAATAAATATTCCTTATTCTCATACCCGTTTCTCTGTCCAGAAACTTTCCTATGCAGTCCAAGAGGCGTTTATCCGCATGCATGATGAGGGAGTGATCTACAGGAGCAAGAGGCTGGTCAACTGGTCCTGCACACTAAACTCTGCCATCTCTGACATAGAGGCAAGTATTTTGGTTAAATGATGAGGAATGCATTTCATTAGAATGATAAAGATCTAGGCAATTTCCTGTACAATCACAAAAGTCACAACAGTGTGTCAGTCTACTTTCTATTCTTTTCTTATTTTTTAATTTTAGGATTTTGCGATGTAACCAAAACTACTAAAATTGTGTTTAAAAACCTTTGATTCATAGTGTGTGTGTGTGTGTGTGTGTGTGTGTGTGTGTGTGTATGTGTATATGTATATGTGTATATGTATATGTGTATATATATATATACACACACACACACACACACGCACACACACACAGTATATACATATCCTAGTGATTACTGGGGCTGGGTATTAAAAACTAAACCTTTTAGAAAACCTGTAAAACTGTGTCTGAAGCACAGACTATTGAAAACTGAAGTCTTGGTTTAGATTCTTAGATTTATATTCTTTGATCAGATGTTTCCAGATTGAATCCCTGATTTTATATGTATACTGTATTTCATCTAGACGATGTTTTTATATGGCTGTTTGTGTTAAAACAAAATTAAAAACTGATGCATTTAAGAGGTTTGTTACTCAGGAAATGAGATTTTGGGGTATCACGGTGGCTTAGGGACTAAGATGCGTACCACACAAGCTGTAGTGTGCCTGGTTCGAGTCCAGCTGGGAACATTTGTTGCACATCATCCCCCTCTCTCCCCCCACATTTCCTGTCTGGCTCTCAACTGCATACTGCCAATTAAAGGCAAAATGCCCAAAAAAGGAGAAGAAATTGTATTTTGTAGAAAAATGTGATTATACTCAGAAAATTAAGGTACTGAAAAAAGTGTAATTTTGGTATTCATAACAAATGACATCAAATCATACTTTGTAAATCCTGTTAAAAGTCTGCGATGGCAACAGATCCAAACAGTTTTCCCAGTACTGGCCATGCTGTGCTCTCTTGATTAAATCTTCTGGTTGGTTTGCAGGTGGATAAGAAGGAGCTCACTGGCAGGACTCTGTTGCCTGTGCCTGGTTACAAAGACAAAGTGGAGTTTGGAGTGTTGGTGTCTTTCGCCTACAAGGTGGATGGATCAGGTATGTGAGCTCATCAGACAGCAGAATATTTTGAATAAAGACATCTCGTGCCACTTCAGGATTACTTTTCTTTACATTTCTCACTCTGTTCCTTAGACGAGGAGGTGATTGTGGCAACAACTCGTATTGAGACTATGCTGGGAGACACTGCTGTAGCTGTCCACCCTGCTGACTCCAGATATCAGCATCTGAAGGGAAAAATGGTGCTGCACCCCTTCTGTGACCGCAAGATGCCGATTGTCTTTGATGACTTTGTAGACATGGGCTTTGGAACAGGTAGGCACGGTTACAGGAAGAGACAATCTGCCTGTTGGTCTGCGGTGTGCTGAGAATAAGTAATGGTAACAAGTCGTTAAGCCAGACCACTTTCCTTATTACAGCTGTTTGTTTATTTATTTATTTTTTTCTTGTCTCTGCCTCTCCTGTCTCTCTGCATCATTTTTCTGTTCAGGCGCTGTCAAAATCACCCCAGCCCATGACCATAATGACTACGAGGTTGGAGAGAGACACAATTTGGCCTTCATCAACATCTTGGATGAGAATGGCCTGCTCATTAACGTGCCTCCTCCCTTCCTGGTATAGTGTCTCATTATCGTCCTCTCCCCTGCAGTGTGTGCATTTTCACAGTGACACTAAAAGTCAGGCTTCTGCGTAGTTTGCTTGGTGTAAGAGTTTTATTTCTTAATTTTTCATTTTTAACTATTGTGTCTGTCCCCCAGGGCATGAAGCGTTTTGAGGCCAGGAAGGCAGTGCTTCAGGCTCTCAAGGACAGAGGCCAGTTTAAAGAGATCAAAGACAACCCTATGGTCGTCCCAGTCTGCAGGTAAAGTGAGGTTCATGTATGCATAAGTGGAACACATGTCATTTGTGTTTTAGGTCTTTTCATCCTATTCAGGATCATCATTTAAGCCCCATTGTGTATCTACCTTATCAGTCGTTCCAAGGACATTGTGGAGCCCCTGCTGAAGCCGCAGTGGTATGTGAGCTGCACAGACATGGGCAAGCAGGCTGCAGACGCTGTCAGGGAGGGACGGCTCAAAATCATTCCTGATCACCACCTCAAGACGTGGTTCAACTGGATGGATAACATCAGGTAATCTCTTTAATCTCTTTATTTTAAATGTGTTTCTTCTGTTTATATTGTTTATATTTCAAAATAGATCTGAGCCTGATTTTGATACATATAGTATCTGCACTTTTGGCCTTTACACTGAAATCTTGACAGAAGTACAGTTAACCATTTTAAATGTAATGTTATGACATATAGGGAATATGCTAATATTCTCTTTTTTTTTTAATAAAGAATCTCACAATAATAGGACTGCAGCTAAGGATGATTTTCAGTTAATCTGCTGATTATTTTCTCCTGAAAAGTCCATTGAGAGACTGCAACTTATCCAGAACTCTGCTGTTAGACTGCTAACAAAAACATAGAAGAGTAAACACACCACTCCAGTCCTAGCCACACTTCACTGGCTCCCTGTATCTTCCAGAATTGATTTTAAAGTCCTTCTACTTATATACAAAGCTCTCAACGGCTTAGGACCAGTCTACATCACAGATTCCCTGTTGTCTTATGTTCTTTCACGAGTCCTTAGATCCTCTACTGCTGTCTTCTAGTCACTCAAAACCATACCAAAAAGAAAATTGGAGATGCAGCTTTTTCAGCTATGCTCCCAAACTATTGAACAGCCTACCCAAAGATATTAGAGAGGCAGGCTCTGTTGAACTTTTTAAACGCCACTTAAAAACATCTTTTCAACGTAGCCTTTTTCCAGCACCACCTCTTATGATGTGTGTGCCTCACAGGGAGTCCTACATGCTGTTTTTAAATTACCTTTTATGTCTTTAAATGTAACACAACGCTAAGCACTTTATCTTTACCTGCTTTTTTAAAATTTAATTTGTGTTTCGTGTGTTTGTTTCTTTTTAATTGTAAAGCACTTTGAACTGCATGTTTTGTATGAAAGGTGCTATACAAATAAAGCTGCTTCTTCTTCTTCTTCTTATTATGATTATGATGATTATTATTATTCAATAAATATTTTAGTCTATAAAATGTCAGAAAATAGTGACAAAATGCCCATAAAATTTGTCAGAACCCAAGGTAATGTCTTCAAAAGGCTTGTTTTGTCAGACCAACAGTACAAAACCAAAAAATATTTAATTAAATTTACTATCGCATAAGACAAAGAAAAACAGCAAATCATAATTGAGAACCTGGAACCAGAGAATATATTTTCCGTCGATCATTTAATTGATTAATCGACTAATTGTTTCAGCTCTAGAGAAAGAGAGATTATTTTGTCAGGTGTGCAGAGAGTCCTGTTTCAGATTTCATCCCTCCATCCATCTTCCTCTCAGGGACTGGTGTATCTCTCGGCAGCTGTGGTGGGGTCACCGTATTCCTGCTTACTTCGTCACTGTCAACGATCCCTCCGTGAAACCAGGAGAGGTATGATGATGTCAGTCACTGTTGTCAAGGTCTGGAGGCTTTCAGATAAAAGCTATTTGTGTTGTTATTCTGCTTTTTTTTGCCTCTTTTCTTTATTAATTTATCCTTTTTTTTGTTTTTATTTCCTTCCAGGATGTGGATGGTCATTACTGGGTGAGTGGGAGATCGGAGGAGGCGGCCAGAGAGAAGGCAGCAAAACGCTTCAATGTGTCTACAGACAAAATTACCCTCAGACAGGGTAAAATTTACTTAATTTTTCAGTCTCATTACCACCATTATTGTAAAAGTTATCTAACCAGTTAATGTTTTGCTGCTACACAGAATCACCTAATTTAATTAATTCTACTCCATATTAATACACATATTAGATAACTTTTGTTCCTGTGTTTCAGATGAGGATGTTCTGGACACTTGGTTCTCGTCTGGCATTTTCCCTTTCTCCATCTTCGGATGGCCTAATGAGGTAAAAGATGGAGGTCAACCACCTTTCTGCTGACACAAATGGCACTTTTTTTTGCAGTAGATAGTAAGGATGTCCTCTGCAGTAGAAATACTGCTCTAAAACTGCTAATTATGTAATAAAGAAAAGTGTATAAACTGGAAATGCTGCCACCCAATTCAGAATACACTTTTATTAATATATTAAACTGGTTCATGCACATTCACTGTACCTCTCAAAAGTGTTCTGTATAAAATATGAGTGTTGTTTATGTGTTTCCATCATAAATGTTGCTATTTGCTGTTTTCCTTTAGACCCAGGACCTGAATGTGTTCTACCCTGGCACCTTGCTGGAGACGGGCCATGACATCCTGTTCTTCTGGGTTGCTCGTATGGTGATGATGGGCCTCAAACTGACCGGCAAGCTGCCCTTCAAAGAGGTGAGACCAATCAAAACTGCCAAAACCCGAAACATTAACACGACAGGATGTGACATTAGTGTCATTAGCAAGACGTGACTAAGTAATGATGATGCTTTTTTTTACAGGTGTATCTGCATGCAGTGGTGAGGGACGCTCACGGACGGAAGATGAGCAAATCTCTAGGCAACGTCATTGATCCTCTGGACGTCATTACAGGGATCTCCTTAGAGGTAAAGCCTAATCACTCTCTGATGCATGTTCAGATACACACACACACACATTAAGTCTTTCCTCTCTCATTTGGGTTGTTTTTTACATGGTCACCACTCACTCATTGCGCCCCAGAGGCCCATATTCTTATGTAAGCTGTATTAAGCACCCTTTCCTGCTTCCAACAAGCTTTTATTGAGGCCATCAGTCTCTTACCAGCTGAGGGGGAACTGCTCAGTCAGATGAAGCAGACCTGTCCTCTAGAGGGCACTGAAGGACTTGTAGTAAACTGCACTTTGCCCATAATGTTTTCCTTTAAAGGTCCTTTCCTGCCTGCCCAATTAAATTATCAAGCAGTTGAAATGGGTTTCTCATTCTCAAGATGAAAAGAGAAAATTGTGGTGGTGCCTAGTAATGGTGACATCCCTCCTTATTCCCCATCCCCCTACCCTCTAGGGTCTTCATGTCCAGTTGATGGACAGCAACTTGGATCCACTGGAGGTGGAGAAGGCAAAGCAGGGCCAGAAGTCAGACTACCCAAATGGCATCCCAGAGTGTGGCACAGATGCTCTCCGGTTCGCCCTGTGTGCCTACACTGGCCAAGGTGAACTCATTTGTCTTTTTTGTTTTTTTCTTACTTTCTCTCTTGTTGTGCCTCCACTGGCCCACAGCCTGGATCTCAGCCTTGACTTCATAAAATACATCAAAACACTGGAAAAGTGGCATCACAATCCTCTCAGTACAAGGTCAATTGTTACAAAATCAATCTATTTTAATATATACTGAAATCATTTATTCGTGTCTGTGTGTGTCTCCCAGGTAGGGATATCAACCTGGATGTCAACCGCATCCTGGGTTACCGTCACTTCTGCAACAAACTGTGGAACGCCGTGAAGTTTGCCATGAAGACACTGGGAGATAACTTTGTACCGTCAGAGAAAGCCCAGGTGAGACCAGGGGAAAAGATGAAGGACACAGAGCACATAAACAAGCACTGCTCCATACTTATTTATATTCACCCAGTGACATACGTACCATATTTTAACAAGTATATGTTTAGTAAAACAGTTCTCTTGTTACCAGTATTTGTTTGGGGGTGTAGTTTGCCCATATGCTGCCCTGCTCTGTATTCATAAACTTGTACACACAGACATTTGGGAGGTACCCAGCACAGGAGTCGTGTTAACTGAATCTGAAAGTTTCCTCTTTACACTTTATTCAATCCTCTCAGTTGTGTGGAGAGGAGAGTGTATCCGACAGGTGGATTCTGTCTAGACTGAGTGCTGCCGTTGGTCTCTGTGATGCTGGCTTCAAGGCCTACGACTTCCCCGCCATAACGACCGCCATTTACAACTTCTGGCTGTACGAGCTCTGTGACGTCTACCTGGTAAGGAACTTTGAGACCACTGAGCAGCCAGTTCATCTTAAATAGATTACGTGAGGGCATGTAAAACGTTAATAATTTTTCAGAAGACTTGGGACCATAACAAATTCCACTATTTTTCCCTCATCTCTACCCTCCCACTCTTCTTGTCCTCCAGGAAAGTGTGAAGCCAGTGTTCAGTAAAGCAGAGGAAGACGGCACCAGCCAGAGACAGGTCCTGGTGTGCAGACAGACCCTTTACACCTGTTTAGAAGTCGGTCTGCGCCTTCTGTCTCCCTTGATGCCCTTCGTCTCTGAGGAACTCTACCAGAGGTTACCACGACGACGACCTCAGAGTGATCCCCCCAGCATCAGTGTCACATCCTACCCCGACACCGAGGAGGTGAGAAAAGGAAAGGGTAAATGACCCTCACGGATGTACAAATGCCTGTGCAGATCAAAACGGAAGAAAAGCTCTTTTTTTTTAATATAAAGTTAGTTTCACATATTGTGAGAGGATGAAGATCGCTTATAGTAGTCACCGAAGTTCATTATTTGGGGATGCTCTCCTTTTTTTCTGTGATTTGTTGCAGTTCTGCTGGCACAATGAGGAGATCGACCGTCACATGGAGTTCATAATGACTGTGGTCAAGACGATCCGGTCACTGAGGGCCGACTACAACCTGACCAAGACCAGAGCTGACTGTAAGATGCCACACATAAACTAAATTATAAATTATAAAAGTTACTCTGTAATAAATCTTGATTTAAGGCCAACTATTCATCATCTCAATTAGAAAGATAAATTAACTGAAACACTGTAGGATGCTCACACGCCTTGCTCTGATTAATATAATAGGTGGTGAAACGTAACTAAGTACATTTACTGAAATACCATAGTTAAGTACAGTTTTGAGGAACTTCACATTTTATGCTACTTTATACTTCTACTTCACTGAATTTCAGATGCAAATATTGTACTGTTTACTTCTATATGCAATATATTTGTTACTTAGATGATAAAGTACTTTCTTTTACTTTTGAGACTTAAGTATGTATTATTGATAATACTTCTCTGCATTTTAAGATTTGAGTGCAGTAATAATAATATCCAGGTTGACAAATACCTGAATTTCCCTTAAGGCAGTGCTTGTGAATGTACAAAAACAACAATCTGTTTCTGTTCACACTAATTGTTTCACCCACAGGCTGTACTGAATCCTGAATGTATCTTTTCAACATGTTATCTTTAATGATGCCTAAACTTCAGTTTGCCCATTTTTTTCTCCCAGGTTACCTCCAGTGCATAGACTCTGCGACTGTGTCCCTGGTGCAGAAGTACAGTCTGCAGATTCAGACCCTGTCTTATTCTCAGGCCGTCATCCCTCTGACTGCCAACCAGCCTGTCCCAGAAGGCTGTGCTGTGGCTATCGCTTCTGACAGATGTACTGTCAACCTTATGCTCAAGGTGAGGACGGGTAGTCCTCCCATCCCTCTACCCCAGACCTGATGTGTAAATACATTAGTTCTGGTTTTAGCTTCCTTAAGACAGATGGGGTGACATTTACCATATCAGTTAAATTCACTGGTTCTGTTTTGACAAGTTACATGACTACCTGGATAGTCTAAGAGCATGAATGCACCTCACCTACTTAGTAATCAAGGCAGGTAAATATGCTAAGACTACTATTTAAACTAGGTCTCCTCCACTTGAATCTGAGTTCAGGGTTTCCTCTGTTCCTCCTTTAGTGACCTGAAATAACATCTTAATTTACAACTGTTGTCCTTATCGTCACTTCACCTTTAATTCCCCCAGGGTCTCATTGATGTGGAGAAGGAAGTGGCTAAGCTGATGACAAAGAAAGGTGACTTGGAGAAACAGATGGAGAAACTGAGAGAGAAGATGGCAAAGAGTGACTACAAGGAGAAGGTGCCAGTGAAGGTGCAGGAGCAGGATGCTGAGAAGGTGGGAAAAATAAATTGACTCACAGGGTGTCTTGGTGTTAAGATGTGAATTACTGGTAAATAATGACTTCCTGTTCTCCACAGCTACGGCAGAGCCAAACTGAACTTGAAAAAGTAAAAGAAGCCATGGACAACTTCAGGAAAATGATGTAACTCTCCCCTTAGCATTATGTAAATCAGGAATTATTCCCACTTTTTTCATGTCTGTATTAATTTTCCATGTTGATTGTAGTGTTGAGGGAATTCAATAAAGCTCTTATGACAGACAACTGTCAGTGTATTGTTCAAGTAATGATCAAATGAATTCAGTCCCTTATGTCAAACATTTTATTCATTATATTTAATAGAACATGTAAGAGCATCATTTTAGATACAGTTTTGTTCGTAAAGACAGTGTCCACAAAAGGAATAAACCTGAAAAGCTTTAACACTTTGGCTGCATTTTTAAAGATTAAAATTCCCCTTACCTGACACCATTAAGATTATGTTATATTATTTAAATTGTAGCAATGTGTTTCTACTTATAATTGCTTCTTTACAAATACAGCCAAAGAGGGAACAATGGAAGGAGTGAGAGATGGCTCGTGCATTCATATGAAATGCATCCTTTTGTCCTTTTTTGTTTTTAAAAGTGACTAACCTTTGACTAACCTCAAAAGAAAAGATGTTCCATATTTTACAGGTTTTTGGGTGGGGGTAGATGGGGGCGGGGTGGGGCAATAGTAAATCAGATCTTTCCAGATGCCACCACAGCAACACTATACATGACAACAAATCTGTCTCGGAAAGAATCTGAAACAAAATCACAGTAATACATTCACACCATGCCAGAAACGCGCTCTGACCACAGGCCATCCAAATCCTCTGCTGCTCATTTCCTCTCATCCATCCTTCTTTCTTTACTGTCTCCAGGGTGAGTGGAACTCAGAGGCGGGGAGGGGTGTGCAGTGTGTCGTTTCAAAATTTCGCATGTACTTCCGCGCCTGGGAGGGAGAAAAGACAGCGGGGATGGAGGAGGAATGGAGAATGAGAGGTGTGGGAGGGCAGTGAACAAAAAGTGCAGAACTTAATTATATTAGCTGCGGTTTGTCTGGCTCAGTGCCATACAAATCTCTCCCATCTCTTTAAGGGTTTACACGGGAGGTGAATAAAGCCTAATTCAGAAGGCTTTACCAAGGGAGGGAAAGCATAGCATTAGCTGTAATTGATGGCACTCCTCTTGTTTGATGTTAAATGACTTCAATAAGCTGAGCGCGGTGAAATATATTACACCAGTCAACCTGAGAGCACAGGTGAGCTGGTTACTATGGCGACCAGAAAAGTGTTCCTCAGTGGTAATGATGTCTGAATAGCTGTGATGGTTTTTTTTGGAGTGCGAGAGGGGGGGGAAGGTAAGCCAACCTTAAAACAAGAAAATAGGGCTTATTGGAGAAAAGGAAATTAGACTTTGTAACCCGACTTGGAGAGATGAAATAAAAATAACAGGTGGCTGCCCTTTAAACCAGCTAGGATAAACAGCTGTACACACAGACTGAGTGCATGGATAACAATAGATTATCTTTCTTACCAAGAAAAGAGCCAGCTGCCGCCTTCCCTCTAGAGTCATATCCTCACCTGGTAACATAAATAGCGTGTGAGACCATGTAAAAGTACTGTGAGGTCATACATGTATGTATGTATGAGGGTAGTACTGTGTGCAGTTAATTTGCCTAGTAAATGAGAAAGGACCCCGGGGCTTACCAACACTCCATGGAAACAAAACATCTCTGTCTGCCTGATACGACTGCAGCACAGACACACACCAGTCATCGTCTACCTCGTAGCCACTGTACACAGATGCTGCAGAGCAAGAGTGAGCTGGCATTACACACAGCTGTTATAATACCAACTTACTACACAAGAGTTCAAATCCTAAAATGTAGACATACAAATTTTTCTTCAGTTTAATACAATAAATTTTATTCTAATTTACAAAAAAGGGTTTAAGAGTTTAAAGGTAATTTAACACAGTCAAATCGTGGCTTACCTTCTTCTAAGTGATTGGAGGATCCCAACCATTGTCTGACAACTCTAACCCCTTCATCAGTCATTATTTTCGGGTATCTGGGCAGGAGAATGACATCACCACTTATATATGTGTCACTCAACAAGTCCAAATACATTGAGCGTATCCAGCAATAAGATTATTGAGATTAGATGTTTGAAATCAGGAGACTGACCTGAATTGTAGTAGTTTGAGCAGGAGGTCGTTGCCTCTGTTAGACATGACGTCCTCTGGACCCCTGTAATACAGTGTACAACTTAATATCATATAGCGTCAGTAGCCTTGTGACTTGACTGGGCAAGTGGATGCTTCCGCCTACCTCTGCATCAACTAGCAAGGCACTTAACCCTCTCACCACATTGACAATTATTGTGTTGTAAACAATGGATGATTGAAGTGCTGGGTAGCTTTCTGGTGTGAATGTGTGTTGATTATGTTAGGAGGATTATATAACTATGGTTCCTTTTCCAAAAAAAAATAAATAGTGTCCCTGTGGTTGAAGGTATTTTTTTTTTTTCATTTTAGAGAATCTAATTCGTGTCTGTCACATATCAGGTGAAAAACAAATTCTAGCTTTTGATCACATTTTAACTGAAAGCCAACCTGCTATACTATATATTAAGACATTTTAAGATGGACTGTAGAAACGTACGTTGTGGTGATGATCTCATCTCTGGTTCTCCTGATCAGCAGGACTGGTCCCTGATATCTGGAGGAAGAGTTGTGTTAATCATTAGCCACATCACTGTGAGCTACGACTATTAAAAAAAAAAAAACCCAACTTAGTTTCACAATTACACTCCAATATGTTGCGTAATGTTCAATGATGCAGACTTTGACTTTTATAATTAGTGTCTCTATAAATAGACCGTCCCACTCACTTGAGAAGCTGCTCAGCATTGTTGAGGTTCATGTACTGCCTAACTGTGTGTTGTACCAACGGCCCTAAGAGAGAACAAAGATATTTCAGTTGCTAAGACAAAGCTATCTGCTGCTAACAACAATTAGTAGAATTTATGACCTTTAACCACTAGGACTCACTCCAGCTGTCAGGCATGACTTTGAGGGCCAAGGGTAGAAGGTCATCGAAGGAGGCGTCCAACACTAATGATTGGATCTCTGGGTATGACATCACTGCCCAACTTGCTAAGAAAGGAAATGGAAGGATAGGAGGGACAGAAAATGAAGAGTAGGGATAAACAGAACCAGGAAGGAAGGACTAAATAACCTCACGTTGATTCACATTAAAAAAGCATAAAAAAGTGTCCATCATGTATTGTTCTTGACTTTGTGTACCTGTGAATCCTCCTATGGACCAGGCATATACGACAATGTCGCCGAGCTGGAAGCCCAGCTTGTGTATTGCAAACTGGATCACTACATCCATGGCATTGGCCTCATTCTGGGGGAATGGCACTCCCTGGTAGAAAGATACAAGTAAAAAAGCAATTTCCATGCATTATTAAACATAACAGAAACACTCAACTCACCTACAAAACCATGCACTTCCAAAGAGTTAACAGATTTACAATGTTTTGTTCCACTCTACTGATAATATCGACCATGGGAGTGTACTTGCTCCCTTGTGCAAATACTGCCCAACTGAAACCAGAATTTCAACATGCTGTTGTTTTCCACTGTGCTGTTTGTTAGGACTATGTGAAGCACAGGCATGCACTGGTTTAAGCACTAAATATAGTACCAAATCTGACAACACTGCTTACCGTACTGCCTCCAAAGCCAGGGTGGTTCCAGCCCAGTACAGAGTAGCCACCTACAGTGCACATCAAGACAAGATTGAACTATAATTAAAATACAACAATTTCAGACTATGCCTATCCACAAAAAAATGTTAATAGCGTTATAAAATTCTTCACCATCCAGTGGAGTGTTCATGCAGCCCACCTCATAGAAACCTGCGTTCCCCTCACAGCAGATGACCTGTGGCAGAATTCATACATTTCAAGAACCAACCGTAAAGTGAGTGTTTGTTAGACCCTGGAACAAGCCCGAGGCACAAAAACAGCAAAGCATAGCAGACATTTACCAGGGTCTGGCCAGTCTGTCCCCCGTCTCTCCTTCGATCCACAAACATTGTGTCGATCTCATTACCATCGCATGCCACAAGCTTGTTCCTTTGGCCGTCACACTGTGACAAAATGGAGGGAAATTGACAGAGAATGATGATTGGTTTTTATTTAAAAAGTGAGTTTAAGTGACAGTTATGAGAGTGAGTGTGTATGTTTTTTGTTTTTTTTACCTCTTCTATTAACCTAGCCTGGCCTTGCTGGAGCATGGGCCTCATGGCTTTCTGCAGTAAACCTACAGAGCCGGGGTACAGCATCCTCCTCCCAAATGAGTGGGCAATAAGAAAGCTGGAGAGGAATAAAACAGACAAAATGACACTGTAGCAACTTTGGACTAATACTTTATATATTAGAAAAATGAGACTGAATAGCAGTGAAATAAGATGCAAACCCACTATAAAGCAGACTGTGTATATCCCCTTACTGTTATACTAATCTGCAGTTTCATCCTGCAGAGCCTTCATTTTTGGACTGCACAGCATAAACTGCATTTACCTGATGATGTGGCATGGTAGAGTGCGCACAGAGTTGAGGACACTGTCTGCTGCTCCTCTTAGCCTGGGCTCTGGCTTTAGCAGAGAAACACCAGCCTTGGAATATTTCCTGTCACACACACAAAGACAAATGCTTACAATGAAACAGATTAGCCACGAAGCATTTAGACTTTCAATGGATGCATTTATCAAATTTCCTTTACAGTGCTTTGAATGCATGTATTTATAATGAACTGACGCTGAAGGGAATAGAATTGCAGTGAACACATGGCCCTTTAAAATGGCAATAAAATATAAGAGCAAGAACTTACGGATTGCTGACTTCTGTCCAGCTGAAATCCGTAGGCCAAAACGAGAAGTCAAAGTCATAGCACCTCACTTTTTTCTAGGTGGAAAGAAAAAAAAGTTGTCCCTTGAGTGAAGTTCTGCTGTATTAAGATGGATACTTGGATATGGATACACATTTGTAATTATTCTTTTGCCTCCTTGTTCCCCAGAACATTGGAGTACTAATATCAATAGCAAATACAGATGTTCAGTACTTCTACGTGTTGCCATGAACTCACCTTGTTTGCTGGTGTGTGATTCTTCTTGGTTTCTTCAAGAATGGTGATAAACTGAAGGTACTCTGAGTTTTTCCATCTCCCCCACCCTTGGGGAAAGGGGAGGGAGGCGGGAAGAATGCAGAAACAGAGAGAGATATAAATGGAGTGCACATGACAGACAAAAACCCATTTTGCTGCAAAGCCTCAAGGGTGTGTTTAGTATGCTTTGTGGGTGTAGACCTTGTGCAACTGTCTCAATGTTAATTAAATCTTACTGGCATTCGGCATATACAGCATACGTTGTGATATCTAAAGATGAATGAATTGAATTAGTCATCGCCTGCAAGTCAGTTGAAATCTGTAGCCTCACCTCTAAGACAGGCCACTCCTAGAAGACACACGAGCACTGTACCCACATACTGACTCAATGGAACCAGCTTACTGCTGCAGATGTAACCTAAAAATACACAAAGCAACAGTGACACAGACATCCACATAGCCCCCTCTCTTTCTTTGACTTTCCAGACTCATTAATGGGTACCAATATAAAAAAGACTACCCTACAACCATATGCATAAATCAATATCACAAGCTCAATTATACACTAAGAAGTAGCACACAACCTCAAGCAATTAATTTCTATTGATGCATAGTCTTGCTAGATGATTCAGTTGATTAACTTTATTATATTAATCCCACTTGTAGGAGAATACAAATTCCACAGAACATCCCCCCCAGTAGCAATTTTTCTTCCTTAATGGAGGGAGAAATGTCATCCAGAAAGAAATACATACTTTGACATATGTCACTGCCAAACCCTCTGGCAAAGACTTCTACTGAAATATGTCAAGCTCACATTTAAAGAGTATCAAGGCACTATACACCATGAGAAAAAAAAATCTTCAGTGTGTTTTTACAATTTGCTATTCTCCCAAAGCTGGGATTGATTACATGGAAGTAGGACTGGGCGATGAGGTTGACATCATTATCATAATATTAATCTGGATATTTTCCAATATACAGTAAATATACATCATACCATGTATAATATGTATGCAAAATTACACATAAAGTAATCAAACTGAAGTTCAAAGCTATTTAGTGTGTTCCACTGTTATACATTAAATGAAACCAAATTTCTTTTTCAAACAAAAATGTTTTAATTACACCTTCCTCAGAATCTCTTTAATATAGAATTTTGTGGAGAGATAACATGATAACATCACAATTTTATTTTGCTGAAATTCAATAATTAATAATATAGAATTGTCGGCCAGCCCTTGTCAAGATTGTCTCTTTTTGTACAACCAAGCCTGTCCCTCTTTGGACCATCAACTCATATGATTAGTCACAACTAAGGCTACAATTAATGATTATTTTCACTTTCAATTAATCTGATGACTATTTTCTTAATTAATTGATGAACCCTTTGGTCTATCACAGTGTCCCGCAGCCCAAGGTGACATCTTCAAATGTCTTGTTTTGCCCAAACATATTCAATTTATAAATATAATATAAAATAGAGAAAAGCAATAAATGCTCACATTGGAGGAGCTGGAACCAGAGAATGTTTGCTGTTATTCCTTGATAAGAGACTTCTACACATTGTCGCTCATTAATTTTCAGTTGATCGACTAATATTTCTAATAATTTCAGCTCTCAGTCATAACTGGAGTAAATAGTGGAGAAGAGACCTACCTTTCCTGTACAGGTAGCAGAGGAGAAGAGGAGAGCTGTAGTAGGACAGAGACCACAGTGCTGAAGCCTGGAGGGAGAAAAACAAACGCAAACTTTACTTGACAGAACGTCTCAGTTCTTCCCATAGAGGTTCATCAATCGTGCACCCGTACTGACCCAACCGAGGATGCTGTCGGTGTGTTTCTCCACACTCCTGGGCTGGTAGTTCCACCCCTGCAAAGACAGACAGACAGACAGACAGACAGACATTTACTGTTCACATCGTGAGGGCTGCAGCCAACGTCAGCTAGCCAGTAGCACCGACTGCAGCTATTTAAAGAGACTGAGTGACGGATACTCCGCCACACACCGTCTCCACAGTGGCTCTGCTAAAGGTTAACACACACACACGCTTATCCTTATTCTTCGTTTTATGTTCAGCTTCTGTCTTTGGCAAAGTTTCCCCCCCCCCACCCCCCACTTGGCGTTAGCGTCATTGAGGGAAGCAGTTTAAGGAGCCACGTTTGGACCCGGCTGTCACTGTGACCGTGACACGGACAACGTGTTTTGATGCGCGCTTATCATTTCGTTCATTTTCAAACTGCCACCCCGGCTGTGCGGCTTCAATAACAAACACCTGACACTTCCGGGACGCAGCCTCAGCTACATCAGTGCTAAGAGGTGAAATACTGCTCAGCTTTCGCAGTCGGCTGTACTCAAACATGTGCAAAACATTACACGTATCCCTACCCTCCTCCCCGCTCTGCCTTCATGTCCAGACGTGTCCGGTGACCGGTGAATTCGTTGCAAATGAGGCCCTAAAATACAGCGGAGAAACATCCAACCGGCCATTCTTCCACTACGGGGACTACGGAAGCCTGCACTGACCAGAAATCTCAAAGTCGAACGCGCTTTGAAAGTAGTTGAACAAAAAAAAAAATATATATATATATTGGAGCCAAGCAACATTACAGACAACAATGTTTATTTAGGAATGTCTATACTTAAATACATATATCCATAGAAGTACAAGACAACTGGTGCAATACCAAATGCTTGAGAAAATAAAACAAAGTGTCAAGGAAACCAATGAAAGAGACAATATAACATATTAACTTCCACACATTTGGGACAAGGTTTAGAGCCTTATGGGTAAATCTGTGCCCTTCTCCTCTATGTGCAGCCCCAAAACATGACATTAAAGCAAATCAGTAATAAAGTACAATGGCTTAGAATGCAAAAAACCTTTCAAACAATTGAGTTGCATTTCCCAGAAGCACTGAAGTTTTTCTTCACATCTCAACTCTGACATTCAGTTGTTACTTTTGTTTATAAAGGCCTTCTGCTCCAGCTGGGAACTGAGCGGATATGACAGCTGGATGAGGATGAGATGTGGGTAGGTGATCAGCTCTGACACTGTTCGTATCTGAAAACAGAACACATAGAAAAACTCGCACAAAAATCTCCCGTCCCCCAGTCTCTTTTATTCTTCCTTAAACACAAACACAGACAGCCCACGCAACAACAACAACAACAACACACGGGTGAAGGAGTGCTGCATGTCAGCGCATGCCGTGATATTATGCCACTGTGTCAGAGTGATGTTCAGGCCAGCGTGATTGGTGAGGGTGAGAGGAATGTGAGGGGCAGATGAGTGACAAACACACACACACACACACACACACACACACACACAGTTCAACATACAAAAGCTCACACAGGTGATGCAAGGCTTTTTGCTTACCGCTCCAGTTCCTTATAGACATCATCCTCTCCTCTTGGCTTCAAATCCTGGCATAAAGAAAAGGGGAAAGGGAGGCAGAGAAAGAGTGGGACAGTGAAGAGGATGATAAAGAGCAAGACCCATGCTACTGAGGCCAGATTTATGTCCATCTGCACAATGTGTAATGAGATTGATTTGTTAATACCACTAATGTAAGGGTGACAGTTGATAGGCAATGGGTTTATCTGAGAGAGGGCTGACAGATTGGAGGAGAGGACTGCGAGTGTGAGGGAAGACATATCTGCTGACAGCTGAGGGGGGGAGCAATAGAGGGAGTGAGATGCTGTATGCATTGGTGGATGTGTGTATCACAAATCCTAACACACACATGTGCACCGCGCCACTGTGTGCACGCAGGGGACAACACAATAACTCACCATGTAGACTGAGCCCTGGGGAGGAGCCTGTTGGGAAGGGAGGAGAGCGGAGAAAACAGGTTTAATGAACAACAAGTGACAGAGAAGGAGGGATAGTGGAAATCAGGAAAAACAGAAACAGAGGAGGAAAGCAAAAAATAAAAAGTGTTCAATAGAGACAAGACAGGAAAGGGGAGGGGAGGGTTAGAGAAACAAAAGAGAAAAAGTGCTAAATACAAGAGGGGATGAGTGGGAGAGGGGATGATGAGGGCAAAATGAGGAGGGAAATTCATCAGAGGATATTTAGTTACTGAAAATGTCTGAAATCATCACCTGTCTGATATCCTCAGGATTCTCATAGATGTTCTCTGCTTCACCCGATTGGACAGACAGAGACTGCTCAATACCTGAGTACAGAGAGAGAGAGTTACCAATACAGTCACACACACACACACATACACATACACACTCAAACGCACAGGGAGGGAGGAGGTGGGGGCAGATTCATTACAACAACCCCAGAGGATGTCACGGCCAACATCACTCAGTGGCAGCCGACAGGGGCCGAAGATGGACGGAACACGGAAAGCTGTCAAAAAAAGAAAACGCCGGAAGACTCACCGCGATCAGAAATGTGTTTCTGTCTCCATAGCAACACACCGACAGCCGCAGCAACCAGGGGCACCAGGAGTAATAAAGCAGAGAGAGAATGGAGCAGGGAGGGGGTGGTCACACTGACACTCTCTACTAAAGGAAAAAAAGTGAGAGAGAAAATAGCATGAACGTTTCCAAGAACAGTGCTAATGTAAAACTTGTAGAGCTCTGAGTGTGTGTGTGTGGTTGAATGACATGAGGAAGTAATTCCTGTTTGTTCTCCAGTTTGGTCTTTTGTACAGGTCAAGAGGGGGCAACCTTTACGAGAACACTTCAAGGTATGGATTTAAAGACATGTTGTAGTTAAGATTTCCTCAAAATGTTACATGCATTTGCATCATGCTGCTGTCAGTCACAGACAATGGGTGCAGTGGAAGAAGGCGAGGAAATCCAGGCTCTGTCAGACAGAGTGAATAGTCTGTACGACAGCTCAGTAGACATCGATCTGACAGACCCTCAGTCTGGACAGCAAACGCTGTCAATTTGAAACGTGGACAAGAGGAAGAAAAGCACCGGTATCAAAGAGACCAGATGCTGTCAGATCATTACACAAAACATCAGCAAATGCCACTTCCATAAGAGTAGTTTGATCTAACTTTTTGCAAATCCTATCTATTCCCTATCTCATTATCTAAATATTTATGTAGCGTAAGTAAAGTCAGGAGAGGCTTTTTCGTGCTCCCTCCCACACCACCCTTGACATCTGATCCTAGCAACAAACTGCCTCTAGGCAAACTGACAAACAATGTAAATAGCAGTCTTTCAGCCAAACCCTGCCAATGCAGCATCGGAAAACAGGTGGATAGAAAGCGTAGGCATGATTATTACAAACATTACATAAGCACACCATTTGCTCACTGTAGCGCCAGTCAAATTTTAGTGGGAAGAGCTCACACGTGTAATCAAACTTGTCAGGTTTGTTTGCATAATGAGGATGACATCAGTCTTGCAAAACACAGCCACGGGGCGACATGAGAAGCAGGAGGGAGGTGCTTGTTTCCACAGAGACTGCTGTAATTTGGTATACCTGAACAAGTGTTCTGTGGCTGCCTGCTCACTGTTCGTGGAGCACAAAGCAATCAGATCTGTCAGACAGCTTTTATAAAACAAAAGAGAAGCCTAATAAACAAAAAGAAAATATTACAGACCTGCCACAACAGACATTTTATGAAATCATCAAACAATTCATGCAGCGTCTTTCTGTGGCATTGGCGGTAATCTGATGGACAGAAACCTGGCAAAAGTAAAGTCCACTTAGAGATCTCATCAACTTTCCACAAATTTTGTTTGTAAAAGGATTGGCCCGAAGGCTTCACCTTAAACCTGGTGTCACAGCTTTTAGCCGGCTTTAAAATAATCAATCATTATGTGCTGTGTGTGGTGTAATTGATTGGTGAGTATGTGTAGAGATTGCTAATGGAATATTGTGGTGAGTGCTGACCCCAAGACTGACCTGCACTGTTCTCTATGCCAGCTTTAACGCATGATTTATGGTAATTGAGTGCGGTGAAGTGAGGCATAAATGTGCCCACTTTCGCACTACCACATCTCTCTCTTTCTGTCCCCCTCTCCACCTGTCTCTCATCTTCCTCTATCTCACCTTTTCCTTTCCTCTATTGGCACTTCCTCCCTACCTCGTCTATTTCATCTCAAATGAGGTAGGAGGTGAATTATATCGGTGCGATTGTAGAGGAGGGTGGCTGATAGGAGGCAGACCAAAGAACTGCTCGAATGCTTTGGAAATGATGGGCCAACTCAGGATAGTAAATGATTGCAGAACATCCCTGACATTTGAAGTATTTTATGTGCTGCAGAACACAATGATTGCTTCAATTTTGCATTCTCTGAACTGTGCCAACGGTGAAAGGAATTCTATTATGCAGTGCTCCTTTTTTTACTTCTACAACTGGCGCTATACTTTTAGATTTGGCTTACAGCACATTAGATATCCCCAAATTATATGTACAACCTGTTGTATTGGTTATTTGGTTATTTCCAGTGAAAGAAAAAGTTGTTTCAGTTCATTCGTGGAGCTAACCCTGTGCAAAATCTCACCGTTTCTGGATGCCTCCTTGCCACCAAGAATAACTATTTATAAACCTTTAACTGTCACTGCTTATTGTCACACTATTCATTATTAACCAAGAAAGAACTTTTGAGCTATCTTGCACTATTGCAGCGTTTGTGCAACCTGTCACTTTTCAACAGTGCAAATGTAGGTCATCCTACACTCACATTATTTGAACTTCTCACTCTGCTCAGTCTAAATTCTTCATGATACATTGGACAAATGCACCATTTGTTACCTACTATGTATATTTTTTCCTAATCCAAGCTCTCCAATCAGGCAAAATCTTCCTTCCTCTATTCCTCTCCCTGTCTTGATCACTCTCTTTCTCTTTCCTCCATGTCCATTACTCTTATAGCCGTACCATCAGTGTGCATCATGATGAGCTCTGGGCCCCTCAGCCCAAGTGATGTATCTGGGTACGGGGGGTGAACTCATCTCTGCTAAGGGATCCATTCAACTGTCACATCCCCCTGTGCTCCCCCACAGCCACCAATACAATAAGTATGAATAATTTAGCTTTTGTGGGGAGAGCTGTCCCAAGGTCCTGTCTTCTTATATTCGCATATCAACTGGGGTGAGTGTGATGAGAAAAACGATAGCCTTTATGTTTTATATTTTATGGGAGAAGAAGCTCAGCGAAGTATTAGAATGTGGTGGATTTTTATGAAAAAAATGGAGTTATTCCGCTGGATATTATGTGCAAATCTCAACTTTTTGTTACACAGAAGTCTTGACCTGTGACCTCTTTAACTACATTAAGAAAGCATAACATATGGTATCTGTCAGGAGCTTTTTCCTCTGTAAACCATGGGCTTTTTGGCAGATGAACTGACCTGAGGTTGGCTTGAATGTACCGTAGAATGCTTCACGGAGCACATATCTGAGAATCGTCCACATTCATGGTTCATTATCTCCACTGAGTTGACAGGAAGTCTACCAGGACTGCCCTGCTAGTAATACAATATACTGTTGATAAAGAAAATCAGAAAACAGACAGTCCCTCCCACCTTCATATGGCAGTGTGACAGCTTGGGTTGCCCAGATGGTCTGCCCATTTTTCAGCTGTAGGGTGCAGGTGTAGTTCCCGGCTGTGTCAGAGGTGATGGGTAAGGGCAGAATGGTGGTGATGCTGCCAGGGCCGTTGCTTAACAAGTTCAGCCGGCGACTCTTATTCTGGTATTTCCAATTGGCACTTTGGACCTGGGACCGCTCTGAGTACAAGCACCCCAACTCCAGCTTTGAGGACGAACGTCTGGTTTTAACTGTAGATGTGATGCATAGCAGTGAGGGGGAGGGGAGAGGAGCGTGGGAGGATAAGGGAGAGAAAATGTTAAAGAGGGATGAAACAAATGAAATTAACCAAAGGAAGTAAGTGAAAAAGACAGGCAGGATAGAGAGAGACGGAATGAGAAAGTGAGTTAAAGGGTAGTGTGTGAATATAGAAAAGGCCAAGGACAGATAGAGAGTAATGGGGTAAAGGGAAAGTGATATGAAAAACAAAGAACAATTCAGAGAGGGGTCAAAATAATATATATTCATTAAAGTGATTTGCTGCTAATGCATTGGTTGACTGTGACTGATGCTTAGTGTCTCATCAAACTGAAATGAGAATCCATCTGGGTGTAATCAAGCTCCGCAGATCCCCCCCCCCCACACACGCGCATAAAAACACACACATTTCAGCCTTGATTAGCGTGATCAGTGTGGGCCACCTACAGCCTTGGTGGGAGGGCAGCAGGTATAATCATACATAATGATACTTATAATGAGGTGGGGTAAAAATATATGCGTCACATGATTGGTGCGTGGGTGGATGTGCATGTGTGTGTGTGAATGAGGGATGCAGATATGTGAAGCACGGTGACAGTGACAGTGACAGTGACAGTGACGGATCGGCTGGTCATGTCTGGGCAGCTTTGATGGATGCCAGTGGGACTGTGATTAGTAAAGCCTTCCAAGGCTGCCATGACAGGGCATTGTGTGTGTGTGTGTGTGTGTGTGTGTGTGTGTGTGTGTGTGTGTGTGCGCGTGCGTGTGTGTGTGTGTTGTATTTTGTGTGCGTGGGTGCAAATGTATTCTCCCTGTTTCCGCAAAGGGTGAAACCTCCCCAAGGCTCACCAGTAAAAATCAACAGGTGTTCTGCTCAATTTATTCTCATTAAATATATGAATCAAGCAAATGTTCCTTTTCATGAGCAATACTGTAAATGTATTCATTCAATAATGTGACATTTTACCAATGGCTGTAGGAAACTCCTCAGTGTATGATCTGTGAGAACAATGCACTGGGAGCTGGTAAGAATTCAGTGTCTTGCTTAAGGACACATCAGCAGGATAAAATGCTTCTAGAAACATGGTTCCTTTAGCTACAGGGAAGTGTCTATATTGACTGTCACCCTCTGCTGCTTATTTTGCCACAGTCTTGTACACTGTTTAGATTAAAGGAGTAATTTGACATTTATGCCTGATACAATATGCTTTTTCGCCTTCCCTTCGAGAGTTTGATGAGAAGATCGATACCACTCTCACGTCTGTGTGCACCAAGTGTGGAGCTGGAGCCAGAAGGCAATTAGCTTAGCTTAGCATAAAGACAGGAAGCAGGGGGAAACAGCTAGCCTGGCTCTCTTGGTGAACAACAGAAGGGCACAGTGACTTCCGAGAGTCTTGTCGTCACAGTGAGGTTAGTAGACAACCAGCAGAGATGCACAGAAGAGCCGGGTGGAAAGGTAAACTGTTGTTCGTCAAGAAAGTAGTTCCTCCACGTAACTCCCTGTAAAACCACAAATTGTTACATGTCTATTTGTATACGGATTAAACATACATGACACAACCTGTTAATTAGCTTCCTTGAGATGTGCCGGTAGGTGTATTTTTGAACTTTGGAGAGAGCCAGGCTAGCTGTTTTCCCCTGCTTCCACTCTTTAAGCTGCCAGTATGCTTCCGCCAATCGGACAACCACACCCACTTCTTGCCATGATTGGCATGCTGTGTGGAGGTGAGAGAGGTGCCAGCTCTCTTTTTTCAATCATGGGACAACTATTTCTTTCACTTTTCATGTGAATAACTGAGTTATTCCTTCCAGGAGAACTGTCTGAAAATCTCAACTCACAAACCGCATATTTAAACGATATAGAGCCTCCCTCTATCTATATGTTTTTTTCACTCTGCCTTCCAGTGTGGCTGTTTGGAACAACTATAAACACTTGATTTCTGACATGGCCAGACAACACGTCGTGCAATAATTATTTTATGCTAAGCTAAGCTAATTGCCTCCTGACTCCAGCTCCATACTTAAAGCACAGACATGAGAGTGGTATCAGCCTGCTCATCTAACTCTCTGCAAGAAAGCAAATAAGCATATTTCCTTAAATGTCAAAGTATCCCTTTTGATAAACTACAGACAAGTAACAAAATAGAATAAATGGGTGGAGAAACAGATGCCTCCAACAAGCTCATGAGGAGTCACTCAATGATTTGAGTATGAAAATGCTGTAGTCATGTGTTATGGCTGTTGCAGTCACCAGATTTCAACCCAACTGAACACCTGTGGAATATTTTATGATCAAAACACCAAATGAGGGAATATCTTTTGGAAGAATGGTGTCCAATCCCTCCAGCAGGGTTATTTTAGTTTTTCCTTTAATTTGTCATTCATCTTTTTATTGACCCCTTTCTTCAGAGGTGCTTTGCATAACAGCATCCACAAAATGTCATGTTATATCACACAAATACACAAGGTTATTATAAAAGTGACACCACTTGTCTCATAAATCTATCCCCACCCCTTGTTTTATTCCTCCTAATCCACCTCCTCCTTGTCTTTCTCCTCCTCCTGACCCTGATCTGTACCTTTCAGCACGGTGAGCATGGTCCGCTGGCTGAAGGCGTTGTCATTGAGGAACACGTCACAGATGTAGAGGCCACCATCTTTTAACCCAGGGGTGAGTAGAAAGGAGAAGCTCCCGGCCTCTGCGTTGTAGGGTGGGCCGGCGAGCTGGAGTCTCTTGCTTTGCTCGGTCAACAAGGTGGAACCTCTCCAGCGGTTGTACTGGTACACTAGCTTCATATTATCCTGCTTCCTGGTGTCTGGAGGTTGCCAGTGCAGCAGGACATAGTCCCCCTGGACAATAGGACAGGTCAGGATGAAGAATGCCTGATCCTGAGTGGCGGTGGAGATCATAGGGCCTGCAGGCAAGGAAGGAAGAGCTAAGACAAGAGAAACCAGAATGATAAAATAGACAGAAAATGAGACAGATAGCACAAGTGAGGAAGACGGAGTAGAGACAGATATGAAGACATAACAGTGCGAGCAGACATATCGACAGGGAATTCAGGATAAAAAGAGGGTGTATGAAGAGTGAGGTGAAGACAGAGAGAGTAAACAGAATAGTAAGAGAGTAGGGAAATGGAGATAGGGGAAAAATTCCTACAACAATAGGGATTACGTTCTTATATGCTGAGAGTTACTTCTTCAGTTGGTCTTGCATTCTGTCTGATTAGCAAGCTGCTGACACAGGACTTTCAGACTGCTTGTGTTACAAAGTCACTCACCATGTGTTACATTGGTGAATGAGGCCACTTTGTCAGCTGAGGAGAGAAGGGAAGCAAGACGGGGGGGAAAAAAACAAAAAGCAAATAATGAATAATACATAAATGTAGCAATATTCACAGGAGGACTGGCTGAATTTTAGTGCAGATCAACAGTAGGCTTTTGAATCTTGAAACTGCTCTATAAAAGTAAATACTTTGAAGAACTGTAGCTACAGGATGCTTAAATAAATAATGCTGCTGCTGATGTTTCTGGCACTGATGCCCACTCACACCATCAACAAAAGCAACAACAAATGCGTTCTAATCCTCAATGCTTTTGTTTTTCTCTCTTTCAAATCAGTCTCACCATCTACAGTCACTTCCACATTGAAGGGGAAAATAGTCTTGCTGCTGTTACCCCACGGGTGTACCATACAGACATAGGCCCCATTGTCTCTGGTCTGGACCTGTGGCAGTTTGGCCATTGTGCCTGTGTTTGGCTTTTTCTCGCTCTTCATGGAAATGCTGCCAGGTGCGGCCCAGGTGATCTTGGTGATGGCAAAGTCAGGACTAACACTGGCAATCAGCCGCAGGGTGCTGTACTGAGGAATGGGTGCAGCGGGCATAACAGTGACTGGAGATGAGGGAGGACACAGGAAATCAGGGGTGGAAGAGGTATTTAAATGTTTTACCACAATGTAAATACAGAGAAATATCACCAGCAAAATATACTTAAAGTATCAAAAGTAAAAGTACCCACTATCCACAATAGCCCCTTTAAGAGTGTTTCATTAAAACATTAATTATTGGAATGTTATCATTGATGAAATAACATGTAACAGCTTTATGTTGATCGAGTGATTAATTAATTGACAAATTGTTTCAGCTCTTTAATCTATAAAAATGCAACATCTTTTATGAGCTGATCATATGATTTTGATGTAAAATATGAATCAGAAGAGTAACTAATAACTTTTGCTGTCAAATGAATGTAGTGCAGTAGAAAGTATTTCCCTCTGAAATGTAGTGGAGTTGAAGTATAAAGTAGCATAAAATAGTAAAGTACAAGTACCTCAAAACTGTACTTGAGTAAATGTACTTCACTGTTACTTTTCACCACTGCAGGAAATATAAATGAAGTGTGGCTGTGGCAAAGGTAATTTCTTGTAGGATCAATTTAGCAATCAAGCAAATAATTAGTTATTATTATTATGTAACATTATATATTAAGAGGCTTAAACAAATGAAAAAGAAAAAATATCAAAGATGCAAAGTACATACACATCACTAAAATCCAAAACAAATAACTAATGTGTGTAAATATTGAAATAGATAATATATAGATATTGATCTACACTAAATCTTTACAAACTGAAAATCTGAAAATCTGTTATGTATGGAGTCGAGACATTCCTATGGGATACATGTGGTGTATGAACCTCACGTATAACCTATTGATTTTTCTACCTGTAAGGATAGCTAAGAGGATAATCCTGCTCTTTAGTTTCCTCTCTTGTTGTTTTATCAAGCATGAGTAGAGACCGCTGTCCTCCATTTTGGGAAGAAAGAACAGAGAGAAAACCCCGGTCTCTTGAAAGTTAGGGTCAGTCAATCGCATGGATGCCTTCGAGGCACCACCAGAGAACTCTTTACTTTCGCTGGCTGAGAGAACCAGTTTCCATTCATCCACACCAAGTGACTTCACCATCCAGTTAATGGACACGGCACCCCTCACTGTTGTATGAGTACAGAGCAAGGTGGTAGGCATGCCCTCTCTAGCCACCACAACATCGTCCCAGTCTGAGGGAGAGAGGACAAAAAGTTTAGCATTATAACAGGTGAATTATTCAGGCAAGTCTTGAAGAATTCTGCAATTTTACTACGGTGTTGATGTCTATTTTTTATATCCTGCCCTAAAAGTACATGTTCAGGTTTTCATGTCTGTCTTACAACAATACTCACATGCCCACATGTACATTGAGAAAGCTATTGGTCCCTGTAATTGTTCCTTCTGTCCATACTGGCCACAAAGAGATCCCTTCTTAAAGCAATTTCAGTGTAAGTGATGGGGGACAAAATTCCTATTTCTGTGTGAAAATGACTTCTAGAGTTTTGCTTCAGCAGTCAGAGTCAGTCAAATCTAATGGGTATCTTCCAGAGTTACAGTCTTATAGTGCCAAATTCCCTCTTTCTGTTTCCCCGGATAGTGTTTCTTTGCTGAGCTGCGGCAGATGGATAGTAACTACTAAAAAGACTAACTTTGGAAGATAACCACTTGATTTTTCTAACACAGAATACTAAAGCATCATATCAGCTTCAAATGCATTTAAAATGCATTTTTACACGGAAAAAAATACTGTGGATTTTGTCTTACATTGAAATCACTTTACGAAAGGGATCTCTTTGCAGCCAGTATAGACAGGAGGAACAATTACAACGGCTGATAACTCTTCCCATCTATACAGTAAGGACATGTGAGTGTTGCTTTAGGTCAGATTAAAGCCAAGATAAAAACAAGAATCACAAGAAATCACAAGCTGTTCTTGACTTCATAGTTAAACTTCTCAAACTGACCACCTGGGATATGGAGGAACTCTGTTTATGCATGGCTCATCATTTACCTTCAAACAGGTTCATCCATGTTTGCACTCTAAAAGCAACATTAGCTGGCAAATGTAGACTCCCTTCCCAGCGAGATCAGTTTCAAGCGAAGTAAAAATATATTTCTAAAAATCAGAGAAAGTATTTCATACCTGTGATGCCAAACTGAGAGGAAGACACCGCAAAGGAAGAAACAAGGAGAAAGGTGAGAAAACCAGACTCCATCACACATTGAAAGAAAAGAAAAAAAACCTCTGTCACTGCACCAGCTGTCTCTCCAACACTGTGACCTTTCTATGTACGCTCCAGAACACCAAGTATTGTTCACTTTTCCTGCAATATAACTGGTGTCCCTGACTGACATGTTAACAAGTTTGCTGTGCATCTTTCAGTCCAACAGGATGTGGCACGACCAACACTGGGATAATCAACAGGAAAAGACTGTCATTATTGCCATCATATGTGTGTGTTTGAGGCTGATAAACTACATATACTGGTATTACCATAACCTCACACAAGCCTTACACCATAATGTAGGCCTACAATGTTTTACAACACTTCGGAGCTGAACTTCTGAGCAATTAGATACAGAAGTTCTGGCCCTAACATTCAGTTTGACAAAAAGAATGAGCGTGTACTCGTGTGTATCACAATGTGTGTATGAAACAGAGAAAACGATAAGAATAGCAGAAAGCGAGGGATCGAGGGAGATGAAAAAGCGAGAAATAAAGAGTTTGGGTTAGTGTGGGTGAACAGCAACCCCTAGGCTACATGTCTTTACATCCCATAAATGTCTTTAATTAAGCTAAAGGTATTATCAGCTCCTCTGAGCACTATTACAGATTTTTCCATAATTACCATTGGGTGAATGGGGGCGGTGAAGAGAGATAGAGAAAGAGAGGGAGAGAAAGCAGATATGTATTGTGGGTGTCTAATGACAGGGAAAGAGAAAAAAAAAGGAGAGCAGCAAGAGGGAGAAATGTGGAGGGAGAGGTGCTCAGACAGAATGAGAAAACCCTGGGAGAGGAGAAGTGTGAGAGAGTGCTGCAAGAGAACAGACAGTGAAGGTCAGTGTGAGAGAAAAGTGAGGGTGTAAGGGGTGTGAAATGGCAAGAAAAAAAAAAGAGGTGAGGTACAGTATAAGTAAAGTGGGTGGTAGCTGGAAAGTGAAAGGTGTGAAGGTCGATTTAGTAGGGGTATGAAAAATGGATGAGTATGGGAAGGAAAAGGAAGGAAATCCTCCATTTGATGGCCACTTTCTTTAAAGCTCTTTATTCTACCATGAATGCATACGATTAAGTGGTAGCAGCGGTCGTATGGGTGGTCCCTGCACACTCACTTACTCTCACTGTGTTAGTGCTCAAACATGCAGCTATACAGGGCCAAAAGACGGCTGCAAATTAAAATACGGCAATGCAAAGTACCATCAGCATTGAAAACCCACAGCTGCTTTGTTTGCATGGCAGATGCTTTCACAGCGGTCTGTGGATTTTACAGTGGGCAAGGAGTAGAAAGAAAAACAAACCCTCCTGTCTCTTTGAAGACATAAATCTCCAAAAGAAGAACATATTTCAACTGTTAATTTATTTTTCTGGTGTGCAGAACATCGTTTGACCTCTGACTGCTCTGATCAGAATTTGCACCTCAGAGATATACAGTCTGAAAATAAGAGGGTGACACTGGAGGGGAATTTAAAAATAAAACTGAAGGAACCGAGCAGCACGGTTTGTGGGACTCATGAAGATGTAATTACATTGGCTGTAAAACACTTGGGTATAGGGATTAGACCTAAACCAGATAATGCCTTCGCTATGCTAGTATGCACCCTGCTCCAGAGGAAAATAGGGCAAAATGAATTGGAAGTCATTCTGCAGAAGAAAACAAATTTCTCATCAGCAGAGTCTGCTGGAGTCTGCAAATAGATACATGAAAAGCTGTTTCCTCCTGATTTGATTTTGCTGACTGCCACTGAATTTGTTATTATTTATTTATTTTTTTTTTTTGCCGTTCATTAATGAATGTTTATTGATTTTGGCATCTGCTGTGCTGGAGTTTACATGAGCTAATCTCACTCCTGTGAGCAGGAACGAACAGCAGAGGGCGGAAGAATCATCTGCTTCCACGTACCTCAACACTATATCAAAACTGTCTGACTTAGATATTGTGCTGTAACTTTATGTTGTGTCTTTTAGGTTGAATGCAGCTTTTCTGTAGATAATATGTACACACCTTGCTGGTAATTTAATTGTATGCATTTAGAGCGAGCAAGATTACTTTGAGGCAATATATTGGGTGTGGATGAACGGAACTGGTACTTCTCAGCTGCTGGAGCTTGTAAAAAAGAGGCTTGCTATATTCCTGGATGTGACTCGTGTTTGGGATCATTTGTATTTTCCATGCATGACAGGAATCAGCGCACAAACCTGCTGCGCACTTTTGAGGCCATCTTGGTGCATGTTTTGTTTTCCAAGGATAACTGCTTTTGGCGATTTCAACAAGTTGCTCCCAGAGTCCCCCCCTCCTGCCATCGCGGGTCCTAATTGGTTTTTGGGAAGCGGTGCTGTGACGCCTCTCAGCCTGATGACATCACCCAGTCAGTCACACACAGTCGGACAGCCGCGCGCTCAGACTCAGAGGAAGTAGTTGTTGGAGTAGAGAGAGAGAGAGAGAGAGCGCAGCAGCAGTTCATTACATCCAGAGCACCAGCTGGAGGAAATATTCACCTGTGCGCTGCCAGGACGAATTCACAAGGATTTCCATTAATTTTAGCAGACTCCGTCTTAAAGGCGCAGTGAGGGACACAAACAAGAATCTCTGTCGGACCCCTCGTCTGTCCTGTAGCCGAACAAGTTTTTTTTGCCTTGATTGAGTCAGGTTTTACACAGAAACTGACCCGCATCTGAAGGCGTTGTATCGATTTTACATTTATTTCGGAGAGACAGCGCGTCTGGTTTCATAAAGAGGACCCGTAATCGACCATGGCGAGACATGACGCCCGAAATTGGCACGACTGCTCCAAAATGATGGGACTGCTCTGCTTGGTCTGGTCGATACTTATTCAACACGGTAAGAAATGACCACTCATAAAAACTTAATAGTGTCCGGCTCACTTCTCAGCAGCACACATGCCTTTCATTTCTTCTCAGAGCTTTAATAATTTAAGAGGAGATGCATTTAAACCTGAGTACCACCTGTCAGGGCGGTGACAGGAGCAGAAAATCCGGCAGGTGATTTCCTCACTCACTGTACTGATGCGGTTTTCAGCTTTAACCCTTAAAATTTCTACGAATTTTTAAAATGAGATAGTTTAAGCTTATATCTCATTTCTTTTCCCTCATTCTTTCCGTGTTTTCGGTCACGATAATGAGCCATCTATCGCTCTTTGACCCGAGTTTCGGTTGATGACTCAACGCTATGTTTAGTTCTATAAGGTGTGGCTCTGTGGAGGTGTTTTTCCCAGGTGCATTCCGGCCTCTACAGTAGTGTCCTCTCGTCTTTAAACTGAGTCACTGTTCCAGTCTGTCCTTGGTACTCTTTCCCCTAAAGCCACCCTTCTTCTCCTCAACGTCCCCCTCCTCCTTGTCTTCCCTCTGTCCGCACATCATCCTCTGTTAGTTACAGTTCAGTTGAGAAAAACTTAATGTTCACTGAGAGTAGAGGGCGCCACAACTGAAACTTAATAATGTGCACTGCTGACAGATCATTTAGTCTGGCTTCGTTTTTTGAGTTGTAACTTCTTTCAGTTTCCATTCAGTGAACCACTAAGGGAGTGGGACCTCCACTGTAAGTTTGTTGGCATTACTATAAACAAGGTAACAGCCCATCCCTGCCTCCCTGGCAACCTGTTTATATACAGGTTAATTATTCAGGTGTTTTCCAGTCCACTTGAGCTAAGGGTAGCCTACAGGTACCACTAACCACTGCCACAATGAGTAGGCCGAAAAATGAGAGAAAACATTCCTGGCATGCAGTTAACCTATTAACATATGGATGTGTGTGGCATGAAACCAGTTCAACATTTGTTCTGTTTCCTTGCTAGGCCAGCTATTTGTTTTGTGCTGTAATTGGGGCAAGAATGTAGGGCTAGATCCAACGTCCTGGCACAGCTACAGTATACATTTCCAGTAGAGTAATGTAGTTGATTGTGGTGGTGTTTTAATCATAAGCACAGTCACTCTTCTGACTTATTCATGCAGTGGACCTTTTTTTTTGTCCAATTTCATTTTACAGAACATGAAGTGCTCTTAGGGGAGGGAGAAAAGTGGGGGAAAACAAAACAAGAGGTTTTCCATATTTATGAGCAAAGAAGAAAAAATGCAAGGCTTAACCAGTACAAGCAAAAACACAGCTTTTTAGTTTTCTTTCATTTAAGTCAGTTTTTCAACGTGAACCCCTGACCTCCTTTTGGGCAATAGTTAAACTATGCAGCTTAAGCTGCAACTGCGTAGAGCTGCAACTTTTCACTTGTCTACTTTGCATTTTTAGTTCCCCCAATCTGACAGCAACCACTTACCTCCACCTTCCATCCTGTGTCTGAGAGTGAGAGAAGTGATTTAATTCTCTGCAAAGTTTTCAGTTTAATATGGCCTAGCTGTAATGTATGAATTCAACATTGATGGGTTTTTAATTAAGGTAGGCTTCTGTAGTTGCACATATATATATAAAACTTAATCGAAGCTGGCAGGTGGGGGTCCAGTTTAAGCTCTGAAATAACACTATAATACCACCACCACCCCCCAAGTCAAGGTTGTGAGGGACCATGGATGTGGGTCAGAAAGGCTTGGCCCATTACCATGGAGAGGTTTTTATTGGAAGAGGGGTGGGCTTATGTGAGGGGGAGTTTGGGGTGGGGTGGGGGGGATATGAGGCTATGGCAGCATTGTCTTTATGGCTGAGTAAGCTGCATGCGTGCAGGGGGTGGCTGGCTGGCTGGCTGGCTGCCTGAGAAACGGGTGGGTATGCAGGGTCAGGGCCGGAGTAGGACGCTGCTTCCTTCTCTGCTCACAAATAAACCAATGTTTGTGTTTGTATACCTGAAAGCCTCCAGCAAAGCTAATTCAGATGCAAAGCTGCTCTTGATGGCTCTCCTTAGTTTCGAGGAAACAGGTGGCTTTTCGGCAGCCTACTGCAGTGCGCAGGGTTGTAGCTGGAGTTTCAGGATTGGCTTGAAAACTAAACAGGCAGCGACTGATTAAGACGGGCGACGGCCCACCTCCCCTCTTTCCCACCCGCCACTTGAAACCTTCCTCTCTCCCGCCATCCCTCGCTCCCTCCCCCACTCCTGCTGTAGAATACATACAAGGGCCTTGTTCTCGTCTCTTTTTATTTTCAGCTATCTTTCATTCTCTCTTGTCCAGTGCTTTTGTTTGAATGGCGGTAGTCATTGTTTTATTCAGATGGCCTTCCTCCCCCGTCTCCCAGCCCCTCTTTGGTCTCAAGGCCATGCTGTTTATGACAGGAACAACATGCAGACAGACAGGAAAATGACCTCAACATGGTCTGTCACCATGGCTGTAGGATTTCTTGTCAGCCAGAGCTGCATTGGCCCTTCTTAAATTGTGTTTTTCATCCTGCATAGTCACACCAGCTAATGTTGCAATGAGTCGTTGGGAAAATGTCCAGCATTTTCACCACACCCTGTCCTCTCGCAAACACACATATTATGTATATGTGTGTTTATCTCTGAAGTGATGTTTCTTTTGGCAGTCCTTCTTGTGCAATAGCTCCAACTATTAGCCTGTTCCCTTTCACAAGGAGAGATTCTATGTGAACTGTGTAATCCTGGACCATTCATCATTACAACAGAGACAAAGCATTGCACTCTGTCTATTAAGAGGAATGTAGTTGATGGATCGTGACTGGAGTTTATTTTTTTCCCTCCCTAATAAAAGAAGTAAAAACTAAGTCCTTAGTATCTCATTAGTCTCAGTGGAGCGAGGGGCTTTGGTCTTGGTTTGGTTATTGTGTTAATGGCTGTCGCGGTTAGGTCCTATCATTATGTAAATTAGCTGTCCTCGCCCCTTCGCACCGGCCCTGTAAATGTCAGAAGGATTTTGAAAAGGTCAGGTGTGTGTGTCTATATGTGTGTAAGAAAGTCTCGTTATGGTCGTGGCATGTGCTATTACGCGCGCACACGCTTACTAAGGGGCCCTCCTGTTTAAATGACACATCAATAACCTCCTCCTCCCCCTTATAATCACCATTAAGAGTTCGTTGATTCAGACATAAAACTGTGCTTGAATTTACAGCTTAATGGAGATGTGAGAGTGATACCAAGCGAGTGTGTGTGTGTCTACATGGACACTTTGTGGCAAATGTGGCCCCATTAATTTTAAATAACTAAATTGTAGAATGACTGAAGCAAATATTTGGCATTTCACCAAATGAGCATAATGATTTAGACAGCTTAATATTATCACTCGTTATTTCGCCAGGTACGCTATGGGAAAAAAGTGATTTCAGCTTAGTGGCAATATTTAATGACTGCCTAGAAATGAAGTACCTCTTATCAAACAATAAACTAGCTATGAATGGAAAGCTTTTTAATAGATGTATTGAAAGCATTTCAGCAGCAGGCACTTTTCATTTTTAAAAACCTTTTTACATGGAAGCTGTATTGATTACAATAATGTTGATCCTCAACATGTTATGTGCTTTTTTTTTTATATACAGATATTTTGACAAATGAGTTTCAGTGAAATTGCTTTGCTCTGTAGACTTTTCATTACCAATGACCAGAAACACAAAGAATCCATCAGGTTTATTGTTGACTTGGCAAATATTATTAGACAGGACGGATGGATCTGAAGAGGGAGGTCGATGAGCATGAGTCACTGCATCTTGTTGCATTTTAGGCCAATGTATTGGACCATAAACACAACTGAGTGTACACACACACACACATACCCATGCACACATACAGCTGGTGATGAATAAGGGCAGTAACCTGAGGCTGCGCTTTAAGTCAAATGACATTACAATAATAGGGAGGAGCCGTCACATCGCAGAATGACAGTGTATGTGTGCGTTACCGTTTCCTTCAGGAAGTGGTGTATCATTCTCATCAGCAACCCTGTTATCTTCCACAGACATCAGATCTGAGGACATGCTTTTTTTATCTTTCCCTGCTCATTTAACTGACTCCCTTTTAAGGACGCTTTTCCTCCAACTTATAAGTAATGATAGTGGCTTTCCTGCAACAACAGAGCCAAAGCTAGGAACCCCTTTTGCTTTCCGCCTACATGTTCATGCTGGATAGATGCAGCCTGTGTTGAGGTCACACTGAGAACCCCCCCCCCCCCAACAGGGATGTTTGTGTTTGTCTCCCAGGGTTGCCAGACTGCTGGAGTCAGTCCCATCTGATCCAAAGAAAAATGAGCAGAAATCCCCGTCTTAGGTGGAATGCCAAATGTCATTAATATGAATAGGGGCAGCTGAGGGGTTTCCAAAAACACAACTGTGCTGGGGTCGAGGATGTTCTTGGCAGAGGTGTTTGGTTAAACTGCTGTCTACATCAAATCTGCGTGCATTAACTCACACAGTGCAAGAGACCATTCCACAATGTACTCTAACCACCCCCGTGTTTCCAGATAATGGAGAGTTTTTTAAGACTGTACTATTTGCAGGAGTAGCATGCCAGCAGCTTATCTTGTATAAAAATGGGATGTGGCTTACTTTATTTTTCAGTCACACACACATTTCCACACCATTAGTCAAGATACCTTCTGCCAAATCTGCATTTCCCTATGTCTAACAAACCCCAGATGGAATTTAGGGAGATGCAGGTCAAACCTATTCCAGCTCAACCAATGTGGAGAATGAGCGGTAATTCCAATTGAAGATGCATTGAAAGGCAGCCAAACTCTTTAAAATAAAATCCCCTTAATTAACTAGACTCAGGAGATGGGTGTCTCTGTGACCCCGCTGTGCTAAAATCACAGAGGAGGAGCAGCGAAAGGAGGAGCAGAGCGGTGAGTAGGGGGTTGAGGATGTCGACATTTTCAAATTCCACACCGCAGCATCTTGGCAGAGGGGATGAAGCGGGATTTCACAAAAAAAAAAGTGTGTGAGGGAGTGAACCAGGGAGGCCAAGAATTATAAGCTCATTTGTAATTTAGTCGCACCTCCCTCCCCTCTTCTTCTCCCTCTCTTAAAGCGCGAGACCCATATTTAACAGCCAAAGAGCCTTCCATTGTGGCCAGAAGAGGACTGCTTGCACTAACCTTTCTTTTTTCATTATCATTACCTGACCTGTGCCCTCTCCCTGTCATCTTTCTCCTATTTCTTCTGTCTTTGTCACATTCTTTTATTTCTGAAATCCTCCCCATAGTGCACTCAGCAGATCTCTGTGCAAGTCAGCACTGAGGCCCTTGACTGTGTCCTCCTTAGCGTGTCCCTACATACACACACACGCACGCACACATACACATGCACACGGCAGCTCATTAGCAGTCACCTTAACGTGTCTAAATGTAGTTTGCGAGGTGGAAGGTGGTTTGCGTTATTGATCCGGTATTGAATGGTGGATGATGCAGTGCCCTTATGTGATATTGAAAACATTTAGGGCTCGCTCCGGCGGCATGACAGCACCATGAAACATCTCTCTCTCCCCTCCTCATCTGCTAATCCCTCCCTGTGTCCTCTCTGCCACCAGTTTGTGAAATCTCGAGCCAGTTTTGCTACTTGTTACCACCTCTTCTGCGTCTGTTTTACCAGCAACATTATAGCGGTTTTGTCAATTTTTGTTGCCTATCTGCACACCTTTGCTCCTCTATTAATATACACATACACACACACACACACACACACACACACACACACACACACAGACATGGACATGCTGCATCTTCATCACATCTGACTTTGACAAGGTCATTTCAAATTCACACTTATCAGAGGCAGTGGACAGGCAGGCTACAGGAGGAAATTGAATTTGGTGCAACAGGGTCTTGTTAGGGCTCTTGGAGCTGGATATACAGTCGTGCTCCCCAGAAACCTTCTTCACACCAACTGCTTTCAATTCAGTCAGCTCTCCTCCTGATCCCAGCCGACTTATCTGAGGAACAGGGTAAAATTACACACTTGTAATATAAAGAAAATGTCGTATTCTTACACAGATATCATCTCGGAAATATGAGATAAGAAAACTGAATACGCCTTCGCCGAGATAATGCACAACAGGTTTATTTTTCATGAGCGCATGTGGAGAGTGTTCGTGTGTTTCACAACACAAGCAGTGTTCTTGCCTCTGATATCAGTGCTGTCTATTGTTTCACTTGTTGGTTTAAAAATGTGCCGCCATGCTACGCTGATAAAGAGGCACCACGGTCATCATTGGTCCCCAGAGCCTTGAAATGGCAGGAGCATTTAAATCCTCCCCTGAAGCAAACAGCACATTAAGGTCAAATGGTGGCAGCAGGTTTATTCAGTTATCAGGCCTGTGTTTTGCCAACAGGGTGTGCCAAGGTTTGTTTGGTGTGGTTCCTTGGGGAGAGCAGGTCCTCCTTCGTTGAAGCGATTTGTCTCATTCATCTGTTCAACTGATTGCCTGCTCTCTAATCGGCCACTTGCTCCCCTCTGCCGCTCTCCCCCTGTCACATTTGTGCCTTTACTTCCACTCCTCCATCTTGATTCATCCTTTCTCTGCCCTCTCTGTCTTCCTCTGTTTACGTCCTCTCCTAATGCTCCGACTTCCTTCTCTCTGTAATTTGGTCCGCATAATTGATCCATCTGCTCAGTAAACTGCTGTCTCCTGCTGTATCTCTTTTTCCTCCTCTCGTCCTACTCTTTGTTCTTCTTCCCTCAGTCATCAATCCCTCGTTTCTGCTTCTGTAATTGGAATGTCTGTTGCTTTCCTCTATCCTCTTACTCTCTCTTTCCCTTAATCGCTCTCCCTCTCTCCTGCTCATCTGTAGCTTTCTACGTCTCCCTGTCCCACTGTCCAATTCCCTAGTTGTCTCTTCCACCTATGTCACCCCCAGAGTTTCTCTTTAAGCCTATCCAAACTGCCTATGCTACTTTCCCTCTCCTGCTCTCATTTGCTCCCTCTGTCTCTCGCTCTCCTTTCCTTAACAGCCCCCGCCTCCCCTACAGACATTTGTATTGCAGGCCTCCATACCTTCCAACCTCCCCTAACGAGGTCTTCTGTTTCTTTTTTCTTCTACACATCAATCATTCTCTCTCTCTCTCTATCACACTTTTCCTCCTCCCTCTTTCTCCTCTAATGGCCAAGAACACCTCCTCCCACTCCACCCTGGTGGGCATTTTTTGAAGGTTAAGTTGCTGTGACACTTTTACAGTGTTTCACCCCACCCCGATTATCTCACCCTGCTCTCCCTCTGTCTCCCTCGCCTAGGCTGCGGAACAACACTCATCACCACCACCTCCTTACACGCAACCACAAACACAAGCAGAGCACAAACAGTATATACGTTGCGAACACATGCGCACAATTTTCAAGGATTTGATGGTTGAATCACTTGAATACTGTACGGAGGACAGGAAAGGGGAAGTGACAGAACAAACCCAAGTAAGCGCGTGAGCTAAGCATGAGCGGTAAGACGGGGAAATGGAAACAGATGCAGGGTTTTATTTCATTTCAGCAGAACTAACCTGTCGTGCAGTGCTGGGATCAGGCTGACAATGTCCACTCCCCTGCTGCTAGATGCTGTCACACACTCATCTCCCCTGCAGGCACTTACTAGGCCAGTAATATAGCTTGACTCATCTAACAAGAATCTCACACTGAAGTTGAAAGGGTGTTACATTTGAAGAGTTAATTCACAGTGTACAATGTGGTACAGTTTGATACAAGAACATAACAGAAAAGTAGCTTTGTGGCGCTCTAATTTTCATTTTTTGGTGAGATTGTGTCTGAGAGATACACATGTTTTGAATATAGATAAAGTAAATACATGCATAGTATCACTATAAATCTACATTTGCCTATCTGACCCATATTTCAAACAAACAAACAAACAAAGAAAAAGGTTACCGGAGTAGCAAATAATTGTCCATGCACGCCCAGGTTTAAAAAAAATGCTACAACACATATAACAGTCGTTCCTCTATAACGCAGCCTAAAAGAGTCAGTGCTTTAACCCTTTTAAAATATAGTAGCGATGAAATGATTAGTGACTTAATGGAACAGTCTTTCAACAGAAAATCAGTGGGAAACTATTTGGATAATTGATTAATCGTTTGCACTTTTCAAGCAAAAATGCCAAATGTTTTTCTGGTACCAGTTTCTTAAATGTGGTTATTCTCTGCTTTTCATGTCACCATGAGCTCTGGGCTATTGCAGTGGCCTTTTTTTCACAATTTTCTGACAAGACAAAATGATGAATTGAGAAAACAATTGACAGATGAAACGATAATTATTAGTTGCAGAACAGAAACATGGCACAGCTTTGTTTTCAGGTTTGTGCTATTAATACATTTGCAGAAGTATATGATCCTTGTTTTCAAATAGTGGACACTGTTTTGGGTTGGAAGTCTTGGTTAACCCGGTCATAATACATTTCCAACTGTATAGTTAACATTTGCACAAGAAGAATTTGGCATTCAACAGCAGCAACCTTGAGCTGTTGTTTTTAGTCCAGGCAGTCAGCTGGCTGCTGCTAGACAGAATGATGCACTTGGTGTTACTGAAAACAGAGACACTATTGTTCTCAGCCCAAGCTCAGAGACCCTCCTCCTCCTTCCTCCCCTCAGACTCTACCCCCCTAATCCAGGTGAGCCGAGGGAGATCACTGAAAAGGCCATCTATTGTCCTTCCTTCCCCTTCCCTTTCCTCCCTCTGCACCACACCTGTATCAATGGACAGACCTGCCTTTGAGTGGTGGCCCTAGAGGGAAAGTGGCTGTGTAACAAGAGATGATTGGGTAGTTTCTCTTGAAATGGAGGCTGATGGAGGGGCTTTTTTTGTTGTGCAGGTGGACCACTGTGGTGCCTTCTAAACAGGTTTTCTTGGCACACAGGGCTTTGATAAGATCCTCAAAGGGCATTTGTGTGCAGAAAGTCAGATATTTGCCAGTTCCCATGCGATAGGCATGTTTATGCCGTGCATGTATCAGTCAGTTGCTCGTTACTTGGCTGCTTGCTGTTTTGACTTTCTATCTTGCCCTCTTTAGGAAGAGCCGGGAGGGAGGGGATGAGAGAGGAGCGGGAAAGAGACGGAGAGAGCAAGAGAAACAGTATCTTCTCTGCTGACTAGTACTTGTCACCGAGGCCCTCTGGGTGTGTGCTCGCTCCCTCAGGTTGCTGGGAGCCATCTCCTGAACCTTCCTCCTTTTTTAAAAGCTTTTAAAGAAAACACTTTAACCGCTTACTTCTGTCCTTTTCCTCTCTTCCCACTTTCCTCTACTTGCAACAAGCTTACAGCTGATTCGTGCACCAATGATTCATGAATTTATCTCTGGCACGGCACAGTCATGCAGGGTGCACGCATGAGTGTGTGTCGGGTGTGCGCAGGGTCTGAGCGACAGAAGAAGGCTGCATGCTGGGGGGTGGGAAAGGTAGAGGGGGAGAAGGAGAGAGGGAATGGGCTGTGATGCCAGCCGTGATTAGAGCAGTAGCGCTCGCCGTTTAAACACGCATTTAAATAGACACAGCCTCAGGAAAATGGGGGGGGGGGGGTGAGGAAGAGGATGTGATTCCTCTGCTTGTGTAAACTAACACAAGTGTTCTCAATTGTTCTGGTTTTAAATAGAAGTCCCTCAGGCTCCACCTACCAACTTCCCCTCGTTCATTTCTTTATCTCAATCTCTTTATCCTCCACTGCCACACTCTCCATTTTGTTTTTACTTTTGACACCATCTAGCATCATGGCTTTATCTGCCATAGATTATCGATGTCTTCCATAGATGTTTCCCTCCATGCTGCCCTCCTCTGTCCTCCCCTGCATTCTTTTACATGACTCCCTCTTGTGTGTCCGCTCATTTGGCTGTCATCCCTGTGCCAGTCAGTTCCCTTCCTCTCTTCCAATTTATCTCTCCTCCTCATTCCTTCCAGATGACTCTCTTTCCTGTCGCTCCTGTCATCACCTCAGCCCTTTATGAGTTTGCTTCTTGCCCCCCCCCCCCCGTTCACTGTTCACTCACGCGTCACTCTTCCTTTTCCTCTCTGAACTTGACTCGTGCTGTTTGTGTCAGGTTTGAGTGTCCTACTTTGATCGTCCCTTGTAGATGACATAATTATGCAGTGTCAACGTGTGACAAGCTGAGCTTAGCTGCATTAGAAGAATTAATATGCACAGCGTAGGAGGGAGCTCGTCCACGATCTTCTAATGCTTATAGCCACTCACTCCCCTCAGCTCATCTTGGGAAGCCATCACACTCTGGAGCAAGTTATCTCTGAAGCTAT
The DNA here is from genome assembly GCA_005408345.1 of Macquaria australasica. NCBI lineage: Eukaryota > Metazoa > Chordata > Actinopteri > Centrarchiformes > Percichthyidae > Macquaria > Macquaria australasica. The sequence goes on from SEMN01000124.1 coordinate 648,231, forward strand.
CAAGGCTAATGTTCGACTGTCCTTTTCCCCAACCAGTAGTGGGTTTTAAGACTCGTATAATTTCCATTGGTATTGCATTCATTTGTCAAGTCTAATGAATGCACTTGAGTTTTTACTTGGTCATTTAATTCTGACACTAGGGTTAATTGGCCTGAAAAGAATCAGATACAGGCTATGATATCATAGTTACGCCAGTCTGATTACATATTTAATGCATAATCCAATATTAGACTGGATTTCTGTGGAAGTCGCAAACCTGAATTGATTTCAATGTGACACTTTAATTGGATTCCAGCTAAATACACATGATTGTTTTTTTTTTTTAGTTATTATTTTCATATGTATTATCCATTGATTATTTGTTTTTTGGAGGCTTTCTATCAACGAACTGTTGATAGAAAATGAACATGTTTCTTTGAAAACTTTGATATGAAATGAAAAGATTGGCTATGACAGAGACAGCACAAAATGTAAAGCATCTTAAATACAGTGCAAGATTGTTAAAAAATCTTTTCATTGTAGTATAAAAATACATTTCCCTGGAAATAGTACAGTATTACTGTACACGACTTAAAGAGTGGAGGATGTGGAGTCCAGCAGTGCAGCTGCTTACTGTGCCATATATCATAACAGCATGTACAGGTCAGCACAGTGAGTCTGTAGCCAGACATATTACAGAACATACAGAGAGAACTTAAGTGCTATTTGACTTTCGCATTTTCCACACATGGTTATCTCAACTTGAGCCAGTAAGCACATTGCTTTGATAATCTTTAGCAAAGCCTCACATATCTATTCTGTCTATTTTATTGTCTGTTGGGGAAGTAACAAGACCAGCCATGCACTGAGCTGTGTAATATCAGTGCCATATCAGTAAATACTGTATGTGTCAGAAATATCTAGAGCTGAAATGATTTGTTGATTTCAAGTGAAAATGCCAAACGTTTCCTAGTTCCAGCTTTTCAGTTGTGAGGATCTGCTGCTTTTCTGTGTCTGATGTGATAGTAAACTGAATGTCTTTGGCTTTTGGACTGTTGGTGATACTCAACAAGCAGACATTTCGTGAACCTAACAATAAATCGATTAATCAAGATTAATCTGCAGATTAATTGGGGCACAAGTGCTAAAAAGTGAATATGTCCCGTTCAAGTGAAAGGCTGCTTGGAAGACTTCCTGACAAATTGGAGGCATGAGCCAGTCTAGCACAAAATCATCAAACCCCAAATCCCACTTGTGCTGAGTCTGTAATGGCAGAAGCGACAGGCGAAACAGAGCTGCAGAGATCATGGGAATGGCATGCAGTGGGATGAGCAAGGGGAAGAGGCGAGTGCAGGCCGTGCTGTGAGAGGTAAATGTATGTTGGCAGTAGCTAAAGGGAGGAAAAGAGTGAGAGCACAATGGCGAGAGGAGAGAGAAGCCTGTTACTGAATCATCAGTGGCGGTAATGAGACACAGGTGCAGCCCATGGAACCACATCCCCTATCAGAGAGGAGGATGGGAAGGCTGGAAAGTAGTCAAAGAAACTGTAGAGCTACAAGACAGAAGACTCAATGCAACATTTCACTTTGATGGAACATTATTACTTATTAGCATGCGCACCCCCATAGGAGTTCTTGAACAATCACCCGAAAACAGTAGGCACCCTGGGGACGTGTCATTACTCTGGGCACCCTGGCTTTCTCTAACTCTCTATTCATTTGCATCTATTTTGAGTTAGCTTAGTTAAAAAAATCACAAGTGCAACACATTAAAAACAAGCATGACATGCAGCCACATCATAGGAATAATTCTAGGTCTTTGTTTGTAGTTCATCATCATCTCTGATCATTTCATTTAGACTTGGTTTTCAAACATATGCTAATGAACGAGAATGAAAAGCCAGAGCTTTGCAACACTGCAACTGATTTCAGCACTTGATTGTTAATGAACTTATATTTGGGTTTGCTTGCTAAAAACAGAAAATGTTGGATTAGTTAGAAAAGCTGCTTCGGAAAGTGGTTAGCAGAAAGGATGCATTGAGGAAAAGATTAAGGAGGACCGAGGGGAGAATGTAAGGTGACAGATTGAGATAGGAGAGAGAGAGGAAAAGAGGAAAGAAGGGCACAAGCTGCACAGGAAAAGGTGTTCAGACAGTGTCAGGGGTATTGAATCAGAGGGGTGTGTGCAAGTATGTAAGCAGCACATACACACTCCCTGCCGCAGGCAAGGTGGGGTGACTACTGTTGCTGCTATACTTGTTTTTCTTCACCAACTTCGAGATCAGTCAAAGGAATGAACCAGATGAAAGGTTTAAGAAGGGTGGAATCCCCACAGCAAACAAGTGTGTGTGTGTGTGGGGGGGGGGGGGGGCATGCACGGTTTATCGAGAGGAAGAGTGTGATCCAGAGCAGGTGCAGTCAGCAAGTGCATGTGGGTGCAGGGTTTGTTTGAATGTTAGACATCAGAGAGAGTGAAAGAATGGCCTTTGTATTCAGCCAATACTGAGTGAGTAAATATTTTGGAGGGGCATGCTGCGTCGGTAGATTGTTCTTTTAGGCAGCGGGGGTGACAACGGAGGAGGGCGAGATAAGAGAAAAGGAGACGGCGAGCTGAAGGAAACTGTGAAGCAGCAGCTATGTTTATTCCACCATGCAGAGACGTGAACACAAACTGAGCTTTGTCCTGCGCCTAGGCTAACTTAATGTTAGAGCTAGTTGTGAGACCTCGGAGAGATGCTAGCATAAACTGCTTTGCTCTTTCCCCTTCATTTGCTGCCAAATGACTTCGCTTACTCTGCTACGGGGTTGCCCTCGCTGCCAGCGGCTGCTATCATGAATGAACAATGTGTACTTCTCAGGGCCCCTACCTCACCGCAGGGGGCTTCTCCGCAGGCCGAAGGTGTACACTGCAGGACGTGAAGCTCGGCATAAGATGATATGCATGCCGAGGCAGCCTTGTTAGAGCGATGTTTGATGTGTCTCATTTTCTGCTGTGCGAACATGGTGTGAGTAAGAATAAACACTTGAACCACATGTACATGCCAGACATGCATGCCGCTGTGTGACCTCCACGCTGCCCCTGTAGTGTTGTATGTATAAATATATTTTTTTACTATTGTGTTAGGGCAGGATGGCTACAGCGGGGGGGATGAGGGATAAGAGGGGTCATTCATTCATCTCGCACACCCTCAACACACACACACCTCCCTCACAGGCCTTTCATCTTTGCTCTCACAGGCTTCTCTTGTTCTGTCAGTCTCGCTGAAGAGAAAGAAGGCGAGAGAGAGGGAGAGATGGAGGAAGGATGTCAGGGAAGGGGTGAGAAGGGGGTGGGTAAAGGGGGAGGGGGAAAAAAAAAGGATAACAACTGATTCGAGTTTCCTGTTCCCTGCAAAATCATCTAGCAACCTGCCCCACCCTGCTCCATCACCTCCATTTGGGGAGAGAGTAACAGGTTGCAGAAGCTCTCTCTGCTTCTGTGCACTGCCATCTCCTTTAAATCTTTTTTTTTTTCCACCCTCCATCTCTTTAATTGTATCCTTCTCATCTCGTCCTCTCATTGCCTTGCCTAACCCCCTCCTCTTCCTCTGTCCATCCCTCGCTCTCCCTGGGGCTTGCCTCAGTGGGTCGGTTCCAGTCTGTCTGTTTGCTGATGACTCCACTTGGAGCAGATGTGATGCTCAGCAGCTGTTGCTCTGCTCTGCAGCATCACCCCCCCCCCCCCCATATCTCTCTCTGCCTCGGCTCCAAAGTCTCTTATGTTCTTATTTATCTACATGTCTTTTTGTTCCCTGCTACGCCTTTGCTCAACTGTAAATTGGCGAGTTTAATTTAATATTTTATTCTCAGATCTGTTTTGTCTTCTCTGAGTAGCCTCATCAATTTGTTTTCACTTTCCAGCCTCCGTGATGCAGCTGTTAACGTTCAAAGCATATTAGGATTTTTGTATAACAATAACTCTGGAATCTCTGTGTTTGTCTGCCACATGAATGCCAACTGTCACACTGTAATCATCTGAAACAAATGCTGGCCATTGACAGCAGTATTGCAGAGGGCAGAGGGAGGGTATTGTTCCGCCATAAATCTGGCGAAATGAGAGAGATGTGAATGACTGTGTGTTTGTGTTGTTGTTTATCCACCCAATGACACAATGTTGTTCAAAGCCAGGCCCAGAGCTAGAATTAGAATATCTATGTTTAGCTTGATGTTAAGATGTATAGAGACGAAATGAGACTTGGACATTGAAGAATGATGAAGTGGGTTTTATTTAGGCTAACTCCCACCAGTGGCCTGTGCTTCTTCAGATAGACTTATTAGAATCTTTATCGGCTCTCTCTGTGTTAATTTGTTCTCTCTCTGTCTCTGTCTCTGGGAGGATTGGCTGGCTGGTGAACTGAGCATCCTCTGACAGGTGCCCTCTTGTCTGAGATGAGAAGAGGAGATGGGGTTGGCGGAGGAGGGTGGGTGGGAGGGTTCACGTCACTTTGATGACTTCAGCCTGGAGTAATCCGTTTCTGGACAGGCGTGTGGTTGCATGTGTGTGGCAGGGCGCACGTGTGAGTGTGTGCATAAGCGCGCGTGTGCGTGTCACATCTGTAATTGGTTGCCGCAGCCGCCGCTGTGCTCACAGCTCGGCCTCTGATCTTGTGGAAATCTGGGATCAGCGTGGCAGATCCGCCTGCTAATCAGCACTCGGAGCCCGCGCAGAGGAATATCAACCTGTGCTCTGCTCTGGAGGCTGGAATATCACCGCACTCGGGGTTTAATCGCTCCAGAAATCCCTTAATGGGAAACGTTACATGCAGTCTAATTTGAGGATGTTGAAATGAAACTTTGTCGTTGTGTGTGTGAGAGAGGTTGTGGCAGCAGTGGTGTTTGTGTGTGTTCTGTTCATGTGACTGAAACGCTGATAAGAGATATCGAGTGCCCCTTTGCCCCTTTGCTCTCAGGTGATAAGATTACAACAAGGCCAGATCACTGGTGGTTCTCTTTGCACTTTACCCTCTCCGGTCTCTCCTCTCTGTGACCAGTGAGTATTCATGGTGGCATACGGCACAGCGTCAAGGGGGAATCATCACTCATTCCTGGTTCCCCTTTGAGGACTGCACTAATTAGCCGGCGTCTGTGATTAGTTGGCTTGTGTTTGATCTGCTTCACTCCTCTCCCACTCCGTCGAAAAGGCTGCCTGCCTGTGCTGTGATTTGGCTGTGAGGTGCACCAAACACACACAGGCACACACACAAAGACTCAAAAACAGACAGACAAAGATGTACACAGCGGCAGATTTTTCCCTGCCTTTTGGAGACACTGCAGGTGGCCTCAGAGACACAGTATCATACACCAGCAGACAGCCACACACCCACACACACACACACACACACAAACAAACAAACAAACAAATACGTTAACACACGTGAGCTGCAGTGCTTCAAACCAAAGCATGCAGCACTTCAGTAGAAAGAGTACAGCTGTTAATATTTCACTACTGCATACGAAGAACTATGTTTACTTTCACTTTGAGACTTTCAGCCTGTCATTGAAATTCCCCTGAAAAACCAGACGTTACACTGTGCTTACTGTGTCAACACAGGGCGTGGGTGGCTAGCTGGGAAGTGGATTTACTTAACTTAACCCCGAGTGATTACAGCTAAAGATGGGCGAATTATGAATGTAATTAAATTTGTACAAATCCCCCTTTGCTCCCCTTTTGCATTAGGTTTCAATGGCAAAGCACAGTAGGGGATATCCATGCTGCGTTTAATATGACACAAATAGGAGCAATTCTTTGGTGCGTGACAGAGCACTGTCTAATTACACAGAGGTTGTGATATTGAAGGGCCTGTCTGTCCTTGAAGCTGGCCACTGGAGCATGGCAGGGCCATCTCTCTGTTCATACCCCCATCTATCTATCCCTCACTTTTCAATCCTTTCTCTGTCACTCTGCCTTAAGGAGGTAGATGGTAAACAAAGGCGGCACCAACCCAGTGTAATGACGACCTGACAGGGGACGGCTCCAGCTGTGTGTGTGTGTGTGTGTGTGTGTACCTTATGAACCCTGGGAAGTGGCTTCAATCTTCTGAGAGTCAGATCAATTGTAGCATCATTGTGACTGCTGAGCCATTACAGGCTAAAACCAGTGTTCATACTGTTATTGAGGGAAAACTCGATCCGCTGCTGTTTGCCTCACAGACAGGTAAAGGTGTTGAGGACACCAAACCAAGTATTGATCTCAATACTAACATCTAGAGAAGTTACAGATTGCAGAGTTTTTCTCCTGCTCTTAATATGCAGCCTTATCTTTAAATAGAAAGATTGGTTTTTGATTGGGTTTTGATTTTAATTAACCTCATTAATTAACCTCATTGTTTCATAGATGTATTCTATTTATTTTTTTGACTGACAGACAGCAGAGGTTTCCTGTGAATGGCATCAAACTGGTTGACCTCCTTTTACTTTTTTTATCATGTATACCGACAACGTTCTTTATGGTCCATTAGGGCTGGAACTATTATTTTCATTATTGATTAAACTGTTGATTATTTATTTAGATAATGAAAATAGCCAATCAAAATTTCCCAGAGCCAAAGGTGACGTCTTCAAATTGCATTTTCGGTCAGACTAACAGTCCAAAACACAATTAATTTATAATAGTACAAATGCAACAAATCCTCATATTTGAGAAGCTAGAGCCAGTAAATGTTGACATTTTTGCTCGGTGAATAACCTAGATAATTAACAGATCAAAATAGTTGATGACAACAAATCCTTACAGCCCTAATAATCTATCCAAAGCTGCAAGACTAATTTTAGATTCGACAGACATAATACAGGGTGAGAGCATTCGATTTATCAACAAATTAGTCCAGTTAAGTCCTTGACAATCAATTAAGGTGGGATGTAAACACAGTAATGGTTAAACGTTGCCAGCATCATTGCAAAAGATTCAGCGCAGTTATTCTTAGTCACTTAGTCACTTCAATTCTTTATGGAGTCTTTTGACCTTCTCCTTTTATCTGCAGGTTCAGTAGCTTTATCGCTAAAGAACATAAACAGTCTGCGTATTGTTCACACCTTTTTGAAGTTTATTGGAATGAAACATAGAGACTTTTCTTTTGTGACCAGAAAATTGCAGGGGAAATTATGCGCATACTGAGCCACTTTAAGCGAGTGAATTTTTGCTGCTGTCACCAGGGTGTTGTTATGCTTTACCTGCTTCGTAGACAATTTTTTTCCATGCACTTTATCTCCTCTGGCTATTTAATGGTATATTGTTTTTAGTTATACTCATTTATTGTAAAGATTTTAACTGTGTCTTGTCTTTTTATGGGTAGTTTAGTTTATGTGTATTATTTGAGTTGTCATGCACAGTTGCCTTTTTAAGGATAATTAAAGTTGTTTTGTGTTGTACTGATAGGTCCAGATGTCCTCAGAGATATCTTCTTTTATTATTTTACCTTGACTGTGGCCATACTGCCAGCTACCTTGTCACTGTGTTTTTGGTTATTTAATAGACTGACTTGAGAGGAAATATCAAGTTATGCGCCCCTCCCTCTTTGCTGTGTCTCCTTGAGCTGTACGTCTGTCTGTCTATTAGTTGTTCATTCATCCATCCATCCGTCAGCATCAAAACAATACACCGTGTTCCCGAGGCAAGTTGTCATAGTGACTGTCCTTCAGAGGATAGTCAAAGTTGATCTTAACATTCAGTACAAAGGGAAGAGATGGAGGGAGGGCTGGAGAACAACCCTGAGCTCAGCCTCCTCAAACATCCCTGCTGTTTCAGACTCTTCTGCTCCTTTGTATCTTATAGAAACTACAGTCCAAACCTTCTTTCTGTTTTCCTTTCTCTATCTGTTTCATCCCCTCCCTCCTCGGTATCACCTTTCCCCTCCTCCTTTATGGGAGAACTGATGGGAGGTATGTGTTGTAGTGCAGAGTTTCATCTTACCTGCCTCCTATTGAGGCTTGAAGACAATGGGCCGTTCACCTCCGCCCTCACACCTCACTGCAGACATGCGGGAAGGAAACTCTGACTGAAACAATGCAGCTTTTCTGATATACAAAGCGTGGTTTCTTTTCTGCTTTTAATTGCTTCAGTTATCTATTGTCCTCTGCTCCTATCTTTTTGTTATGTTTTCCTACATTCCACCTGCCTGATGTTTACTAATTGTTGCCATCTTCCCACCTCATTGTAGCTCTCATTTGTCCTTATGTAAAAAAGATTTAATTTAAAAGCCGTCGCATGTCCTCATTGTATTTTTTCAAAAAATGCAGGTGGACTAATCAGCTATCTCTGACATTTGAGAAAATATACCGCGGTGTTCTAGTTATATTCAGTCATAATAAAAAAAGAACATCACTTTTGCTCTTGTGTTAGCAATACTTTTGCAAGAGTAGACACACTACTTTTTTTTTTTTTTTTAAGTGGTGGGTGTCATATTTTGGAACATAACTCGCCTGTCCTCTCAAATCTTCTTTTCCGTGCTCCTACACAGATTTGCCATCAGTAATTCAATCCAGCTGGTTGTTGCTGTGTGTTTTGACGGACACAGTCATCGGTTTATCATAATATTGGTACGCACCTCCTTGTTTGTTTGCTTGTGTTGCCTGACCTTCTGTCTTCCATATGGCCGGCATTGATTTGGTAACATGCTGTGTGATCCTCCTGACAGATTGACTGTGCTAATAGCCGTCTCCCTCATATCACCGTACTGCATTTTAATCCTTTACTGTGCGGCATAAATTGGATTGGTCTCTCACCCCCTCAGCTATGAATGAGCTGCATGTTGACAGCGTTGTTGACCAATGGGCTCATCAGTAGCGGGCTGAGTGGCAGCCCTGACACTGTGGGAAGAGCAGCTGGAAAATGAAGCCCCCCCCCTTCAAGGTGAAGTAAAGGTGAACATTGGCGACGGGAAACCTGGAAACACAGCTGTGTTTGGGTCCGGGGACGGGGTTGTCATGGAATTCCTCTCACTTTAACAGGCGGCTCAGTTTTTAATTCGGGGAAAGGATCACACCCAGCCTGAAATATCCTCTCTGACACCTCGGTAGACTCTCACATCCAAGTGTTGTTAGGGAGGCAAAAATAGGACGCATAATCACATTATGTTAACAGCTGACATACCGAGGGACGGATGTATATACACGCACATACAGGAAATGATGGATGAAGAGATGGAGAGAGAGAGAGAGACACACACACACACACACATACACACACACACACACACACACACAGCCCGCCTCGGACACTCATAGAAGTACCTGGCACTTTTCTCCAGCTGTGCACTTCTGACTTAGCCTGATCCTTTAATTCATGGCTATTTCCGAAGTGAGATGCTGCCAGACTCTGGATGTACACACACACACACACACACACACACACACACACACACACACACACACACACACACACACACACACACACACACTCTCACACACACACACACACACACACACACTTCCAAAGTCATTCAGAAAGTGATGTCTGAAGGATTTTTTTTGGCAAGCTTACTGCTAGACCTGATAAAGAGGTGCAAGGCCTCAGCATGCATAATGGGGAATGGATCAAGATATTTCTCAGACACTGACCCTAGACCTGTCTGAAAAATGTTTTCCCAAAGCCTCAGATTTACATTTTATACTTGCGCACTGACTGCAGATCTGTCACTATGGTCACCCGGCAGTAAAACCCAAAATTACATGCAGGGCTGAAATAACATGCCCAGTACAATTACCATGAGGAGCGATGGCACACAGGGCTAGAATGAAGAAGTCGGACAGAAAAAGAACTAGCAGAGTAAAAAAAAAAAAAGAAAGTAGTCAAGGAAGAGCAGAATGAGCCAGAGGGATGAAAAGGATTTATTCCAAAATGAAAAGACAGGACAGGGCTATGGCACGGAGGGGGGAAAAGAAAAAGCAAGTGAGCGATGCTGAGAAAAGGCGAGAGCTGTGGAGGTAGAATGATGTGCAGGGCCCGAACAGACAAAGCAGAGCCAGGAGCCGCAGGGGAGCTGGGTGTCTGTCAGCCATCCAGCCAGTAAGTTATTCAGTCACTTATTCAGTGGGTTGGAGTGATAGCAGTAGGAAGGCAGTATAGAAGCAGTAGTTATTTGTTTGACTCTGGAGAGCTGTGTCCTTTCTGTCCACAGTAAACTGCATGTTACAAGCAAGACTTTACTGACCCTAAACAGGCTCAGCGCCAAATGAAAACGTGCAATACCATAAAACCGCGCCCATGTCTTATAGCCATGGCCATTTTCTGTTTTGTGTTTTATGCTTTATACACCTCTACTTTACACAGTTGCTGTATTTCTTCGTGTCCCAGTCATTCTTTATGGCAGTCTTTGACCATCTCGCTCCTTCCCTCATTCGCTCTCTTTGCACTCTCTCTCCTGGGTCAGGTACAGTGTAGATGTTGGTGTTTATCAATAATGAAGAGATAAGAAGAGGAGGAGGAGGAGAGCACACTGCTTTCGTTCTTAGCCGGGGATGAATTATTCACCCAGTGGAGAGGAGTGCCTCTCCACCCTGTGTGTGTTTCTGTGACTGCCTGTCTAAACGTGGTTATACTTTACCTAGCAGTTGTACGTGCGTGTTTTTGTCTCACCACGACCACACACACACACACACACACCATTTTGACTACTTTGCAAGTCATTTTTATCTCTTATGCATGGTTTTCCCTTAGCTTGGCAGATGCTAAATGATTAAGCGTGTTGTGTATGTTATTGGTTGTAAGGTTCATCCTGTTGCGAGGTGCGATACGCCGCAGTAAAACAAAATAACCCATTGTATGTTTGATAGATGACTCCTGTTTTTCCAATTTCAAACACGATTCCCATTTCAGACCTGTTTGACCGCCTGAGCTTGCTAGACCTGAAATCTTCTGTTTGTGGTATGTACATAACTGAGACTGAAAGATAGAGGATGAGAGAGAGGTCCACAGAGATGTATGCATGGGCCTTTGTGTATGTAATTTCATTTCACGGCCCCTGTAGTTAAATGGCTGGGAGATCCCATTGTGAATTCCTCTACTTTACCAGTTTCCTCTTCCTCTCGAACTCATGCATACTGTATAGACTTAGTCTCACGGCAAGAATAAGGTCATGGTCCAGCATTGGATGCAGGAGGTTTTCACAGTTTCAAGAGTATGAAACTCTATTTTTAAGGGTTTTTAAACTTCCCTGCTGGGTCTTTTTTCATTAAGATGATACACTTAATTGAATTGGCAAATGCTTATTTTTGCAAATGATATTCGCTTGAGTCCTAGGGCATGTTTGTTATAAACAGGCAACTTAATAGGAATATGCATAAGTATACAGATGCATGTGTATACACACACTTACCAAATACACACACACACACACACCTCCCTGTGCAGATTTCTCCTCCAGCTGTTCATTTCTCCTTGGCACTTTGAAGCCTGTTCATGTCTCCCTGTGTCCCTCCCTCCAAACCCCTATTTCTCCTTCGCTCCCCTTCTGTTACATTTCATGCGTTTCTGCCTCCCTTCCTCATTTTTGCCTGTGTGTCTGATTCCCCTTCTCTTTCCACCCTCTGTGTTCAGAGTCGGTTATCAAATATTTCATCATGTCACTGTGAACAAAGTGAAATGTAGCACTCCCTTCTTCTTGCACCTTTTTTTCCTCTGCTCCTGTTGCATCACAGGGGTTGTTTTTTTTTTTTTTTACCTCCTGTCTCCTGCATGCAACCTCGCTGTAACACCAAACCCTTTTACAACAATTTTTCTTTTTGCATTTCCAAATTAATTGAGCATCTAAGGTGATTTTTGAGTGCAGATCTCACGTGATAGCCTTGAAGTCTTTTTGAAGTGTGCTGCTTTATCAAACCAAGGTGCTTTCGACTCAATTGCTCCCACTAGTAAAGCTTACAGTATGAATGGATTATAATAGGATGTCATCGGAGAAGTCCATAATGAGCAGTGGCTACTTCTAAATGTAGCTTTCTCATGTGCTATTGATTGGCCCCTTATAGAGAACCCAGTGGAAAGGTCAATGAGAAAACGAGACACATCTCAAGTCTTCATTTCTTAGTTTTATTCTTGGCTTGTCAAACTGCCTCGCCTGTCAAAGCTAAGCTGCATTCCCACTCTGCTCCCTGCATACCAAAGTATCCACATCTAAATGTGTGTGTGCACTTGCACAGTGTGTGCACGTTCATTGTAGGTTTGTGTGGCTTTCTGTGTGTGTGTGTGTGTGTGAAGGTCAGAGGAACCAGTGCTGCAACAGTGTCGGGTAGCAGCAGCAGACAGCAGGTTCAGGTTGGTGCCGTTCCAGACTCCAGCTGATAACGGCTATTAGTGCACACCAGCAGCAGTTTGGACATGACACGCAGCCACAGCAGTTTCACTGTTTTGGTTTGGACACAATAATGGCAACATCACACAGAAATCACAGTTACAAGGGCAGCTACACAGGCAGGCCATTCTAACTAGAATGCCAGATAGTGTGAGTCAGCTTTAGTACACGTTTGACCGGCTCTGCTTATGAGTTTTCAAAGCTGCACAAAGGAGCTGTCGGAGTTCCAAACACATGAACAGTCAGCGCCCAAATTACGGGTGCATCGGTCACAAAAACTGCAATTTTACAGTATCTAAAGTGATAAAGGGAGCAGTATTGAAGATTTAGTGAGGAGGAACAGTGGCCACAAGCTGCTGCTTTTCATGAGGGGATTGACAGGTTAGTTATAAAACATCTGGACATCCACATTCACTGTTCAAAAATTGGAGGTCTATGTACAAAAAGGGCTGTGACTCCCACACAGGAATTGAACAGTATGAAAGTAAACACCCTCAAACAAGCTTAAAGTTGAAAGTCAGCACTTTAATCTCGGTTGTTGTTTCATTTCAAGTCCATTTGCTGGAGTACAGAGCCAAAACAACAGAAAAATGTGCCACTGTCCCAATACTTACAAGCTGCACTGTACAAAACTACAGCCCCAGTAATAATCGCGGAATTGAATCGGCGTCTCTGTGCCAATGTCTCTCTCAAAAAAAAACGAAACAAATAAATACAAAGCCGGTATTTGGCAGAGCTTTCATTTAGAAACCACTTGTATCCAAGGCAGGCGGACACTGTTGTACTGAGAATAAACCCTAGACTTTTGAACAATGAAAAAGTATCTGATAGATCATACTTAACCATTTTTCAACAGTCAGGTTCTTGTTCGGGGGTAGTTCAAGGGTGACTTCAACCCGCAGTGTCTTCTGGTTACTGTTAAACGTAGTGGTGAATAAGTAATAACATGGACACTGTACATGCATTTATTATGAAGGAGGAATTTTATAGCATCTTGCAGTCCAAGGTACACCATGTGTTGTTTCAAGGGATGTGACGCAAAACCTGGCCTTTGTAAACAAGATCCAAACATCCCTGTACCCTTTTTAATGGACATTTACTTATTGAGCTGTTTGTCAGTGTGGTGTACCCATGTTTAGGTGTTCATATTATTTTGGTCATAGGCATAAGGCTGCAGAGGTGGTTATATACCACACAGACATTCAAGTTTGACCAAAATGGATCTTGCAGTACCAGAAAAGCTAATTTCATTACATCACAAGTGCCACCCTCGGGTCCGAAACCCAGCATGTCAAGTCATCAAGTTTGGAAGGTGGGCTGGGAATCATTCTGATTCCCCTGTAAGAAAAAGATTATGTTTGAGGAGGAAAGAAGCAGATTGCATCGGGACAGAATTGTGACGCCCCACCCTGCACTGCATACTGCCTGTATCGAAGCTATTATTCTTCGGGAGTGGAGAGGGTGGGCACAACAATAACAACAACGAGAGAATAATGGAAATGGAGAAATTCGCGCAGACCTGGAAGAATAATGAAAGCCCAGCATGCTTATTGAGACAGCAGTGCTCTAGAAAGGCCAAAGAAAAACCCACATTTTTTCTCTCACACACACACACACACACACACACACACACACACACACACACACACACACACACACACACACACACACACACACACTCTGTGGAAGCAATCTTCAAGAACATGGAGAATGGGGAAAGCTTCATTCTAGCCCACCTGACAGTGCATAGCCACTAGCTTGATGAAATGGCAGCGTCAGTGAGCTCTGAAGGCCATTAGATATTTTAGGTGATGGCCTGCACTCCCTGTCCCCCTGACGTTGTGCTTTTCTCCAATATAGTGGGGATCAGGCAGAGGACATGAATGCCATTAGGCGTCAGAGTCAGCCAGCCAGGCAGCGAGGCAGGCGGACACGGGCTGATAAGCGTATGTTCGTTTTATAAGCCACGACTGGCTCAAATGGGCTGCAGAGAAAATTAGGATTTTCTGAGTTTTATTTATTTATTTATTTGCTTTGCCGATGATTGAAGTGGGGCAAAAGTCTTTGTTCATATTTAGGTCGATCTTTGTTCTCTCGATTTTGAGTTTGACCTTCGAAAGCGCGGACGACGACTCTCGACGCCGGATGGTTCATCTTTTCGGACGCGATTTATTTTTATCGAGCGATTTTGATCCTTCCTGACGATTGATCCTCTGATTCGCGATCGATGCTCTTTTCGCTCCCTCTTTCATTCTCTATTCCTGGCACCACGTTCTCATCACGCACTTTCATCCCCACTTTCCTTACACCCCCTCCCCTCCCCTGTCCTCCGCTCTCATCCTTCATCACTTTGGCATTCCCAGGCTGTCTCTTGCCTCCTCCTTTCATCCTTCCATCCTCCTAGCACACTTCCTCTCCTCCTTCCTTCCTGATTCATTTTCCTCTTCACAGACGAATGGTGGGAAATATGGAAATGTCAGCGTGACCAGGCGGGAGATCAGAGAAGACTGTGTTAATATGGCAGGGCTGTCGCAGCCCCATCAGCATAATGTGTGTGTGCGTGCACATCATGTGGGTGTTAAAGACATAATGATAGGTGACAGTACTTGAGGATGTTGAAGAGGGCAGTTTGTGTGTGCATGCATTTGTTTGTTCATGTGCGTTTGGTTTGGTGGCGTTTCTTGTATATGTCACCTGCAGGCAGCAGAGCTACTGTAAAGTAGAGCAGCGGTGACACAAGGCTTCTGTTCTCACTCTCCTCCCCTCCGACTCTTTTTCTCTCCCGCCGTCTCTCTCCCTCTGTCGCTCCTCCTTTCTTCTCAGTCTTACCCTTGAACTGTCTTTTATTCTCTAATTCCCTCAGTTCCTGTCTCTCTCCGCCTCCCGTCTCTCTCTCTTCTGTTTAATATGACCAGTGCTCTCTAAATATTTATACTGACAATTACTATTTCAAATGCCGCCTCGCTTCAGCATTTCCAAAAGTCTGTTGTGTCTGTGTACATGCACATGCATGCACACGCTGACTTTTTCTTCTCTGTATCTGCTGTTCTAATGACATGGAGTCTCTGATTCTTCAGGACTGGGGTTTGGGGACTGTCATGGAGGATGAGGGCGTGCAAGTCTTTGTGTGTCTTGTGTGTAATATTCATTTCCCTGGGGCTGTATAGAGTTTCATAAGGCCAGCCTGTCTCTCATCTGAGCTCTGGCAGGAGTTGACCTGTGTTGGCTCTCTTCTTATTGCCTTCAAATGACAGACAACAGGCCCAGCTCAGCTCTGCCCCCACATTATGTGTGGACACAACGGCTGTGCATGTGTGCATGTGATTGTGTGTGAATTTGCACATGTGGAGTAACTTATCCTCAGTGCCACATTGTGTAATGACCTCTGACATGTCAAGCTGGCTTAGTCCATATACCCCAATCAAGACTAGTAATCAAGGGTTTCAATAACCCTTCATCCCCTTGTCCCCTGCTCTGCTACATCCTTTGGTAACCAGAGTACAGCTCACATTCCCAAAGCTCATCTGTTGGTAGTCAGACTAGTTCAGGTAGATTGACAAAAGGGTTGTAGCTTGATCTTCACTAAATGCTGTAGACATTTGAAATATCCCAGACCGGGAGCTCAACAATAAAGCTGTCAGATGTATATGTGTATGAATGTGTGTGTGCACATGCTTTTGTGTGTCTTCTTGCACAGATATGCTCGTGTATGTGTGCCCGAGAGAGAGAGGAAAAAAAAAGAGCAAGCTGTTCCTCTTTCCAGCCCAATAAGGCTCAGTGCTGCTCCCACGGGCTGCTTAGTGGTTGTCCAGAGGTTCCTCTGTGGCTACAAGGGGGTTGTTTTGTGGTTGTAAATTGGGCTGGTCCTGGGAGAGCTGGTGTTATTCTAGGAAAGGCTTGTTTTCCTCCACTTTCCCACTCAGTCTTTTGCTCCTTCTCCCTCTTCTCTTCCTCTGTATTGATATCTCAGATCTCCCTAGAGAAGAGCAGGTGTGGTGTTTATTGCTCGTCAAACGAAAAAGACAGCACTGCCCTTTCCTCTTATCTCCTAGCCTTTGGGTTTTGTGTGTGTTTTCCATCAACCCTCCAGATCATATTAGTTTCAACACAACAGCTTTGGCTCCGCACAAACTGGAGGAACTAGTTCTGCAAGTAATTGTTTGTCTTTAGGGGAAGTTGTGTTTCATTTCTGCTGTTGTACGTGTGTAGCTTGCTGCTAAACACGTGAGCACACACGCATTCTCGCAAATAGCCCTGGCTGCAGACATTTGAAGTTGTGTATCCTCAGGTAATCCACTCTTACTTAAAACAGGTGCCATCTTGCTGACATACACTAATGCGCGCTTACTCATACAAGTAATTACATTTTCACAGAGACCTGGATTACACACACACACACACACACACATACACATATACAGGGACAGATTGTCGTTCTAAAGCTCCCTCGTTCTTTCTGTTTCTCACACGCCCACTGACAACACACTAAGAAAAGCATATTTATTTTGACTCTTTGCTGTAACACAGGAATGTGTCGGCACAGCAAATGGCAGGTTACAGAAAAGCATGACCCATCCAGATGATTTATGACCTGTGTGCAAAAGAGAACTGGCTTTCCTCTTTTTATTTCCAACACACATCCCCTTTCTTTTTCATCCACTCCGTCCACACGTGCACAGTCATGGAGAGATACCAGACTCTTGGCCTACTTGCCTGGGTTCACTAATGCTGTCCTCTGTTGTACCAGACACTTCCACACTGTCCTCATTTATCATCAGGAGGCTTTGTACCAACATGATTCCTCTGCTCCCTTTCCTTGTTCCCTTCCCCTAGCTTGGGAAGGAAGGAAACAGACATTAATCTTTCTCTTTCTCTGATTCTTCTAGGAGCGTCAGGTCAGCGGGTGAAGGTGGAGCCTGAGGTGTCGTCGTATCCCGGCCAGACGGTCAACCTGCGTTGCGCCTTCACTGATGCCACTGGGATTCAGCTCACAATGGTCAGATACACACTGTCATGATACATTTGTTTTCTTTTTTTCCAGTTTGGATTCAATTACTTCTTTATACCACTGCACTCATATCATAACTCCAAACTGGGTTTGCGGTATGAAATTCTAATAAAAATGTCAGTTTCATCCTGAAATTGCAGCTCATTGTGCTGACTTGACACACTACAATTTGTTGAAATTGCTTGGGACTACCATTTGCTTTCACAATTGAAGCAAACAGACATTGGACATTAAGCGAAAACACAATTTAATATTTGATTAAACATGTGGCTATTTCCCTGTAAAGTATTGGTCAATTATGTGTCGACCTGATTCTGCAGGTGAGTGAAACTTAGCCGCACAGGTGGACAAGAGCAATTCATTGCAATGAAAATAAACATAAAATGATAATACAGGTTCATGTGCCTTGTTTACTTAGCACATTAAACCTTAATCTAACAAATCATAGCCCACAGAAATAACCCTAAGGCTAGTAATAGGTTTTTATCACATTTAGGCTTAATGTTTTATTACTCCAAACAAACAATACCAAGCTTCATTTTGCTTTAGGGGATTGAATATGGTAATGTGCACACTTCTTAGTCGCATCTCAATGAAGTGGGACATGCACAACTCTGCTTGGTTCCGCTAAGAGCAGCTGAGAGAGAGAGAGAGAGAGTACTGCTCCTGAAAAACTCACATCCATATTCATACCTGCTCCACTTATTTGATTGTGATGCTGTGTACGCTGCCCCGTGGAGTTTACAGCAAAATGTGGATGTCTTAAAATGCTCCCCTGTGTCGCTTATCAATGCCATGATAAATGAGGCCCGTTATTTTCCCAGTCACCGTGCGCATCCTAACCACCGACCCTGCGCCTCCTCCACCTCAGGTCACGTGGATCTACGAGCCGAAGGACGGAGAAAGGATCAACATCGCTGTGTTTCACCCCAGCTTTGATCCCAACTACCCCGACTCGCCCGTGAAGGGCAGAGTCAGCTTCACACCCAGTCCCCCAAACCTGGCCAGTCCCTCCATCCAGATAAGCGGTGTTAAGATGACCGATGAAGGGAAGTACATCTGCGAGTATGCTACCTACCCCAGTGGCAACGAGCAAGGCATCACATACCTGGTCATGTTAGGTAGGTCCCTAATATAATCTATATAATGTGTATATACTGTCTATAGTGAGTGTGTGCAGATTTACCTTTTATATATAAATGCAAAGTATCCTCCGCCTACCTCTCTCTGTCTGTCTCTCTAGATCTCTCCCTCCCCCAAAAGTAGCATGCAGGTTAAAAGCATGTCCAGATAGACTTAATTGCTATTATAAGTGGTATTGTCAGATCAATTGTGTTCTTGTTAATGCAATGGAACCATTGGTCTAACCTTGGCCCGGCACCAGTGCCTCTGCTACGCTCTCTTCTCTCTCCAACACATCATGCCTCCCTTCCTCCCCTCCGGCACTATATTGATCTGGCTGCTTGTCATGCCTGCTGTCAGCTCCTGTCCTGCTTGCTCGCCTCCGATCTGATCCCACGCTAATATCGGAGAGGGCAATTGAAGAGGTATGAGGAGTGAGGTAGAGCAGAGGGGGTGGGGAATGACAGAGTTCATGTAGTGATTTAGAATTTGTGTATGAAAATGCACTGGACCAGTCAGGGAAATTGTTTATCAGTGGCGGGTGATGGGGATAGAGAGGGAATAGATTAAAGAAATGGAGGGAGAGTGAAAGAAGATTTAGGGTTTGGTTGTGTTTGCACTGGTGCTCGTAATTGTTTATCAATGTAGGCTCTGGAGAGAATAAAGATGAGAGAGAGAGAGAGAGAGAGGCAGAGGATGTTTGGAGATTGAGGTTTTGGATTTGCTTTTGCCAGGCAGGTGACTCAAATTGTTTATCAATAATGGTGCACATTATCTTTTCCCTCACCTGTCTTATTTCCATTTTATCTATTTCTACACCCTTTTAATCTGCTCGCTGCCACTCTCTCCACCCTCTGTCCTCGCATCAATCTGTCCATCCATCCATCAGCCAAGCCTCAGAACTCGGCCTCCATCGTCACAGTGATAGCAGGCACTATGCCGGTCACTGTGGCACGCTGCGAGTCTGTGGATGGCCGCCCCGCTGCCCAGATCTCCTGGGTCACCACAGCCAATGGCAATGCGACAACAGTGTCTAAGCCAGATGCCAACAACACTGTGACAGTGAGCAGCCAGTACAACATGGTTCCCACAGCAGCAGACAACGGGAAAGACATCAGCTGCGTGGTGGTGCACAGGACCCAGGTCAAACCAGAGAGCTTTCCGTTGAAGCTAGCCATTCAGTGTAAGACAGCACACACACACACACACAGACACAACCCACCACTTATTATTCCATGAATTCCTTTGCTGTTCACGCTCTAACATGATAGGCTTTGCCCATTTCAAACCTTGGAGTGATTAATTGAACTCATTGCTATTTTTTTTCTCCTCCCTTCTGACATTCATCCATCCTTGCGGCAGACGCCCCTCAAGTGACAATAGTGGGTTACGACAATAATTGGTACGTGGGTCGTACAAATGTGGTGCTCACCTGCCAGGCTACCGGAAACCCCATTCCAATCTCTGTCCTGTGGAAGACGTGAGTATCAGCACATTCAGCATCTCTTTTGTCATGTCGTCTCTTGGTCCGTCTCTCTTTCCCAGTGTCCTGTGCTTTCTCTTTCTCTTATCTCTTTTTCTCTCATTCTCCCTTCCTTCATTCCCAAGTCCACAGAGCTGTAATCAGCGCTTTTATTATTGCCACTATAGCCCTGTGCACTGATTATGGAGATAGCCGTATAATAATTCTCATAATGGACTCTGTGACTCAAGATTTAACCCTCGCATAATGAGAAACACAATATGACTCCCTCTCTCCCCTTTTCCATATTATCTATTAATATAACTGTGACAAAATTTGAAAAAAAAAAAAAAAAACCCCAGAAAGTCTGGAACTTTAAAATGGGAGAGATGAGATTTTGGGTCTGGAACCAGCAGTTTTGATTTTCCTCCTGTCCCCATCGTATTTTCCTCCACTGTGTGATAATGGATTGCCTTTTGAGGAAAGAGGAAACTGATTGGTTTTGCACTGCCGATCAAGATTAGTGGAATTTGATGACGTTGCACAATACAGCACATTTCTGTAAATCTACATCTATCTCAATGCTCTCATTGTGCCCAGAGTCAAACAAACCACAATCCTATTGTCCTTTTTCTTTTCTTTTTGGCGTTCTCCTTTTTCTTCTTTCTCATGCCGATATGCTCATGTCCCTGCAGTATGTCAGGAGAGATGCCAGACACAGTGCAGGTCACAGGCAACGAGCTGAAAGTACTGAAGGTGGACGATTCCGTCAACACCACTTTCGTCTGTGAGGTCAACAACCGCATCGGGACCGGCAGGGACCAGGTCACAGCCATGGTCAGAGGTGAGCTGAAGGACACAAACAAGCACACGCACACCCCCCAGCACATGTATACGAAAAAGTATAAATACAGAGCATGTGCATAAATGGTCCTCAAGATGTAGGTCAGATAACATTTAACCTGCTTGGAGTACAGCATGTGGGGTGTTTGTCACAAGAAACAAGTAAGAGAAGTGATTTACACTTCTCTGTGATATGATGAATTAGCATTAACATTGTTCCTGTCATCACAAATCCACCCATCTGCGGCTCTAAGTAGGTTAAATCCAAGACGGAAGTGTATTTTGCACAAGTTGCAAATGTCCTAAAACACTGATAAATTGTACATAGCAAATGAGTCAGTAAAGCAGTGAACGTTTCAGAAGTGAAATGAAAAACCCATTTGTGGCTTGCTTGGGTCTCATTCATCATCTAGTCCTTCCCCTGGCTTGTATATGAAAACATTTATATCCCATGAACTGATGAACTAGAACCAAGTGCACTTTCATCACACGTGCCACACATCTCCTGGTGTACTATGCTCTCATGTCTTACCCAGGGATCCACCTTATTCCGCCTCACATGTCACATGAACACACACACACACACACACACACACACACACACACATTCTCTGTGCTGAGGACTGTCTTGGGTGTGTAG
This sequence comes from Macquaria australasica, assembly GCA_005408345.1. NCBI lineage: Eukaryota > Metazoa > Chordata > Actinopteri > Centrarchiformes > Percichthyidae > Macquaria > Macquaria australasica. The sequence continues at coordinate 669,607 of SEMN01000124.1, forward strand.
TGTAGGGCTAGAGGGTCCAGCTGCTCTGTCCGTGGTGTTGTATGTATGTGTGTGACTGTTTTTTAGAGAGTGTATGTGCATGCATTTGCGTGCTTTTGGGTTCTCCCCTTCAACTTTTCATCTCTTTCTTTGTCCTATTAAGAGTGTATGTCACTTTTCTATGTCTCTTTGCATGCACTCAGTAACACTGTATTATCAAAGTTTCTGTGCCTCAGCAGTACCCAAGGTCTGTCTATCCACTTCGTATGTCACATGGATTTTAAAAGCGTTTTTTTTTCACAAGGTAGTTCACACTGTGAGTGGTGCACGTAGACAAGATGTTCCTTCTCGCTGATATTTTCGCTTCTCTTCTATTTTTCGAAAATGAGAGATCAGTTCGCCCCCCTAAAGTCATTATCACAAAGGCAACTGAGTAGCTTTTCAGCAGTACCCTTGGCCATCAGTAATGACAGGAGAGACTAAAGCAAAGCAAATGAGCAGTGTTCATTAGAGTCATTGTCTTGGAGATAAACTGCAATCACTAAAAGGGATACATTTGAATCACAGTGACACTGTTGAAGTGGATTTCACTGTTGCCTTGGGTTTAGCTGAGCGCTGATACACTGTCTATCTGTGTGTGTGTTTGCTGGTTCATATTTGTGATATATGTATTTATGTATATATTCAAGTGTATGCATCTGTCTGTGTGCTGTATAGCTTGTTGTTCCACCTCAGGTCTTGGAGTTAAAGCATTCAGATCGGTGCCAGTTAAGATGGAGAACAGTCCATACTTCCATTCCCCTCTGTTCCTCAATAGTTTTAGCTGCACCCAACAGGGTTCACTCCTGCATTTCACCTCATACAAAATGCATCCTCCTCCACTTTTCTGTTGCATGCCTGCACTTAACCGGACGTTATTTCCTGCTGACATGGGGGTAAACCTTGCCCGTAATGGGGCAAAAAGTGCATTTCTCTAGTGGCTACATTTTAAGAACAACCCAGCTACTTCATGCCCTCGTTTTCTTTCCTTTTTTTTTTCATGTCCTCTTGCTCAGTCTCTCCTTATTTTATTCTTTTTTTTTTCTCTCTCTCTCACCCCCCATCTTTCTTCAAGTCCCATGGCTCCTTATGGTGCCACAGCATGCGTCACCAGTCCTCTGGGGCCACTCTGTACTGCTGCGTAGTAGTGTAACTGGCTTCTGTAGCACAAAGGATGTCACCATCTCCTGCTGTGTATTACAAGCAACAAGCAAGGACGATACACAGATCCAGGGAGCAGAGGGAGGAAGATGGAGGCTGCTGCTTTTAGACTAAAAAGCCAGGGAACGTGCACCAGGATAAATCAGTGCCAGCATGCAATCCTCACACTAAGAGGGGAAGAGAGCAAAGGCATGACGGCATTTTAAACTCCCATGAGAATCTTGTTCCACTGCATCCTACAGTATCTCCACTGCTACTGGCCTCCACTATCTCTCAGCATAGCGTGTGTGTGTGTGTGTGTGTGTGTGTGTGTGTGTCTGTCTGTCTGTCTGTCTCCAAGCCTCTCAGAGCGGATCAGTCACCCTTTGCTGCTTCAGCTCCTGGCTGCTTCTCTCCTCATTCCGCCATCCGTTCCTTTCTCGCTCTGTCTTTTATCCTACATTTCCACTCCCATTCTTCATCCCACTTTCTCCTTTTTTCCGTCTTCCTCTTTCCATCTTTTTCTTTCTGGTCTCTCCCAGTGTTGAACTTCCCACAGTTTCCTTGTCCTGTCATCTGCCTCCTCCATCTCGTTTTGCTCTCTCGCGGCCGACCACCTCCTCCCTCCTTCCCACTCCTCTCTTACTCACTGGCAGAGGAGGAGGAGGATAAGATGTGAGCTAAATTCGCCGGCAGTTAAGAGGTGACTGAGGCAACCAGCGAGTGTCATAGTGAAGGAGGTTTGTAGAAAGCAGAGAGATGGCGAGAAGTGTTCAGCAAGAAAGAGCTTGAGTCAGTATTGGTTGAAGTGAAATGAAAGAGTGGATGATAGTCGAAACAGAGTGAGAGAAAGATGTGGAATGACTCCAGATGGGGGTACGACGCAGACCTGTGGAGGCTAATGTGAATGCGTGTAGACAAACAGGGCTAAGAGGGGCCGACAGGCGTGAAATGGCCAGCACCTGCTACATAGCAGGTCCCCCACTCCTCTCTACCCCACAGCTGCATGACACACAGACACACACATATAAATCTACACACTAGTGTGTGTCTGTGTGGGTGTTTACCCATGTCCTCTGCCCTCAGTCTTGTCCTGTGCTCCCGGAGGCAGAGAGAGGGGATGGATGTCCTCTCTTCTCCTTGCCTCTCCTCCTCTCATCTTCGATCCTGCTGCTTAGTCACACACCCAATCGTATCCTACCCTGCTCTCCCCTCCTCTTTCTTTCGATTTATCTCTCCCTCACTATCTCTTTCGCTGCAGTTTGCTCTTTTCATTGCATCTCTCATCCTCTCAGTTAGCATATGCTCTCTCCTCATCCTCCTTATCTCTCTCAGGTTGTCTTTCAGCCTCCGCAAGTCTGGCGCTGATCTCTCTGCTCAGAGAAGAGACTCCTGCCCCCAGCCTTCTCTCTCTCTCTCCCGCTCGTGCCCATGCTATCTCCCTCTCTCTCAAAAGCTTAACTCTTAAATACCAGTAGCTCTTCCTTAATCACAGCTTAGTAGTCTCCATCCCTCCATCCATCCCTCCATCCCAGGCTCCTCTCTCGGGGGTTCTTGTGTTGCTAACCCAGATTCCCTCCATCTTCTGCCTTGTTTTTTCCCCCCACCATTGCTTACAGGGGTGGTTCAGTTGAACCTCAAAAAGTTAAATGTCCCCAATTCAATCTCCAAGATGTTCTGAGGGACTCTTCACTTCAGCGGAAAAGAGATTTCCTCTCGATTCTGTACATTCTCTCCCATTTTCAGACTCATCTAAGGAGACAGTTCAAGGGCAAGGGGTTCGGCCATTTTCTTCCACTGGGTTTGGTTGTGTGTGTGTGTGTGTGTGTGTCTGCCTGTATCTGTCTGTATCTGTGTCTGTCAGTGTGTGTCTCCGGCCATGCGAAAACAGCCAGAGAACAGGTCTGATGGAGCCAAGTCTCCCTCCAGCCTGCAACTGGCCCCACTGCCCACCCCTCATTAGTGCACACTCTCTCTCTCACACACACACGCACGTGCACACACGCACACGCACACACACACAGCTCTGTTCAATAAGTTAACATGCTGACAGACAATACTACTAAGCTATGCTCTAGGTGTAGCCCAGCCCAGCGTCAGACCACTGACGACATTAATGGTGTGTGTGTGTCTGTGAGTGAGTGTGTGTATGTGACCATGCATGTTTTTGGGAGGCCGCAGTAGACTTTACTTCCGCTCCATCTCCCTCATTACTTGCGGTCACTTGGAGCTTACGGTCGTGCTGGACATGACTTCATAAGGAGTGTGCTGTTTTTTGGCTTCCACAGTATTGTGTGTGTGTGTGGGGGTGGGAGGGAGGGGGTATAGCTATTGTAGTTTTGCTTATAGTTTGTTTTTGTTTTCTTTTTTTTTTTCTCCCCTTGTTATCCACACAGCATGAACATTGCCGTTTTTCTGCTGGTTCATCCAACAGCATATGTTTATAAGATGTCATCTCCTCACCCACTTAATTGAATTCCACTGGTGCTTTGTTAGGATGTGTCTGGGTCTGTAGTGGGCCTGTACTGGGAGCCTGGGGTGGCTCCTTTACATCTATCTCTTGAATCTTGCAAGTGTTGTCTCCAGAAGGGTAGAATAAAACATGAATCATCATCCACAAAAGGGTTTACCAGCATAGACTTTGAGAGAGACACTTGAGAACTGGCTTGAGCGACGCATTAAAAATAATTGGATGAGTGGAATTTAGGGAGAATTTGCATTTAAATTTTAGCATAATTCCCTTTGATGTGACGGCAATGTGTGGCAGCATCCAGCCCCCAGTTTGCATAGAGATTGTTGCCACGTTGCATGTGCCAGAGCTCCACGGAGCCCGAGGCGATAATGCATTTCTTGTGTTCCTGTTACAAGTGGACACTGAGGGCTAGCTCTCACTCTTGTGTGTGTGAACAGGAATGTTTAGCACAGCTCGGGGGAGAATAGGTGGGGAGAGAGGCAGTGTGCTTGGGGAGGCTGGTGGCAGAAATTGAAAGAAAAGAACAGAAAATATACCAACATGAAATTATTAATTTCTTTCCCCTAGGCATATGTTGAAAGTGAAGCGCAGAGGAGGAGAGCAGAGAGAAAAGTAACATGTGACAGAAACACAAATGTAAACTGGAGAGATGGCAGGGAAAATGGATTTAGAGGAGACGGAAAGAGTGTATGCAGGAGACAGCTGGTGAAGTGGAGGCAGAGATGGAGAAAAGGGTAGTGGAGGAGAAGAGAGACGGAAATAAAGAGGAAGGGAAGAGAAGAGCCGAGCACAGGTGTAGCCAGCAGTAGACGACCATTTTCTCTCTTGACAAGAATCAGTGTTACAAGAGTAATTCTGTCAGCTCTCTGTACACTTAACAAGAGGGGCCGGCTTCTTTTGGATTTCAAATGGGTATGACAATAAGAATCGGGCTGATTCACTACTTTTAAATTTAGGCAGGGATTTCAACAGCAGCGTCTGACGGTTAATCCTCTGCAGCGGCTGGTGAAAGTGCAGCAAGTGGAAAGGAAGGCTAGAGCAACAGAAAGGATGTTCAGCTTAGCTAAGGGTTCTTGATCACTTTCAGCCAGACAGGAACTAAAATTAAAAATCCATTTGCTCCCCACGACTTATTTGGTTTTATTGTGGAGCTCATGCGTACAAACCTGAAGGAAGCAGGAGCGCTTTATAATGATGGATAATGAACAGACTTTATTCATTAAAATGATGATTGTGCAACAATGTGCCTTCTTCAGGGAATGAAAGAGGGAGGCATCCAAATGTACAAAATTATCTAAACAGAATAAACAAGTACAAGGATAAAAAAATACACGTCTTCATACAAAATACATCATAAGCCCCGAACTTGAGCTTTGAACCCTGTAAAAGTGGAAATAATATACATTCAGGCATCAATTTTTTCTTCTACTAAAAGTAGGCTTACTCTTAAGATCTGAAGAAGGCACATTGTTGCAACAACAGCTTGTGGAATAAAGTCAGCGCTGTATATCCATCATACTGAAGTGCTCCTCCTTCCTATAGACGTTATTATATTTGTTATCTTGTTCATCGTTCATTTGGAGAACATTTGTATTCAAAGTGCTTCACAGAACAGTGAATGTAAACACCATGGGTGGAGTTGACCCTTAACTCAGGCAGTGTTAGTGCCGTACTCCCTGCGCACTGAGTTATAGATGATGACCACATGGGGACAACGGTCACACCGTCTGTGGGGACTTGTCACACTCCCAGAAAGCACTTAGAGCCCTGAACTCATGGCCCCGAAAACCCTGTGCAAAGCAGTAAGGCCGTCATTGTTCTTCTTGAGGCTTTACTCGCTAGTAGTGTCTTAACTAGGCCTGGTATCAAACCTCAAGACTTTTTGAGTACTGGCTAAAATGTGTCCATTGCACCAAGTACTGAAAGCTCGCATTAAATGCTTGGTCAGATTTTTAGCGTGGTTTCCCTAATTTTTATCAGCTATTTCCAGAATTTAAATCAGAATTTAGCTGATTTTAGACTGTATCTATATTTATTTAACTTGTGCATTTATGTAGGCTAATTTTGAGAAATAGAAGAAAAAGCTCTTCTAGAAAAACATGTTTAAATTCCTCAAAGTAAGGAATCAAGAAAATATTGCTTTGGTATTGGTACTGAAAGTTAGGTATGTTATTGCCACCGTAAAAATCGAAACATTTCAAACAATACCCAGCCTTCATCCTAACTGGTGGTTTTCTTCTCTGCAAAAGCAGTTGTATCTTTTCCTGTTCAAATACCTGCTTTAATATATTGTTCTAATATCCCTGCAGAGGGATGTCAAGGGAGTGGGAAGTGCGGGTTCAGAGAAAGAGCACTATATGGCTGACAAGTCATATGGGACGTCTTCACAGCCCTGATTTAGACACCACTACTTCTCTCTGGAGTTTTAAAACACGAACAGAAATACTGTGGATTGGATGGTGGAGCCCTAGTTTTACGTATGCCCTCCTTAGCCAGTCTGCACTCTAAGAAAGCCTTTGTTTAATTTAAAACCAACTTAAAATGGCTTCTTCTCATGTGTATGAGTGTGTGTAACATGGCAGTCGTGACTAAACCAGTAATCCTGGAGTAAAAATGGACACTCGTATAGGACCGACATGCACTCAAGCAGTGCCTGTGGTTTGCAGAGGCGGAGAGGGGTGCCAATCTGTCCCCCTGCTCTACGTTCATGGCTTTCAGGAGGAGTTGTCATTCCGCTGTGTCACTTTGTCACTCATTCGCTCCGCCGCCACCACCACCACCACCACCACCACCTCCTCCTCCTCCTCTTCTGATTTCCACCCTCCACTCCTCCATCCATCATTATCCTCTTCCTCTGCATGGCCTCCACCTGTTCTGCCCTGCACACGCCATTCCCCGCTCCTTCAGAAAGTGTGTGTGTGTGTGTGTGTGTGTGTGTGGCTTGTACACCCACCCCCCATCTGACCCTTCCCGTCCGCCTTGACTTGTGATTTGGGGTAAGCCTTGGACAGCAGACCCTGGCTGTTGAAGGGCAACGCAGGGGGAAACGTGGCTGCGACGTTGTTGTGACGTGGCTGTGGGAAAGGGGACAGGAGCAGCTCTGAGGGAGAGGAGGAAATGTCAGTGTAGGAAGAGGCTCAGCACACACACAGACACACACTTGACTGTACTGACACCTCAGCACTCTTACACACTTCACTGAATACAGTTCAGACCAGCACCACTGACATCATCCAACTCCTACCTTCTTTCTGTGTTCCTCTCTTTTCTCGTTTTTTCCTTGACATTACTCTTTCTTCCTTCTCCTTTTTATGCTGTCTCCATTTTCCCTCTTGCCCTCTCTCCATGTTTCATACTGATCTCTTTTTTCCCTTTCTCACACATATTCCTTTCTTCCTTTTTCTCCCTCCCTGCCTCTCCTCCCTCCTACAGAGCCCTCAGTGAACCCATCCAATGCCGGCGTGGTGGCGGGAGCTGTGATTGGCTCCCTGCTGGCCCTCCTTTTGGTCGCCGCTCTCATCGCCGTGCTTGTCACCCGTAGCCGCAGGCAACAGCAGGGTTACCGTGCCAATGGCGGCAGTGACATGAAGACACGCATATTTGGTGGCGGCAAGAAGGCCAGCAAGAACGGCACAGGTGGAGGCACAGGCAGCGGCGGCGTCGGAGGCGGTAACAACAACGGCCCCATCTACGTTTACGAGAGCACATCCCACCAGGGCCTTGGAGAGAAAAACAACCACCACCAGCCGCTCACCATAGGGGGCCGGCCTGAAGTTGTTGCCACTACACCCACCGCCCAAGATATCCTGCTGAGCAATGAATTAGATGACGCGGAAAGGAGGAAGTTTGATGAGCTTGAGGAGGACGAGAGGTATGACCACTTCACTGGAGGGGCCCCCATCCTTCAGCTTCGCCCACCTCATGACCAGGACGATATTATTGGAGATTACCTGGATGACGACATGGAGTCCCAGCGGGATGGCTCTGTCATCTCACGGACTGCTGTCTACGTATAGAGGAGGAGGAGAGGAAAGGAGGAGGAGAAAAAGGAGGGATGGAGGATTCCTCCCTAGGATTTTGTGGCTCCAGGGTCTCATCCCTGTCTGATAGAGAAGAGAAAATAATACCACTTTTATTTTTGAAAATTGATTTGAAATATAGCCAATTATTAATCACAGTGCTGCCCCAGAATGGACTGAATGAACAGGATGAGGGTGTGGTGGGATATTCTGAAAGGAGCGTTGCTGTTATCTGGTCCCTAAGAACTGAAAATCAAACCGAGAAAAGAAACAACCTGGCTCCCACCGCTTCTGCTCATGCTATCGCTATCACTGGGACCTTGACAAGGACTCTTGACAGACTAAAAGAGAGAAACTATGTAGTGTGGGAGTGGGATAATGGAATCATGATACAAGCTTGGCTATAGAGAAGGCAACTCACTTGCATATTCACTCTTATCTTCACCAAAACAGTAGAAGTGGAAGGGCTTGTCAAGCAGTTGCGTGTTGTCTGCTCTTTTCAGTCCTCCTGTGGGAAACCTTTTGTTTTGGTAACGCGTTGTGCTGTGACAGCTCGTGGGTAGTTAGTAGCTAGTGATGGGTTGGGAGGAAAACATTTGAAGGTATAGACAGTAACCATCAGGTGATTTTAAAAAAGAGAACAATGTATTTGCTCATGTCTACTGGCGAGTTTTTATTTCCGCTCTCTGCCTTCCTCTCAGACTTAAAAAAACATCTCTGCACACTATCAGCGACAATAGACACTCTTGAATTCACAAAATTCAAAAAGAACATTTAGGTCCTTATGTGCTGCGCAAATACAAGAGCAGCTGAATTTAACAAAGTAAGTTTGCAGAGAGTTTGAACTAAGTTCTTAACAAGTTATTCCCATGCAAACTTTTGTACTGTGCCTGGGGGTAAGAGACGGTAAACAAGAGATGAGGGAATGAGGTGTAGCCGATCTGACAGGGTCAAGGAATGGAGAGGGGGATGCACGAGGCAGGAGGACTGGAGAGGAGCACGTCTCTTCTTTTCTCGTCCTCCTCATCCCCGTCTCTCTAGAGTGCTCCTGACAGGAGGAGCTTGATTGGTAATGAGCCGTGAAGTCGCACGCTTTAGCTGGGACCAACAGATTGCCACCACTTATCGTTTATGACGTGGCGATTCCTCCCCCTCCCACCTCTATCTCTCTATCATCCCTCCGTCTCTCTCTCTCTTCATCCCTCGCTCCCAGTGTTTATGGGGAGTTTATGATTTATCCGGGGCAGTGTCGAGGTCAGGGCCACAGAGAGCAGCGGAGTATTTTACTGCTCCTGATGTGTCAAACGCCCCACTTACTCTATTCCAGCCCCGGCCTGCCCTGACATGCCAGGACTGACTAATCCACCTGGAGTGGCCATGTTCGCTCCACTGCATGGACGCCACCGCCTCCTCCCATAGTAAATGGCCGGATGTAACAGAACCCCGCCTCCAAAGTAGTACGGCCGCGTTAGGTTGGATAGATTTTCAATGAAATCATCTAATATTTCTTTCCATTAGTGGATGTTGTTAATGTAGTAAATTGATCGGGAGACATAAAAGGTTGTGTCCACAGCGAAGCTATGGGAGTCATATTGACTAACAGGCAACAAGCAATGAAATGGCCCTTTATGATGCAGCTTCAGGGCTGATTGTCTCCCGACTGTTAATTTATCCTTCTAACAAGCCACCGGAGGCCCGCTCAGACAAATATTTCTCGTGGCTACTGTGCACTGCTGTCTTCGAGGCTCAGTGTGCACATTTTCATGCGTCACTGTATCTATGTAGCCACTGGATGACTGTGATGGACAATCATGGAGAGAAGCCCTACTGTAGCTCCTCTATTCCCACTGGGAATCTGCTGAGTGCGGCTCTCGAGGACTGTACCGACCTCTTGTAAGGCCCAGCTAAGATCTGGGTTGCAGTTCACTGCAGGTCATGAAGTCAAATGCAGGGGTGACCCATTGCCAAGGGCACGGATGACTGTGCTTACCCGCATTTCTCATCATAGCTGCTCTTAACCTTGAACTATAGAGGTGAGAAACACATGCATACAATACAAGTATCTGTATAGGGTGAGACAGTCCTTCTTTGCCATTGTGATGGCTGTTAACCTTCAGAGAGGCGGGGAGAGACACAGGAGGCAGATGACAAAAACGGACACACCGTTCAGTGTTTGAGCACCGTCTAGCATATTGTAAGCCAGGGTGTTCAATAGGATTATCGTCTAATGGCCTTAGCTTATACATAAATGCAACTCCTGTCAACCTGGGGTACAGTAAATTTACTGAACACAGCTGATTTGTCACAACCACTCAAAATAAAAATGTATTACTTATTTTTGCACTCGTGTGTGTCACAGCTACAAAGAGAAATATGAGTGTAATACTTGGTTTCTGGGGTAAAAATAGCGATAAGGGACAAAACTGTTGTATGTACATTTTGGTGTGAGGTATTTTGGTGTGTATTATATATGTAAGCATCTTTATTTTTCTTGTGAAAATTTGGATATTTATGAAAATGTAAATATCAGATCGATGGAGCCAGTGTTGCCGGTGTTGTGGAAGTAAAGAGGATGGCGTTCTGGGATGGCTAAGCCTAAAGTTCAAATGTCTCTGAGGGCATTCAGAATGTAATTTTTAATCTAATGAATACCTCGGTGGTTTGGGTGTTGTGACATACTGAACTGACTTAGCCGAGTTTACCTAAAGCCTAAGAGTCGGATTCTATTGAGGGGAAAAAATGATATATGCTTGCTTGTATAATTTCTTTCTTCAAGTTAGCATTGCCTGCATTTCCACACAATAAGCACACCCTATTTTTTTTGCACACTTGGCTTCTTCTCTTTGACAGACACCCTGCACAATGCAAAAATACCCACAATACTTTTTCAGGTAGACCGTAACCACACAAGCGATGGTCTGTGTTGCATCTGAGTCAGCTCCGTGTGTGTATATAGTTGTGTGTCAGTGTGTATTTGCGTGATGCTCGGGGGGCTTTGGGACACCTCTCACTGCCATTGGGGCTGTAACCTGAGTAGCCACCTTTTGTCACCATGGAAAACTGGCAAACTGAAGATATTATTGTGCATTTTGATGACACGCGCACACACACACACACACACACATACACATACACATACTGTACATATACATACACAGAATGCAGAGAAACATTCGCCCACACACAAACACCCCTCAGTCACTCTCATTATGCTCACTCCCACAGCCAAACTGTGCAGAAGACACCTCATACCTGACAACTCTGCCATCTCCTGACATAAGCCCACACAAAAATGCGCTCGCATAGCTGCACACAAACACACACACACACACACACACACACACACACACACACACACAAAGACACTTCTTCTTTCTCCTCTTCTTGCTCAGTGGCTCTGTCAGGACATATACAGTGTCCTGTTACTGTGGAAAGAGCCGCAGCATGATGTGTCCCCTGCTCCACTGCTTTCTTATTCCCCAAATAGTCCAACCTGTTCTCGAATCAATGACCAAGTAGAGCAGAGACAACTACACATTCAGGTACACACATCTTTCACCCTGTGTCAGAGAAGCAGGCCTTTTAGGAAACTGTTTGTCCGTTCCGCCTTTTTGTTCTACAGGGGAAATATAGCTTTCATAAAAATGCCACTGTGCTGACCCCCTCCCCTCCCGGATCCTTTCGAATGCTTTTAGAGAGTCGCAACTTCCTACTCGTCTCCAAAATGTTGTTTTCGACTTCTCTCACTTCAGCCACCTCCGCCACCGCCTCACACACACACACACACACACACACACACACACACACACACACACACACACACACACACACACACACACTGTTGTGACCAACATCAGCGCCCAAGTAAGGCTTGTCAGACAAAATGCTTTTAGAGAAATCCACGATCCTGGCCCGGGGTCTAGCACAAGGTTAGATAGTCAAGATACCCAATATTTTTCTTTTCTAGGAAGCCACATACTGTTGCTATTTTTTCGGCTCCAAACATCTGATGACTAATCAAAGCCTTAACATCTCCCATCTCACTCGCATAAAAGAAAAAAAAAAGAGAAAACCTTTCTGTGTACATAGTATAAATATATAAATATGTAGCAGAGAAAAAGAATTACTAATTTATGGTGTCATGTTTGTGTATTTCTCAGTGACAGCAAGCATGAAGGATTTATTTTCTCCTATTACAGTTTTTCCTCTTTTCTGTTATTTTGCAGTGCTTTATAATTTATGTTTTCTGAGTGCTTTATTCTTGACTGCTGCGCTGTGATTGCTGCCAAAACTGGCAAATGTGCTTCTTCTATACAAATGAACTGTACACACAACAAAACAGTCTTACCCCAAAATGTGCTTTTTATTATTGACTGCTCTGTGTAAAAGTTTTTTTTTTTTCTTTTTGTATTTTTTAATTTCAAATTTATTTTGGTCTTTGAAAAAAAAAAAAAAAAAAAACGAAATAAGAATTGTTGTCACCATTTTGTCGTGTCTTTCTATATTTTTCGTATTTGGTTGCTATTAAAGATTCCTTGATTTTTGAAATGTTCCAGTGTTGCTGCGTGTGGTATCTGTTTCTCCTTTTCTTCCCCTCTGTCTCTTTAACTCTCGAGGTTAGCTTGGATGACTGAGGAGCCAGATTGAATAGAAGTGCCAGTCATTGATTCTCACTGATTAGATTTATAGATTAATTGATTGGGATATGAAGTGGCCTCTGTCTCGTGTCACCCATCCTTCACACTCCAGACACACCATCTCCCTGTTTGTTTTCTTTTCACTCTCATTTCCTGGTCTGGCTGTTTGTCTCATTTCAGTTTTGATAAGTGAGTGTGTGTGTCAACAGACGTGTGATAACAGGCTTATGGGAAACAAAGCACAGGAATAGGAGAAGCCATTTTGTGGATTACAATTGTCCTGTATTCAAGCTCCACCTCCTCCCAGTCTCTCTGATTTGTAGATGTGTCCTGGTTGGCTTAAGTAAACTTGCTGCCTTGGTAACAGGTATGTAGGAGACTGCTCTAGTTGTTTTAAAGGGCACATTTTTCTATCAGGGTTTTCACCTGAGCATGCAGATAATGAAGAGTGATTATATAAAGCGTGCACATGCCCTCTCATTTCAAAATGCATATATATAATCATTATATTCAGTGGGGCCCCACCGCCTCTCAGGCAAATACATAACACTGTACACACACACACACACACACACACACACACACACACACACACACACACACACACACACACACACACACACACACACACACACACACACACACACAGAAAATGATAGAGGTGAGGAATGCGGTGCTGTAGCTTCAGTGGTTTTCCTGGAGGGAGGCAGTTTGTGTTTTCAGTTGGGGAATGTGCAGGCCAAGCTGAAACTCAGTGAATGGAGTGCCTCTCAAAGGCTGCATTGTTTGAACTCTGACTAAACCAAACTGGTTTAGTTAAATTTTAACAGAAGGGCATGTAGAGGGTTGTCCGTGTGTGTACAGGTTTATGTGTGAATGTTCTGGCGTGTGAGTAAATGTGTGTGTTCATGCGTGTATGTGCACCTGCCTTATTTGGTTTACATACAAGTACCCCTGCTGTGTCCCCATCAAATGATACAATCAAGTTCTGCTGTTAACATCCTCACGATGGTGACAGTTGGTTTATGGCGGTTATGGCAGTGCGTCCTCGATGTTTGCGTGGTGCTTTGATGTCGTGATGTATCTGTGTGTCATCCTGGCTCCTTGTCACAGTTCATTTTTGTTTCAGGCTTCTTCTGTCAATGCACAGCTATTTACTGCGAGTCCAGCCCACCATCTGGCCTCTCTAATTGCTTTGGATTTGAGGCTGGCGAGATTGAGAGCACTTACACACACACACACACACATACACACACACACACACACACACACACACACACACACACACACACACACACACACACACACACACACACACACACACACACACACACACACACACGGACACACACACACACGGACACACACACACACACGGACACACACACGGACACAGACGGACACACGGACACACACACGGACACAGACGGACACACAAAGACTCGAGCACAGCGGAAAGGCTTTTAAGCTGCAGCTAACAGCTCGTGCAACACTTGCATTTTTGTCTGCGTTTGTCACAGAAAAAGGTATGCACCTCTTGTGAAAGCTATGACCCCGTAACGCAGAACCTGGCCCATTTGAGCTCCAGGCAAATAACCTGGATCTGAAGCCAAAGTGACAGCAGCTACACCAAGCACTGCCACTGTGTTCAACATTAGCTTATAGTGATGAGACATGGTGCGGTGCCCCTGGGCAATCCGGCTAGCTGGTAGTGGCCCTGTTTATACCAAGTTGTGTGTGTGTGCGTAGGCATGTTATTAGACAGAGAATGAGCATGTCAGTGTGTTCTTTGGTCATACAGCGTGCTAAAGAAGTATGTTCATGTGTTTAGGCACCCTTTGAGTGCTTTGCTGGGCTGCAGACTGATCAGATTTCTGCAAGATGTTTGTGAGAGTATTTATAAACTTGAGTGTTAGAAGATTGTTTGGTGTGTGTGTGTGTGCAACCCATAGACTGTATATGTAAAGATGGAAGACACGTCTCCACTTCCTCCCACTGTACAAAAATGAAGCCAAAATATCCCAGATACTGGCGCTGCCCTCCTGCGCTGGTGACATCATTTGGAGCCAGAGTCTGCGCAGTAGTGATCCACAGTGGAGCCGCGGTATCGAGGTCTCGCCCATACACCTGCCCGAGCCAACAGCGAGCACACTCACAGTTGTCAATCAGGATGTCACACCCCCTTTTTATAGCATCAAATAACGAATTAAAACTAAACTTATCAGAAAAATGAACACGTTAACAAACACCAGCGTCACAAGAACTACCTAACATGACAGAAACCATCTTTGGGAAAAATGTATTTGACGTGTAATTTGATTTTTTTAGTTTGGCCCATGATCCCATCCGCTAACATGGAGGAGCCAGCCACTAGTGGCAGATTGGGATGTTTTGGCTTCACTTTTGGGGAGCTGTCACGTCATCCATCTTTATATACTGTGTGTGTGTGTGTGTGTGTGTGTGTGTGTGTGTGTGTGTGTGTGTGTATTAGCTATCTGCTGATAACTGCTAACACAATGCTCCTCATTTAACCTCTCACCCTCCGGCTCCAGACCTGACTAATAAATCCCAGAGTGAGTGATGAATGGCCAGGACTGTTGCATGGATATCTGAGTGATGAATGTGGTGACCTGGGCCTTCAAAGGGATTAAAGCAAGTGTCTACCTCTGACCTCAATTATGAAAGTAGGTTCCTGCATATTTTTATTGGCTTTAAAGCGACTGGCTTTTCTCTTTTCTTGCCTGTGGTGACACATCAAATCTCCAGCTGTGTGTGTCTGGAGTATTTTTATCAAACACTGTATCCTTTAACTGTCAAATTATTTTAGCTGACAATGATATGTTTGTCATTATTCTGGTTCTGTGCTCCAGCACATTTTATCTTATTCATAGCTCTTAGTATAGTACATAGTCCTGCAGTTTTAGGACAATGATCCTAAGGATCAAGGAAGGAGACAAGGTAATAAGAGTTTATGGCCAAATAATGGAATGTTCTTCACTGGCCAAGTCATCTGACCTCAGTCCAAACATGTGTTTCATTTGCTGAAGACTAGACTGGAGGAGACAAGCCCCTGAGAAAAGCAGGACATGACGATGACTGCAATACAGGCCTGGCAGTACATCACAAGGGGAACTAACAAGTGTCCGGTGATGTCTGTGGGTTTCATTTGCTTTCTTTCCCTATGTACTGTATAACAAGACTAAGAGTCTACTGCCATGCTAGTGTGGCTGTACTTTGGCACAGCAGTGTATTAAGCTAAATGTTAATGTTGGCATGCTAACATTCTGACTGTGACAATACTAACATGCTGATGTTTAGCAGTTTAGTTTGGGTAGAATTTTTACCATAAACTGTGCTAACATTTGCTAATTAGCACTTAACACAAAGTACAGCTGAGTCTGATAGGAATGTCATTAGTTTGGTATTGTTTGTTGAGATATTTCAGCCTAGACAGTCAGTCATCAACTAGCATGGCTAAAAATTGTATCTGCATTGTTCATCTGATGTGGATATAAACACCCTTAAATTAAAGATGTGAGTCACTACTTGAACCTACTTGTCATTGTACAAAGTCTAAACATGAAAATTGTGTCACTGGCCGAATCAGATCCAGTCTATAGTCCTAGTACTTTGACTGTATTTCACACACCCATTTATTGCTTTCACTGTTGATATTGCTCACTTTCACACTGTTTTGTTTAATTGAAATTCAGTTTAAATCCATATTTTTTTTTAAATGTCTTGTGTGGAGTTCTTAATTTCACACTGTCTGAGTTTGTTGACAAATTGGAGTTTGTTGACAATTTGAGAGTCCAATTTGGTGTCTGACTATGGTGGTTTGTGAAGGTTAAATTAGGTTAAGGTACTTTTCAGTTGCACAGGATATTATGCCGTTGGAATTTCTGTTTGTTTTGTGGAAAGGATATGTCTGATCTAATCTACTGTTTTCTCTTAGTTTGGTTACTTAAATGGAGTTTGTTTTGGGTGGAAGCTGGGAAGGCAGTAGCTTCAGGCAACAACCACTCATCCACTATTTACTCTGGAAATGGGCATTCATTTATTACCTAAGATGTTGATGAAATGCAGATGAAAATAAAGAGTTATTTCGCACCTAAATATATACGAAAAATGCAGTGTCAAAGAATGGTGAGCTAGGTTGATTGACAACATCAATTTCAACAGAAATGTCCCAAGCGGTGTAACCTTCATGTTGTAGTAATGAACACATTTTTTAAGAGAGGGTGCTTTAAAAGTACCAGGCTGGCAAATGTATTTCTTCGAACAGGGTATTCTTATCATGTTAGCAAGGTGAAAGCAGAGGTTACATTTGTAAATAATCACAGGAAATTGGAAATTGTATCATTCCTCTTCCTCAAGCGGTATACGATAACATCTGATCTTCTGGCTTCTGGTCATTCAGTTTTGTTCATATGTATGTCTGCTACGCACACGCACACACACACACACTCTCATATAAATAGACACCCAGGCAGACAGACAGGGGGAAGTGGATGCTCCTGTTTCCCCTGGAGGCCCCTGGGCATTTACTCTTCCTGTCCCGTGCTGACAGGGCTGGAGGTAACTGGGTGGTTGCAGTGCATTGTTGGGCGGATGAGGCACGTCTCCCCCAGGGTAGCACATGCTCGGCCAACTGCTGGGAGGGCAGAGAAGGGCAGGGAGAGAGAGAGAGTGCGAGAGAGGTAGTATGGAGGGAGGGCAAAGAGGGCGTGATGGTGTGAGGAGAGTGGAGGGGTGAGATCTGAGGCCTTGTGAATTGGCAAAGGCTACAGAGACCTAGTGGGTATATAAATTTAACAGTGACTAATGCAAGATTGAATAAAAGTGGAAAAGAGAAGAAAGAAGGAGAGGAGGAGTCTGGGAAGACGGAGAGAGCAAAGGGGCAAATGGCAGAACAGAGAAAGGGAGGAGAAGCCTGATTAAAGATGGAGTAGAGACGGCTGAGTGAAGGGAGGAGGACGATGAAGGCTGAGTTGTTGCAGCTGTGTTGATTTAGCTTCTCACAGATCAGATTGTGTGTGTGTGTGTATATTTACGTGTGTGTGTGTGTGTGTGTGTGAGGGAGATGGGAAAGACGCTTTGACGTCCTCAGAGCGCCGCTGACCTCGACACACCTGCACAAACTTCCACCCTCACCGGATGAAAGATGCAGCGTGTGTACATGCGTGTTTGTGAGTTAAATAAGCCCCAAAAGGTCTTCATGCTGTGACTTACCTGGAACAAATCCTGTTGTAGAAAACACAAAAACAAAGAACATTATGTGAATGCATTATGACCACCAGGGAGTGTAGCTTTGAGCTAAGTGTGTGTGTGTGTGTGTGCGTGATTGTGTGGGTATGAATAAAAGAGATTTATATCAGGGAAAGAATGGTTTGTTGCTGCTCCTAAGAATAGATTCTGTGACGGAAATGATTTTGATGCTGTATGCAAGCCCGTGTGTGTGTGCGCGTGCGTGTCTCTCATTTTGTGTATTTGCCCTGGAGTGCTTTGCAGATCAAATGCACTTGCTGTTTAATTCACCGTCTCAACAGGCAGCTCTTACAAAGTACATGCACGCATTGGCACATGCACGTCTGCATAACTTCAGATATAAACATACAGAACGAGAGATGAATATGGAGATAAAAACAAAATAAGTTTGCAAATATTTGGTCTTGGGGACTCCAAATAGTCTTCTGGGGACTGCCAAGTCTGTAGTAAATGGTGGACGATTGTGTTCATGTTCATTTGTGCATGTAACTGCTGTGCAGATGTTTGCCTGCCTGACAGTACAGAATGTGCATGCAATTGTATGTTTTTTTTTTCTGTGGGAGTTTATCACAAATGTTTTCTGAGTGCTGCTGAATAACTAATGTTTGTGCTGCTCTGTATGTTTTTCCTCAGAAGATGTTTCGAAATTGCATCAGTATTTAACTATATCATACTATTATAATTATACTAGTCTGTGTAGTCATTACCATTGTGTATGCATTTAGGGTGAAAAGGCTGAAATCACTGTCATGATATGAATAAGAATATTTTCTGATATTTCTCACCATATTAAAAATGTAGGCAAAATTATATATAAATCAATCAATGTTCAATGCAATGAACTCTGTTTCCTAACTCTGTGTTATGCATTACATCAAAACTAAAAACAGAAATGCCAAGAACTAATACGTTTTTAATTACATTTTTAACAAGATGAGATAAAACTTAATTCATGCTGAAGTAAATATACGCGTGTGTATTTCTGTTTGTGTGTGTGTGTGTGTGTGTGTGTATGTGTGTATATATATATTAGTTTAAGTAGTATATTAGTTAAGTAGTATAAAGTACAATAATACTATATTACCACTATACTGTTATTGTATTTTAATTAAATATAATGCATTTCTGTTACATATATTTCATAACACTATCATTATTTTATAGTGTGTGTATTTTGTGTATGCTGCACACGCATATAAGACTATATACTTTAATATAATACTATGTTTATTGTATGTATTATTCATACATATAGATGTACCTATATACATTTTGAGGTACCTGTTACTATGAATAAACTGTACAGAAAGTGTGTCTATGTTATGACAATGTGGGGGAAAAAAGCATAATTTTCCACCTTGACAGCTCAATACTGTCATTTATGTGGTATTTATATGGAAAAAATACATTTGTAAAATCCCATTAAAACTCCACTGAATGTTGATAAACGAAAGTATTGAATCATCACCCAGGCATATATACATTTATGGGCTTCCTGTGTCTGCTGGTACATACAGTATAGTGAAGTGATGGAGCAGCAGTGATGTTATCTGCACTGGCCGGTTCCCCTGTAGGATTCAAGTCTTCTCTGCTTTCTTTGTTTGACATTAAATAACAGCCATAGTGAGGAGAGGACTGTCAGAACTTCATAAAATTGTGTGTCTTTGTCTGCTCATGTGCATGTGTCAGCTCCTCCTTTATATCCACAGACTGCCTCCCCATTCATCTGTCTGTCATCTTATCTAGACATCTCTTTTCCTATAATCACTTCTTCTGCCCCGTCCTCTTCTCTGACGCTCCTATCTTCTTATCGCCTGCTGCGGACTAAATGTTGGAGCATTGTGAATCTGTTCAAAAACTGTGTGTGTGTGCGTCCAGCTCTGTATGTGTATCTTTGTATTACTACATCCAACACTACTCCGACTCCATCCAGTCCTGGGGTGTAAAATCCTCTCTAATCATTCCACTTCCTTTTTTCTCATTTCCAACACATCTCCAGTTACTTAACATGGAATCTAGAGGCATCATTTTAAAAGGGAAATACATTATTGATTTAACCCATTAATTATTGCTCCAAGAAACAGAAATCTGTATGCACGACATCAAACTGCTCCAAGCTGTTAAGTCTTTTGGTAGTCACAGCTCTCGGACACTGTCCTTTACTTGTGTCTGTGTGTGTTTACATGTGTGTTTAGGAAGTGTGTCTGCGCCTCATCTAGAGCCACTGTGGTGATCTGTGACCACAGTGCAGTACCTGCTGGGGGTCTTCTGTATGTCTTTGGCCCCTTGTTAACCCCTCGTCTCCTTCAGGGTCCTCAGTGATTTCTACTACGTCGCCTGTCACTCAGCCCCACAGCCGAGGCATCATGGGTAACAGCCCCGACTCACAGTTGAAGTGCACTACAGTGTATAATGTGAGAAAGGGAGAGAGGGGGAGAGTTTAGAAAATAGCTCAGCATTGCCATGCGAAGCACAGCCACGCAGCACCATCCCCTGTCCATTTAACTGTCAGCTTAGGGGCAGTGATAGAATAAAATAGTCTTGAATGGACAAAAGGTCTTATCTTAGAGGAGGAAATTAAATGTTATTCAAATCTGGCTTTTGGCATTACAGAGACTTTACGTGAAATGTTTATAAACATGAGTCGATTATCGCTCTCACAAAACGTGGATGTGATCTTTGCCACCTTGACAGTAATAACTGGTTCATCCGAGCCTCGGACCCCTGAGCTGACCAGCCTGCCTTCAACAGGAGCACTGATGCAGAATTATGCTCTGTTCACTGTGTGTAATAGCTGGAACTTCTTTGTTGTGGGTATAAACGGCAAAAATAGATGGCACTGAGCACTCGCAGGGTGTGTGAATGCAGGTCTCACATTTTGATTAATTTATGTTCCAGTACATTTCAGTTTTCCTAAGTCATTACCCTCCCAAACGACCGTCATTCCCGGGGGATTGAGACAAACAACACTTTCATAAACAAGTGTGTGCTCTGGTCCAATCTTCATGTTTCTGGTCTCTTTATCGTGTCGTGTTTGTGCGGCGGTTTACTCTCTGGGAGTCTGTGTGTCATCATATGGCTCCCAGTTCCCAGTTATTTATCTGTGTATTACACACACTGTCCAGGTCCCCACCTTCCTGATATATGGAGCTGTTACATTTCTATATCACAACACTCTGCCTGCAGAGCAAACACACTTACATACAGTACTGTCTAGCACCAGGCCTACCATGGTGTGTCTGAGTGTGTTAAAGGTTAAGTGTGTGTGTTGTCTTTAGTTTTTCCCGGTCATTTATCCTATTTTAAGGCCTTTTACTCTGCTGTCCTCCTCCTAATACCACTTTTACTCTAGTGCTTCAGGGTTTTCTGTCGCCCAATTGCTATTCATTAGTGTGGATAGGTGGGAGAGGTAGAAAGAGACTAAGGCAATGTGCGGCATCTTCCTGGTTTTTACACTTTACTGTAGTTTTAATATGTAGGGCTGCAACTGATGATTATTCTCATTACTGATTAATCTGCAGATTATTATTATTATTATTTTTATCATGTAGTCTATAAAATGTCAGAAAATATTGAAAAATGCTTATCACAATTTCCAAAAGCCCAAGGTGATGTCTTCAAATTGCTTGTTTTTTTCCGACTAGCAGTTCAAAACTCAAAGATATTCAGTTTACGATCACATAAGGCAAAGAAAAGCTGTAAATCCTCACAATTTAGAGGCTGGAACTAGGAAACGTTTGGCATTTTTGTTTGGAAAATTACTTTAATGATTAATCGGTTATCAAAACATGTCTTTTTTTTTTTTTTCTTTCAATCAACTAATGATTTGTATTAATAGGTTATGGATGTGATGTTTGTCTTTTTTTTTGTTTAGGAAGAAACATGCACATTTTCATGCACTTGTTGTTTTCCATGTAGATTCAGAAAGACTATGTTCATCACAAGCAATGGAAATTTGTTTTTGACATCTTTGACTGTAATAATAGAGTAAAAACAAATTGGATAAAAAAAGATAGATATGGAGTTGGCGTGTATGTACATAATGGATACATATGTACATTTTTTAGGTATTTTATGGGCTTATATTAATTGTGTGTTGGTGGTAGCCAAGTAAGTGTGTGTGTGTGTGTGTGTGTGTGTGAGTGTGAGGGAGAGTCTCTCTCTCAGTGAGTAGGCAGCGTATTACTTGTCTTGGTGCAATGAGCCAGGCCTTGTATTAGGCAGGTTGAGCTGCAGGGGGAATTTTGTAACACTTGACCTGTTTCACTGAGTCATTTGTGTGGATGGAGAAAGAGAGGGAAAGAAAAGCAGGGAGAGAGCAAGTGAGGGAGGGGGAGGGCAGCACAAGTGGTTAGGGGTGATTGGAGGGATGAGTGACAATGAAAAGTGATTGCGAGGGGGTGAGAGAACAACAGCTGGGGGAGCCGGAGGGAGGAGAAATGGGATGACAGTGCCTTCATATTTCTTCTTTCTTACTTTCTCTCTCTCTCCATGTCTTTCCCTCATCCATCCCTCCATCCCTGTCCTTCATTCAGCAGCCTCTCAGGCAGGCCTGGCTGAGTCGCACCGCTCCTCATTACTCACCCCTTCAACCTTAAAGGTCATAAGCACAAGCTTAGCACTTTAAAATGCAAGAATATCAAACTTCTTTTATGAAAGTGTTGCTGCCTGATATTGGTTTTGAGTTTATGTGTATGTGTATGCGTATGCACACGCTCCGTCCCACTTTCTGTGTGTCTTGGTGCATGTGTTGTTGAAAATACTTGATGCCAGCTCTCCACATAGATATTAATAGTGTAGTTTTGCATTTGGGGAGCTCAGCTGGTGGTCTCCTGCCTTGGAGGAAGAGTTAAAGCCATATATCTGCATCACTGGCTACTTATTCTCTCTCTATCCTCTCTTCCTCCTGTCCTCACATTCCCTCTGTGTGTGTGGGTTTGTATTTTTTTTTCTCTTCCCTTTCAGTGTAATGAGAATAAAGTAGTGCTAAGGACAATGAAATACTTTAGAAAATGTTAAAGGGTCAGTTCAACCCAATAACAAAAAAGCATTTTGTCACATACTCCTCGTGGTATCCAGCCATGCGGATAGTTTAGGCTTTGAGGGATTTCAGTGTAACCACTTACCATTTAATAATTAGTCGCTATGAACTAGCTTCTATTAATTAAATAGTCCCAATAAAAACAATGTTGTCTGCAGATTATCCAGAGTAACGGGGACACTGATTCTGGAAAGACACGTTACTGTTGATTCTTCGAATGTCATTTTTCAGTCCCCATTTTCACGGCAATCGGATCATCCAGACCACATCTGGAGACGGTCTGGCTCGCATTGTGATCAGATCTCAGCCAGGTGTGAATCCAATTTGTACAGCGTGACCACGTACTTAAGAAAAAAAGTCCACTCAGCAAGTTTAAAAGTCGCCTAACTCCTGAGGAAGCCCGCAGAGACTTTTTCGGCGTATGTGCCCAGTGAGTAACTTTCGTAGGAATGAATGGGGAGTCATCTTTGAACACGGTATCCAGTTCTCGTTAATATGTCCATGTTCCTCCAATCTTAAGCAAGCCCGACAAAAGCTACAAGCAGCTGCTGTAGCTATAAAGTCTTCCCTCTCAAAAAGTGAATTAAAATGAATGATGCCCATCTTTGGCATTGTTTGTTGATATTGAAGTGAATTTGTATATAAAGATCCAATCACAGCGCGGGCAGAGTACTTCTAACAAGAATGCTTATTAATACCTTGTGTAAATGCCAAGGCTTCTGGATTGCATGTAATTATCTACATACTGTATACAGATCACATGTTAATACCATAATGTATTACTAGGTAACCATAGTATAAATGGGGCCACAGTGCTGTGCAGATTAGATTCCATCCACCTCAATTGTATTTGGGTTGCAGTAAAAATCTGAGACGGATATAACATACTGTGGTCAAATAAAACCAAAACTATCTTGGCTAGATAAGATACCACACGAGAGAGAAAAAATGTTTTTTTTTAATCATTTGGGTGAACTGAGCTTTTAATACTTAATGGCTTGAACCTTGTTGCCCCAAGGGTGGGTCAGTCAAACTCATGTTGTGCAGCCAAACATGGTTCAAACTCTCAGAACATTATTTCAAATGCGAGTGGAGATCTGAAAGTCTCCAAAGATACCAAATATATCAGACTGAATTTTCATCATATAGAATTACATCATATATAGCTTCAATTCTTCAATTCAGAAAATATCTGGAGGATTATTTACAATATATGATACTGTCAGACAGTGTTTTTTAATCCTTTACGCTTCTTAAGGGGAAATAAAAGGGTAAAACTGTATGTTAATTAAATTATATTATGTTAGGGGGTGATATTGTTTTTCTTCTTTTGCCTTTTTTGCAAATGCATCAATGTAGGGGAAAAAAGTAAACAGAAATGCAAAAAAAAAATCCTCTTGTTTCACTCCCTTCTCCTTCAAATCTGCTTTCATTACCCTCCTTGTCCCCCCGATCTCCCTTGTCGCCTGCTCTGCCAGTCCTGCCACAACTGCGTACAGCACAGTTGTGGCCCTTCAGTTCTGGTGTGACGGCTGGCGTGGTGACTGCTGGCTGCCAGCACATCCTCTGGTGATACGAGGCCCGCCGTCAGTCGACACAGAGCCTGGTGTTTGGTGACATTTAACATTTTACTGCAAAAATTATGCATCAGTGATGACATTCAGCCTTATGCATAAAATTCATGATGTATGTGGCACTTCCTGTAGGCACTGCAGCACAGAGAGAGGCAACCAGTATGTCACAGCTGAGGCACGGACCCCCCACCACCACCACACACACACACACACACACACTGAGCATATGTATTGTATACAATAGCTCTACTGCATATACACACACGCACACTTATAGAAGTAAATGCATTTGAAAGTCGTGTGTTTCACGTTTCATTCTTGTCTTCATTATGGATTCAACACACACACTTAAACACACCTCTCCCTGCGGTACTTCACTTTATTCATTCTTCGCAGATTAATTCTGGAACGACACTTTTTATGATCCCCAATTTATGTCAGCAGTCAGGCAGGCCTCCCCCCTCCGCTGCCTCTCCTCTTATCTCCTCTGCCTCATGTCTCTGTCTCCCTCTACATGTGCGCTCAATGAAACAATGGTATTTTCTAGTAACGAGCAATGAGTTTGTCAGGTTTTAAAAGGAGAGGAAGACAAATGGAGGGAGGGAACGAGAGGATGTGAAGATAATGGGTTTCTGTGGTGATTAACATTCCAGAGTGGCGCGTCAAAGAAAGTGTGACTGTCCTATTGTTTCTTTACTGACAGCCAAATAAACGGAGGTCTCGGGACCGGTTTCGTCAGTGGCACAGAGGGTAATAAACATACCATGTTTAATCTAGATCTCGGGTGCCGGGGTGTCTCTGTGTGTCTGAGCATCTCCACATGTATCTGTGTGAACTGAGAGTGACACATTCAGCCTTTTCTTCTTTTGAGAATAGACCTGCATTTACACAATGCAGCTGGCGGGACGGTGAGTGAGCCCTTATCCTCTCAGTCGGTGAGTCAGCTGGCTAGCTGACTAACTGGTCATTCAGTCTGTCGGGTGGGATCATCAGGTTCCTGCCACGCTGCTGCGACACACCTGTCACCTTGAGCAAAAGGGACTGAGCTGCATAGGTGTATGCGAGTGTTTGTGTGTGTGTGTGTTTGTCCAAAGCAGGAAATGGTGTTAAGCAAGCCACTATTCTATTTTACTGAGAATGACATCATTCCTGTTGAGTGAACCGCTGTTGACATATAGGGTTTACTGAAATGGTGGTAAGTGTTTCGCACACAGGTGCACCTTGCACCTGTCGTTTCTCTCATTCATTCAATAGGCAGTGAAAAACCAAGTAGTTCATAAATATGTATAGAAGATAGATACACATGGCCTTTGTGTAGCTTCTTCTCTTTCTTCTTAAGCTTCTTCAATAAAACTCCTTGTTATTCATTTCAACTAGAGCTGAAACAATTTGTTGGTTAATTGATTAGTCAATCCCTTTTCAAAATTGTTTTTGAAACAAAAATGCCAAATGCCAACTACTTCCAATCTCTCAGTTGTGGGGATTTTCTGCTTTTCTTCATGCGAGAACAAACTTTGGTTTTGCTGCGATTGGTCGGACAAAACAAGCAATTTGGAGACGATACCTTGGGCTTTAGGAAAATGATGAATGTGACAATTTTCTTCCATTTTATAGACCAAATATGAATCAATTAATCAAGAAAATAATGGGCAAATTAATCAATAATGAAAATAATAGTTGCAGCTCTAATTTCAACTGTTTACTAAAAAAAGAACACTGAATGAAAACATGATTAACTGTGCTAGTTTTTCTTTTCTTAAATTAATTACTTATTAATTAAATAAATGTATTTATTTGCCAAAATTTCTCTTTTGTATTAATAGATCAAACAAATATTTGATGGAAGCATCTGCCTAGGTGCATAGGTGTGACCCCAATGGAAATCAAACCCTTAAACTTGACATTAGTTTGTGCCATTTTGAGCTACCTAGAGGTCCTAGATACAATTCTGCACCGATTCTGCCCCAGGCTTTATCATCAATATTCCCGTCACTTCGCTCACGCTGGATATAGGCCGCAAATGCCTAGCTAATCAGGTAGTCTGTCTGGAGGTTGCTCATGGATTTAGAGCTAAGATCAGTAGATTCTCCACACTCCCCAACTTTGATCCTAATGTCTCATCCGCCCTTAGATCAAAATGTACATCCGACTGTTCCCTGCTGTTCCGCTGGGCCGTGCATGCACCCGCACACAGTCAGGTGTGCTTTGAAAGCTGAGCAGAGCAGAGCAGACAGGTTTTTGAGCTAAGTTAAGCTAGGGATTAAGGAGAAATTTACTGCCCATCTAGGTGTGTAATAGTGCCTATTTTTGACTGCCTTCAGAGAGCAATACCTGGTTTTCCTCAGAAAGGCATCAAAACCCCCCTTGCATCATCCCCGGCTTTCAATTGCTCCTTTCACACAGGTGCTTTTGTAAACCACACACACTCGCAGACACTTTGAGTGCACGCTGTGTATTCTCTCTATTTATGAACATTTGTTTGTGTGTGTGTGTGTGTTTGCACAACATGTGCGTACATGCATGTGACTGAGTTGGGTGTGTATGCGTGTTCCCTCTCTTCTGCCGTGCCTAACTGGCTCTGACACATCTGTGGCTTTTCCAGGCGAATCAGGGCCGGTGCCAAACTGCCAAGAAATCAATGCAACAGACTCTGCTCTCCTCCTTTCCCCTCATATTCCTCCCCCTCCCCCCACTTCAGCCTTGCCCCCCTCTCTTTCTCTCTCTCTCGGCCTGTCTCTGTCTCTTCTCTGTCCTTTTTTCTCCCTCTGTCTTGCTCAGAGCCCTTATTAAAAATGGAGTGAGTGTGTGCTGCATATTTAAAATGGTCATGGATGGATTTAAACGGCTGATGGTATTTAGTGTCTCCTCAGGGAGCTGCTATGAACCCTTAAGCTGACTCCTCTGACTGGAGCCTGACTGACTGGTGAGCACACACTAAACCTCTAATAATGACTTGTGTACACACAGTGAGCCCAGCACATGCATGCACGCACACACACACACACAGACACACACAAATAGGCAGGCATGCACACGTACACACACTCTCATTATAGCAGACTTAGTTGTGACAAGAACGCTGGTCACGTCCGTTATACGTGGAATGGATGCATTGCGATGTGCAATATATGGTGTGTGTGTGTGCGCGCTCATCGGTCAATAACTCATTAGTTTGCCTACTTTGATGTAGCAGTGTGTAAATGTTTTTAACTGTATTTGATGACACTCTTATGGGTTCACAGGCATGTCGAAGTGTGTTTGTGTGTGTGTGTAAAAAGGAGTGTGCGTGTATGTGTGAGTGTGTGTGTGTGTGTGTGTGTGTGTGCGCGCTCTTGACAAGAGTCAGGGTAGATGTCACACTGAGCCCCTTCAGGTCAAGCAGCAAGTGTTTGTCATGTTGTCTTTCATGCTGGCTTGGATTTGGGTTCCAATCTGCTCCCAAGTGTCCTTCACTGAAACACTATTGATTACCCCACACACTCTCAAATGCTGAACATAAATACTGCTGCTGTGAAACACACACAAACACAAACACACTCACTGATAAACAGACACCCCCGCACAGATGGGAGGGCAGATGTGAACAGGCAAAAATGAGAGGTGGAGGAGATTGAGGAGTTTGGTAAGATCTGAATATTCAGATGAATAGCGCATGAAAGAGCATTTCAAATAACTAACCTGCGCCTGCAACCATTTTTGGTTTGGAACAATGAAATCAGTGGCATTGCCTTCAGTGCATTCAATACACGATGGAGGATGAGAATGTAGATTTATTCATTATTGATGCTGCGAGGGTTTTTAACGGCGGCTACTTCGTGTAATGTCGTTTGATGTATGTACGGCAGTTTGCCATCTTTCATCTGTGACGTGAGGGTAGAAGCTTGTCCATAAATGTGAATATTTGCATCTATGCGCATGCATTAGAAAGCGCGTCAGTTTGGATGTTGATGTCTGTGTGTACTTGTGCTTTTCTGCTCGTGCAAGGCCTTGACACATGTGTGCCTGCCAGCGTGCATGCTCACATTCATATGTTTGTATTTGCACTTTAAAGACACTGGCCAGTGAGTTACAGTAGCGCTGTAGTGTGATGTATTGTTGACAGAGCTGTGCGACACACACAGTGATGACCTTTGAGAATTGTGACGCATGCACAGCAGTTGCAGAAATCAAAGGATCTACACATTTTTGGTTACCAACAACAGTTTGTTTTTTTCCACAGATTTATATCCAGAGGTGCAGATTTGAAGTGTAGTGAATGTGTGTGTACATCTTGTGCCAGAATATAGGTTGCATCCTTTTTACCAATGCATAAATCACCAGCACTCCATGCCAAGTAGCCAATCAACCACATTTAAACACTAATGAAACCATTCTTTATTCCCGTACAGATAAATTGAACTCTGAATGCTTCCTTCTCCACCTTCCCATCTCTTCTGTATGCTATTGTTTCTGTCCACCCGCTCCCAGTGGCAATGCATAACTGAATGGCAATGGAGGAAACGTCTTTCTTAATGAGCATTTGAATTCGAGTTCGGCGAGAGCGTAGTTTTTGGGTGTCTCGACAGCTCGCATTGTTGTGGTTTCTCTCCAGGGGCATGGGTTGAAGATGAAAGTGAATGAATGTGAAGAGCACGCGGGGCCATTACGGCTGTGTGTCATTAATCAGTAGCTGATGAGAGGCAGTTTGAGGGAGAGATGGGGCCTATTACTTCTATGGCACTCTCAGGACTCTGTGTGAGGCTCTCTTAGGCTGCCTACTTTGCCGTCAACAATACAGCAGGTACAAACACAGTAAACAACACTTGAAAGGAAATCATTATCCCAACAAAAAAACACAACAAATTCTGAACGAGGACCATTAATTTTATATGTTATCAAGCTGAAAGAGTGGGACATTTGGAACTTTTCGTGTGCAGCATACTTTTTCTCTTCTTCTTCAATTCCTTTCCCTCCTACACATCTTCAACGTCTACTTCTCCACCCTCCAGCTTGAATCTTCCATTCTCTCAGTTCTCCATGTTCTTTCCTATATGTTCTACACTCTCTTCCCTCCTCCACCAATCTCTGTCTCTTCCGCTGTGCGTTGTTTCCTTTCTGGCAGTCTGTGTGAGGAACTTGGTAGGAGGGCGACATGAAGGGCACTCTCATGTGAGTCAGCGAGAGTTGAGAGAAATGAACGAACTGACTCTCCACGCTTTAGAGAAAGAGAGAGGCAAGTCCTAGATGTTATTTTTTTCCCCTTCTCATTATATCTTACATTTCTGCACAGCAGGCTGCTGAATAGATTGCAGTACACGGAGGCTATTACAGTGTGGCATCCTGGCTGTAGGGGAAGAATCTAAGAGGATAGCCGAGTTTGAGGTTGTATGTGTGGCTGAGTGGTGGGTAATGAGGTGAGAGTCCCTTCTAGCCAGAGGTTAGCAGTGGTTAGGAGGGCAGGTAAACATACCAGCTGCTCCTGACTGCCTGGCCTCAAGGCTGCAGTGACACTCGTAGAGGAGGAGAGAATCGTGTGTGGGGGGTGGGGGGGGGGCGGAAAAAGCAGGGCAAGAAGATGGATGAGAAGCCTAAAGGCAATGGGAGGTAAAATAGGTAGCTGGATATTCTCTGAATGCAACATTTACTGTAAACTGTTTACCCGGGTGGGTAGGTTACCTTCCAAAGTCAGTTTCCAATAACCTGATTACTTTCAGGTTTACATACAAACACATTTTCTTGTGTTTTACTCTTGAATTGAAAATGTAGGACACCAGCTGCTATGTAAAAGGTCCTTTGAATTTCTATTTCTCACTTTCACTCTTACAGGACTAGTTTGACATTTTGGGAAATACGCTTATTCGCTTTCTTGCAGAGACTTAGATGAGAAGATCAAACAGATTTCAAGTCTATATGGAGCTATAGAAGAAAGATGTGATTAGCTTATCTTACTGCAGAGAAGCAGGGGGAAACAGGGTCTCTCTAAACTTGAAAAATCCATCTGAAGCTCAGTGATTAACATGTTATATGTTGTTTGTTTAACAAAACACAAATGTAAAAATTACAGGTTTTGGTTTTTCTTGACCGGACGTGGTGACTTCCCAGAGTCTTGTCACCAGATGCTGCTCTGAAGTGCTGGTTGGACAGGAAATAGAAATACATCAATAAATAGTTACAGCACAAAACTTAATGTAAAACTGATAATTGTCGTTTTTAAATTTCTGTTTATACAGATTAAACAAATGAGATTCTTCATGTTAATTAGTGAGCTTTAAAGGTGTAGTCACTTTTTTTTTTTTAACCTTCAGACAGAGCCAGGGTAGCTGGTTCCTGCTCCTTCCAGTCGTTATGCTAAGCTAAGCTAATCGCCACCCTGTTCCAGGTCCATACTTAACACGCAGACGTAAGGGTGGTATCAATCTTTTTATCTAACGCTGAGCAAGAAAGCAAATAAGTGTAATTCTGAAAATGTCTAATTATTCCTTTAAATGCCCAAACTAAATTTACTTTACTAATTTTTCTAGGGCTGGGGAAAAATAAAATGTATGATTTATTACCTTTCAGAGGAATAGTAGTGTGACTATATGATGATTTATTCTTTTACAAAATTCTGTTTATTAATGATTCCAAGTCAGTCGTGATTAAAAATGAACTTAATCATTTACCTTTTTTTAGTTTTACATGTATAGAGAGTTTTGTTCTCTGATGTAATACATAACAGTATAACACAATTCAATTCATTGAAAAACAGTTTGTTTTGTGATGTGATTTTGCATAGGCTACTTTATTAATATTGTAAACACAGTATTGTGTTAATGCATTAAACGGTATCTTCCAGCCCTATGAAGCATTTCTCTTGATAAAAACAGCATTTTGTGTGTTTGTGAATTGATCATGATTTAAATGATAGACCTATTTTACTGCTGTGTTTTACAAACATTACTGATGTAATCAAGCCTTTAAAATGTTAATCTTGGTTTGGTACATTTAGATAACAGATTGTACCATTTAAATGTATTCCTAGAGGTAATGTTCTGTATCAGTGCATTAGAATCAGAAAATAGAATAATGAATAATTTGTGTTATTGTCATTACAAGTATTCAGCATTATTATCATTATGTTAAATATACAACATGTAGCATTTTAATATCACCACTTTAATTCTGAGACAGTGGTGTAATGTATCATAATTAGTTTAATGTGTTAATATTTAAAAGTGCTGAAACGGGTTTAGACGGTTAATGTGCTCCCATGGATGTGATGACAGTCTGACCTGTGCTTTTTGAGCACTTGCTACTCTTCTGTTAAGTATCTGCTTTCTGTTTCCAGCTCTACCTGTTACCTCCCACCCTTCTCTGTGTGTGTGTGTGTGTGTGAGTGAGAGAGTAAAAGGAGGAGAAACAGAGTGCTGCTTGTAGTACAACAGATCATTCATGTCCTGAGTGGACAGCTACATTTGGCTAATGCAACCCCGCTTTCTCTGCTGGCTGCAGCCGACCACCTCAGTGCCAGTGCAAAGTGGACTGTAAATATTGACGAGGAGACAGCAAGAGGCGAACAGCGACCTTGTCAGAGAGAGAAAGAAAGAGAGGAAGATGGAGGGGAGGGGATGACGGAGACATGGAGGGAGAGAGGGGGAAGAGATGGAGAAAGAGAGGGAGAGAGAGAGTCCCTGCCTTCTCCTAAGGCAACTGACTGTGCTTTGATGCACTGTGGCAGGGAACACACTGTCTCCCCAGAGAGGGAGAGGGAGAGGGAGAGCAGCGCCACACACACACACACACACACACACACACACACCATACAGAGTTTTCACATTACCACCACACAGCTTTTTAAAATGTCAAAATGCAACACACACACTTGCATACACCCTCACACGCACGCTCACAGTATGTACACCAAAACTCAGTGTCAGTGACATGAATTTAATCCTCAGACAGTTGAAATGCACAAAGTTGAGCTCTGGAATCACAGTAGATTAGAAATGACCAGCATCACAGATCTAGCCAAACCCAAAACCCTGGCAACAGCATATCACACACACACACACACACAAAATTCAGTTAGCATTTCCTTCAGTCGGATCGGTAGAGTCTGTCCTCTCTAAGCCGTTCAGCTGGTCGTGTTGTCCGAACAAGCACAATCAATTTGATCTGATTTGTTTTGTGCTGAAATGAATTGTAATGGCATCATGAGTGCAGTGAATAGTAAATGACACTGATGATGACGGTGATTGTGGTAGTGGGTGTAGCAGGTCTTCAACTGCCATAAAATTAATGTCAAAGGTAGCTGCAGCACTCAACACTGTAGCACTTGCATTGATTGTGAATAATTTAAGTGTGTGGGGGTGTGTGTTTGCGTTCAGGCCTGCAGCTCATGTATCTACCCTGTTAGTGTTCACCACAAGCTTTACTTTGCTCTTTTTTTCTACCTTTTGTTTTTCCTCTTTTTCTGCCATCTTTCACTCACTCCCGTCTTCCCCTCACTCCATTCTGTGCAGTTATCTATGCGGTTGATTATTGGGTTACTGTATTACCAGAGCGTTCGGCAGGTGTCCGCACAGTTCAGCCTGAATGGATGCGTCAATAAATGGATAGGGTGCGTGTTTTACCAAGTTAACCTCTGAATCTAAAGGCTAGGATTTCTCTTTTCTCTTAGTGAGCAATGAGATTACATGTACTGTTCTTTATCTTAATCTCTTTCAGAGGCCATCAATTCATTCGGTACTAATCTCATCTCCAGGCACTCTGCGGTGACCGTGGTAGCCTTGTGTTTTTCTATGCCGGGCGGTACTGTAGCCTGTGTCTCAGCTGAGTTCAAAAGGCTCGAATTTCAACTGAAACCGGTTTGTCTCGTTACATTCACACTTTGCATTAAGGGCGAACCTCTGCTGAATCTTATGTTTCCACTGACATCTTAAAAACAACAAAGAAGAACTCACCAATATTAAAAGGGAATTCTAAATCAAAAAAATATTTGCTCCTTCAAAGACATTAATGGTGGTGGGGTGATCAAACACTGTGGATTTATATAATTAAATAGATGTTTCTCACTTTACTGAAAAGCATACTGGCGAGTGCCTTGAAAGATGTGAGGGAGGAAAGAAAGGGGAAGACGTCATCGCCACATGGCCAAGGCTGCGGCCCGCTGAGCCAACAGGATGCCTAAGGCTTTGGATATTTTAGTCATCTGTCCCTTTTTCAAAAGTCAAGCTAACCCATTAGGAATGAATTTTAACATCAGCTACAGTAGGATTGTTTTTCTAGTGACCAGTGGCCTGTTAATCTCTTAAGCCAAGACCAACCACATATATATCTCAACCTTTTCTCCAGTGGATCTACTGCACTCTGGAAGAGATGAAAATTTCTAAATTGTTAAGGTTGGTTTTCAGTCTAGTAAAAACTTGTGTGTGTGTGTGTGTGTGTGTGTGTGTGTGTGTGTGTGTGTGTGTGTGCGTGCACATGCTGTGTGCATGCCTGTGTGTGCACAGATTTGTGGAAGAGGTCAGGGAGGGTAATAAAAACAGGCTTATCTCTACTCGTTAGGCACAGGAGATAAGAGATGCAGAGGGAGACGCTGCAGATTTGTGCTGTCGTATTACGGGGCCAAACAAGCGAATACCAAATTACACTGGCGATGGAGCGGGATGACAGGAAAGAGGGATGATGGGAGTGAAGGAGGGATGGATGGAAGGAGAAGGGAGGAGGCAGAGATAAATGCAGCAAAAGCCCGGCCTGTGTGGGGAAACTGAGGATAGGCCAGCATGTTAACCTTAATCCCTTCAGGGAGAGGCGTAAACACACAGGAAGAGAGAACAAGGGATTGAGAGGAAAAGAGAGGGATGTGAGATCTTTGTCTTCCCGCTCTCTCCTTCATCCCCTCACTGTGTGATCAGCCAGTTGCAGGCAGCAGCCGGGAAATCCCTCCGTACTCATCTGAAGCCAGCTTCTTAATCACAGCCTTCATCTCACTTGGCTCTTCCTGCTGCTTCACCCTCATTTCCTCTTTTGATTCCTCTCTTCTCACCTCTTCCCTCCTCAATGTCACTCTCCCGAACTCCACTGTTTGGACCCCGCCGTCTCGACTTGACTCATCTCTCAACGAATCCTCTTTCGCTGAGTACTCTCTCCTCATTTCAGCTTTCCTGTCAGTGACTCACATGCACTACGTTTTTTAAGGAGTGCTGATCTGTCTCCTGAATTTCTTTCCTCTAAAAAGTATTTTGAGACAGAAATAAAGAGAATAAAGGTGAAACCGAAAAACTCTCGCCGCTGGCTGCAGAGCTGCGGCCGGTATTCAGCCATGCATCCTAAAGCTCCAGAGATTCTGGTGGTATTTTCAACTTGCTGAAGTGGGTCTGTGGTAATTTCAGATGGTTTCAGCCAACCATCCAGCCTCATCTCCTCTTCCTTCACCCCCACTCCATCCTCCCCCCTCCTCTGCGCCCTGTGGGAGAGTGGTGGTCTATGGTTGACTGGCTGGCCAGGCAGGCAAGGGTGAGCAATGGAGGGCTCACATATAGGAAGGGATAGATGTGTATCTGACTGGATGGTCTCTGCATTGATCTGCTGACAGTAACTGACCTTTAACTGAGTTTGAACTGTGGACCATCTCCTCCTTTGCAGTAAAGAGAAAACACCACATGGTTAGGCTGGCGATACAGCTCTTTGCCTCAGGGCTCCGCTGAAATAAATTTGGTGTTGTTATGTGTGCGCGCTTGTTTTTCTGTCTGTTTTTCTGTTTTAAATATGTATGTAGATATGTCTTTGTGTATGCATGTGATGTTTGTCTGGAAAGGAAAGGCAGCAGGGCAGAGGGCACGCTGCCGACCATTGTGTTTGTGTAAATATGTCAGACTGAGTGACAAGGTTACAGCAGAGGATGGCAGCTGCATCTTAATACAATGTCCTGTGTGTGCATGCTGTGAGTGTGTATTTTGTGTTTGCATGGGTGTATGTCCTTAATGTACTCTATATGTGTGGGTAAGTGCGTGTCTGGTTGTATGTCCTTGGCAAAGAGCTGCAGGGATTTAAACGGGCTCAGCAGACGTACAGTACACGCACACACACACACACACACACACACACACACACACACACACACACACACGTACACGCACACACACACACACACAAACTCTTTCTCTGTCTGGGATATTTCATTAGCGCAAGACATGGCTGGTGTCCAGGGCCAACACAGAGGGCACGCTCTCGAGTCAAGTCATTCACACACGAGCAGCACACCTCTTTTCTTAAAATTGGCCTCTTTTCCTGCAGCTCTCTCTTCTCTATCAGAGGTTATCAGAGAGGAAGGAACAGCTTTCTACCTGAAACCTGCAGAGTGAAAAGGACTTTGGTTGGTTAATGACACCTGTGAGATAAGGCAAGGCAAACTCTACAGAGTTTCAAAAAAAAAAAAAAACTTCCCGGGAGCCAGAATGGAGGAAGGCGGTGTGATGATAAACAGACACGGCACTGGAATGAGGAAGCAGTAACACAAAAACGCTGGAAAGACTAGGCAGGTATCATTAGAATGAATGTGCCCTGTAGCTGTTCAGTGCTTTGGTTTTAGAGAGACACAGCACCACCATGTGGCAGATGGTTTACACTACATACATTTGAATTGATGTGATTAGATGTGATGTGTCGATTGCCAAATTTCAGTCGCAGCAGTTGGAAATCTAATAGAGCCTGGATGTCTGCTAGTATCTCACATCCAGTGTGTCTCTATTTTTTGAGTTTTTGTGAAGACACCCTGGTCTTTTATTCTCCTCATCCCTCCATTCCCGTTAAATGACTTAATGGAAAACACTCCCTCTGCAGAACCATCGTGGCTTTGAAAATGCCACAGTGAAATGTTCTCCACCCTCCTTCATGACGGTCCTTGTAAAAAGTCTGACTAATTATTTAGCATTGTTCATTTTAAAGTTCATATTTTTTCTTCTTTTATAACCCAGAGTCTGCATTTTATGGGTGAGCTGAAACAAAAGTATGTTTCACAAGCTCCTGGTGTAGACACTTTTATGATTCAGACTGTTGAATGAATAATTCGTTTTCATTTCCTGCAGCCCAGCCTGAATTTCCTCTCCAGCATTATAGCTCCTCATCCTCTTCTCTTTATTACAGAAGTGTTAGAAACCAATAATAACCATTATGCTGTAAATCCCAGTGTTCAGCGATATTGACAAAATAAAATATATTTTGACCAAATAACTATTATAATTTGATATTTTGGAGACTACTGTTTATTATTAGAACAGACTTAGTTCAGAGAACTATATCACTTTACTTTAACGCAACCTTTAGGAAGATTAATATGTTAGTAATATAATAATATTACGCTAATCAATCCCAGAAAGTATCTAGTGTCATATGACGGTACTAATAATATCTCAACCACCTTTTCTTATATAAAACTCAAACTGTATTTTTCTGTTTTAATGTTAAATCTACTAAATGTATTCCATATCATTCGCAATATATAAAAATAGTCACAACAATACAGCCTATTGTACATTATAAGTGAATTAAATCCAATTTAGTCTAACCAATTTTTGTTCATTGATCAGTTTATACAGAGTGTATGTAGTATGTCTCACTAACAAAGCCACAGTGGTTGTTAAAATACTGGGAAGGTACTTACATGAAGAGTATAATCCATGTTTGATTTGAATCTTGAGAATGAAACACATAACATATAAATGAAACACATATTCCACTCCATGTATGAGTGCCATGGCAGTTTGTGTCCCTCCAGGAAACACAAAACTACTTTAGATGCAATGAGGGCACCACATGTTGGTTTTGGTCTCAAGACAGGAGCAATGTAAGTTTTGTGCTGAGGGAAAAAAACAATGGAAAACTTATTTGTACCCCACAGAATAAATTCAAACAACATAATTAACTCAGTTCACCCCATCAAAAGAAGATTTTCTATTTATTATATCCAGGGAACCCTTTTGTTTCATCATTAAAGTTGGGAAGCTTAGTGATTATTGTTGCGACTCTGCGGATTAAAGTGCACATTGTGCTTTTGATATTAAGGTTCAGATCCACTTTAATTTTTCTTTTTTTTATTTCATGTCTTTCATTTTGTCATTCCCACGTTTTTTACTTTCCAATGTCTTCAATCAAGTACAAAACCCCCAAATTATAACAATAACATGACATAAAATTAATGTTCATAAAACCCATTGTGTAGATGCTACACAGAAACCTGCAAATACAGGCTGTATGAATTACTTGGCACAATAAAAAGCATAAAAGAGAGAGGAAAACCAAAGCTGGTGTACACGGGAGAACATGTAGGGTCACCAGTAAAAGATAATGTGCTGGCTTATAATAAGTAATGGGTAACGAGATGATCATTAGGACACTTTTGTATGTGTGAAAGAATGAGAATTATTTTAGGAGATATTCAAAGTAGTCTATTGTTAGAGGAGAATTGTAATTAGAGGACTAACAACATTCAATCATGACCCTTCCAATTATTAGGACCAGGGTTTGTTCTCATCAAATGAGCTTCAGATCCTCTGCCCTTTACCGCCCCCTCATTAGCATAATCCTCTGGGAATACGAGGGGGGGGATAATGAGCCAGGTTGCACCTTCAGTAAACACACAGAGTGTGTGCGTGTGTGTGTGAGTGTCGGTTCATGTTCAGTGTGGTCATGGTTCATTAGTGGAACCTCTGCATGATTCCTCTGGTTCATCTTAATCACCCATGTGACTCAACGCTCTAATCAAGACCCTCTCTGTACTTTACCAGCACAGTGTTGCACATAGCTACACACACACACTCACACACACACACACATATATTCATCCTCATTGCTGAGTCTTTTTTATAAGGCCACCCTTAGTCATGGGTCTCACAGTGTGGAGTAACTTCAGTTATCTTACCTACAGTCTTGCACTATATGACTTCTATTAATATTTTTTTTTAATCAGTAGTTTCAAACCTGGGGGGCAGGGCCCTTAAAGGGGGTCACAAGATAATTCTAAGGGGTCGTAAAATGATTAACAAAATTGGAAAGATGACGAAACATAGTTCTGCTTCACAAAAAAGTTTGGTTTTTTCCGAACTTTCTCTGTCTTTTCTTTAATTTGAGTGTTTAGGTTCATTCTTAAGCTTGGGAACAAACATAAAAATTCTGAACTCAAGGATCTCTTACTTTGGCATTCCCAAAGCTTTCGGCCGCATCCCACGGCCTTCTTCTTGTTCTTTAAAGGAATAATTTGATAAGATTGATACCGCTCTCACACCTCTTTATTGGTTCTAAGTTGTTGCTAGGCAACTAGCGAAGACTCCAGGAAGTTGCTGATCCCAGCCAAGAAATAGTGCAGCACATGCACGGATTAAACAAACAAGTTGAACATGTTAATTAGAGAGCTTTAGAGGAGGCGGATTTTGTTACCGTTGGACAGAACCAGGCTAGCTGTTTCCCTCTGTTTTTAGCCTTTGTGCTAACACACTGCTGGCTGTAGCTTCATATTTAACGGTCAGATGTGAGAGTGGTATCGATCTTCTCATCTAACTCTACACCAGAAGGCAAATAAGTGTATTTCACAAAATGTCAAACTATTCCTTTAATTGTTGCTTTTTCTTCTGAAATACTGGATTGTTTTTACCTCCTCTGTTTTTGTCTAAAGTAAGTTACATGTAACTATTTGAATCACTGCTCAACGTATTGACATCTACAACGAGTGATAAGGGGCTCATAGTAGACGTGGCTT
Source organism: Macquaria australasica (assembly GCA_005408345.1). Classification (NCBI taxonomy): domain Eukaryota; kingdom Metazoa; phylum Chordata; class Actinopteri; order Centrarchiformes; family Percichthyidae; genus Macquaria; species Macquaria australasica. The sequence continues at coordinate 708,490 of SEMN01000124.1, forward strand.
TATTTTGAGGGTTCATAAAGCAAAAAGATTGTGAGCCGTTGTGTTAGATAATATTTTAAAAGTAGTATTCTCTCTCTTCTTCTTATTTTTCCAGCTACTCGTCTTCCAGAGAAGGGCCCTACTACAAGCAGCATCATAGGAGCCATCATTGGAGTCATAATAATCTTGGCCATCATTGGAACAGCCATAGCGATGTACCGCAAACTCCGTAACAACAAACTCAACGGAGAGTGAGTATCTGTTTGACAGTATGGATGACTACAGTTCACTTCAGTTCAGTTCACTATTCTTTTTTTCTTTTTTTTTCATGCCTGGGTGTTTGTTCCTTGTTATTGTATTTGTTATTATTTTTCTTATATACTTTATTGTTCTTTGGCTTTTGCCACTGTACAGCACTTTGGTCAACTTCTGTTTTTAAATGTTCTCTATGAATAAACTTGACTTGACTATTTGCAAATTGGTCCATCAGATGAAATGCCAAGCCGCATGTCTCATGTTTTTGTGACTCACTAGACAGCTGTGTGCGTTTTTTTCTTTCAGGGGTCCACCCAAGTACAAGCCCCCTCCCCCTAAGAAGACCAACAGCTCTGCTAGCAGGGTGAGTCACCACCGGCAAATGCCTCTCAGGACAAAAGTATCATCAACCAGACGATTGTGTCAGGTTGTTCTGCACATAGCAAAGCTAACAGATTTGATTACATCTCCTGAAATATACTGACTGATGCGTGTGTGCCCGCAGCAGCTGAACACCAGTCATGCCCCGGTGGCCGAGGACAGACCACTGCAGGACCACTACTACACTACCCAGAGCGCAGAGCCAGTCACGGTAAGGGAACATGTTGGTTAAAAAATGCAGAGTCTGATTACTATAACGTAACTTTGAGCATGCACACAGAGCATCGATGGATGTCACACAGCTCTTCACCAGTACACCATGCTTTATTTACCAAACATTTTCGGCCATTTTGCTTTCATCAGGGTGGTGTCTCAGGTTATTTCTGGTTTTCTATATATACTCTACAAAACAACATTTCCACCATTTAAAATATTTTTTACAAAATACAATACTCCTAGTAGATATATTATTCATTATGTAACAGTTTTAACTACCATTCATTAATTACAACCACTACAACCATGCTGGATCCATCAGTGGGTCTGTTTTTATGTGTCGTGCAGCCAAACCTTGTCAAACTGCAGACATTTTGTTCTACAGCAGGGGTGTCAAACTTACGGCCCGCGGGCCAGAACCGGCCCGCCAGAGGGTCCAATCCGGCCCACTAGATGACTTTGCAAAGTGTGAAACTAGCAGAGAAGTCATTAATTCCAATTTTTCAGTAAAATGCACTGCTATTCCTACTGCACTGTCCTAATAAGAACAGCAGGCACCAAGCCTTTCTGGCAGAAAGCCCTGAAGGCTAACTTCTCCCACGTGCCAGTAGCAGGCCCTATGCTGGATATGCTATTATAGATCCCACGTGCTTATATACACTATACATGGCACAACACTGTCAAACAAAGGCTACTGTTCATGAGGGAGCCACCGGTGGAAAATGTCTTTGTCAAAGAGGAGAAAAGAGGACACAGAGTGTCGGGTTTTCCAAGAAAACGTTTCGTGCCTTTGAAGGTCCGCTGTGATTTGTAAATTGTAATAACATAATAACAGTAGACATATTGTTGAAATTACACTTATTTTTCTTAAGACATCTCAGGCTGTTCATCATCTGTTTTGTACATGTATTGTTAATTAATTGTGAACATTTTCAGAATGTACTTCTTCACATAAAAGAAAGGGAAAAATCTGGAGGTGTTATTTATAGGTTATTATGCAATGGTTTTACTGGTCCGGCCCACTTGAGATGAAATTGGGCTGTATGTGGCCCATGAACTAAAATGAGTTTGACACCCCTGTTCTACAGGGAGAGAGAGAACACCTTAGAATAAAATCTAACACAAAACTTTTCCAAAAAAATGCCTTTAATATTATGCGGTGTTTAATTAACACTGTGCTTCTTTCAAAATGTGGAAAAAAATTGTGATTCTATTTTAATCTTTTTTAAGGGGAACCTTGGGGTTGAGGGTTGAAAGGGTTAATGAAAAATGCAATGTTCAAATAACCAAATCTTTAATTTATTTCAACTGTAGTCAATTTGTGAATTCATGGATAAATTAGGATGTCTATCTTTTATTTATTTTATTTAACCATTTCTAGAGGACTTAGGATCTTAGGACTGTGGCTCATTGTTTCACAGAAGAGTATCTCAGATTTGTCTGATATTCAGACTGAATGGCCCATTAACTGGAGTTTGATGAAAATATGAAGTTTGGGTAATGATGTGTATCTCTGCACAACTGCAATAGTGTTAGAAATACACAAATTAGCTTGAAGAAGACATAATAACGAATAAAGCCAGAATTTGGGAAAGTGATGCAGTTCACTACTAGGTTTTTGCTTCTTCTTTTTTTTCAAAATCATTAGTATTAATATTTGAATTGTTCAAAGTCAAATTATCTGCAGTAGATACAACTCTACTGTTAAAATATGGATAGAAAGCTGCTGTATCATGTTGTAGCCTTTCAGAAAGTGATGAAAGAAACCCTGTCTGCAAAAATGCATTGTGCACCAGAAGCTTTTGAAACAGAAGGGATGAGACTCCAGTGTTTGTTACAGACTGACCCAGATAGAAATGTCATCATGTTGTCTTGTTGCTGGCAGGACCTGGATGCCTACCATGATGATGAGGATTATGGTGAAGATGAGAGGGCGCATTATTACTCTGCTGCCCCCTCTGGCTGGGATGATCCCAGAAACAACGAGGTCCCGCCTCCCTACATGCGCACTGACAGCGACCCCCAGGACTATCATCAAGGCCCCAATGTCAACCGCGGGGATAGCTTTGTGTCGCCCGCCATGTTTGTGTGAGGAGACACGGAGAAGGCATGTGTGTGTTTGTGTGTAAATATGTGTGCATGTATGAGTGTATGATTGGGTGAGTGGAGGTTTCTGCATTCTTAAATGAGAAAAAAATAACTTGAGCTCTGTGAATGAAAAGTGTAAGGGTTGTGAATGCGAACATTTTATGCTTACCTATGAATTTTCAAGTCTGTGCTGCAAAGACAGGGTTCTATTTTGCCATTTTGTTTAAGAATATTTATCTGTGATCAGGTTACCAATAGTCTGTACTATGAAATCATCGGGTTCATTTGTGTGTTGCTCTTTTGAGAATTTGACAATCTTGAGCCAGCAAGATACAAAATGTTGCTGATGTACTGTATGCACAGCTGTAGCATACAGCTACAGGAGTGTCATTAAATGATCATCCCTAAGATGTAGATAATCAAAGAGAGCGTTGTTTTAAATACCATATGCTGTTGAATGCTGCATCATAGTCAGGATATGAACACATTTTATGTACTCTGTTGCATTGCAAGAGCATGAAGTAGATGTATGGTTAAACACTGAACTACCTTACATTATTGAATGTGGAGCTGTCACACACATTGTGGTTACTGAGAGGGCTTGCTTGGTTAGCAGAAGCACAATTCGTGGGTATTACATGTTACCTTTGTCTGGTCGTGTCTGTCTGCTGTTGTTGGTTTACAAACGCAGCTGGCACGGAGTCGGTGTAAAACAGGCGTCCTGTGGAGAGGCTATTAGCTGCAGTTAATCGGGCGGCGCCGAGACGAGACTCACAGAGCATGACGACATCAGGGTGTAAACTGCAGTGAGGGAGGTTAACTGCTGGAGCAATACTATATATTTGTGGTATGTGTGTTCGATTTGAATACTTTCTGATTTTTATTTGTTATGACTTCTGTATCTGGCCTTTTCCTTCCTTGTGAAAATTCAGTGACACGCAGCTCACCTCAGATGGAAGGGAACAAACCTTAAGACCTAGTGACTGATCAACTTGATTGGCCTGTAGCCTTCTAGCTGTAACATTTGATTTTTATTTTTTTACTCGCATACATCCATCCATCCTTAAAGCCATAGTAAAACAGTTCTCAGCTGCTCTAACAGCGAGTAGCCACAGTGCTGTATTTTTGGGGATATCTGTTACTTTAAAAAACTGAAAACTTTTCTGCCTATTTTTTTTTATTATTCACTTTGTCTAGCAGCATGCTCAGATGGATTTGGATAAATCTGGATTATGTCCATGAAATCTGTTGCAATTCATCTCGCTAGTGGAGGATTAAGTTGTTCTTTATGGAGTTCAAAGAGGGGCTGACACAGAGCCTGCTAGTATACTGATATGTCCGTCCATTATCAGGGTCAAGGCTTTAACAGGTCAGTAATACTTAGTCAGATTTTTTTCTACTCCATCCTAAACCCAAATGTGTGTTAGTGCCAACCAGTTTTTTTTTTTTTTTTTAATGAAATAGCCTTTTGAGAAAGGTGATCTGTTTTCTCTTTTCTTTACTGAATGATGTTGGTTTCAATCTGTTTTACTTTTCATGGATTGTATTTTCTAAGTCAACTTGACTGTTGTTTCATTAAACATTTAAATCGTGATCCTGGTTAAATCACTTAACACGAGTTATTCATTTCTTTATTCTTTGCATCTACAAATATTTTTCCACATCAGTTGTAATTCCACCATTTCACCATGTGGTAGCAGTATGGACTGAAAGTATAGGAGGGTTTAGTCTAACAGAGATTTACAGCTGTGGCTAGCACATGCTAACATCTGATACAGAAAACACAAAGGTTTTGGGGAAATAGGAGTGCTTTAGCTATGAGTGAATATTCTCACTTCATTACATTTATCAGCAAATATTAAGGGAGAATATAAGCACATAATGGCACTGCAGCTGCAGTACCTACAGATGTCCATGTGAGGGCTCTACAATTTAAAGGCTGAAACTACTTTAGCACACCTGATACAGAGACAGGCACTTGTTCTGTGCTTCCTCTCCTCTTGTCTGACTCATCTCTTTCTATCTTAAGATGCATTTCCTCCAATCCCGTACTCACAGTCCATGAAAAGTCTACTGGCACAAGAAGAGGAATGTTTTTAGATCAGCATGATTCATTTCCAGCACTGAGACTGCAGCAGAAGAGCCAAGATGTGCAGTCTTAAAGATGCAGAATATAAAGATTACATACATCACCTCCCTGCACCACTGACTCACATGTTTAAACCACTTGTGTCTTGCAGCTTATCCAAATTAATTGGTATGGAGTGCAGCAGTGTCCTGAATGAGCCAGGCCTGGTGCAGATTAGCCTCTGGTACTGCAGATGAAGGTGAGGCCTGACTAGCTGCCCACCATGACTCTGCAGTCTGTTCCCTGCCTGTATTCTGATCACATAGGAACATGGGGATTCTAAGAAGTGGTGAATGTGTATGGGGTTTACTGCTGCCATAATATATTTTGCAGCTGAAGGCCATTCAAGACTTAACACCAAGGTCGGCTCACTGCAGAAGCTCTGAAAACTCTCACTGCTCTCAATATGGTTACTCTGACTTTCATTCTGTGTTTCACCCACAGTTAAAGATGGCTTCCATGAGCATGATTATCTATTAATGTATTCTTTCTCATTTTAGTTGAGCTGCTGTACCCTATGCTGACTTTGCAATGTACATTAAGGTGCCTTCTATATAAACGTCTGGATCAATAAATATGATCCTGGGAATCGAGCAGGAGTTGTAACTCTCTCTAATGGCTCTGTGTGTATTGATTGGAGGAGTGTTACATTGGTATGGTGGGAATGCACACACTGTCAATGGAGTACTCCTGTAAAGATAGACAAAGAGGACACATCGAGATTCAATAAGTTAAAGTATTTTTGAGGATCAAATAGAGTTGAATAGGACACAATAGAAGAAATTCTTAAAGGGAAACTGTTCTCACGCTTCGCTGTCTTATTTTTGTGTAAACTAGCAGTGATCTGTGCAGTTCCAGCATTATGGGATTAGCAGAGTATGTGAATCGCCAGGTAATGAGTGAGGGAGAAGGCAGAAAATAAACCTCTCATGCCTTCAATGCTGCTAAGCTGGTTTAAAAATAGAGGCAGAAGAGAAGGATTGAGAGAATCGGGGTGGACAGAAAAGATGGGGGATGGAGGAAACAGCTAATTTGACTCCCAGCAAAGTAGGTGAGGAGGGACTTACCGGATGACCTTGACTGTCAGTAGAACAAATGTGTGGCAACACATGGTAAAGGCACGCAAAGAAACATGCAGCGTGCATCCACGTTGGTCCTGAGTGCTCTCAACAACCTGACCTGATGGACAGACTCTGCCCAGGCTCATCATGTGTATGACAATGATGAGCATGTTTGGCTGTATGCTGTTGGCTTGGTTGGTGAGTACACACACACACATTTATAAATACAGGCCTGTTTTAGCCTGACAAGGCTGAGAGGACACCTTGAATGACCTTGAATATCTATTTTAAGAGCTGGGAAGAAAAAGGGATTAACGCAAATTTAAAATTAAACAGCAATTTGACAAGTTGGATCATATTCAATTCAAAGAGAGCAGCAGCACTCTTTACATGTATATCTGAACCTAAGAGGATGAAATGAACACATGACTGAATCCCCATGGAGACAGCTTGTGTGTCTATAGTTTCTCATGTGCTGATAATAAAAAAAATAGAGTTGTAGCTGTTTAAGTAGATTACAATTTAGGCATCCATGATTGTAGCCTTGTTTTCCACTGGCCTTCCAGAAAGTAACCTTAAAAGCTCCTCACCTGTTCTCAGCTTAATTTCTCTCCATCCCTTTCTCTTATTTATATATATTTTTTCATTCCTTCTGCCATCATGTCTCAACGGGGCTCATTCTGTAAACACCAGGCCAGAAGGACACACTGTGTGAGAGGAGAGCAAGAGGACGAGGGAGGCACGAACACTGGCACCATGGTGAGTGACACTGTCGAGACGCCCTCGCAATAGGGAAGGCATGTGAGTCTGGAGAGGAATGGAAAGAGAGAGACACTGATAGAGCGGGTGGAGTTGATAAGGGGCACAGGCTGTGAAGGGGGAAGAGAGAGAGGCTTTGGGGATTAAAGAGGAGATGAAGGTGGAGGGCAGACAAGGCCAACTGACAGCTGGGAGAGGCCTGGCTCAGCTCAGATTGGTTCAAATTTGTATGTTACTTGTTTCCCAGTGTTCTCACTTTGAAAACCTACGCATTGGGTCACCGAAATCGGTTACATGCTATGTTATAAAAACAGAAATGTATGAAAAAGTGCGGAAAATAATGTTTTTAAGAAATGTATTAACCTAAACATAAACAATGCATATAAACACAATTAAATGGAGATTTAAGCAAGGCTATAAATATCTGTCAAAGGACTGTAAGTGCTGCAATGTTGAGAGATCAAACTACCTGACTGATTGGCCCATGTTGCTGTTCCACACATGCTTTGTTTCAGAAAAAGTAACAGCCTTCTTAATGGGAAAACTTAACTCAATTGTAATTATATTAAAGTACTTGTTAAGTATTGCCTTTGCAACTGTATGTTGTAACTGTAAAATTTAATATTTAAACAAAACACAATTACATATTGTGACCGAAATAAACAACAGAACAAACAGTGTCATACAGCAGACAGACTGATGTGATAATGGTCCTACAGTGCTATTCAATACTATAGCACTTTGCTCTCTACTTGCCTAAGGCAGGACCAGCGCTGACAAATAGTGAATGCAGCTACACTATGTTTTGTATTTCTCTACATTGTGATGTAACTCACAATTGTATATACTGTATAGCTATAAAATGATCTAATTTGTGATTAAAGTGAAGGTTTTTGATTTTTGTTTTAACCCAAATTTAAACAGTTGTGTCTAGAAAAAGTTGAGGACAGTGTTTACAAGATGTCATAAAAGAATAATGCTCATAGTAGCGTAGATTAATTAGTAACAATGTCAACACTTGAAAGATATTTTATGAGATATAATCATCTATGTGTCTGAAATATTGAGCAAAGAAGATCAGGCATATTATCTAAAAAGGGACTGTTCAAACGAGGCAATGTAAATATTGCTGAACAGCGCCACTGTGGCCGCAAGTGGTAATTACAGAATTAGTAAATTATATAATAATAAGCAAAAGTAGCAGAAAGAACAAGATATCTAAAGTTTGCTAACATTAGCTAGCATTAGCCACCATAAGCTACTGGTCATAGCAACTGAATACTGAACTGAGCAAGAGTGTGTTTTATTGTTACCTTTAATTTTTAAGAGGAAGAATGTGTCTTTTCTCCTTTCAACAGTTACATAGTTACACTTTAAAATATATATTTTTTCAGTTACAAAAAATAAATGCTGAAATGCATGAGAATATAAAGTGTGTAATATCACGCATCTAATCCAGGTATCAATGCTGAGAGATAAATATATGTTATATGTATACAAATAGTAAGTAAAAGATAAAATGAGCACAGCATTTTGTACGTGAATGTGTTTGCATGGGGCAACCGTGTGTGTGTGTGTGTGTGTGTGTGTGTGTGTGTGTGTGTGTGACATTTGCAGCTTGTTTCCCTGGGGCTGTCGTGATACCAGCTGGTTTAAAATTATGGTAAATATTTAATGCTCTCAGCTCAGGTTGCAGCATTCTTCTGTACCTGCTGAGTGACTCCCTTTAACTGTCTCCACATTTTCTCATTTAAAGGGATGGGATGTCCAACATGCCCTTTAAATGTCTTCCTTGGTGAGCTCAAATCTCTCTGAGCTCACAGCTAACCCTCAAATTATGTTATTCACCATTATAACCACTTACTCAGTTATTATCAGCAGAGGGCTGTTGGCTTGTGCAGGACAACATCCTTCCTGTGTTGAAATGTAAGTGTGTGAAAGGATAGTGTGACACAGAGCGAGAGACCGAGAGGTGGCTGTTACATTACACATTCTTCGACTCACTCCTCTGCTGATCTGTAATGTCCTCTGCCTACAGTACTTTCTCGTAACACCTCTCAGTTTTTTCTCCCCACAGTCCTCTCTCTCTTTTCATTTTGTCTCTATTTTTTATTTGTTATGCTTGGGTTAACAGAAACAGTGGTCATTTTCAACAAGCCCAGCAACACGAGAGTCCTCTTAATCCAGTCACGTTGTGCTGAGTCTCAGCTCTGGTCCATTCAAACAGGGGTGTGCCTTCTCTCTCCTCCAATCACGGCCATTAGGCCTGCACTGCAGATGCAGGCAGTGGGCTGGTGCACACAGATGTGGATGTTCTTGTTACATTGTTAAGCAGGTGCTTCACCTGGACAAGACGAGGTAGTGAGACAGAGAGGAGATGGGGTTTTATGACCTTTATTCAAGAGAGTCACTTAGGACATATGAATATGTTCCAGCGGAGGAGAAATATGCTTCAATCAGCAGGATGAAATGGCAAATGATGGGGTCATAAAACTACCCTTTAGGGTTTCATATACTTGGTGGTAATTCATCCTTGTATGATGATGATCAGTCATATGCAATAAAAGCACACACACACACACACACACACACACACACACACACACACACACACACACACACACAAATGATAATGCTATAAACAGCACTGTATTTCATTACTCTGTATTTATACATGTGTAATGACAATAAAGTTGAATCTAATCTAATCTAATCCAGCATTAATGAGAGCATTCTGTATAAACCACAAGATGTGGATTCAAACATTGTCCAGATTAACCCAGTGGTATGGAATAAAACAATGCCTTCTAAACACAGCCTTCTTAAGTGAATGTTAGCCTAAAACTTGAGCATGGCGGTTCATTGTCTTTTGGGTTGCCAGGTTGTTAAAAATCCTGGCTGGTGTTTATCTTTTCTATTTAATAATAATGTTAATAATAATGCAGTTATGAATGTTGGTAATCGGTTGGGTGCTCCAGTAGCCTAATGGTTGAAGTGCATACCACATAACTGCAACATCTCCGGTTCGTTTCTGGCTGGGGGACCTTTTTACATGTCATACCCCTCCCTCTCAATGTGTTTCCTGTCTCCCCAAAACTGTTAACTGTCAGATAAAGCCAACAATGCCAAAAAGATCATCTAAAATAAATAAATACGTATATGCTCATGAGTTTCTCACTTTCTTAAGCCGTCACGTTTGCAGTTACAAATGTTAAGTCATTAATTAAAAGTTAATTAATTAAATTAATATCAAGTTGTAAATTAAACAATGTTAATAAATGGATTTTGGTCCAGATGCTCTGCAGCTGTTTTCCAGAAGTTAAGTGGCCAAACAGTCCAATGGAGAAGTTTCCTTGATGAACTAAATAACTAATTTAAAAAGACAAAGCATGTGTTTTGTTGGAGGATGTAATAAACCAGTCAAAGGGATTTTTTACAACCTGGCAAACGTTGTTCTTATTAATGCTTATAACTGATCTATAAAACATTAGTAAATTATGTACTAACCAATAAAGCCAATAGTTACAACTTATAAGGTTCTGTAAAGGATGCCTTAGAAAGTGGCACCAAGAGATTGTTTGCAGGCACAGCTTTTAGTCTAGAGTTGAATTTGAACATCTATTTCAAATACGTTCTGCCTGCAGTACATCCTGCTCATTTTTTTTTTTTTTTGCTCTCTGAACACTGGCCATCAGCTGCCTCAACTTTTATTGAACTTATGGTCCTTGTGCCTGTTGGCTATTTTGTAACAGTCTGTGGATCTCTATTGGAGGGATGAACAACATTCTTCCAAAAGATATTCCCTCATTTGGTGTTTTGAAGATGGTGGGGGAGAGCGCTGTCTACTAACACCTATGGTCCAAAATCTCCCACCAATGGGAGATCAACTGGGTTGAGATCTGGTGACTGTGAAAGCCAGAATACAGTATGATTTACATGATTTTAATACTTATGAAACCATTCATGAGCTCTCATTCTCTGTATGGAAGCATCTGCTTTCATTATGTTTCTGCACTCATTTATTCATCCTTCAATTTGTCACGTCTGTAGCAGTAGATAAACAAACAATCAAAACGACCAAAACCAATGTGTACTCCCCATGTTATAATGGATAAATCAGGGCTGTTCATTCACATAAAATGACACAAAACAGAGCATTTGTGTAATCAGGACTACTTACAATATAGACTTCCCAATCAGCCTGGGTTATTCTGTGCTTGATTGTGTGTGTTTGTGACTGAGTGAGTAAATGAGTAAAACCAGCCAGTCAAGGCCAACACACCACCACAGTGCCAGCTGTTTCATTCCCCAGTGATGACACAACATTTGAACGACTGAGTGCCTCTTGGGTACTCATCCAAACTCCCTCCCCTTCATCATCCCTCATTTCATTCAATCCAAAATCACATTTCTGGGCACACGTGCCGTGCAACCTTGGCGTGTCATACACAAACACACACTCAGACACAGACACAGACACACCAATACATTCAAATGGCTGCCAGGGAAACACTTGAATAACGACGTGTTTTCACAGAGTGATAAATGGCCCCACTGATCATTCAGTCTGAGTAAACAAGCCTTGATTTAGTAGCACGACATGTTAGCATGTGCTAACTAACATGGCATTCTCTAATGAATCATGATTTATTTGTGGGTTAGAGCTACTCAAGTTAATGAGATGTGTGTGCTTGTGTGTGTATGTGTGTGTGCGCCCCCGCCTGTAAGCCTGCCAGGGTGTGTCCAGATGTTCGTTTCAATTTGATCAAGCCTGCAGCCACACCTACAGTTCTCCATAATTCTCAGGGAAACGGCACGGCAAGGTTTAAATTTATCAAAGAAATCTACAAGCAGAGTCAGCAGATGTCACAAGGACACAAAGACGCCCGTTCTAGTTATATTCATGTCTGTTCCTCAGTTCTATTGTCACACAGATTGAGTTTAACCTCTTAACATTAGGTGTCCACTGTAGGTTAACAGTATGTAATATGGCAGAACTTAATCCCAATTGACCTCTGCCACTGCCAGCGTCCTCAGGCTGAATAATGTGGCTAATGCATCAGTGTTAGTTAAACAGCTGGACACAGCTAACAAGTAGTGCTGCATTGTGGGTTATCTGGCTGAAGGAAGTGTTGCCAGGCACTCAATAAGGGCTGTATACGTATATCCATTCTGGAAAATATCATCTGATGTTTCTAATGTATAACAAAAATAAATAAAAATCCTTACTCAAGGTCCACCTAGATCTCAGACCAGATCTGAGTTAAGATTTTTATTTTGATTATTTGTGAAACGGCTATTTCCACAGTCAAAAATGAACTGCCATAATCAAATTTGTTTATGTTTTATGTTTATATGTTTAATGTGTTTGAAATTTTAAGACTTTTAAATTGTATTTCAGCATTGACATAAAAATGGGAGAATATGTTAATGCACTTAGTTTTTATTTAGAGTTGCAAATACCAGTTATTTTCAAGATTAATTAATCTGTAGATTTGTTTTCATTTCATTTAGCCTATGAAATGTAACACAGCTCCCAAAGTACAGGGTTATGTGCAACCAAGAGTCCAAAACCCAAAGATGGTCAGTGTTTATGTCAATGATACATTGATATAAAACACAAAAAGACAGCAAATCCATTAAAGCTGTAACCAGCAAAATAGCATTTATTTCTACTTAATAATGACTATAATTATTAAATTACTAATCGATTATTTGAATTGTTGGTGATTTATTTCCTGTCAAGTGATGTTTCAGCACTATTTTTGTTTGCTTCCAAGAGCATCTGTTTACAGTTTAGCCACACTGTCCTCTGTCTCTCACCTTGCTCTTCTGAGGATGTGAATGACCTGTGATTTACTGCTATAACATGTCTGTAGCAGTTTAAATGAAAATGTGACAATCCCCCAGGCTTTGCCAAGGATAAGGCTCTGCTTCACTTGTCTGTGTGTGTGTGTGTGTGTGTGTGTGTGTGTGTATATGTGTGTTTGTGTGTGTGTGTGTGTGTGCAGTTGCGAGCTGCATGTTCCCCCATGTGTTGGCATGCATAACCTTGGGAGCTATCCTTCCTCTAAGCATCAGGGAATTAGCCAATCAGCCATTAGGGTGACCCCAGTCAAATGACCCTGGAGACTCGCTGCCCACCCCCCCCCTCATCTCACTCATCACATTACTCATCTGTTCACACGTGCTGCACACACACATCCACTCAAGATGGTCTATGTGAAAATGCATATGTAAGACGTGAATATCTAGGGCAAAAAAAGTTGAGTGTAACTGACGTGTTACAGCTAAAATTAGACTCACCCTTGAGTCCACTCGCAAGGGAGAAGAAAGGGAGCCAAATGTGGGAGAGGGGTGAGGACGGAGGGAACAAATAGAAGTCTGTAAAGGGCACAAGATGGGGTGACATACACGAGAGTTAAGTGCAAGTTGCAACTCAAGCAATTTCCCCCAGTAACACTTGTAGCTTGTATAGCGTTTCTGCCCAGTTGACATTTCTCGTGCTTATAGCGAGTGACTCAATAAATAATAATTATCAGCACAATAAATACAGAATAAAAAACACACACACAAAAAACATAAAAACTTGGAAGCAAGGGCTTGCAGGGTTATTTAAAATGATTAAGAGCTTTTACCATAAATAATTGCTATCATAATAATACTATTCATAGATGCGGGAAAGTTCACTTCAGAAATTAGGATGCAGGAAAGCTTAATGTCTGATTTCCCCTGGTACAGAGCTCAATCAAGGGGGTGCAAAGTGTCAAAAGGACTTCTGATAAGGGGTCGGAAAATCAACCCTCTTTTCTAGAAATGACATATTTGCCGCCAATAGAAATCAGTAGTAAATAATATAGACTTTCTAGGAGACAGGTAGGCAGGTGTATGTCTGCAGACACAGTTCACTGAGTGGTTAGGAGACAAATAAACAACTAATGTCCTGAAGGAGGTGTATGAGGTATGTAGCCAGTGAAGTTAGTGGAGGAAATTGGTGGTGTAACCAGTCTGTCATTAGTATCCGAGCAGCAGGCTGCGGGCTCCTGGCAGGAATCCAGAGATATAGTACATTGCAGTAGTCCAGGCTTGAGGAGATGAATGGACCAGCTTCTGTGCTTCAGGGAGGGAAAAACTGGATGTTTGGCAATGTTCTTATTGAAATAATAGAAGAAGGTTGTAAAGAAATGTTTAATGTGAATTACATACATCATCACCTTTACTTCTTCTCTCCTTTCCCTATTTTTCTAATGAATGTGGAGTTTTGGTGTGTTTAATTTTGGCTCTGACACGCCCGTTACGCTGAACGTTTAGTACATTACAGACTTGTATCCTACAAATGCCCCTGTACTCTGAACATCTTGTGTGGACGTGTGTGTGCCGCATGTGTGACAGATAAGTAATGTGATGAGGAGTGAAATGAAAGGGGGATGGGAGGGCTGGTAGTTGCCAGGGCAACCTCCTCCAGTCTCCAGGGTCACTTGACCGGGGTGACAGCCAGTGATCCCAATTACTATTCAATAGTACACCTTCTGTAGCCGTTGAATGATAAGTGCTTCAGTCACAGTCGATGTTGTATTTACAGTACCTATCATACAAACGACATGGCTCTCTCAGACCATCAGCTTACATTTGGGCTACAGCCTGTAACTGTACATGTGAGTGCACACAGAGGGGACAAAGCAGTAGCCAGTGGAGAGCCAATTACCCAGTCACTTACACACACTCACACACACTCACACACACTCCACACTCCCACTGCAGGAACAATGTCTGTGAGAGTCTTACAGTAACGAGCACACAGCAGCCTCTTTCTGTCAGAACAGAGCTCAGGATAAGGGCACGCATACACATCCAGCGGACAAGCCTGGGGGACAGAAGACACACACACATGGACACACACACACACACACACACAGCTGACACACACTCAGAAGACAAATGAGCTACCAAAATTAGCAAGCAGAGTAGAGGCATTTTTCTTTTTCTGCAATCTTTACCTTTTAGTGTGTGTGTGTGTGTGTGTGTGTGTGTGTGTGTGTGTGTGTGCGTGTGCGTGTGCATTTCTGTGTGTGCATGTGTGTGTATATACGTGTGCTTGTCACTTGAGTGGTACAGCAGAGAGGGACTGTCGGACAGGGTAGGGTCTCGTGTCTGAGGCGACTGGGTGCAGCGATAATGAAAACATTGCTGAGGTTGCCTAGCTAGCATAGCGTCGGGCTAGCACTCCATCACACTGACTCATTGGGCACAGCAGCAGCAGGCCCCCCAGTCACACACACACACACACACACACACACACACACACACACACTAGTCCCACGGTAGGAGAACACATAAAAACATGGTGCATGCACAATTATGCTGACGCACACAGGCACCAACATATTAAGACACACCGGGGTCTTAGTTTATTTGGTACTATCTCTCACTTGCAGACACACACAAACATACGCTCACTCTGTCATCTGGAACAGAATGGGGCCACACACGGCAACACATCTGGTGGGGCCCCGGCACTGCTGTGCCTGCTGCTGACACCAAGGGTAAGAGGCCTGGAAACCTTACTCGGCAGTCTGCAAGTGAACGCATCGTTAGGCTATCTATCAAGATTGACTATGTTATAATCAACTGCTGTTAAATACTGAATGAAAGAATGTGTTTAGAAGCATAATCCCTCTTGTATCACTAGTTTAAGTTCTGTCTACATTTTAATTTTAAAGGAATAGTTAGACATTTTGGAAATACACTTATCTGTTTTTATGTCAAAAGTGACTTGAGAAGATCGATACCACTCTCATGTTTTAGGGGTAGCATAAACACTGTTAACAGGGGGGTTGTTTGCTGGACTATTTCCTCCTGCTTAGTTACTGCTGCCAGCCATAGAAACAGTCTGGTACATAAACCCTGTAAAATGCAAAATGTGTCCTTTTTACAGTTTGGTTTTTGTATGGTTTAAAAAATTAGATATTATGTGTCAATAAGTGACCTTTAAGTGCTCGTAGGTGGATTTTTTTTTTAACCTTTGGACTGAGCCAGGCTATCTCTTTCCCCCTGTTTCCAGTCTTTATGCTAAGCTAAGCTAACTCTAAGCTAAGCTAAGCTAAGTTACTAGCTCTCCTGGCTGTAACTTCATATTTACCGTACAGACATGACAGTGTATTGATCTTCTCATCTAACTCTCAGCAAGACAGTCAATAAGTAATATTTAAATTTAAATATTTTTAAGGACTCTCCTATTTTCCTGGCAAAAGAGTCTCAAGAAATCTGAGACTCCTTTATCTTCTACCCCCAATTTCAACCACAGTTTTCATGCACACATTATTGCCACCTCTAAATCTGAGCCCTATTCTTATTCCTCTCTTTCATTCCTTTCAGAGAAATTCTTATGCAATGTAAGAGTGTGGCATGCTGTCAGTTTAATCTGGGTGGGATGACGTCTGCAAGTCTGCCACAGAGGGAGAGAGAAAGAGACAGAGAGGTGGAGTGAGGCAGAACTACACTTTTAATCCTCTTAGTGTCCTCAACTATCTATCTCTCATTTATCTGTCTGCTATCTGACTGCATCTAACTATCTGTCTATTTATTGTATCCATCTGTCTGTTTCATGTAGTGGTAAATTTACCACTTTTTTCTTTCTGTGAATTTTCTCTCGCTCCCTGCTTCATCTTTCCTCCTTGCACTCTGTACCAACCCCTCCTTACTCTCCTTTATCTGCCCCTTCTGTGTGCTCTTCCCTCTACCCTCGCCATCCCTTGGCCCCCCTGCAAGGTCGTTCCCAAGGACAGCCTGCTGCCAGCATCCCCTGCCTGATTGGCTGATGGGTATTAAAGGGCCAGTACCCCGCGCCAAACACATGGCTCGACTCCAGCTCTGCTACAACACTGTCATGATTCCCACCACTCCTGAGGCTTCTTACTGTACTTGCTTCCCACACATACACACATATAGCAGCTCACATGTGCATTTAGAAGTGAATCCAAAGAGACACTCAGCGAACACAAGATGCTGACAATATATCTGACATACTCACGTTCATGGACTATCCTGTCTGTTAAATCAGGTTGGGGCTGCTTGCTGCACTCTACATGACAGGTCACTTCATCAGAGTGACAAAGGATGCTTGCCTGCAAATACAGCAATGCACACAGGCAGTGAAAAAAAAACACTTGACCCATGCTTACAGACTGCCAGCACCGTCTGAACCAAGCAAACCTTTTCCTTTACGATAAGTGAGCACGACACACTACAAGCTCAGCAGACCTGAAAAACACAAAGCAAACAGCTTCAAAGCTGCTAGAGCAGATAGACAGTCAGCAAAATGGCCACCAGAGTGAACAAATTTAGCAAAATGTGCTGTCTGGAATGGAAGGAGGATTTAAGGGTGACTGATTAAACATAACAAGTACAATTCTGAGAAATTCCTAAAAATTGAGTGCACCACTTAATAGGTTTTACAGAGTCCATCAGTCCCCATCTTAGCTCATCTGCTACTCTGCTGAATAATCATAGTACTCAAAAGCCATTTTCCCTCATCCTAGTGACCTAATTTATAAAGCAATCTGACATTTGGGCATTAGATACAAATGACTACTTAAGTGCTTAAGAATTGTGTCTCATTATGAACAACATTTTTATATGAGAACAACTTGGCCAACCATAGAAATCAAAGTACCTTTAACCTGTACAGTGAAATGACTCCTGGAGATGCACCACTGATGATAAATTCAACCTTGAGTTTGAGCCTGTTTGGACTGTTTAATTGTTAAATTCCCTTTATGGAAGTCTTTCTCTTAGTCTAATATCAGTAGTTTGACATTTTGGGAAATACACTTACTCGCTTTCTTCAGGAGAGTTAGTTGAGATGATTGATATCGCTCTCATATCTGTACTGAAAATATGAAGCTAAAGCCAGCTGCCGGTTAGCTTAGCTTAGTTTAGCTTAGTGCAAAGACTGGAAAGAGAGAGACTACCAGCACCTCAAAAGCTCATTAAATAACACGTTATATCTCGTTGTTTAATCTGTACAAATGCCACATTGTGGTTTTGTCCAAGGCGACTTCCTGGAGTCTTGTTGTAACCGTGAGATTTCCAACCAACCAGCAGAGATAGGCGAATAGGCGTATTTCCCAAAACCGTTTCTTTAAAGCCCCTACACACCTTGGTGCACCCACACAGGTGTCGTCACTCTCCTGTTAGTTATATTACACTCTTTAGGGTGTGACAATTACACCTTTATCATTTGTATTAGTGCGCAGTAGAGTTTGGTGATATCACGTAATACCCTGCCTAGCACCCAACCTCAACTTGAGCAGCCATGGTAACTGAAAACACCTTTGTGGGTGTGCAGGACCTTTAATAAAATGCTCAAAGGATTTTACTCTAAGAAATAAGGTGTTGAAAAGGCAGAGAATGAACACATTTTTTTTAAACATGCACAGTATGTTAGGTGAAAACCTGTGGCAGAGCATTACATTTCATCTATTAGGAAATAATGAAATAATGGACAACTAATATTTTACTAAATAACCTTGAGGATTTTCTCAAATGCTCATTCCTTGGTTGAGAGGCTTCAGTGAAAACAGAGGCCTTGTAGCTTCTTTATTTCTGAAATCACCTGTCGAAATGAGCCATTTTAACTATTGTAAGAATTAACTTACGACATCGAAGTAATTTTCTGCTTACAAGGTACGAATGCTTTTATATAAACTTTATTTAATCAGGTAGAGAAGAGAAACCTGAGAACAAGAAACATTCATAATCAGACAACCACACAACCAGCATACAAAAACAACCACAAGCAACAAAGAACAAGTAAAAACAATTACAAGAGTCATCTTGTATCTATCTTGAGAGTAGTTTGCAGTTCATTCCTTTTAAAAGGTGCATAGTGCCTGAAACTAGTTCTGTCTATATTAGTGTATATAGTATTAGTATTAGTCTATACACATATGGAATATCTAAGGTTACGTTATTGGATCGTATACAATAGTTACAAGAGAGCAGAGATGTAAGGTAGTTAAGCAACTTTAACAGTTTAGCTGCATAGATAAATATCATGAGATGATTATTTATTTTTGTCAGTAAGGAAGTCCATCCAACTGTGTGATACAGAGAGCAGCAATGATTAGTGATAAAACATACTGCACTATGAGAAACAGGGTTTAGTTAAGAAGTAATGATGGGGCAGCGTGACAGTACAGAATATCTCCGTAATCAAGTGCAGGCATCAAAGTTGACTGAACAATAGTTTTAGTGTTAAGGAAAGAGAGACCACCTTTAACTCTATACAGAAAGCCTAGTTTGACTTTCAATTTTTGAGTCAAATATTGAATATAAATCTTGAATGACAGTCTGCTGTCAAACCAGTATTTGTATGACTCAGAAAGAGTGATATGGGCACCATTTAAAGTTTTAATGGCAGAATATTAGCATATTAGAGTTTATGAAGTCTTAATGGAAGTTTTAGTGTGCTTTGAGTGCATGCTGAGAATAAATACCTACTAAAAGGCAGCTATATAAAATGGAAAACACAGGGATGGATGTTTGCCTTCTAATGGCCTTGCAGACTGAGAGACTTCATTAAATGCTCTTTAGTTTTACTTATAAGTCTTTCAATCATTACTATAAAAAGATGTTATATTGAAACCACAGACTTGAGTACAAGAGATCAGCAACTGATGATTTCAGTGAAATGTATCAATAAAACCACCTGAAAGCAATGAATATTTTAACAATCTAATTCACTTAAATCAGAAAACATTTTCGAAAAAGAGTGCAGACAAACAGCAACTTTACATTAGAAGCATGGTGTTCCCAGTTATTTATTTGCTGTTTGCAGAGATAACTCAGACTGGCCTGTGGTAAGTGGTATTATGTAGCTGAGATGTAGGTGGAGTAGTAACAAAAAATAAATAAAAAGAAGACATGGTGTTAAAGGTAGAGTGGAGCAGGGTTTTGCTGCAGTGGCGGTGGTGCTGAAATGACAGCTAACAGACGAGGAGGAGGAGAAGGAGGAGGAGGAGGAGGGGTCAGGGAGGACGGCGGAGAGGAAATGCTGTAGAACCAGGTTTACAGACGTAATGAGAGAGGGGGTGTCGGAAAATGATTTATAATAGTGGCAAGTTGAAGTCATGTGTGCATTTGGGTTGATTCGTCACATGAATTGACAAATAACTCTAATATACTGTATATGTACTGTGTGTCCACCTATGTGTTCACTCAGGTGTGTGAGTGTGTCCTGAGAAAGTTCTGGATGTACAGAGAGCACTCTTTGTGCTTTGTGAAACTTTACCTCTCCTCTACAACAACACGTACCCTTCCTCTCCCTGCTTTATATGTTTCCTCAATTTCAATATTTTCTCTTGGCAGACATTTTGTCATGTCATAGCAGGAAAAGCACAGGTGTAATTAATAACCTGATTAAAGGCTACTTTAGGTGTCCCAGGTGCAGGGCCCTTGTGCTGCGCATGCTGGCTTGCTGGCATGGATTACTAGGACACTCAAATGGCTTGGAGCCATCGTTAATGTTATTAGTAACACCTGCTGCAAGTTTTCCTGCTGTGACATGTTCAAATGTCTGCTGTGAAAAAGGTCTATTTGAATTCAGGGCTGTTGCCAGGATTTTAAAATACTGAGGTCATGAGTCTCTTAATGTGCCCCACAAAGGCACACACACACAAAAGTGATTATTTAGATTTTTCATATTTTATTTATCCATTTAATTGTTAAATTCTATTTTCTGTAAATTTGATTCCCTGACATTAAGGTTGAAATGCTGTTTCCAGCATAAGGAATACAATTCTGGATAAATATTGAATCTGCAGACTCATGGTTAAATTATTGTGGTTGATTAGATGTCCTCTCAGCACTGCGTGGGTGTGTACAGACAGTCCTTGATTGACATCACTCCCTTGTTAGCTTTGTTGCACCTCTCAGTGTGTTTGGTGACCTCAACTTCAACTTGAGCAGAGGCCTAATCACCTAGAATAAGTGAAAACACCTGTGGGGGTGTTCAAGGCCTTGAATTGTGTTTATTTGTTTTTGCTGGCCTAAAACAAGTCAAATTTGAACATAATGAGTCTAAAATACTGGAATCATAAAAGCATATAAAATAGTCATCATGTGTATATTTTTAATTGGAGAATGTTTAAACCCTCCCTCCCCGAAAATAAATAAATAAATTTAGAAAAAAAAAAGAGGACATGACCTCAGTGTCCTCAATGGTAGCTACAGCCCTGTTCAAATTTTGCTTTATTGGCATGATCATAATTAAGTACAGTATTGCCAAAGCAAGTTGCACAAGGTTTACAATCTAAATATAATATTCAGCTATTTTTAGGAAAAAAAGACAAAACATTTTTAGGCACAATACAGTATACTATAAAAAGAATATATATGTTAACATGAAATATAATTGAACAACTTAATGTAATGTCAATGGTGAAATACAAATCAATAAGAGGAAGCAGAGCTCAGTACAGTGTCATGTGTTGTTCCACTTGTTTTTTCCCTTAATCTGTGACTTCTGACATATTTTGTTGCTTTCATTGAACTGTCAGTTCTTTCCCCAAGTATAAATTAATAGATATATTAATAGAACTGATGAATATAAATATTTTTGTCTTTCTTTCTTTCTAGTCGCCAGTCATCTGCCTGTATTTTCACTCCTTCTGCACACATAAATGGATTTTGATTTGAGACAAACCTACATTCCATTATATTGACAGATTCCTGTTTTCCCTTCTGCTTTTTTGCATTCCTTCCTTAGATTTCTGATTACAGACTCTGCCCTACCCCCCATCACCTCCCTTGCCCTTTACCACACATCTACCATTTCATGATAACTGAACCTTCATTGACAGTCCTGTGTCACTCTTTCCACACTAAATCCCAGAGGAATTTTCCACCACCCACCTGCCTCTTTCGACCTTCATCTCTGTCATATATCTTCTCCTCTCGTCCTCTTTCATCCTCCTTAACCCCATCTGCCTTTCCATCATCTATCCCCCGCGATCTCAGCCTTCTCCTCTCTTTGTTCCTGTCGCTCTTTCTCTCCCCCCCTCCCCCTCTTTTCTCTGTATCTGCCTCTTTTTGTCTCTTCTCCCTGTTCTGGACACTGTGAGTGGAACACAGATTATGTCAGACATTTATAAAACCGGATTAGCTGGATCACCTTTACACACACACACACACACACACACACACATTCACATGCATGCACACACACACACAAACCCTAATTTTGACAGTCTATATATAATATGGCCAAAGGTATGTGGACAACCATGTTTACATACTTTTATGTATATTTGTTCTGGGGCTGTTTTTCAGGGTTTGGGCTAAGTCCCAAAATTCCAATAAAGGGGACTCTTAATGCTTTAGCATAAAGTGATCCTAACATTGTAAAGCAAGAGTCTGGGTAAGGTCGTCTCCTTTTTCAACATGGCAATGCTCCCATGCACAAAGCAAGGTCCATAAAGAAATAGTTTCATTGGAATTTGGTGTGGAAAAACTGGACTCTACTGCAAAGAACCTTGACTTTAACGCCATCCGACACCTTCGAGATGAACTGGAATGCCGACTGCCAGCCAGGCCTAATCACCCAACATCAGTGCCCGACCTCATTTTGTGCTTTTGTGGCTGGATGGGATCAAAATCTTGTCAAAAGCCTTCACAGAAGAGTGGAGGCTGTTATAATGCCAATGGGTTTTGGTATGAGTTGTTCAACAATCACATATGAATGTAATGTACAGTTGTCCACATACTTTTGGCCATGTAGTGTGTGTATATATAGATACACTAACACATGCTGCACACGTATTCTATTTTAGTCTCACACATATTTTCCTAAACCATACACACACAACCCATTACACTAAAACCTCATGACATACAATATTCATCTGCAGCTCTGACTCATACACTACACCTTAACATCATACTTTCCGAAATCACTGACTACGCATACTATCACACATGCACAGGGTCCTCTGTCTCTCTTGGCTGAGTCCTGTATGGACAGATACTCTTGAAAACACACAAAACAGCTTCATGTAAATTGCTATGACACAGCAGCACTGTGTACACGAGCAGCATCCACAGAGCCAGAATCAGTTAGAATAACAATAAGGACCAATTTTCTCTCTGTGTCATCTCTCTCTCTGTCTCTTTCTTTCTCCCTCCTATTCTTTCCTCCCTGCATCCCCCTCACCCATCCCTCCATTTCTGACTCAGCAGAACAAGTCGGAGACAAGGTCATCTGACTGCTGTTGCTGTGGAGACCGAGAATTGAGGGATTTTTCCCTCCCCTCCTTTCTTGTACTGCAAGGCGGGGATGCATGGGGGATGGTGGGGGGCAGGAAGCGGTGAGAAACATGAAGGTATGACAGAGGTTAAGAAAGGATACTACTGGCAGCCATTTTGTTTGAGATGAGATTGAAAATAACTTTATTAGCAGCACCACAGTGACAAAGTCCCTCTCATGGGCAGCACTGTGGGCTTCAGGATCAAATTCTATCTAGTAATCCCTATTGTACATTTCACATGGTATACATATCTCAACACTTCTGTGATGCAAGAATTTTGCAAAGCTATTTAAATCAATATGACAGTGAGAGGAAAACAGTCATAGTGTAAACAGTAAGGTGGGTAAATTAATAGAAACAGTTAGACCTACAATAAATATCAAGTTCAAAGACATTTAATGGAATTTTTGTTTATATTTCAGCCTTAACACTGACTATAGATTTAAACCAAGACCCCAAACATTATGAGCTTCAACAGTTTTTACTGAAAGATTATTACATTTCTTTGGTGTTTCTGTTATTTTGTACATCCCTTGTATAGTTTAATTTAACCCTAACATCCCCACATTTTTGGGGGCTGGTCCACATAAATTAAAACAAATTGACCATTTTGTATTGCTAGAATCTTGCGATGAATTTGGAAATAAAGTACTCATTACATTGTTGTACTGTCAAAGTGCTTTGAATTTGGGAAGCCATCACATTTGTAATGTTTCAGCTGGGTACTATACTTTTACAGCAAGGCATTATTTTTGAAAGTGACCACAAGGACTAAAAATACAAGAGTCTAAGCTGTTGATACATCCTGTGCATTACGTGTACTTCTCATAGTATTAGCAGTGAAATTTCTACATAGTGCTAGCCTCTCACAGGCAGAACTGAGGGTGGTAAAAGGTCAACAACCAACATTAATCTGAATTTACATGCAGTAGTCTGCCGTTCATATAAGCTGTGCAAATTGTTCTTTAGAAACCAGCCCTGGGTCAAACAGTAATGAGTGTCAACATTTGCTTTCACATCCTGTTAGTGCTTTATGGGTGGGATTTGCCACACTTTGAACAGAATGTGTACTTGAAACGTTACCCCAGCCAAATGGTAGTTAGTTACAGAGCATATACAAAAACACCAAATAACCACAAACATGATTACTCACTGCTAAATTAAATTTATGCTATTTGTTAGTTGCATTTCAGAGAGCTTACATGTGATAAAACCAATTGCACTACAGCAGCATGTTTGAAGAGAGTTGTAGCTGACTGTCTTCTAACCGGAAGTAACCCCATTCTAATGCTCTGGGGTTTCATGGTGCTGCGTGGTCATCGTCTGGGCCTGCAGCAAGGAAGGCAGTGAGGCATGGCAACAATCTGCTACAGGGACAGCAGGCGTGACTCTCTGCTTTCACTTGCAAATCAGGCATGGCTTTATATGCATGCATGTGAGTTTTAGTGAGCGTATGCAACTCAGTGGCTCTGCGTGTGTGCTCTCGCTGCTGCATCGTCCCTTCAGTGAAAAGCACGGAGGAAAAACGTGACTAAAGGCCTGCAATGGCAACTCACTGCTCCAGCTTCCTCTCGCTCTCACATGTCCTCTGTCTGTTTCTCTTTCACACTGTCTGTCTTTGAATCTCTTTGGCATTGGTACAGAAAAATACCCAATCTGTCCATCTACCCATTTTCTTTCCTGTCCTTGCCCTTGGTATGCCTCCCTCTCTGTCTCTTTTCTGTCATTCCTGTCCCTTTCTCTTCATGACTGTCAGTGTTTAAAGAATGCAGTCTGATTTGTTAGACTAGTTCATTCCTCTCTCAGTGAGCAACTTGCTGCAGCTGTCAACCCCACATGTCAGCAGTAGGCCCTTATAAATATCAAGCAGAGATAGCCTACAGCTCCCCCAGTTATAGTGCTGAAACAAGCCAGGTTTGATGTATGTCAGTATTTTACCTTTACTACTGAGTGCAAGTCTCTCCACATCAGGTAAAGCTGCTGACTCCGCATTGTTAAAACTGTTCACCTGCTGATGCACTGGCAGTCAGGTTGCAGGTTCCTGTCTGCAGCCGGCCATGCCCCTGATGTGCAATGATAGGCTACACTGATGACTGAACTGTGAAGTAATAGGATCAAATATGATTCTCGCTTCACCCTATTTCTTTTTTATCTGCGTTTCTCTCTCACACATACACACACTGTCGTACACACATACACAAACTTTGACTGTATGGCTGTCTCCTCTGTCTGCTGCACCCAGGCCCACTACTGAAGTGACATATGGAGGTGCACAACATGCTCATGACAGGACCAACACGACCGATGAGAGGGTGCTTATCACATGCAATAATGCACACAAATCCACTATTTTATCTTACATAAATACATAACATGATGAACAGACACAACCACGACAACTACAATCTAACCTTGTGCGTCCATTTATACAAAATTTCAGCCTAGAGACTCGCGATGCTGCTGGCTGCAAGCCTCGGAATTCTGCAGTAAAGCAGGAGGGGCAGAATTGGCCTTCTATTGGCCCGCTTGGAAGCTGAGCTAAAACCAATTGGTCAGCGATCCCTTCACCGATGAGACGCTCCGAATTATGATTGGCCAGCTGCGTGAGCGGTGGGCGGGTGTACTTGGGCCCTCCGTTCACTCATTTGCTTGAGGCCGTGCTTCTTCCTTTGGCGGAGCGTTGCGGATAGAGAAGCGGAGTACTGCGGCACCTGGCAGAGCCGCGGAGGGAGATCAAGTGCTGAATAGGTAGCAGTGCGGCTCGTTGGATTCGCCGGTCTTTCGCCGCAAGTATCAGAGAGCAAAGGAAGGAAGCGCATTCCCGCGTGATGCTCCGCTTGAGACCGCAATATTTCATTTGAAAGACGTCTCACGGGGGGGGAAAGATTGTAGCCTAATATTTTTGAAGGTTTGAGAGACCGTTATTTAAGGCTAAGAAAAAGCTTTTGTCAGACCTATTGATAACATCCCTGACGTCGTTTTCCTGTTAATTTTTCATTTAAGCAACCCTGAAAAACTGAGCATATTCTCTTTTATTTTTCAAGGCAAGGCATTTTGATATAATTCATCGTGAGGGGCTGACACCTCTCAAGCCGTGCATCACCTGAGAGGAGAAGAGTGACTGCGCCAACATGGGGGTAAGATTGACGATCCCAACTTTCTAACTGCGTTGTGCCCACCTGAACTGGCCTGAGAAGTGAGAGGTAGCCTGATATATTATTCCTGACGCCGAAGGGCTTCAGACTGAGCCGTGATGTCATTTTTTCCTTTATGGAAATCCCGTTTGTCTGAGTGACATTGACTGTAATGCGGAACCGTGTTTTACCCTGGTCTGCTAGACTGCGACAGATTGATGTGGCCGGTATAGCTTCTGTCTAGTGCAGCGGCATTTAAAGCCTCCCTTTGATTGGACTTTACGCTGGTTTTGACTTTGAATTGAACATTATTGGCTCGCATCCTTTGCTCCGATTCACTCGATCAATTTAAATAGGCCCCTAGAACATGAATGAAAACTGATGCCAGTCTCATAAGAAGATGAGGTCTGTGTGGTTTAGAGGTTGTCAGTGTGTCATATGTATTCCAGATCTCTGATAGGCCTTACTTTGATTATAACCTTGCCAGCCATTGTAGGCCTAATCGGTTTATTCTTACCGAGAGCTCTCGTGTGGGGGAGAGAGAAGGCGGAGGGGAGGAGGGGGCTGCACGTGTTAGAAACCTGTTCTATTCCATCATTTACCTGTAGTTTAAAAAAACGGAATTTTGTTACCTTTGAAGTCACAAACGTAGGACTACATAGTTTTGCTCTATGACGTGATGAATGAACACGGTGTACTTTGACCTCCTTCATTCCCTCGCTGTCCCCCGGCCCCCCCCCATGTCCTCTCCTGCTTTAAACCCCGCTGGCACTGCCCTCTCCCCGGTCTGGTCCCACACAGAAGAAGCATCTGGCGTCGAACCGGGAAGATGCTGAGCCCATCTCGTCCTTACAGTGGACGCTAGCAGCGGAGCATCCTCGGCACACTCCATGACCCATGCGTCATAATGCGGTTACCGGGAATAAGCGCCTCACCAGCTTATTTCCCCTTTAATTTGTGACATAACAGGGACTCGATGATCGCCAACAGTGAACACATTTCCGCTACACACACTGCAGAGAAACGATGCGTTCAGTACACCAGGAACACGGCGATGTGCTCGATAGAGTTAAATTTGTCAGTGTGGCTTCAGAGAGCTCGGATCTGCTGTGAGCATCATTAAACCATTAAAAGCATCTGATCTGTATCCGGTTATCTCGATAAACGTATTAGCCATGCAAATGAATCAGAGGAGGTTTGTGGAAAAACACAGCGACTGCCGATGTGGGCTATTGCGCAATTTCTGCTCCATCACCATCCTGCGGAATGAGTTGTAATGTTTAATCTCCGACCGACGTATGTCCGCTGAATGATGCGGTGTTGTCACGCTGCGGACAGGGGACCATGCGGTTCTGA
The DNA here is from genome assembly GCA_005408345.1 of Macquaria australasica. NCBI lineage: Eukaryota > Metazoa > Chordata > Actinopteri > Centrarchiformes > Percichthyidae > Macquaria > Macquaria australasica. The sequence goes on from SEMN01000124.1 coordinate 736,151, forward strand.
GAGATATCTGCCGCTATAGAGGTGTGTCATCGCAGTGACACCAGCTGATGTGGCCTCCGCAGCATCTGACATTGCTCTGCCGGTAGAGACGTTCAAGATGTAGGATTCGTCGGGGAAGAGAGCCTGCGGTCCATTTAGATGTGAAAGCCAACCCGGCAGCATTAGTGGGCACTGCGTCAAAAGGGATGAGAGTACAAAAAGTGCTTACGCATGTTCTGCTGCTGTTTGGGAGTTTGGTAAAGCAGCGTGAGGGAAAGATGCTGAGTGGAAGTGGTGTGTCATTTCGGAAGATGCCACAGCTCTCCAGAGGTTGCCATTATAAAAGAGAATATGAGCGCCCCTGGCGATCCGTGAAGGTTGTTCCCTTGCCTTTCACTCGCTGCGCGCTAAGGTCACCCTGAAAGGGAACAGGGATGGATAGATGGATGAAGGGATGGAGTTATGGATGGATAAGTGTACTGAGCATCTTGTTATCACGCGTATCACTCTACTACACTTCCTTCTCTCTCTTTCTGTATTTCTTCCGCGAATTTTGATCTGGCGCACTGTGCGATGGCACTACCAGCTGTCCTTTCCCAAGGCCGCAGGGGCCTCGCTTGCGACGTGCCTTCTGCGTCAAACCGGGGGCGGGGCCTCTGGTGTGGAAATTCCCTGTAAAGAGCTGTGATAGGCTGGCACGAGGAGTCACGCAGAAAGGACCGGGTTAAGAGGCAGCAGTGACGCTATAGAGCAAAGCTTGGGCGGCAAAGGGATAGAAATCTAAAGAAATATCTTAGAGGTCTTTTCGCTCATTGTTCTGCTCTCCGCGTTGATGCAGGCAGCTATACATTACAGTCGGTGATGCTGATGAGACTATAGGAGGAACGTAAAGCGAGATGTTGCACACATGGATCGACTGCTGGTTTTCACCTTCAGACACGTGACATTGATGGGGGGAGGGTGCCACTGCTGATAGAGCAAGAGGGACAGAGAGAGAGGGAGGAAGGGCAGATAAGTAGTGACTTGTCTGCAGGTGTAGATAGAGAAAGAGAGAGGGATTTAAAGTGATGGATGAGGCGTATGGAGGGGGAGGGCTGCATGCCTGGCTGTATATCCTGTTACAAGATAATGACCTGAGGCTCACATTACCATGGCTCCTGTTTCCTCTTGCTGTGCCTTGTGGGATTGGTTATCAGGGGGCAGGAGACAGATGGGATAGGGAGAGAAGGGATGTGGTTGGGAAAATGATCTTCATAGGACAATGACTGAAGTGTGGTGTTGGAGAGGTTGGAGAGGTGTGGTGTAAGTGGGCTGGTGCCCCAGGAGAGATGGGGGAATTAAAGAGAGATGAAGGTGTAGTAGTAGCACTGAGGCTTTGTCAGAAGGTCATACAGGCTGGTGACGAGGGGTGTGGTTGAGCTGCTTTGAATGCAGTATGGCTGAGGAGAAGCTATAGTGTTCCCTATAAGACTTACTGATTACCTGTGTCACGATATAAAGGTTTCTAGAACAGCGTGCTCTTTTATATTGGCACTAGTGAGAAGTTAGAAGGTGTTTAGGACGTGTGTGGCCTCTGCAGAGGCCCAGCCCTCAGTTTGGTGCAGAGTGCTGCACATCCCTCCCCACTGCACCTGCTGCCTGACGCTGATAGGCTGCACTGTACCTCAACCGATCTGTCCCACGCGTTGCAGGAACCAATAGAAAAGGACGACCATACAGGATCTGATGCCGCGTGGTCTCTCTGACCGCAAAGCCAGCTGTGATCTTTTGACCCTGTGGCCTGGGGGTCAATTAAGGTCAATATGGTTTCCCTTTGAAATGCTCCTCCATTGTCCCTTTCATGCCTCTTGAGGGTCTCAGATAAATAAATATCCACTGCCATGAGGACAATGTCCTTAGTGAGAATACTGCTGAAGAGTCCATATTTCTCTAGTGCCTCATCAAAAAACCTGGAGTTAGCCTCCTCGCTAGTGTGAGACTAACAGGACAATGCCTGAGCTGTGACTTCAGTAGCAGCTTGTGTAATGCTAATAAAATCTAAAGGTCAGCGCTGTCTCCTTCATACATTGCTTGAAAACAAGATTACAGTAGACATAGTGATTGATAACAGTTTTCCAACATTAACGTGTTGATGGTCTCCCATAATGAGAGCGATTCAGAGGGGTTAGGTTGCCTGACTACAACGACATGACTAATTCAGGGTGTTGTCCTGGAGATGTGTGTATGTTTGTAAAGTGTGTGTGACTGTAAATGTGTGCGTCTTTGTGTGAACGAAAGCACAAAGTGTAACACTGGGCAGCCACAATGGACAAAGGCTTGTTAGAATCAAAAACAGATAATTTTACAACGCCTTGCTGCAGTTGATTTGTATTTTGTTACCATGTAATGCTGCCATTCAGTGAAAAAGTTATTCAAGTAGTTTTAAGATTTACAGTAATTATAGCCCTGAATAGTGGGTGGTGAATGATTTTCCATTCATTAAGACATAGTGAACATAACAGATCCTGGTTTGGAATCACAAAGGGACACAGCACTTGAAAATCTGATATGTAAATGGATATTTGGTTTAGTTGTGCAGTCAGCAGCTGTGTGTATGGATGTGTGTGAATGCACATCTGCACATTTCTGTGTGACCAGCTGTCTGCTGAGGAGTCCTAAGGTGCCTTCTCTCACACCATGGCTAAATGCCGTGTTCGCTACAAGATGAAGAACCAAGATTTACAATGCTAATCTAGACCAGGCCACATTCACACACACGCCAAGACACACAAACTACAGTGCAAGTATATCGCTCAGAGCTCACAGGGGTGGACAGTCCATTGTGTAGAACTAAAGCTACACAGTTACACTATTGTCTCTGTGGGATGAACAGATGAAGATGATGACAGGACGGACAGATGGACAGGAGGGAACAGAGTGGAGGGGGGCAGGAGGGGTTATAACTATAAGATTGGGATTTTCAATTGGGGTTGTGTTTGGTAGCGTTTCTTGCTTTTGTTTATTTTGAGGTTTTGGAGAGAACACAGATTATTTGAGAGCTAAAGAGAGATAATCTCTCTGTCTCTTTGTGTTTATGGGGTTAAGAGATTAAGATTTGTTGTTCTTAGTGCTCTTAAGCGGCCACAATCTTTTTATTGTACATTTATCTATTCACGTATACTATTCCATCGGATCAATCCATGACGTGAACTTGTACATGTAGTGTTTAATTTGAACTGGCACATGGTAGGAACAGAATGTCCCCTCCCTGGGACTGTTGTAGTTACTCTCTGTTTCTTCCAGAAACATTTTATACCATCTTTCCCCTTTCTTCTTCATGTCTGATATCTGGAATCTCCTCCTTTTGAAGTCTGTTCACTTTGTTGAATAGCACACGCCTTCATATCACTCTCAAGGCTGATACAGATAAGTGAAACAAATGTCTCTTTTACAAGGCATTCAAATCCTAATCATCTGTTAAAAGTAACCATCTAATCCATTCATTTACGCAGTACGGTTAGAAGCCATTCACCAAATCATTTGTCTCCTGGACCTAATGATAAATGTGAAGAGTGCATTTATGCATTTGCGTTTCCCGAGAGAGAATGGCAGAGAAAGAAGAGTAGAGAGAGAGAGAGAGAGAGACAAAGAAAGGAAGAAGCGCATTGAGGTAATCCAGTGTAGTAATCAGACTAGCTAATCCCAACAGCTATGTCCCTTGGTCCCTGGCCTGAGCCCCCCCACTGTGTCCCAGAGCCCTGCCATCCTGCTGCAAGAAACAGCAGATGGTCCAATAACCTTGCAAGGTCACACACACACACACACACACACATACACACACACCACATGCATAGTAGCATGTGTACAGATGCAGAAATTGAATTACAAACGAGCACACACTTTCACTATGGAGTACTTAGATGTGTTTATTAAAATTGTGTGTGTTCATACCTTTTTGCACCTTTTTGCATTTTCATAAAGGTGTTTTAAATGTTGTTTAGAGGGGTTATTGTTTTTCCCCTTAATTTAATAATTCATGGAGAGGATAGAGAGGGACAGCAAAGTGTAGTGGAGATCCAGTTTTAATAAACTGAGCCTCAAGGATGCCTTAATAATAATAATAAACATGCAACACACGGCCGTTTATAATAATTTCATTGCGAATGTTATATATATTTTTTCTGTTCAGCTGTACATTCTACAGTCATGGTCATAGTGACAAACACGCAATAAGGCCATGATGTAGCTCTCACGTGTTCAGTGCAGAGGAGCAGACGTGATCCTTGCGTGTAACTGCTCTGTACAAAGAGGAAGTGTAGACTCATATGTAGGTATGACAAACAGTGGGGTGGTTGCAGAATGCAAAAAAAAAAACAAAGAACAAAATGTGGAACCCGTTGGTATTTCTTCCACCTACAGACCACTTCCTCATATCAGTTCCTAACGACAGCATTCTTGCTTTTTGCATTTTGTTTATATATGCACATCGGTTCCGCCTGTTGCAGGAGTCCCTATGCGTGCGATTAAAGGGGAAGGAAAAAAAATGCAGCCCGGCTCCAGTCTAACCCACCATCAGTGGGCATGCCTCGACCCGTTCTCTTTAACATGCTTGACATGGTAGTTCTCTCAGGGGCCAGTCCTAACTTGAACATGTCACTTAGTGGGTACATGAGTAGTATCACTTGATTTCACTCTGCCAGATGCCATGTCTGCCAAAAGTAATTATCTAGAACTACAACAATCTAGTTTTAGTAAGAAGTCCAAATTTGCCTTGAACAGGCCCAGTGCTTGTTCCTCGGAGAAGATACATTATTAACTGCCACCCTACATTTTGGGAAGATTTTGTCAAGCTCTATCCTTCTCAGAACTGTCTGACTATAGGTTTTAAGTTGTGTCTTATCATTGTGTCCAATCATATTATTTCACAATCACTAGGTCTCTCTCTCTCATTCACTCCCTCGCTCTCTCTGCCGCAATGCGTGTAGACGCTGCACATACAGACTGTAGCCAACACAGTGACTCACCTCTGCTCACTCAGACACACACACAAACACGCACCAATTCCATGAATCAATTACCTGTTTGTGTTATACAGCAGTGAATACAGTGTCCAGTTACAGATGCATCAATTATTACTCATCCCGGATCACATCATGGGATTCTAGGAGTACTGCTGAGCCTCGTCGCCATGCCAATGGCTGATCCGGTCACCATGGTTACTTGCCCTCCAAACACACTCACTCGTCAGAGTTGTTCACATGAGGACAAAATGCAAGGTTTAGTTTGGTTATCCAGAGCAGGCCTGAGGAATAATTTATGATCAAATCAAACACACAACCAGATACATTAAGCATTGGCCTTATTGAATTATTGATATTTTAAGCAGATTTTTATAAGCCAATATGTAACTGGATGTGCGTGATTACGCTATGTAATCCATAGAGGGGAATCCAATGTTTCCTGATGATGTCAAATATGTGTCTGTCCATCAGTCTGTTCGTCTGTGTGCTTGTGGGAGAGCAGGCATCTGTAATTCCAGCCACGAGTCTCTGTTTCCGTCCTCAGAACAGAGGGGGCTCATTATATTACCCCGAGCTGTGTGAGACAGCTGGACACCCACACAGACGCACACAGGCAGGCACACTGGGATGTTTTCTGCAAATGAAAAGATACTCAGATTGTATATGTAAACAATATGGACGTCATCTTTCTCTGTTGAATAATTAAACAATCAAATGGAGATAACAGAGACAGATATACATACAGATGAGTAACAACCAACTACAATAATAACAGATTTAAAGATAGACAGACAGTTTGAAGGCCTTTACTTGTTTCTTGTTTTTGCAAAAATGTTAGCAACATACCATCTTATCAGGTAGCAGGGTGTGTATGGAGGGGGGACAGGAGAGAATTAATGACTGAACGGCAAACACACTGACACACACAAAGCACTTAACATACTCAAAATACTGTAAACACAGACCAAAGATAAATCAGCAACCTTTTCTCTGTGAGTCATGCTGATAACTACTCATTCATATCCACAAACGTGTATACACTTAAGGACAAACATGGACATCCAGAGTGAGAATATAATCTAGTAGCATATGAGAACACATACACAAAATCACACACACACACACACACACACACACACACACACACACACACCATAAATGAAGTTGTGCAATCTATTAGAGTGGGGTCACTGTGGGTCAAACACTGACACAGAGCCAACAGACAAAGACTGCTGGTCAATATCTAATTAGAAGCATGAGAGAAGGGTGACAACAGCTCTTCTCTCTTTCACTCTCAATCCCTTTCTCCACCTGCCTCTCTCGCTCTTTATCTGTCCCCGCTTCTCACCTCCCACTGGTGTCTCCCTTTCCATGTGTCCAATCCTTTCTGTCATCCACCCCCTTCACGTCCATCTCCCCGTGTCTCTACTTTTCACCACATATCGCTTTGCTTGGCACTCCTCTCCACCTCCCTACCACCCACTTCTATTGTTTATTGTCTGTCTGTGTGTGTGTGAGATAAGGAGACAGAGAAACCTGCGAGTGTCTATACTTATATTATCAATTATCAAGAGCAGGTGCGCTGTTGAGCTGACAATGCTCCCTAAATGTGTATTTGCAGCGTTCCTCGTTGTCTAAGGAAAAACTAGCCACAACAACAATATTATACCTACAAACTCATAATTACACAGCTGCCAGTCTGTCATCTTTGAGATTATGGTGCCTATCTGACACCTGATTAGAAGGTAAATCTGTAACTTTCCATGTTATTCAACACTTTTTATCTCTAAATCGAGATATGAAGCCGTCATTCATTCAGTTAATCTGCAATGAATAATACATACATGTAATACATACATGTATGTGCCGACACACCACCACACACCCTCTTTCTCAATCACAGACACACACGCACACACACACACACACACACACTGGGTCCGTCTCAGAGGGGATATGCAGCAGTACTTTTCCAGTGCATCAGTTTCGGCTTTATGCAGCCTCTGCCTCACAAGGCCTGCCTGATCTTGCTGCGGCAAGAGATTTGCTCACCTGCTCTTTTGTTGCAGAACTCTGCATGTGTATGTGTGTTTGCATGAGTGTGTGTGTGTGTGTGTGTGTGTCTGTGTGTGTGTATTTGCAGTCAGGTCAAACAGCTCCTTCCCATTGACATTCTAGTCTCTGCCTGTCGTGCTTGAACGAATGGTTTCATTGTTTGCTTTGAATTGAGAAGCGGTTGTTGAGCAGCTAGCGCTCCACTATTAAGTGAGTGAGTGAGAGTTGTCATCCACAAGACTTTTCTTATTTTTAATTTTTTTATGACGACAAACCAGAAACACAGGTCTTTGTTACCACATACAAATTCAATATGTAAAGGCAAGATTTCACAAGAGTTTCACACAACAGTAGTACAATTACAGCTCAGGTGGGAAATGCAGTGTTTTCTTTACCTTTGGCAGTCACATTTTGTCACACTGCAGGTATGTGTGTTTTGGTGTGGTTTAGTTGTTTGAGTTTGTCAATCGAGACGTGTGGAGGACTTGGGATCTCAATCCATACTTCCTCACTGGTGCCTTTGTAAATATGTGCGTTTGGTTAGTGAATTTTAACCGATAAAGTAAACATACTTTTAAGCATTATGTTAAAGGGCAGATCAGTTTGCTTCTTTGTAGTTCATATCTGTATTATAATATCTGATGCAAACAAAGTAGTCAGGCAGCAGATACTTTTACATTTTGTACTCTTGAAAATGTTACTACTTGGTTGTACCACTAGAGGGTGCTTACTTTATTTCAGTGAATTTCAGCACACAGTTGGTTTTTGATTTCCTGTGAAGAAACACACAGCCAGTACTTCTCATATAATTTATCAATGAAAATTAACCTCACCTTCTGATCTTTTGACACGCCTAGCTTAATCTTAAATTAAGAGGATTGTTGCCATTGATCACTTGATAGGTATAGATGTTTCTGTCTGATTCAGGGTAGACGGTGTGGCTTCCATATCAGCTGAACTCTGATATGTTACTCTGTCATGCTTGCAAACCCCTGCTTTGAGTCATCAGTGTATATCTGACTATATTGATCTTCCACCAAGGGCAGTTTCCTTGATCTGACCCACTCACACCTCCTGGGAGGGATTCTTGCCTCTCCATGTCACCTCTGACCTTTGATGAGGGACATTTGTATTGATGCGGCCCAGCAGTCAGGCTGCTCTCCGTCCAGGCAGCAAGCTAGAGTTACAGTTATAGACCTAGAAGGACTAGAATGTGCAGTGCTGGAGAAAATCTGGGTTATTAATAGTCCACTCACGTCTAGTTTAACAACATAAGCCAATTTCTGAGGGGACAGTTATAGTAAGGAGGGTACCTGGAACTACAGGCAGTGCAGTAAAGCAGGCGGGATAGGACAAGGACATTTGATGTATCTGTGTGCGTATATGCATGTACTTCTGACTTCATTTTATAGTAATCTTGACATCAAGGTGTCTCTGATGTATCTGGTTTAATAGTGTAGAACATATTAGAATCTAATCAGAAAGGCTTTAATGAGTTTAAACTCTGTTTGTCTGCTAGTCTGCTAGATAAATGAAAAAGACCAGGAAGTGATTGGTTACAGATTAAGCCATTTCCTTGCACTTGATTATGTTTTGATGTGTCCACCAGGCTGTTGTGGACATCAGAGCGAGAATTATTTGATCAATGGAGATCAAATGGATATGGCAGAGCAGACAGCAGGCCTGTGCTTTAATGTGTGGTGACAGTGCACTCATGATGTAGATGTTTTTGCTCAGATAAAAACAGCGCTACCAGGGTAATGCATTTAGCTTTCACGTCTTCAATAATTCTTGTGATAACAGGTTTTCATATGAATGCTCTTCATCTAACATCCTCCTCATAAACTGAGAATAACTGACATTATTACTTTCTGAGACATACAGGCTACCTCACAAGGCCACTTCACAAGGATACAACATTATTTACTGTATAGTAAAAGAGAGAAACCTCAAGGGCAATTTGATAAAGCTCACTGGCTTTATTTCTGTTGCAGGAAAATACTGTTAGAATGCCAGGCAAGACATTTCTCTGAACAATTAAAGCATTTCATGACAAAGTATAGTCTTAAGTTAATATAATGTACATGTATAAGCCAAGAGAACAGTTAAGATTATTCACAAAGGCGAACAGGCTACTATCTCCTTAATCTAGTCCGAAGGCATGTATAAAACATGTGTGTGTGTCTGTAGTATGGGCGGTCAGACAGTTACCGCGTTGCCACCACACAGGACAAAGATGACCGATCCCCCAAGAAGAAGAAGGGGGCAACCAAGGACATGGATGACCTGAAGAAGGAAGTGCCCATTGTAAGTAAAACCTTCTTGTGGAACTGAATGTGGGCATAAAGTATGTTTGAGGCCAATTCACTTTTGATGCTGCAGGTCAAAAGGTGATTCATTTGACACATAAAATTCCCTAATTATTTCAAAAGATTTATATACTATGTATGCATTTTAGCATGTGAGTAAATGACTTTCAACTTTTAAAGAACATCCTCTTGGAGCTTATAGTAAATGAAAGTGAATTAAGACCAACTCTGTTGGAGAGAAGGGAAATGTTTCTCATACAGGCCAAAAACAAATACTTTTGCTGGTAAGAGGGGTGATTTGTTATCAGGAGGTCATCACTTTGATTCCACATCCCAGCACAAGACACAGACACCTGGGTCGCCATATCTGGCTGCCATGATACTCTCAGGTGACCTGCATGCATGGAGAAAATTTCTAATTACCTTATATGCCATTTAGTTATTGGATGTGCTGAAGAAAAGCTCAAAACTCTTTTTCATCGCATGTTAGTGTAATTCTGTGACTACTTTCTACAATTTTTATTTGCATGCAAAAAATGGCAACTACTGAACATGCTGAACTACGCAGAGTACTGATTATCTCTGTATCTTTTTTTTTCCCAGACGGAACATAAAATGTCCGTAGAGGAAGTATGCAGGAAATTCCAGACTGACATTGTCCAGGTGAGTTGATGATATTGCGATCTCTCAGTATGTGCAGCTTTGGTTTGAGACTGGTTTTCCAGTTGGCCACTAGGTGGCATGAGGGTACTTCTATTGATTTATTACAGTTTTTGATAATTGCCTATCCAACCCATCAGTCCCCTAGACTCTAAAGTCATACTTAAGAAATATGAGAATGTGTTATTGTTGGCTTTGCATCAGTGCAGACTTCCCTTTCTCTGCTAACTCCACATCCCACTTCCTCTGTTTTCCCTCCAGGGACTGACCAATGCCAAGGCAGCAGAATTTCTGATCAGGGATGGTCCCAATGCTCTCACCCCTCCTCCCACCACCCCGGAGTGGGTCAAGTTCTGTCGCCAGCTGTTTGGTGGATTCTCCATCCTGCTGTGGATCGGTGCCATCCTCTGCTTCCTGGCCTACGCCATCCAGGCAGCCACTGAGGACGATCCTGCAGGAGATAATGTGAGTAATCCACACACACATACACATGAACAGTCACACAGATTTTGTACATACATATTCACATCTGCCCCATCTACACCTCATTAACACATCCGTCACACTTCTGACTCTGAAGTGCAGACATAAATAACACCTCGGCAAAGCAATTTTAGCATCACACATACTGTACCCAGTGCCTTCCCACAGCCCACACTCACATATGCTTGACTTTGTCTCTCTGTCTCTCTCTCTCTAGTTGTACTTAGGTATTGTGCTCACAGCTGTCGTCATCATTACTGGTTGCTTCTCATACTTTCAAGAGGCCAAGAGCTCCAAAATCATGGAGTCTTTCAAGAACATGGTGCCTCAGGTAAATAAACCAACTTATGCTTGAACACTTATTTTGATTCCCTCTGGGAAAGTGACACTGGCCATATGGCATTGAAAGTGAATATTTTTAGGATTTTTGGAAACAACTGGCAGACACCAGAAATTATTGGTCGTAAATACCCAGTTAATGTGACTTTATGTACATGGACACTGGGAAGCAGAAACACCATTGCCTCTTTTCATGTAAGTCTTCACACTTTACCTCTTTGCTTGCCACTGAGATAGAGGGTAAATACTGTATATTGCAAAAGAAGGTGGCACAGCTGTTGGTCTGCAAATAGTTATGCATACTGTGTGTTTTTGGTTGCATTCAATTGATCAATCCTTTTTTAACGGTATGTTTAGTCAGAGAGTTCTTTTCACATGAAGGGATGGGTCTTCGCTTTCTGCTGTGACTCCCCATATTCTGAGAGACCATGTTTCTCTAAATAATGTCCAATGCGAGTGTGTTTGTCTATTTTCTAACCATCACTGATACCTCCCTGCAGCAAGCGTTGGTGATCCGTGAGGGTGAGAAGGTACAGATCAACGCTGAAGAAGTGGTGGCCGGAGATCTGATTGAAGTGAAGGGAGGAGACAGGATCCCTGCTGACATCAGGGTGGTTTCTGCTCATGGCTGCAAGGTACACACACACACACAGACACACACACACACACACACATACACGTCTTGTTTCTTGTCGTATGCAACTACATGTTTTACTTTTTCTGTTTCCCATTAGGTTGATAACTCCTCACTAACAGGCGAGTCAGAACCTCAGAGCAGGTCACCTGACTGCACCCATGACAACCCCTTGGAGACCCGAAACATTGCTTTTTTCTCCACCAACTGTGTGGAAGGTATGGTCACCATGACAGTAGTATTATACACTGTTATTAACTTGTGTGCATGTGGTTGGATTTTCTTTGCTCTTAGACTAAAATGTAATACATAATTGTGATTTTAACTGAGAAAATGTATTTGTAGGACTAATCACACAGGTACAAATGATATTTTACAACATTTTATTTCTGTTCTTTTTCCCAAACCAGGCACAGCGCGTGGCCTTGTTATCTGCACTGGAGACCGAACAGTCATGGGTCGCATTGCTACTCTGACCTCTGGCCTGGAGACCGGCAAAACCCCCATCGCCAAAGAGATCGAGCATTTCATCCAAATCATCACAGGCGTGGCCGTCTTCCTGGGTGTCACGTTTTTTATCCTCGCCATCATCCTGGGTTACAGCTGGCTGGAGGCTGTCATCTTCCTCATTGGTATCATTGTGGCTAACGTGCCTGAAGGGCTGCTGGCCACAGTCACTGTAAGTGGACACATCATTAGATACTTGGCCCTTGTCACTTGCTCCTGAATTAGCATACTTTGGTATCATATGGTGACTTTTTTTTGCATTCTGCTGTTGTTGCTCAACAACTCTTTTCTTTTGGACATATAACGTTTTCTTCTTTTTATTTCTTTCTTTTATGTTTGTTTAAATGTAGTTAAGTGGTTTACTGTAAGTATTGCGTAGCTTTGATGCTATTTTTATTGTACTTCGCTTTCATTTTGAAAGATGCTATAAAAATTTACTTGGTTGCTTCTTTGTACTGTGAGCTCACTTTATTTAGCGTCAAGAAACAGAGAAATTCTGTTTCTGGAGTTTCAAAGTTACAGAGAACACAATGATAATTAACATCATAACTGTATTTGTTTGCAGGTATGTCTGACCCTGACTGCCAAACGTATGGCTAAGAAGAACTGCCTGGTGAAGAACTTGGAAGCTGTGGAAACGCTGGGCTCCACCTCCACCATCTGCTCTGACAAGACAGGCACCCTGACCCAGAACAGGATGACTGTGGCCCACATGTGGTTTGACAACCAGATCCACGAGGCCGACACCACCGAGGACCAGTCTGGTTAGTGAGGAGAGGGCATACAGACACCACTGATTAAATATGTTACCACTGTAATAGGGATAAATGATTACTATAAATCATGATGGTTAATAATATAATATAATATTTCTTCTGCAGGTGCCGCTTTTGACAAGAGCTCAGTGACATGGCTGTCTCTGGCTCGCGTCGCTGGTCTGTGTAACCGCGCTCAGTTCAAAGCAGGACAAGACTCATTGCCCATCCTGAAGCGTGACGTGGCCGGCGATGCCTCAGAGTCCGCCCTGCTGAAGTGTATCGAGTTGTCGTGTGGCTCAGTCAGGGCGATGAGGGATAGGAACAAGAAGGTGGCTGAGATCCCATTTAACTCCACTAACAAATACCAAGTAAGTAACAGGTTGGATTATAGCTGTGTACACAAGATGAAAACCATATATGCACAAACACCCTATTTGCTATATCAAATTAATTTTCATTTCTGTCCTCCTCCTCCTTTAGCTCTCAGTGCATGAGACAGAGGATCCCAATGACAACCGCTACCTGCTTGTGATGAAGGGAGCCCCTGAGAGGATCCTGGACCGTTGCTCCACCATCCTGGTTCAGGGCAAGGAGCAACCTATGGACGAGGAGTTGAAGGAAGCTTTCCAGAATGCCTACATGGAGCTGGGAGGACTGGGAGAGAGAGTACTTGGTAAGGATAGATAGAACTGGAGAAAGGTTAAGATGGATGGTCAGTATTACCATGACCTGAGGTTCAAAAGGAGAAAATAGGGATTTTATATAGGCACAAGAAATTGGAAAATGTCTTTTCCACTTTGTTTAGTAATTCATCATACCATAAGACATTTACAAAAACATTCCATTCATTTTACTTTCTGAGAAAACATTATTTTTTAGTCGTTACTTAAAAGCTTATTTGACCTATACCCTTCTAGTGCCACTACTGTCCTCTGAAAACCATGTATCTCCAAAACGTCAACTCTTCATTGGCTAAGGAAAACGGCTCTGGTTTCAGCTTTGTGACATGTTGTTTAATGGGTTTTTAAATAGTTTCTGTAACATAAGAGGTTGAACAATTTTCTCAACCAAAAGAGAAACATCTTTCAGGATGAAACATTTAAAATCACTCAAATCAAATTTGGAAATACGTGGTTTTCATTGGTATGTCAAATAGTGGTGTACTTTAATTAGCTCAACAACCCCATACTTGCATTTGAGGTGACTGCAATTAATTAATTTCGACAAATCCCAGAATTTGCGACAGCTCACTATCATTCGCAAAGCTTTTTTGTTTTTTTACTTAAGAGCTGTTGAATTATTAAAACAAGGCACTATTGAAATATAGATGGAAGTCAGAAGTAGGGATAGGGATAGAAGATCTGGGTTGAGTCTTAGACATTCTTGGACATCACAAATCAAACACTACATCACGCACTTCTTTTCCCTCCAGGTTTCTGCCACATGCTGCTGCCAGAAGACCAGTATCCCAAGGGCTTTGCCTTTGACACAGAAGATGTCAACTTCCAAACAGACAACCTTTGCTTTGTTGGCCTCATGTCCATGATCGATCCTCCACGTGCTGCTGTGCCTGATGCTGTTGGCAAATGCCGATCTGCTGGTATCAAGGTGAGCTTCTTTAACACGCCTAATATATGATCTCTTTATTCCTTACAGTGTTTTATAATAAGGTTCGGCTTCAAAGTGCCTTTAAGATCATGTGATGAAATGTTACTTTTGTTACTCTTGTTTTAGGTCATTATGGTCACTGGAGATCACCCAATCACAGCCAAGGCCATTGCCAAGGGAGTGGGCATCATCTCAGAGGGCAACGAAACAGTGGAGGACATTGCAGCTCGTCTCAATATACCTGTCAGCCAGGTCAACCCCAGGTAAAGACTCTTCACAGAAAAACAAGCATGCAGTCATACAAATTATGGTCAATTATGAGACCCGCATCAATGTTTCAATGTGTGTTTTCAGGGATGCCAAGGCGTGTGTGATCCACGGTACAGACCTAAAAGATCTATCACAGGATCAGATGGACGACATCCTGAGGAATCACACAGAGATTGTCTTTGCCAGGACCTCCCCACAACAGAAGCTCATCATTGTAGAGGGCTGCCAGAGACTGGTTCGAGCATTTTGAGATTGTTTTAATAAAATGTTTGGTATGAATAGGCTTGAATAGAAGACAATGTTTTTTTTTCTTCTGAAAAAAAACCCCCCTAGACATTCAAGTATCAGTATACTTTCACAACAGCAGATGGCGCTAGTTATCTGTTGAATGAGGATTCCTTGACTGATACATACTGTGAGATGGTTAGATTGTATTTGAAATACCAAAAGGATTTAGTTTCATTTGATTCAAATTAAATTCAATCATTTTAAATTTTGATTACATTTTATTGTCATTTAAATGTGAGTTTCATTAAAAAAATAATAATAATAAATAAATAAAAAAAATAAAATAAAAATAAAAATAAAATAAATATATATATATGTAGATGAGGGATAAACTCATCCTATATAACCTCATCCCTCTTTCTTCTCTCCTAGGGTGCCATTGTAGCTGTGACAGGTGATGGTGTGAATGACTCCCCTGCGCTGAAAAAGGCCGACATTGGTGTTGCCATGGGAATCTCAGGCTCAGATGTGTCCAAACAGGCTGCAGACATGATCTTGTTGGATGACAACTTTGCCTCTATTGTCACAGGAGTGGAAGAAGGTGAGAAGACCCAAAGGACAAAACCAGAAGAGAACATTTAAAGCAATGAAGAAAAAATATGTAGAAGGAGGAGGATGGAAAATAAGATTTATGCTAAACTAAGGCAAAAATGTTTCTGCAGATTAACCAAAAGAAATATTCTGACACAAAATCAGAGTTGAGGTTCTAGAAAATGTGATCCATGATCAATGTCAGGTCTAACTTTGTAGTTTTTTTGCCACAAGAGCCAAACAGTAGGACTTAGTACGTGATGTGACCTGTCTGCTTTTCTCCCTTCAGGCCGTTTGATCTTTGATAATCTTAAGAAATCCATTGCCTACACCCTGACCAGCAACATCCCAGAGATCACCCCCTTCCTGTTTTTTATCATTGTCAACATTCCCCTGCCACTGGGAACCATCACCATCCTCTGTATTGACCTGGGAACTGACATGGTGAGAGTTGATCAAACACTCGTTGTCTTTTATGACAACTACAGCTTCACGCTCGCCGAATACAGCTCCTGTTGATATGACGCGTCACGCTGTACTAAAAGTTCACATTTCTTCCTCTTCGCTCAGGTGCCAGCTATCTCACTGGCTTATGAAACAGCCGAGAGCGACATCATGAAGCGTCAGCCCAGGAACCCATTCAGGGACAAGCTGGTGAATGAGAGGCTTATCAGCATTGCCTATGGACAAATTGGTAGGTGAAATGAAGATTGCTACCGCTGATCCTAGGCTGTGAATTGTATTTGATCTGGATTGAAGTTTGATCTTGGTTGCCTGAAAGTAATTTTGTGCTAAAATCAACTTTATCCCTCTTTGCTGTTCTCAAACAACAACAGACGGATTATCTTTGGACCTATCTGCAATGTTTTTGGGAAAACTAGATTAAGGAAGTTAGAAAACTTAAAAATCTGTAACTTAATCTCTCTATCTGTATGTTTTCCTCAGGTATGATCCAGGCTCTGGGAGGCTTCTTCTCCTACTTTGTCATCTTGGCTGAAAATGGTTTCCTGCCCAATCATCTAGTAGGCATCAGGCTCAACTGGGATGACCGCTCTGTCAACGACCTGGAAGACAGCTATGGGCAGCAGTGGGTAAGTGTGTAGTTTTTGTGCGTTTAAGTGAACTTGTAGGTGTGTTTTAAGGTTTTGTTACTTTATCTTACCGCCTGTCTGTCCTCTCCTGCCCTCAGACATATGAACAGAGGAAGATTGTGGAGTTCACATGCCACACCGCCTTCTTTGTCAGTATTGTAGTAGTGCAGTGGGCTGATGTCATCATCTGCAAGACCAGGCGTAACTCTGTGTTCCAGCAGGGCATGAGGTGAGTCCAACAGCTGTACAGTGATACCAATATACTTACACGTGTCCTTTCAGTTGACACACATCTTAGCACTTAATGTAACTTTTTTTGCCAATAATCATTAGCATAAAATGATGTAAATTAGGGTGACACATATCTCAATTTCTGCATCATCACGTCTTCAATATTTGTTGTGTTTCTTAACCAAGGAACAAGATCTTGATCTTCGGCCTGTTTGAAGAGACAGCCCTGGCTGCCTTCCTGTCCTACTGCCCAGGCATGGATGTGGCACTCAGGATGTATCCTCTAAAGTGAGTGCCATTACTACATGTATCACAGGGATACACATGCAGTCACTCTGATATCAAGACATATGGTGTTATCTGATTTCTTGATTGTTTTTAATCCGTGTGGTTCTCTTGTCTTGCCCACAGACCTACCTGGTGGTTTTGTGCATTCCCCTATAGTTTTCTCATCTTTGTTTATGATGAAGTCCGAAAACTTCTCATCCGCCGGAACCCTGGAGGTTAGTGTATTTTTCTCTCAATAAGCACGTTACCCCTTAAACCAAAGTTTCTTTAAAGAAATAGCGCGACAACAACATGTTGTGGTCTTACGGGGGTAATGTGCTGGACTTTTTCTTGGGTATGGTGCTGTAACTTCCTGGAGTCTCGGCTGGTTGCCTGGCAAACTCACAGCGACAACAAGACTTGAGGAAGTCACTGCAAACAACCAAGAAATTGTCCAGCACATAAACCCCTGTAAACCCACAACATGTCGTTTTTACACTTTTTGTACAGATTAGACAAACTACATATAACGTGTTAATTAGTGAGCTTTAGAGGTGCTGGTAGGCAGATTTTGTTACATTCGGACAGAGCCAGGCTAGCTGTTTCCCCCTGTTTCCAGTCTTTATTCTGTGCTAAGCTAACTGACTGATATTGACAGATAAACTGATATTTACCGTATAGACATGAGAGTGATTTCAGTCTTTTCATCTAACTCTCTGCGAGAAAGCAAATAAACGTATTTCCCAAAATGGAAAATGGAAAATCTTCATAAAATACTGAAAACACTGTTAAATTAACCATGAACTTTTCCTTTGTGCTTTCTCTCATTTGCAATCCAGGTTGGGTGGAAAAGGAGACATACTATTGATCGATGGAGCATCTTTGCTCAAACCCCCTACATCTTCCACTTATTTCTCCCCCCTGTCACTCCATCCCTGGCAAGACACACCTCCAGGTGCCCCGCCCCCTTAAAGACAAAAACCGCTTTGAAGCAATTTTCATCACAACTGCCCCAAAGATTAAAAACAGCAAAAGCACCTTTACAACTTTCTACATTGACCCGCCCCCCTTTCTCCCCATCTCCTATGATACTCTTTGCATGTGTTCTCTCACTGCTGTGTACATAAACCAATATATCTACCAAACGGCAGCTGCATATTGTGTATGTAGATTTGAATGAGCTAAGGATACAAAGGGAGTGTCTATGCTCTGCAAAAAAGGGCCATCCAGCTCCTTCCCTGTCCCTGTCCTTCCCTTGCTCTCTGCCCCTCGTCTTTCTCTATACCTTCGTTCCTCTCTCTTTTCCCTCCTCGCGAACCCTTTGCTTGTCCTCCAATCACACACAGATATAAAGATTACACAGTGAGATCCCACCGCCGACACCACTTCGACTGCCACCTCTCGCCTCCGCCTCCTGTCTGTGGAGGACCAGCGGAGTGGTCATCTCCCTGTCGTTCTCCCTGCGTCCATTTTCCTTCTCTTCCGTTCTCGACGGCCACAGTGTTGTTGTTTTTTAATATGTGGGGTACGGGGGGGTTTCAATGATTTTACTTGTCTTTTTTATTTCTAAGATGAGAGGGGGGGTTATGTGAGAGCTGCTTTTCCTCATTTAGGCCTAACAAAGCACACCCCATGGCGTCCTGTCCCTCCTCTCTCCCCCTCTGTCTCTCACACCCCTCCCCTCCCTCCTGCCCCGTTTGTCTCTGTTTGTGTGCACTGTGTGAACCATTGTCCTTGTTAATAACTATTACAGTACACCCCCCCAAGTTGGTAAATACAATTCAATCTTTCTGTGTGCTCTAGGAAATCTATATAATTCTATACTGAATTTAAATGAAACAATAAAAAAACACGTTGAAAAACAGCTCAAGAGAGACATTCATGAAGAAGAACATCAACAATATTGGTGAGATAGGAAAAAGCAAGAGATATGTGTCTCTCTTTTTGTTTTTTTGTTTGGTTTCAGTTATTTTTGCTGGTTTTTCAGGAGGCTACTCTAAAACTGTAACAGCAGAACAGGGTTTTAGGTTGTGTTTTTACCAAAAGACACAAAGACACCAACCATGGCTTTCAGGTTCCTGTCACCGCAGTTGTGCCGGTATGATGTGGTGCAGTGTGCTGTGATGTGGTGAGTGGTGATGATGAGTCCACATGCCTGGGGTCTTTTACCGGATTGGGTCCAGCTCTGGTTCAGTCCAGGTCCCGGTATAGCCCGGTCTGGCCTGGGTCTGTGTGCATGTATGTGTTGGAGACCAGTGAAGGGCCAGCGGTCCCAGGCTGGGTCTATCTCAGATGGCTGCAAGAGTTGAAATTCAAGAAGAAAAAAAAATACACAACTAGTAGAACGTGTGTCAAATAAATGAAACCAACACCAATAAAACATCTAGAACATTTAATACAATCTAGACCTGTCTGTGTGTCTTTCTGTCTCTGTTTTTACTCGAGGAAAACTACACTCTAATTTATTAGAGAATACAATCATTTATTTTATATCTCTCAGTTTTTGTCTTTCTTTTCTGCTCTTTCTTAAAAATGGCTTATAATATTCATCACTCATCATGGTTGCATATTATGAAAAAATGTAAGAAATTTTATTGCCATTTCTTACAATAGACCTGCAACAAATACTGCCTCAATGAAGCCTGTTACATGTTCCATTTTTGTTAAGACCGCACGAAAGAGGTGTTGATTCATCCCTATGGTAAAATTGAATGTATCATATTGCGTTAGGCCTTATTACTGTCAATTGTAAGGTTTTAATGATATTACCCTCTCACTCTATGCATATGGGATAGCTTCCAGCGTGAAGTGAAACCTCAAATATGAGATTAAACTATGTGACATTATTTCATCACACTTCTGAATTGATGCACGACACATGATTTCAGTCCCAAGTGGTGTACAGTGCAGCAGAAATGAGAAAGTAGAAATATGAGGATGGGATGCCACCTAGTGTTGTGAATTCATATGCACTTCAACCTGCATGCTGCATAATGCTAAACTGCCATAGGAGGAAGAGTTGGCAGCAGCCCAGGGTAATGCACCAAACCAGTCTGTAAATGTGTCAGCCTTGTCTGACATCAGCATTGATGAGCTACATGATGAGAATCACTGTCAGCAGGAGAGTCTTACGCAGGGAACAATGTCCTACTATTTCCCAAAAGTCATATTTCAAGACAATAAGAAATCAGAAACAGTACATGAATGATGTGTTCAGGAAGGAATAGCAACTGTTGTGATTAATAAAAGTTGTTATTACCAAAAGGTTACATTCCAGCAAATAAAGCAAGGCAGTATATCTTTAATCTTAAGGGAACAGACCATACTCGTGCTACCTCTCTGTGCCACAAGGGTCATCTATTTTAAATGAACCTCTTATTGCCCACCTAGTTACACAAATCAAATAAATTATACACAACAAACAGCTCTATAATGTGAATGATTGGGTGGTCTGAGAAGTCACTTTGCCACATCCTGTGAAAATGTAGGACGTGTCCCTTTGAGTGAGAGACACAAAAACTTTCTGGCACCGCCCGACCACTGTCCAATGACAAATGCAGTGTCTCCCGCTCATACACACACACGGACACACATGCACACCCACTTTCTGTCACTCTCACTGACAAACGCACTCACACTCTCTCCCTCTCTCTAATTTCCCCTGTGTCTCTGCAGTGAGCTCACTGCAGTGCGACTCTCCTCTCTCCCACTCTCCCCCCTCGCCACCCTCCGTATAATAGAATATCGATCGCTCGCCTTTGCCGCAGTGTGTAAGCGAGTGTGTCTGTGGACGAGTGTGTGTCTGACTGGGGCCCTCCAAGGTCATTGCCATGGCAACCTGAGCATGGGGTCCTATTGCTGCGCTGTCACAGAGCACAGGTCATAGGGGTCACATCAAGAGGGGGACCATAGGGGGACAAGAGGGGGTTGGTGAGTGCTGCGGTGTTTGGTGTACTAGAGATAGAGTAGAGGAGCCACGAGGGTTGGAACTGTCCTATTCCACTGTGTTTTCAGACTGGACCAGAATAATGAGAAAATGTATAGAAGTGCTAAGGGCCACTGAGTTCACAACTCCTGCCACAGATGCACAAACAGGAGTCAACTGTAGTTTAATAGAACAAACTACCTGAATTAATTAGAGGCAAAATTACAACAAATTGGACATCAAAAGCCTTAAGAAACCTGTGACAAGCTATCTTTACATCAGGGATTTATTGCACTTCCAAAATGTAATATAAATACAAAAACACCCAACTTACATCAAAATGTAAAACAAATGAATAATGAATTTAAAAAAAGAAATATTTCAGGTTTACAGAATGACCTTCAGATCTGAACGTTATAACTAGAGCTGATAAATATGCACACAGTCAGCAAAGTACCATATTATCCCCAATACAAAACACCATTGCTTTGCACTGACCTTTTAAGATGTCTTCTCGTCAACCTATCTATGTTCAGTACCCCATCTGAAATACCAAATGTGTTTTTTGTATTCTCTTGAATTAACATTCTGTTTTATTTGTGCGTCATCATTATAAGATACATATTTTTAAAACTTTAAATTGCACTTTTCCTTTGGAAAATAAAATATTTTAGCAGTATAGAATTGCAAGCATTGCATTTACTGTATACATTATCTTTACATAAGAAATCATCAATCTTGTCAGATGGTTTAGACACAGAAGCTATTTCTGAAGATATCTACAGCAGAGAGTGCAGCACAGATAGTCCTGATTAATAAGTTGAAAGATATGTCACTGTATAAGGGACGCTGCAGGAGGGAGAGGCTATTTGACACAAACCAGAGGCATCAAAGGCATAACATATGTAGAGCAAGGCATATAATCAGTATGATAATGTGCTTAAATACTCATTAACAAATTAATTATTTGTGCATATGGCAAGTTATGTGTATGAATGAGTTCCAAAAAGGCAATACAGTCTGTATGTAACAACAACTACTTTAGAGGCAAGACAAGGTGCATTCTTGGTACATTGGCATAGGTAAGACAGAGAATACAGGATGAACACATAGCTTAGGAACAGATCCAGGACCAGTTTTTCCCTCAAACCCTCTGGGCTAGCGTGATTACAGAGTCAAAGTGATGACTGATCCGTCAACCAAGCACCTGCTGAGAGTTCAGTCTGCTCTTCACACGGGCTCCATGAGGAGCTCTTCCATGTCAGATCCCTCCAGCTCACGGAACGCAGCATGAGAGCCAATCACAAACAGCGTCGCTCCTGAGAGGAGACGTGACAAATGGAAAAGGGGAATGTGAAGGGAAAAACAATGAGGAAGAAGGTTTTTCTTAGACAGAGTGCATTTACAGTTACACTAAAGTAATTTAGCTGACACTCTTACACAAAGACTTTCATTGAATGTAACAGTAAAATATGCTTTAATACATAAATAATATCACAAAAAAACACATAAGGGTTACACTGCCTTGACAAGCATTGCAACAAATATTCCTGCATGTCCAGAATAATAATGGATGGCAAGAACAACTAATGTGGTTTGGCTTACCCAAAACCCAAAAGACAGCAGCTCCAGCTCCAGCCAACCAGAACACAGGTAGAGAAACAGCTCCAGCTAGACTCATCTGGTGAGGGACAGTCAGCTCCTTGCCTGGATGACAAGAAAATTACAGATTTAACAACACAAAAATAATGCCACTGATTAGGAATGTTTTTGTGCTGTCTCTTGCAGGTCTGGCTATGTTGACTGGTAATAAATATAAAAAGGATATATTTGATTTTTTTTACACTAGACTAAGACATGCATTTAATCTATTCTTGAATAAATTAACTTATTTCTTTACCTGTCAAAAGTCACAGAGAGGTAACATGCAACCAATTTTATTTACATTCACATAGAAAAACAAGTGGCAGTTGACAACCTGCTAAAACACCTACAGTTTCTGTGAACATTTCACAAAATCAAACACATATTTTCAAAATTAACTCACAGAAACACAAAGGTTCATCCTACTTAGAATATGGTTCCAGTGTGTCTGTAGATTTTAAGAATTCCCTATATTTAGCAGGTACACAATTAATGGATTGCAAGGCACACCAGCTTTACTCACCGAGGACAACCAGTTTGGACTCCAGGGACTTGAGGTGAATTATGTAGAAGGCACCAGCGAACACAGCCAAGGCAATCAGCAGCATGGGAGAGCTGATACTGAGGAGAAGAATCATCAACAATCCAATCAATTTGGTGTCAAGTACAGCAGCATTTTTAGATTTAGTTTAGTTTTAGTTTAAAGCTTAAATTATTGTTAATTTTCCTTTTAAATCAAATCTCATGCAGATTGTTCTATGTCTGTTTATTCCATACAAAACCCTCCAAGGAAGTTCCTGTGTGTATTGGGTACAGACTGTGTGAGTACAAGCTGGGCAGCAGGAGGAATAAACATTCCCACTGACAAAACAACACAAATGATTTCCTGTTTGTTGGCCTTACATGCAGTAGAGGATGAGACCCAGGAAGATGAAGGTATAGTTGCTGTTATAAATTTCCACGTTTTTCACCACCCTCTGACACATCTCTCCAAAGTTGCGGGGTTTTGAAAACTTGCGTTGGTCCACGAAGCTGGCCCAAGGTCGAATGGACACTCGGCGCCTGTCGATCCACTCTTTAGCCATACTGGCTGAGAAGCCTTTGGGGAGCCAGAGCCTATGAAATAAGACAAAGACATTAAGAACTGAATATATAGAGAAGTAGTAACAAATGCATAGATTAACATTGCAAACAAGCCTACAGAGACTAGCTGCTCTGTTTATATGTTATCTGTAGACTGTAAGTACCCCATAGAGGCTCTTATGTATCACTTGGGAGATTAACTATTTAATATCATTTGTCTGTATTGAAGACTAATCAACAATAGTAGCAGATAGTTCAGTATATTTCCACAGGGCAGAAAGGAGGAAATTTGAGCAACATAGAACCACAAGCCCTCTTGATAATAGCATTATCATTACTATTGTGTGATGAATTTGCTGCACAGAAATATACAGGCTCGTACTTTGCCATGATTCCAGCTCCTCCTGTGCCAGTTGGATGAGCGTCCTCTGCACCGAACAGATCTCCAGCCTTGCTGTCCATGTCGACAAGACAGTTTTCCCCTTTTGGAGCTCCAGATGGCATCTACAGAATGTGTGCTGCAAGGCAATAGTAAAAATGAATACCATTTGAATATCATTTTCATTGTCACCATTGTCATTATTTTTTTGTCTACAGGGTTAGGTAGACATGTAGCAGATGCTTTTATCAGGCACAAGCACAGTAACAAGTACTAGTGCAGTGTATCAACAAAGGTTTTGTAGAAAACTTGTTTTATTCTCAGCAAAATAAATGATTCTAAAGCAGCACTGCTACTGACACACTTACCCGATTAGTTCTCTCTTTATCAACAGATAATTCATCAATTCCAATTCAGATAAATAACTCATCAATTAAGGTATTTCTTAAATACAAAAATACCAAACATTTGCTGGTTATAGCTTCACAAAGGTGAAGAGTTGGTTGCTTTATTAATTTTATTTTATTTTATACCATTATAAATTGTTTGTATTATTATTATTTTTTTTGGCAAAACTAAAAAAGCAATATGAAGACATCACTTTGAGATCATGTAACTTGTGTATCTTACTTTAGATATTTCATCTGTTTTATCCATCAATTAGTTGAAGTCTGTATTGATAGAGCAATATATCATGAAGGATTATTATGTGGAGTTGCAATTTTAGAATTAGAATAAGAAAAGTAACAATTGTAAGCTAAATCAATAAGCAAGTGTAAGTAGTTAGTAAGTATTTTGTTCATAACAACAGTTAGATGCCAACACTTCACAGGCATGCAAGCTGACAGTACTAAAGAGACACAGCTTAGCTACAGTGCAGTATTTGAGTAGTGGAACATTTCAGTCAACAAAGGTCTTGGTCGCTGCCACATCGCTAAACAGACAGGATATTCAAGAAACTGCTGCCAGCATACATCCATTAAGTGTTCATTTATAAAGTAACTTAGATAGCGTAACTACATTCTGTGCATATGTACAGTTAAATAAAAACACTGTACAGCAAAGACAACTTTGCTGGTTGTTCAAAAGAGAGTCACAGCTAGCTCCTCTGCTAACGTCCATGTCCACCGCAGGTCCGAGCAGATAGATCATTTTGACATCGCAATACTGTACACGCCGGTGGGTGGCTGTTTCCAACGAACAGAAAGAAGACCAGACCTGTTTGAACTGTCAAATCTGTAATCGTTTAACCAAATATACTTACAGTAGAACTTTGGTGGGACCGCCTAAGACCTTTTGTTGCTGATCTGGTTCACGGATGTGATGTGGACGTTATTTAACTTCCTGCTGTTTAGGCGCAAAACACCGCCACCTGCTGACCGCAACGGGCACTGCCCATCCTCTGTTGGGACGTTAAATGTTACATGTTTGCACCATTTGCCCCTAAAGGCGCTCCTAAACTGCGCGTCCTAATCCTTTAATAGTCTCTATATATTTAAAGAGATGTGTCTTTTCGTTATTCGCAGGTCCAAGTGGTAGAGAATGGGAGAGTTTAAAGCGATATGTTATGGGAAGGAAACAGTACATCGGCTGACGCAATAGAATAAAAGCAGACGACTTGGGATCGGCTGTCTTTTTTTCAGTTGCGCCGACTCCATGTGGAGCTTGTAGTGAAAATCTGACTCCAGATCAGTGACAGTAAAACGTGACCGGACGTCATCGAGCAGGCGGGAGGGCTGTGATTGGTCAGTTTCTTCGTGTTATTGTGCCGCTGTCAGTATTGCTGGGCGCTGTGGGAGTTGTTGTCAGACCATCAAAAGCTAATAACTAGGAACGTGAGTTGTCAGGTTTGTTAAATGTTTAAATTTCGCTTTCAAAATGCACTTTCACAGCCGTTTGATTTTACGTTATCACTGATATCACCCACAGTCCGTCTTCTTTAAGGCCCCGTGTATAGCTAACGTTAACACCAGCCAAGCCAGCAAGTAATATCCGTTATTATCCGTTATCGTTCATTTCTGTCCATATTGCACGGAGTATCTGTTATATACGCTATATTACACCAGGTTTGCCAGTAGTTTATTTTTTTTATTTAAGTTTGGTTATTTAGCTAAACAGCTGTTGGAAGTATGATTGTTTTTTTTTTTAATGTTTGTTGTGTTGTTTTTTTCCTCAGAGAAACGTGGTTGCGTAACGTGACAAGGATGTGATTTGCTCAACTGGTTGCTGCTGAGCGTCTGAAGAGCGCCCTCTCTCCGGCTTCCAGCTTCCAGCTTCTTTAGTGTACATGTTCGTTGAAACGACGACAACATTAGCACTTTCGCCGCTGACACTTTGCATTGCGTGTTTCAAGACAGCGTCGAGCTGACACCGTAAATAGGTAGGACTGTAACATTGACGGGAACATTGTAGACCAGAGAGTGTGCGTAACGCTGAAATGTTACGGTAACGCTGACATTAGCTAGCTGTATTGTAAAGCACAGACGGCACGCTGTTGGGTGTTTATTTTTTTGCTAACTGCTAGTTTACGAGGAATGTAGCTTAGTGGTTTTGCCTGCCATTTGTCGAGACGTGCTATTTTCAAACTTTTCAAGGAACCTGTCTCTTAAAGAACTTACAACTACAGGAAAAATTCAATTCAATTCAGTTTTATTTATCTCAGGGCACTTTTTCGAGTAGAGCAGGTCTAGACCGACTCTTTATATTTACAGAGGAGACCCAACAGTTCCCACCATGAGCAAACACTCGGCGACAGTGGCAAAGAAAAACTGCCTTTTAACAGGTAGAAACCTCGAGCAGAACCAGGCTCTGGGTGGGGGGTGATCTGCCTCGACCGGTTGGGTTGAAGGGGGGCGAAGGAGGAAAGACAACATACAGTTCCACATAGGGATGTAAAGCAATAGTTGTAATGATATTGATGATGACACCAACAGCAATAATACTAATAATAAGAGCAATACAGTAATAGCAGGAGCACGGGGGCAGCAGGTGGCTACAACCATAGATCCAGACTACAGCTCTGGAGGCAGAAATACCTGCAGAAAGCAACAGAAGGAGAGAGAGAGAAAGAGGAGAGAAGGCACACAACTACGGGAAGAAGTCGAAGTTAGTAACAAGCATTGATGGGATATGAGGGCGTACAGATGGAGAGGAAGAGGAGGAGAAAGGAGCTCAGTGCATCATAGGAAGTCCCCCGGCAGTCTAGGCCTATAGCAGCATAACTAAGGGGTGGCTCAGGGGTCACCTGAGTCAGCCCTACTATAAGCTTTATCAAAGAGGAAAGTCTTAAGCCTACTCTTAAATGTGAGGAGGTTGCCTCCCGTACACAAACTGGGATCTGGTTCCGCAGGAGAGGAGCAAGTACAATTTACATTACTTACTGTGCAGGCGAGTACAGCATATTTTTATTTATATTGGTGGTTGGATGCCTCATAACTCTAAGCGACTGGACACTAGAACTTCACAGTTGGATAGTTAGAGCTTTACATATCTGTTAAATGTAATGTTTGTATGTGTTTTTTTTTTTTTAAATCTTGAACAGTCTCCACACAGGTGGGAAGGTGGAGAGGGACCATAGGCAGACCCATGGCTGCAGTGCATCACCCAGGGTACCCACTCAGGGACTCACTTTACTGGGATGAAACAGAGTGTCTAAACTACTACGGGATGTTGTCTCTCCATGAGGTCTTTGACGTAGTTGGTTCTCAGCTATCAGAGACTGACATTGAGGTGTTATCCTTCCTTGTGAATGAAACCTATCCTGCACCACACCCTCTTGATCCATCAGGCTGGACAGTTGAGCACTGTGTGGGCGATCCAGAAGACTTGGGTGTGTCCCCGAGTCCTGAGCTGCTAAAGGCCTGGAGGCGGTTAAAGTCTCAGAGCTTCCAGGGTCCCTTACTGGTCTCATATAAGCCCACAAGTGGCCTTGAGCTGTTGTTAGAGCTGGAGAGGCGAGGATACCTCAGTGATGGCAACTTGGAGCCACTACTGCAACTACTGAGAGTCCTCACTCGTCATGACCTGCTGCCTTTAGTGTCCAACAAGAAAAGGAGGACAGGTGAGGATGAATCACAGGGATTCTCATCATCAGATTCTTGATTATGTTGAGTGCCTTGGCTGTTGCCTCCCTCTGTCAGCCATAACTACATTCCTGTCCTAACAGTCATGATTACTAATCTATGTTTTTATGCTTTTCAGTATCTCCAGAGAGAATTAAACGGAGTTATGGAATAGAGAGCAGAGAGTTGGTGTGCACCTCTGGAATGCCAGACAGCTGCAGACAGACAGAAATACCTCTTCCATCTTTCACACAGCAATTGAGAACTGGTAAGTGCAATGTAGTATAGTATTTAGCCCATTGGAAGTATATTCTACAGTGTTTCCACAAACCTTTTTGTCCATCAAGGGGGTGAAATGTCCAAAATCAATATTTATCATTCCTTACAGCATGTAACTTATTTACACTACGCTTGAATGCCAGTACCTGTTTTTTGGTGAAGAGGCACTGGCATCCTTTCTGACATGGACATTTTATTTGTTACATTCTTCTGTTGAGCTTGGAATGTACACATCATTTAAGTTTAAGGTAAAAAATGTTGGTGCCTGGTTATATACTATACAGCCATGGTAAACCTTCCATGGGGGGTTTGATCAGATATCAGCAGAAACAGGTAAACATGGAACAATAGGATGGACAGGAACAGAAATAAAACAGCTGCGTCCATATCTTATTGTCCTAATTCCACAAACTAATTCCATGCATGTTCTGTCAGGTATTTACCCTCCTATGCCGATGCCATCCACTAGGAGGAGGAAGAGGAAGAAGAGGGGAAATGGCTGGAGCCGCAGGCCCAAGAAAACAAGCATACATGACCAGCCGAAGCCTCCACCACCACCACCACCACCACATAAAGTGTCCTGCAGTAAGTGCAGCCCCTACATTCTTAACCTGTCTCTCTTTTAGCTTTTCATCTCTTGCCTTCCTATCTTCATCCCGCTGTTTTCTCTTACAGATCATTTCCCCATCTTTTCATAACGTTATAAGCTCCAATTTAATTTCCAATCTATTAACATCTTCTCCTGCATCACCACATTTCCTGTTTTGTCTCCTTAATTCTGATGTTGTTTGCGTATGCTGAACCTTAGCTTGACTTAAGGAGTTTGCATACCAAGTCTGAGTTTGCATTTTTTTGATTTTCATTTTTCCAAACCATCATCCCAGATTCCTTGCGCGTCCAGTGTTTTTTAACTCCTTGTGAAAATTTGGGTTACAAAGCAATGATTGTGTGCACTGTGTTTATTAGCCCTCCTTTGTGGAGCAAGAAAAGTGTAAAGAGCAGGGAGAAATGTTTACATATTACTAATGCACTTCAGAAGAGCCGGACCAATATCTGTAATCCAGTTGATCTGCTGGCAACACACCAGCCACACTAACACTGTTAGACAAGCAAGACAATGGAGGGAGTTTGCCTGCAAAATGTCAGCACACTTTGAGTGTTAAAAGGCCTTTGAACTGCACAGAATCAAAATGAGGGACACTTTTGCCAGGTGTGCCATGAATTTAACAATGAATTTGGTCACATTGTCTGGGTATAAAATCTGTCTCTGCTACATAGGCCAAGACTGTGCTACTTTATTGTTGAATACAGTGTACTTTTGTGTAAGCACTTGTACCAAACTAACTTGTTAGTGATGCTGAAATCTTACCACAATTTAGTGTCTCATGGCACCAGAAAGTCAACACTTTATTCGCTGTCTGTGCAGCAGATGCTGACTTTATATCTCAAACACATCCAAAATTCAAGGGCTTTGTCTGATTTACAACTTCAGCAAAAAATGGTTCACAACAATTGATTCAACTGTTGGACACAGAAAAAAATATCTTGCACTTCCCCTTTAGTTGACTGGCATCTTCTTTATTACTGTTTCACATGGTATTTTCATGTCACGCTCTTTACTATGTTTAGACTTACAGTATCTGCTTAACTGTCTTAATTAAATATGCAACATCAGGGAGATTTTTGTTGTCCTATCCATTTCTCCATCTGGCCCTTCTTTACATTCTTTTTCCCTCATTTCACCTTTTCTCTATCCCATTGGACTATGTTCAACTGCTGCTATTTATTAAAGCGCAGACTGGTAGGTTGTCGCCTGTCCTTGTCTACTCTCTTTTAAGGAAGTTGTCCAGTTACCCCTACATGCAGCCCTTGTTCTGCTTTAGAGTCAAGCTTGACACAAAGTTTGTCACAAGCCAACTGTCAAACCTCCCATATCTTCCTGAAAAAGTTATTTGAACAGTTGTTCGAAACATTCTAACTCCACTGGCAAGCTGCACTATGTAATCCATTATCAATGTCCTGTTCCACGTTTCAACTATTACCTGCAATCAACGCTAGTTTCTCTCAGCACAATAACTTTGAGATAACACTAACAGTAATTGCCCTTTGTGTGAAGTTTGCTTAGTCATTCATGCAGATTCTCTCAAGCATTTCTTTTAAACGTCCATCATTGCCTGTTGGTCAGAAATACTTATTACAACGAAGGACTGATGATTCTGACTCGATTTCGATCTAACAATGAAGACAGCCCTTCTTAGCTATTCAGGATGAGTGATGTGCCTGTGACTATAAACCTGTTGCTGTCTTGACTCCACATTTGATTCCACCAGGTTGACTCAGGATTGTGACTCAGATCGAGTAACCTAAGACACAATGGATCATGGAGACAGAGGGGGAGACTGAGGAACAAAACAAAAAAGTCTGTCACTCCACTCAGTCCATACATACTGCCATGTGCGTGATCAACTCAGTCATGCGCTCTCTCACAAGTCTGGGCCGATGCCTAAGGTAAAAGAGGCTCCCCCCGTTGTTACAACAGGGGTTGGTGCTGCCACTTTGCTCTGTGTTCGATGCTTATGTATCATAATGTAGCTGCCCCCTACCCTATCCCCCTCAGGAAACCTAATTAATTTGCTCTCACAAAATCATCCTGTAATGTTAGTGCACTATGGATAAGAAAGTATGCTGTTTGAGATTCCTTATTTATCTATTTCTGACAAGGGTAGTTGGTGTCAGTGTTTCACAGAACTGAGTCCTCAGCAGTAAGCCTCAATTCCTTGATATTCTCTGTGGATAATAACCCTGGTGAACACATTTTCACAAACATGGCCAACTGCTTCTATGTCTTAGCATGGCTGTCTCTGTCTTCGATGTAAATGTACGACACAGTACAAGTGTTGGCATTGACACATATTTCTGTTAATTTTGTTGGACAACTACATGGCTATAAAGTAATTTGATGAAGGCCCAGTAATAATTAATAGTTGTCAGCCTTTTGTTACCCGTTACAACATTTGAGACCCTAGATCAAAACACTTTTATAGTTGTGCAGTCATATGACAACAGTAACACAAAAGTTAATGACACCATGTGTATTGTTTTGTATACTAAACTGAAAAAGAAAATAAGTAATCTTAAATGTGTCTGAACAGCAAATTGGCTGCATAACATTGCTGATAATAATGAGAATGTTACCAGGCAGGTTAAGGGACTCATAAGACTTTTAGGGTTTGGGTGTTAGTGAAGGACACTGAATTAATACACTGAAGAGCTTAACCCGGAGCAATAAAGCCAGTCTATAAGCTGCAAAAACAAAACTAATATATGTTGGACATGTTTGTGAAAGTGCCAGTTATCGCCACATGTGGGAAACCTTTTGGGGCCACGCTTTCCTGTCACACCATCTTCATTACAAGTGGTTTTAAACATCTACCTTAAGATTCAATCAGCTCAAATCATACCGGCTAACTAAGACTTCTCGTAAGCCAGACTGGTCCCGTATTCCATTCCAGAGAATCTAAAATGGCTGCCAACAGACAGCTGTTAAAAAATGCCCCTGTAACTTTTACTCAAGCAGTTCTGAGGAAAATAACCCAACAGTGCTCTGCTGAAGGAAGCTCCTGCTGTATCTTATCTCTGTGCCCCGTTTGAGCCCTGGGTGTGTGTTTGTCAAGAGGGAGCAGAGATAGATAGGGCGGTTCAGTCCAATGCTGGCCCCTAGCATTTAAACAGACCTCAAATACTCTTTCTTGTCATAATTCATCTCTCAGATCATTCTCAGTGAAGTGTCTCAATTAGATTCTGACAATGACAACTGCTGTTACAAATGCCCATAAGGTGTTTGTACCTTCAGCTCAGTAGTGGTTTTGTACTATCTAAATGGGGTGCTTGTGAAGGCCTTTATTTGGTTTAATGGACATATCTGATTAATGTTACGGTTGGAGCTTAAATAATGGGTTGGTGAAGGTGAGGGTAAGGGGATTGGTCAAGGTAAGAGTGGTCCCAAGCATCCCACTTAGACCATGTAATATTGTAGAGCTACAGTAAAGGCATTTCTGAGCTGATTAACATGTCAATACCAACTATTGCCCTGACTCAAAGCTTATTACAACTAAGAGAAGTTAGTGCTGTGCCATGCTTGCTTGATGTTGAAAAAACAACCCAAGTCGACAGATATCCAACCCACTTGTGCTTGTCTCTTTTTCTCTTTCTCTCCTTTCTCTGTGTTCGCAGTTCTAAACAGACCAACCTGTGTGTCAGGAAAACAGTATCCTTACACACAATGAGAGGGAGAGAACGAACACTAAATGCTCAAACTACGCAAAATGGTACAGAGAGTGATTTTTGTCTGTGGGGGGAAAGAGAGTTCTGTCCGCCCGTCTCTCAATACTCTCCTAACTCTCCACTCTCTTGGTCAGTCATTCAGCAGAAAAACGGATCGATAAAGAGTTGAAGCTCTCCGTGCCAAGTGACTCCTCGTAAATGGGTACTTAAACTTTTTTTTTTTTTTTTTTTTTTTTTTTTTGGTGGGGTGAGATGGAGGAAGCCAAACAGGCTTGGTGTTTAAAGTGAGAAAATGAAAGCTGTGCTTCCTAATGCCCTGTCTAAGTGGATGTCTCTGTGTCTGATGAAGCGTGAAGTGCTCTGTAACCCTAACAAAATGACTATCATTGTGTTCCTGTGGTTTTAAATGGCCTTCTCCTCAGAGCCACTATCTCTACCTCCATCCTGCTCAGTATGAAATGGGAAGGCAGAAATGGAGGCCATCCATAAATACAGTAATTGCATGAAGGGCAGGTGTTTATCATAGCCACAGCCCCCACACAGTGTAATGATCCAAAAGGTCGAACTGTTAACAGCACTTTAACTTAATATTTCAGAGTCCATACTGAATGTTGTATAAGAGTGCAAAAAGTAAGGTGATATGCAGTATTCTGCCCCCCTGTTAAGATACTGTAGATGCTCCCATTTGACATTTTGATAAATCAGAATACTGAAATGCTTAAACACTTCCTATCACTGCTGATTTGTCAATATACTTGCAAGGATGTCATGCAAGGAAATGTTTTCATCCCCCCACTTTGGACATTGGATGCATTTGACACTGATTATCAGATAAAGACTTTATCAAAGTGGAAACAAATCTGCACAAATTCATAGGTTATTGTGTGGAAACATAAGTCTGTGTCACAGTTCTCTTGCAGACTGCAGCAGGTTTTTCCTCCAGGATTTCCCTGTATCCCCACAGCATGATGCCGCCACCACCACACTTGATTATTTCTGTTGGTGAGCGGTGATTGGCTTATGCTAAACATAGAATAAATAAAACAAAATAATTTTCGCCTTGTCAGAACATAAAACCACCTTTTGACATGATAACTGTTTTTCAGTACTGACTTTTTCTGCACCTGCCTAACGGTTGTGTGCACAGTGTCTCCCTTCTCAGCTCTTTAAGAGTTTCCATAGGCCTGGTGGCCTTCTTCGCCAGTTCTTACACCAACACTTTAAGTGCGACATGCTCTATGCAAGTTAGCATATTTAATTCATAATTGATTGTACTGTACTGATGGCTATTGTTTCCTTGGAACTTTTTTGTACCCTTCCCCTGACCAATACTTTTGAGTGACCAATCAGTAACAGTTGCCAATTTGTTTGTAATGTTTGTCTTCATGAAGCATTTTTTTCCATGAAATAGACTTATGGGCTGTTACCAGTCCACTGTTAATTAAAAAAAAATCAACCAAAAAAAATGGTCATGATCTGTAGTATGAAAGGTTTTTCTAACCATAACCATGTATCAAACTTGTATCTGTATGTATTGTCAATGGGTTGACCTGAAGAAAGGTTATTACAGACTAATATCAGTTATTTAAGACATTGTAACATAGGGTTTAATAATTGGTCAAACCACAATCAAATGTCTTATTCCTGTAAAATGTCAATGTCAATGTTTCATATTCTTGTACCATAATGCCTTCATGAAGAAAAGCATTTTGCCTTCATTTTTTGTGTGAACAAACTAAAGTGTAAATTGAATGATCTCCATCTGCAAGTGGGTTTTCAAACGGATCTTATTTCCAATCCTGCATATTTTAAAAATGTCTTAAACCTTATTGATTAAGCGTCTCCTTTGATCCAGTCCTCTGTTTTTATAGTAATCTAATCACATCCTTATGAAACATGAATGCAAAAGCCAGTGTTTGGTTATCGCTCCCCTACAAATGTTAAGACATGCAAAATCAATGCCTTAATTCAACATTTGCATTTCTAATGTTGGCATTTTCCAAACTTCATCCCTCTTGAGTCTTGGGCCATTCCCCATAGCCCCAAACAAAATGTGAATGGAGAGAGGGTAAACGTGACTCTTTAGTTGAAACATTTCATCAGTCATAGCTACCAGGTACAGGCCTTGAAGTGTTCAAGTCAGGTCCTTGGTGATCTCTTGTAATGATTCTGTACCTTAACTGAGACTCCAGTCATTGTCTTCCCATCAGTCATAAGTATGAGCTTTACACACATAACTCTGAGTGATGTGAAGACATATTCTGTTGCCAATATGTTCCTCACTCCTCCAAAAATAAGCTTTTCAGTTTACTCCAACATTGAAGGCATTTTAACATTTTTCTGAAGTTTTTAGTTTCATTATTAAGATTTCACCCTATGAGTCATTTTTTTAAAGGTTTGATGAAGAGCAGCAAAGAGGTTTGGTTGGGCTCGGTTTTGCATACCCAGAGATGCAATAATGGGCTTAAAACTGCTCGGAAGAAGGTTTCTGCGCACCTTTGCAATGAGACATTGATGAGAATGTTTCTAGTGAAATGGATGTCATTGGTAGTAAAACACTGTCCAGGGGTTTGAGTGGGAGAGATGGATTTTTGTTGCAGCAAAAGTCATCAGCAGCTGGTTTCCACTCGAAGCTCTGGAATAATGACATGAGGGACGATCTCAGCGGTGCTCTTGTTAAGTACAGTATGTATCCTCTGATCTTTCTCGCTGTGCTGTTGCATGACCGCCAATCCTCTTACTCTGGAACTCCAGCAGCTATCTGTCCTCAGCATTAAACATGTTGATCAGTATGAAACGGGGTGGAACAAAAAGCCACTCCAGTGCTTGACACTGCTAAGTTGCTTTCATTACCGCCACCACAATATTTGCTTGTCAAGTTAATTTGAATACATTTATGTAGACCACGCCCTTGTCCTACTGAAAATTCTCATGCTTCAGTTTCTTCTGGTTACTGGTAATCATGTATTTAACAACTGAGATTAAGACTTAAAATTATGGAATTGCACTACTGGTTCAGTTGCAGAGTATTTCTCTTGGTGCTCCAAAACGTCAATTTCATTTTCACCAAAACAAACTGGAGGGGTTGCAGCAGTATTTAGCACAAAAAAATGCACACAGTCCGGTTGGTCTAGCTCCAGTGCTCGACATAATTAACAGTTTGCTCTGCCCTGCTGCACCTTTGACCACTGACTTTTGTCAGTCTTTTGTCAAGAGAAATGTCCTGAAGTATTTCAGTGGACAATTTCCAGTCCAGTTAGTAGTCAGCCTAGTGGGTCACATTCTCCTTTTGGGAACTCTGTGCTCTTGGGCCCCTTTTCTAAATCCCGGCTTAATGTAATGCATTAATGTAGATAAGCTGAATGAGCTGTCTTTTAATAGTTTTGTCTTGTCCCTGTTTCTCTTCCCTTTGTTTTGATTTCATGACCCCTCCCTTTCTGTCTGCTATGTGGGCCTCTCCAATTTGACTGTTCACTTTTAACTTTTTCTGTAACCTTTCTTCTCTTTTCTCACCCTTCACTACTGTCTTCTTTTTCTCTCTTTCCTCCATCCTTTACACACTGTATCTTTGCCTTGCCCTCATTATTCACTTTCTTCCCTCTACTCTCCCTACCATTATTTCACCCCTCAACTCTTCCACATCCACACCGTCACCCCTATTTTCCACCACTGCTTTCTCCTCCTCCCTCTTTCATTATCAGATATCCGCCTGCGCGTCCGGGCCGAATACCTGGAGCATGAATCGGCACTCCGTGACGGTGTCTCCTCGGACAAACAGCAACCCCTGGAGCGGCAGTTTGAGTTGTTCAGCCAAGCCAACTCGCTTCTTCGTGCCAGAGACCTGGGTTCCATCGTCTGCGACATCAAGTTCACAGAGCTGGACAACCTCGAGGCCTTCTGGGGTGACTACCTGAGCGGAGCTCTGCTGGAGGCCCTGAAGGGAGTCTTCATCACTGACTCCCTGAGGATGGCAGCAGGCACGGAGGGCGTCCGCCTGCTGATCAGTGTCGACCAGGATGACTACGAGGAGGGCCGAAGGATGCTGAGAGTTAGGAGAAGGCTGTCATCCAGTAATGGTGGGCGCACAGAGACTCACTGGGCTGTATAGGCTGATAAGACTCTTTGGGGTGTACTATATTAACTTTGAATAATGGAATAGTAGGGAATGTTATTGAAAGTTATGGTTACAGGCAAATTTGAAAGCATGTTTATGGTCTCCTTTTGTAGTTGCAATCCATGTAAAAACCACTAGATGGCAGCACTTACCATTGGTTGTTTGTGTTCGTAACAGGCCTTAGTTGAAACATTACCATTATTTTGTGAAAGAATAATAATAATAATGGATCAATGTGCTTTCCTTTTGGATTCATGCACAGGTGCTACTTTGTAGGACACCAGGATGAAACAAGATGTATCAAGATTTTTCTCCTTAGTCCCAGTGAGAACAGGCGCAAGCAAGCCTGTGTCACAAGATCAAGTGGTAAGCCCCTCATAACATTATCAATCATTAATAAATAAGATTAAGACAACTGGGCTGCCACAAATGATAGAAAATACCTCCAATAACTACATAATGTTGATTCACATGCTCACAGTCAAGGTTGAGACTACACACACAAAGACGTACATGTACGCAGACTAAATGGGCCACAATCACACCAAACTCCTAGTCAAGCATTTATCGACCATTTTGTCCAAATAGACAGTGCATGGACAGTGGGCATTCAGATTCCAACATGGCACTTGAAATTCTCAAATACAAACAGACCTCTATACCCAACAAACCATGCTTCTCCGTTGGATAGTCGCTTGGTTTTCACTGACAAGTCGGACTTGAAGAATAATAATAATGCTAAGTGGCACTTACCCTTATTAAAACTAATTTAAAGGACAAACCTGCCAAGAAAAGTTTCTGGTCTTTAAAAATGTGTGAGAGAATTGAGCACAGATGGTAAAGTGGGCTGATCTCAGTACAGATTGACCTTTATGTCTAACTTTGGAGAGTCTAGTCCACCCGTATATGCCTAGATAACAAACACTGGGATTCTCAGCCCTGTGTGCCACGATAACCCGACTTGTGATTGCCGTGGTCAGTGGATACGGCAGTTGCCAGTAGATGACAGCAGTGATTAAGGCTAGGCCTCAGCAGACCATGGAAGATTCATCATCCCAAGCTTGTCAACAGCAACCCAGATAATGCAATGGTGGCTTGTGTCCGGGCTTCTAGCTAGGCCTCAGCAAGTGCCTCTCTCAGCAAGTAAAGCACAGGACAGTGCGTCGGTCAATAGATGTGATGTTGGGGAGATCAAAATCAAAAGTGCACATCCCAGCTCCACTCAGCCCTGCTATGTAGGCCCAGTAGAGTGGCTCACGGACAGCTGTCTACTCACCCTGCTGGAACTAATGCCTGGACTTCACTCATAGAAGTCGATCAATAAGGCCCCTCCTCTAAGTCCCTTCATACAGGCACAACTTAAGTAGGCAGACTTGCTACTGTCTGAAGTGCAGGGCTCTGCAGGGCCGGGGAGAGAGGGACAATGGAGATATTTCCATGTTTACTTTTGTGTATTTTTGATAAATGATTTTGTTAATATATGATTGTATTCATAGAAGAAAAAAATAACTAATTCAGGAGAACATTTTTGTTTAAAAAAATTGCTTTTGGTATGGCAATTCTTTTTGTGAAAATCTTTATATATTAGTTATTATTTCTGGTGAATAATAAAGGTTTGATGCCCTAAAGCTGTTTGTGCGCATTTGTATTGACTTTTAAAATTCTTTTACAAAACAACCTTAATTCTTCCAATAAATAAAATTTTCATCTTTGCTGCCAATGTCGTGAAAACACATCAGTGTTCGTCTTACGATTGCTTTACTCAAATTTCCCAAAAACCTCACTTCAGCACCAAAGTTGTCCATATCAAATCAGAAACAACATTTTATAGACAAGCTGTACACCTAAAGTACTACCTGAAGTAGACAGACCAAACCAAACAGACAGCCAAGTACATACATATGGTGTTCATTTTAGGTTTGGAATATTAAGTTGAAAAATTAAAAATGGCATAAAAAGACTTATAATGTGCAGCACAGTGTGCACGTAAGTGTTTTTTCATCTGATCTTTGAAAATAAGCCTTTTACAAATCTAACCGAAAACTCTTAAACCTAGCACCACTTGTCATTTTCTGAAATCCCTCTGTCTTATCTTGAATCTCTTTGTCTCATATTTTATTACAGTGCTTGTTTTTGTTATTTTTCTCAGTTTTCTGAATTGTCATTTTTTCCCGGCCCTCCGCCCTCCGTACCTGTATTAGTGGGAGTGTGCCCTCTCCCTGCCCCCAAATGGTCTGAAGAGGTCCATCGAATGCAGGTCACCATAGATCAGATCCTTAATTATTTCTCCTTGCTCTAAGCTGTCAGCATGATGACACCCCAGAATGGCGTGTGCTTCGAACATCTTATCAAACTGCCCACCCTTGTGCTATATTTATTTTCATCCTTGTACCATTCACTTGCTTGAAAGCCCAGCAATTATAGTGGACGTAATGACACGGCACCGCTGGTTTGCGTGTTGAGTTGAATGATGTAAGACACCTTTTTTTTCCCAGAAAATTTGCCTTTGCTTTTGATCGATATCAGTTGCAAACGCTAAACATTTACACTTTTGGAAAGAATATGTAAAATATTTCCAGTTAAGATTATCTATACATTCATGAAAATGTAATTTTCTCTCTGCAAGATAATTTGCTATAGATGGTACCTAAAATGTATCTCACATGAACAAACTGTGAACATTAGTATTTATATTTTAGACATGTAGCTGCCATTCTTATCCACAAAAAAAGAGAGAAACTGCTTAAACTCCACCAGGATTCTGGTCCTGATGACTGATGTTGGGAAGGATCCTTACCAAAACCAAAATGAGAGCATACGTAACACCTATATAAAATGTATTTTGTGGCTGCCTCTAAGCTATTACATGGATTTTAAGGTTCTTCTTATTTAGTTTTCACTAACCTTCATAGCCTTGCTCTAGGTTACATTGCCAACATCCTTGCAGCTAAAGTCCAGTCCAGATTGTCTGCTTGTCTTTCAGCTTTTAATAGAAAATTGATGTTGTACTTTTCTGTATGACATTATACTTCTCATTCATGTTGCTCTGTAGAACAAAGATTATGGCAAACTCAACTCTATAATTAAGAAATGTTTATTTGTTATACACAAGTGTTCTTTATGATAGTGAGTGGGGTCTTTGACTTTATCACTGGGCCTCCTTGGACATAATTAAGTCCTCTGATGAAGACCAACACAGTCCTCGAGCACATGAATAAATAATGTAAATGTCGGCTAAAGGGCACTTTGAAGAGTCACCTCATTTCACTCGGAAATCTAAGCAAAGCACTCTGTACTGGCGCTGTGACAGGTTTTAGGAAATCTGTGACTCAGTTAGGTCATTCAGTGTAGTGATACGTAATGTAGAGATGTTTAAGTACCTCAAGAAAAATCCATCAAGAGACACAGGCAGCACGTTTTGAACGCTTAATCCATCATGTACACAAGCTGCAGCCATCAGTGCTATGCAACAAAGCTAAATTAATTGTAATTTTTATTTTTATTTATTCAGGGCCTATTCTGGTTGATTCACTTGTGCTCTCAGATCTTGCTCATGTCTCATTTGTTTTAAATATTTAGTGCACTGTTACTTCCTTGTCACTTGCTGGCTTAAAACCACCAGCATTAGAAGGTCAGTTAAGAGCATACCCGCCCTTTAAAAATGCTGCCGAGTGTACAAATGAAGTTTTATTATTGACTTGCCATCATGGAGAACAGTAAGCGGGACCAACCCTTGGGGAAAAACCTGATAGGGCCGCTTCTACCCTGTTCAGAGTATGCCTTGTTTGATGGCCAGCTAAACTGCCCCAGGCCTGCCTTGGGGAAAACTGAGATTTCTGAAAGCCCAGTTCTCACCACACCCAGCCTTAAAGCAAGACCAGCGATGTGATGCCCACAGGGAGACCCAGGCACTCTGAGAAGTCTGCAAAACTATAGAGCTCCAACTCAAAGGATTCTGCCATGTTCCTCCTCTGAACAATGACTCCCTCTTGGATGACCCTGCCACTATGAGAGATTTGTTTGTCAAAGAAATTGGGGCGCATATATCTGGAGCGCTCCGGAACATTATGCTCACAAATATCCAAGGACAAGACTCAAGCAGAGCACCATCAACTCACCCTTCTTTCCGTCAGGCTGCCCTTTCTAAAGATCTTCACTGAGGTGTCACCATCAGGCAACAAAACTGCTTGAACAACTGGACTGCTTTACCCTGGACCCAGCTCTACACCTACGGACATTTCTCCAAACCTCTTATTTCCTCTTGCTGTAATACTCAAGAAAATCATGCTGAGGCTATACTGCTCCAGTTGGTTAGGAGGAGGCTATCACTGGACATCCTCCCTCCTTCCAGAAATGTTTCTCCCATAACAGAAAGTTGTCTAAAATCACCCAATTAGTCTAGATACTTAAAGGAATAATTTGACATTTTGGGAACTATGCTTATTCGCTTTCTTGTCAAGAGTTTAGAAGACTGATACCACTCTCATATCTATCTGTTAAATGTAAGTCTACAGCCAGCAGTCGGTTAGCTTAGCTTAGCACAAAAACTGGAAACAGTGGTTAACAGCTAGTCTGTCTGAAGGTAACAAAATCAGCCAACCAGCATCTCTAACTATTTCTTGGTCGGGCACAGTGACTTCCTTAATTAGTGAGCTTTTAGGTTGCTGGCAGGTAGATTTTATTATCTTCGGACAGAGCCAGGCTAGCTGTTAACCCCTGTTTCCAGTCTTTATGCTAAGCTAAGACAACTGGCTGCTGGCTCTAACTTAATACCTACAGACAGACGGGTACATACAGACAGACATGAGCTTGGTATCGATCCCCTCATCTTACTCTCTGCAAGAAAGCAACTAAGCATATTTTCCAAAATGTCAAACTATTGCTTTAAAGAACACCCTCAGTGTCCAAAGCCGCAGTGATCAAGAACAAGCCACAGCTGAAGGGTTTGAGTCTGAAAGTAGAGGATTTGAGTCTGTCAGCCGTAGCGGACCCCAGGATCCTGCCATTTTCCCGGCCTGCTACTGACCCTCAGAGCCCGCACTCCATCACCACCGCCACAGTCACCCCTCCTCTGCGGCTTCAGCACAGCAGCAGCTTTCAGCCAATAGGCTCCCTTGATGCCTCGCTGATCTACATCCAGGTCAAGGATTCCACAGATGGGGTCAAAGATCCCGTTGCTATGGTGACAGAGCTGGGGCAGGACAGTTGCAGTCTTGTGATGCAGTTGGCTGGTGACCAAACAACCAGAGGAAGCCATGGCAAGAGAGAAACAATGATGGGGGTAAAATTGCAAAAAATAAAACCGTATTGTTTTTTTAATAAATCGATCAGTTTTAACATGTGTTACCACTTTCTGTTACCTGCAGTAGGGAATAACTTGGAGTCAAATAAAGCGGCCCTTTTTTTTTTTACACCATAGCACACTGAACATTTGGTGAGGTGACTTTTAGGTTTATTGCCTAAAACCTTTCATAGAGACATCAGAGGTGGGTTTGTGTTCCATGGTGCAAATTGTATTGGGTGCAAAAGCTAATGTAATGCTGGGTTGTGTGGCAGGACACTGGTCATCATCCTCCTGTAGACTTTATTCCACTGTCCGCAGGTGTTCTTCGCACCTCCTTGATTGGATGGAGAATCAAGTCATCTTGTGGTAGCTCAGGCCTAAATCAGTCTCCTATCGAAACGTGTCATCTAAAGCTGATAGACACTACAGCCCTCTGCCAGCCCATGGGGCTGCCTTTATTATATGTATACCCTGCAGCATATGGTACATCTCTCTGATGGGGGAAATTCTATGGCTTTTATTGAGGAGAGAAAATTAGATTAGGTGATCTTCTCAAAAGCCTCCTTCCTTGGTTTACCTCTGCACTGTGTGGTGGTAAAGCTAGTGGTCAGTCACAGCAAATTTCAAACAAGATTTTTAAAAGACAAGATATGAATGGAATTCATCAGGCCAGTTGCTTAATTTATAATTATTAAGCCAGACAAATAGATTTTTAAATTAAAATGTTAGTGGAAGTGTTTCTTATTCAGTTATTCAAGAGATTATGAAACGGATAATTTTCCTTTGCACAAAATCTGGTGTAACTTGATTAGGTTAAGTCAGACCCGTTGCACTGGTAAATCAAATACAACATGCAAACCAAGTTTATGAAGGGGTCTCTGTGTTAGTGTGTGTGTGAGCAGAAGGAATTGCAGGTTTCTTTGCTCCATGCTGAGCAGGAAGGACTGTGTTTTCTGTGGCCTGCAGGTGGCAGCACATAGAGGAATCACCAATTTGAGGAGGCCTCATATTCAAAACAGGAGAGCTCCTGCTGCATATCCAGTGTGTCATGTGAGAAACACCTGTCATGTCATGAAGTTACAGAACTTGTAGTAAAACCGTCCCATATCACAGACAGGATTTTGATTTAAATTTGCAGAACTTTGTGGTTTGTTTGTACTTACTTAATGGCATTATTATGCAGTCACACTGGGCCCTCTAAACATCTTGCACCTACAATTTAAATCAGCACCATGAACGTCACACTGGCTAACTGGCATCTTTAACAGAACATAGCACGAGGTTTGCGCGGTGATATTTAATCCTCGGAATGCCTCTGATTGCTAATTACCTCGGATGTGTCATGATCCCCTCCTTTCACTTCAAACGACCGTCTTGCCTCGCTCCCTCCTGCCCTCGCTCATGCACGCGCCTCTTTCTCCTCAGCAGCAGCACCACCACAGCCACCGGGTCGCCATGGAAACCGTTGAGAGACACACGTCGAGGGGTGAGAGATGGGAGAGAGAGAAAGAGGGACAGCGAGGGACACGGAAAGAGAGAAAAGGGGGACATGAAAGGTTAGGGTGTTGCCATATGCCCCCCAACCCCCCCTCACCTCTAACCCCTCCACCCCTCAGTTTAATGCTGAACCCCCAACCCAGATCAACCGCCCCACACACTGGCCCCTCTTACACGCACCTCTGCCCGCCCCCCCACCCCACACGTACCCTCTCCCCCATCTTTTAGCTCTCCATCCCTCTCTTGTCCAGACAGGCTGCTCGCATGGCGGGGATGGAGACGTTCATCGATGGAAGCACTGGTAAATTTTCACATCCACAAAAACACACACACAAAAAAAAACAACAAGAAAATGATTATAGGGGGCGGTGGCTCAGATGTGCATCCTGCAGACTTAACTTCTTCTCCTCCATGTGTCTTTTCACCATTCCTCTCCTCAGCTGTACTATACACTCCCACTTTTCCCTTCTCAAATCACAATCTTTCTATTCTGTGTCAATTCAAAAAGCGAAAGGTTTAAGTCCACTTGCAGGGGAGCCCGACATTCCTCATGGCAGCGTCCTGGGGAAAGGCAGAGGAGAGAGGGGCTAGAGAAATATCGGTCCTAATGATTTTTTTTGTGCGGGCATTCTCTTTTTCTTTTTTATTGATTAGATAGAAATTAATTCACGGGGGCAACCCTCGTGTTCTGACTCTCTCCCTCTCTCTCTCTACCTCTCTCCCTCCTATCCTCCCTTGCTCCTTTGCTCCGTGGACGAATAGCGTTGTGTCTTCTCGCCTGCTCTGCATGTTGTATTATCGCGGGAATATTTGATTCGGAATATGCTGTGCGTTATGCATATACGGAAGTCACGCTGCAGCTCTGCACCTGCAACGCTA
Source organism: Macquaria australasica (assembly GCA_005408345.1). Taxonomy (NCBI): domain Eukaryota; kingdom Metazoa; phylum Chordata; class Actinopteri; order Centrarchiformes; family Percichthyidae; genus Macquaria; species Macquaria australasica. The sequence goes on from SEMN01000124.1 coordinate 780,590, forward strand.
TCTCTCGTCGTCTGCGAATATCATGCACATTATTTGCCGCATGTAAACGACGTGAGTGAATGCGTGGTTGTTGTCATTGTTGCTGAATGCATGCGTTTTTATTTTGCCGCTCGCATTTGAATTCATGCACAGCTGGCAGCATGGAAGTTTGTCTTGAAGGGAGAGAAATGATGTTGAAACAGAGACAGCTACGGCGATTTACACTATTTAGACTCTATTGCTCCGTTGACTCCTCTTCAGTCGTTATCCTCTTTGTTGTTTGATTCCTAATTGTGAGAGGCCACGGCTGATTTGAGAGCTCTTTACGCACAGGTGGGCGTGCAGGCCGGTGAGTTAATAGGCAGCCTGTGTCTTAATTTGTGCATAATGTAGCCTGTAACACAGCAGTTAACGGCCAAAGTCACTCACACTGTGAGGTTTTTAAGCACTGTGGTCGATATTTGCTCGTCGGTATCCCGATGCCCGCAGATAGCACAATAACACCTCAGCACGGTGAGGGCTGATACGCCGCCGAAGGGAAATCGATGGACAGACTGAGTTAATTATGAGAAAATCAATTAAAAGGAGGGGATCCATGGGGTTTATAAGGCCGAGCAGTGAGCTCGCACCGGCAGAGGAGAGGAGAGGAGGAGAGCGGACAGTGGACAGTGGACACCCCCCACTCGGTGCTTACCTCTCTGCCTGGCCGCTGAGCTCCCGCTGTCCGCTGGCTGCCTGCACGGTGCCCGGTGATCATTTAACAAACAGCCATTCGGCGACATATCGTCTAAACCGTGCAACAAACTCCTTGTATCCTGTCATTTTAGCACCATGAATGTCGCTTCAACATCTTTGAGATATCTTTGGGTCATGTGTGAGGATTTCATTTTCACACAATCCTGCACTGATGGACACACACACACACACACCTCAGAGGGGGGACATTGCATCCTGCTGTGGTTTGCTTCAGATGTGGTTTCCAAACACGTCTCCGTCCATTCCTGCTTGACCTTTGCTCTCTATTAAACTGATACACACTACAAGGTCATATTTAGGCTCACTAGTGCCTCATCTTACCTTAACAAGCAGAACCCTCACACATGTTCAAAACAAGATGTGTTGATGGGAAACACTGACACAAGGCCCGAGTGTACCAGGGTTGAATCATTGATTAATTGTAGGTGAATACATAATCTACATATTATACTGACGGTTTTAGGGCAGGATTGCTGCACAGCACCGCGTGAGCTCGTCTAAGTTTGTATTTGAAACTGTACAGTGTGCTATTGTGAGAGTGTGTTTCGTCTCGTGGTTATGCAGATGAATGTACTGCCCTTGTATGAAAAACACAAAGTCCATCATATTAAATAGCAGCCATACATGTGAAGTGTGAACCACAGTGCGCATATGACTTTAAACCCCACGAGACCGGGACACACGTTTTGGTCAGCAGACAGTTCTCCTTAAGACTGCAGCTCTAAAGACAGAAAAAGAGACGGCTTTTGTTTTTTATGCAACAATCAGGTAGCCTCATTTATTTCCCCCCCAGTTTGCATGTATTGCACGACTCTTATTTAGCAAAGGAGGTCTCATTAAAAGTCACCACTTGGTTGCATATTCATATTTGCTGCACTGAGAAACACATTGGTGCTTTTCACTTTATTCAGGCGAGAGCCATAAACTTAGAGACCGCGTCGTAGTGGGTCTATACAATAATAGTAATAGCCTAATAATGCATGTGTTTTTTGTTTTATGTGTCCAAACGTTTGCTTAATGTGGAGACGATGAGCATATTTGATCTGATGTTCCCTCTTTGCGGCTCGTGGCCTGCACTAATATGAATAATATTGATAAGGCTCGTCAATAGGCTAATTGGTGTTTTGTGTCATGTTCGTAACTCTTCATCTGATAACCATTCACTATAATTTAATAATCAGTATCCCAAAATGTGTGTGTGTGTGTGTGTGTGTGTGTGTGTGTGTGTGTGTGTGTTTTAATAGGCTATTGGAAATCATTGCGTAATTTAACGGTAAATATCCATAATTTGACATTTGCAAATGCATTAAAAATGTTGCTTGAAATTAAATTAAAACCCAGAAGTAAAAGCGAATTGAATCTGAATCGTGCTGCAGTTGTGATGAGAACTCTGAACACTGTTGCTTTGCATATAAAGTCTAAATCTCCAAATCGCTCCGTTATTGGCTGTTTGATAGACGCACCCACTGCTGCTGGACTCCAAGTTATTGATCATATGGAAGGGTTTTTTTTTTTTTAAACTTCATTTCGTTTTTTAAATCGAGAGTCTACAGGTGTTAATGTTTACGTTTTGTCACAGAATATGTAAATATGAATGCAGATTATTTTGCATATGATGACTTTAAGACCACTATTACGAGTTCCGATCGTTTTCAGTGTTGCTGCTCATCCTGCAGATCGTCTTACGCTAAATACATCAATTTATGGATGTATGCATGATATTTAAATCAAAACCCATTGCTTATCATTTATTTTTGCAGCATTTCAATCGGTATTTAGAGAGTATTTATTTGAGAGTATTATCTGCAGCCTACAGTTAAGGGGTGTTCAAAATTTCGATTTTAATTTGGTTATTTAGTTATTTAAAATCCTTTGCCAGAAAGTTTAGGAATATTTCGAATTCCCATATTTAAAAAGCAGGCCCCTTATTTCATCTTCACCTCAATGTGTGTAATTCGCTTTTAGTGGTCTAATCATTTCTTTGTGTTTCAAATTGTTATTTACAGGAGTAATTGTTTAGAATTTTGCCTTCGTGCAAATATAAAACATAACTGGAAGAGCAGACAGCAATGAAACTGTTTGACTTGCTGTTTATTGCCTTTAAAGACAACAGCAACTCATAAGGACGCGTACATATCAGAAAAACATTAAACAGTCTTCACAATATAGCCTGGGCTATTTCAAAAATATTTAGGTGTAAGGAAAACGTTTCTTTTTCTTTTTTCGAGGAAAAATGTGAAAAGTGAAGAGGTAAAAAATGTCAAATGTAATCGCTTATAAATGTATCCTATAAGTAAGTACGGGAATTGTAATACCTGCAGTTTTATAAAGTTTCAGTAATAATGAGGGAGTCAAATCAAATACTATTGAAAGGCTAATCAAGTGATGACACTAAAATACTGCATAAAACTGCAAGCTGATACCCCGACATCTTTGAAAATTTGTTTTTTGTTTTTTCATAATTCTGCATGGATTTTACAGCAGTGCGTTCAGGGAGAATTATAATATTTTATAGATTATCCAAATAGGATTGAGATGAACGTTACAATGAAAAGCCTGTATATGAGCTGGGTCTGTTTTTGCAGAACTGGCACCCTGACACCCTGTCCTGCACCTTATCAACTTGAAACAGACCACACAACCGATACATTAAATTTTATGGTTTATGTTAAAGTCTATATGCAGCCTGTCCGATAGCTCATTTCATGAACGGTTTATTGGCTCACTTTTGGTGTTATAAAGCGAGATCGTTCCTGTAGGCTTTGATGTAGGTTTTTCTATACATTTTTGTTACTGGTTACTTCCAGTCGGTATCAAGCACCACAGGCCATACAAAATTAATCAGTTTTCTGCGCACGACTCCCCTCCCAAATGGCGTGGCTGCTCTCTGCGGCCAGGTGCACAATGCGGTAATGACCCGCAGGTCAAAGGTCGCTTGGCCAGTTCCTCAATTAAGGCAGAAAGATTGCAGTTGCACGATGCATCGTTTTTGTGACAAGAAGGGGCCAGCAGTGACCGGTATATACGGAATATATTGATATAGGATTTGCCTGAATAGAAAACTTTCACCCCAAAATGATGCACAAATACCTTCCAAAGTGTACTGCATATGGATTTAATAATTTCTGAAATAATTTTCTACCTACTGAACATTATTTTAAAAATAATATTTTAAATATATAGAATGTCTTTATATTTTAGATGTAGGTTATTGGTGGTGCACTGACTCAGGTTTTATTTTAATTTAATTTATGGGATATATTTCAGATAGAACACATTTATGAAGACACATTGCCTCAGGGATATATTTTCACTGTGGTGCTTGTTGTCAATAATATATTTCCAGGGAGGGTAGTTTGCTATAGAAGAAAATTAGGAGAAATTGTCAAAAAATCCTTCATTTAGGTGCTGCTGTTTTTTGGTTTGTGTGTACATGTGTGTGCAGGCTAACTTGTCTGTCTGTCCTGTGGAAGAGCGTGTTTTTTTCCCACAGTCGAGTATCAATTGTGGTTATTGAATATAATCAATGGGCAATTCACGATCATCGCTGCATCGATTAGCTGATAAGTGGTGGTTGGATTAATCATCCGAAAAGATCCTGTTGTCGATGGCGTTGTCTTTCTTAACCTGACCACTCAACCAGTGCAGCAGCCACACAGACCGAGGCTTCACCAGCACAGACAGGACTTCAATAAGTGACAAAAGAGAAGTGATAAATTGATCAAAAATGACCACAATGAAACGGGCCTCTTGTGAGGCCACACATGTCCATTAAATGAGTGTGTCTGTGGGTTTGTGGTTGGAATACATCAAGGGCAAGGGGGTCAAAGTTCAGCTTCATCCCAGACTGATGACCCTGCAGACTGACTGACCTTTGGGGTCTAACAGCTGCGGGAGGAGGCAGGGTACTGGACCAGCCAGGGAGAGGAGAGAGGATGGGGAAAGGGGGAAAGATGGAATTATAGGAGGTAAAATTTAGGACAGAAGGGAGGAAAGTAAGAGTGAAGGGGAATCTAAAGAGGAAATCGGCAGGGGGTGAGACAGAGGTGGTTACCACTGTGGGCCTTGAATATTTCCTTGTGGTTTTTGCCAATCTATTCCACTGTGGTCTCCCCTGGTTTTGGTGCTTGGCTCTGGTTTGAAGCAGTGAATTAACACCTGACCCCGGCTTCTGACCCTACCCCGTCCCTCCAGCTACCCCCTCCAGATTAACAAATATGTGCTATCTAGCCTGGACACACACACGTATATATACGGCGACACAGAAACACAATTACACATGTACACACATAACTACTAAATGTATAGAGAGTAAAAAAAAGAACAATGCAGTGCGTGTACAATGTCCACACAACCTTTGCACATCCCATCGTCTGTCTACCATCTAATTCCCCCGAGTGAAGCCTCAGTGTGTCACTGCTTGTCACCATAACGGTCAGTCTGTAATGACTACCTCCCCCCACACACTGACCCTCATCCATTTTACCTGCAGGATGTAGCTCAGCGTCGGCCCCACTGCCACAGCTTTGGACCCTGGACATGCTCCCACCCTGGCACCCTGCCACACCCGTGACCTAGCTTTTGTCCATACCAGTTTACACCTAAACCCTTTTGATTTCTTACCCCTTAAAATGAATCAATACCACCAAGTGTGCTCATGCAGAGTGGTGAGCGCACCAATTAAATAATGTTTTCTCTTCCAAGGTAGTTTGATTTGGAGTGTCAGAGGAGGCCTGGAGTCTGGAAAGTATTTGGAATTTCACAAGAAAAAAACAAAAGCAAAATCATTGTAACCTCGAACATCTTGTGGACATCTCTGGTTTTTGGCTGCAAGCAGCGATGGTGGGAGCTTGCCTTTCATATAGGTGCAATCTATAGTGGTGATCTGTGTTGATTAAACCTTGTTATAGGTATAAAACTGCAAAAATAAAAATTGACCAGCATTTACCAGCTACACTGGAAGACATTCACAACTATTATGTGATTTAAAAACAAAGAAGAAAATGTATTAACATCTGGTTATCTGAAATTCAGTTTATTAATATATCAGTTCACATTAAGTCATGTAACAGAATCAGTACCACAGCAGCATCAGTTTTTTTATGTCTAAATCTGCTATAAAGCACCAACACTGCTAATTAATTTCAGCTTTGCAAATTTGAAGAGGATGCTTACTTTCATTATTGGGTACAGTTTTTTTATAATTCTATCTAGACTTTAAAATTTAAAACATAATGATATAATACCAATCACAAGTTGCCAGACTCCAAAATGATGTTACAATTAATTTCTTATTCTGATAAACTCTCAAAAAAATCAAACACACATTTGACAAAATACTAAACAAAACAAATGTCAATTTTTCCCATTTGTGAAGATGTAACCAGCAAATGTTTGATATTTTTTTCATGTTAAATTAATAAAATGATTACAAATAATTACATTTATTTTCATAACTAGAGCCGGTTTTCTTTTGATCAACTAATGAATTTATTAAGTGTTTCAGTGCTATTGTGTTGGTAAAGGTTATAAGAGTGATTATTATGGTTATTTATGATATGAGCCCTTTTTTGCCAATATTACCAGATGCCAGGGCATGCTCTACATTGATGTGACACATGTCAGGCACCCACAGTACCCACATATTTTCCTCACATGCCCAGCAGGTATCAAACTCCTAATTCTTGACAGCGTTAGTGCCATGCATTACCCATTGAGCATCGCAGGACCACATCCTCTTCCCTCTCATCCCATCTCCCCCAGCCTCCTCCAGGCTATTGTGCCGGATTGATGGCCGCTCGGGCCGATAGGTGAGGGGGGTCTTGGTTGGGCTGGTCAGCAGAATTTGTAGTGCCCACCCTCCGCCTGTGAGTGTCAGCAGAGAGCAGCCGGTGTGTCTGGCTCGATTAGGTTTCCTACCTATCTTCCCACTGTGTCAGACAGAGGAGGAAGGCAGCAGAGAGGGGGAGAGCAGCGGGAAGTTGCCCAGAGGAGAGGGAGGACAACAGAGGAAGCAGGAAAAATACATCTTTTTATCCCTGCTCTCTCCGTCAAAAGCCCTGTACAGTTCCTCTTTCTCTTCCTCTTGCTCTCCTGTTTTCTCCTCCTCTATCCCGCCTGCCTCTCACTTTGTCCTTCTCTCACCCAAACCCCTAATCCTCCTCCTTTTACCTCACACTCGTTCCTTAATCCTAAATCTCTTCTTCCCTCTCTACCAGCCTTTTTTCAATTGTTCTCCCTGTACCTCTCTGTTACCCACCTCCTCCCTCTTCTCCTTTCTGTCTATCGCATCTGAACATGCCACCTCTCAGCATAACCCTTTTACACACTCCAGATGACTGCAGCACACCTTATTTTCTCTCCTTCATCTCTTGAACCTTTTTTCAGGTTTTTTTTTCTGCTGTTGTTTCCTTTGTTATCATCCACACATCCTGTTTTTGCCACTACACCACTACACCTCTGCCCAGCATCTCTTTTCATTATGTTGCTTGGTGTCCACTCGACTGCCTGATTTAAATGTCACTTGTGTCACCATCACAATTAATGTCAGAATATATTCATTAGAGCTTGTTCCTAAATTATTTTTCTATGTAGGAACAATTACCGTGCAGTTGTCACAATGCACTTGCCAGAGATTTTCTTTTTCTGTCCCGAGCAGACTCAAGCTCACACCAATTTTAGTCACTGCGGCCATTTTGTTGGGTGTGATCAATTTTCTGTGATTTGGCCTCAGTGATTTTCAGCCTGTCAGTTTCTCTGTTGTGTGAAGGTTCGGCAGTGTTGCCATGTAACGTTTTTTCAGCTTTTCCTGTGGAATATGAGGTTTTGGTTGTGGATATTGCAGCATAATCATAGACTGATTTTTCCATTGTCAATTATATAACAAAATGACTGACTATAATAAGCTGTTTTTCCTTGCAAGATGATAAATGAAAAGAAAAGAAAAAAAACTAAATTGATGTTTCAACCACGGTGAAAAACTACTTTCGCTTCCTTGGTTCGACTTTTTTGTTGTGAGAGTGGGCTGTAATTTCACCCCTGAGTTTAACCACACAATGTTTCACAAATAGTGTTTCCATGCCACCTCAGCACTGCTCATATTATTCAGATAACAAGAGAGCCTCTGTCATGTCCTACAAAATAGGATATGTTTTCTTAATCTGTCAATAGCTCTGGCCCTGAAAGACTTCATTTCGGCTGAGCAATGAAAGGCTCAAAAACATCAATATGGCTGAGCAGGATAAGAAGAAAGAGCCATATTCCAAGTCTGTATCGCATTCCCTCCATATCCTCCTATTTGTATGGTGCAGATATTGGGTCTCAAGCGAGAAATCAGGATTGCGTTCTCTCAGAATGGCAGCATCCGTCTGGTGAAATGGAATAGGAATGTTATACGGAACCAATGCATCCGGACTTGCCTGGACATCTCAACAATACCACTTCACACTTTCCCTCTCCCCCCGCTCTATTCCTCTATGTCTCTCGCTCAATAACTTTCTCGCTCACCATCTCCATCATACCCACAACAGTGTGGAGGACGAGGTGTGGATTAGGCCTTAAATGTAGAGTCATGTCGGCCAAACCATGACTGCCTGCCTCTCATGCCGGGTCCACCATGGAAGACTTAATGTCTGTGAAGAGAAGAAAAGGGGAAAAAAACAAAAAAAATCCACTCCACTTCATACGCCTCTCACTTCCATTCTCTTTGTGCGTTTAACGTGTGAAAAAGGATTGCTGAAAGGATGTCAAGAAGCAAGAAGACAGAGATAGGAAAAGACAGACAGTTATCCTTGCTTTGCCTCGGCTGTCACACTACAATGTGCATGGTTGATAACTAATTCAAAAAACATGCATGGGCCGGGTTTTGCTTTTCAAATAGCTTGTACGTCTGAATGTGATTTAAAGGATGTTTTTTATGCAGCTGCCTGTGGCTGATCAATGCTGTTCCTCTTGTCATGCTGTGAGAGTATCACATTGGTATACAGTCATTCAGCACTGGGCAAAGGGGCATTTTGCATTGTCTATGGATAAGGTTTGGTTTGCAGAGTGTGATGTATATGGATGGGGTTTGGGGCTGTATTGTAGTCCGCAACTGTCAGTGCAGAGAAGAGAACAGTCTCAGCACTGCAGACAGCGATTTCACCGATGTACAGTCGCTGCTTTTGCCTCCTGCCTTTTTTCCCCTCACTCATCCTATTTTCAGCCTTTCATTTTTTACACAAGGGGAAAATGAGGAAGAACAAAACCAACATATGAAAACTAAAACATGACAGAGAGGGGAGGGGGGAGGGAGGGGAGGAGGAGGAACAGAGGAAGGAGAGGCAATCTCAGAAAACAAGAGGGCTTTCAAAAGAAAGGGATGAAAGCTAGTCAGGCTGTTATTTTTGAAAAATGATCCTTGTGTAGTGCTCCTCTTAAGAGCCAGGTACATATTATTTTATCTTCCTGAGGAGACTCAGCGAGGTGTTTTGGCACAAAAAAAACAAACCTCAATGGTTTCTTTTAAGTTGCGCAATTTATCGTCCTTAATGTGATTTTTGACAGGCATATTTTAAATCACTTATCGGCTTCTTTGTGAAATGTTTCTCAAATCCGCTGTGTGGATTGTATTAAAAGTTAACTCAGGAAATTCTTAAATTTCAGCATGCCTCTGCTGTTTATTACCGCAATATCTTGACAACCAGTTATTCAAAAATGTATCTGATATGTCAAATTAAGTTTCAGTCCGAACCGGCCGAGTGCCACCATGTTACAGGCAAACACACCCTCTCCCTCTCTAACACGTACTCCCTCTTTCCTTAACGGAGGCTGGTGCTGGCTGGCCAGTGGCTGAAACCTGAATTAGAGTGAAGCTGGCGTCCACACAGAGTCATTTTGAGTCCCCCCTTTGACCCTTAAAGCCAGGGATCCCAGAGAAAAGGTGAGGCACGTGATTTGATGTGATGGGATGTCGCACTGGAGAGGACAGAGAGAGAGGCTGAAAAAATGGCTCCTGGCTGAGACTGAATCAGAGGACATTGTCGAAGTCGTTGGTCAGTCTAATTGTAAATCACCTGATCGTTGCTGCTCGGAGTGATGCTTTCTTAATCACACCACCAGCCAAGACATGTATAAAAGAAGCACAAAGAAGACTATATTGTTTGGGGAATATTTATAATTTTACATGAGATATTTTATATATTGAATTGCAATGAATGTTTCTGCTATTTAAACAAAGCTTAACCTTCAAAGGGTCTGTCAGTGTGTTTGTGTGTGTTCAGATCTGAAGGAATTTCGCTCGTCATTACAGCAGATGTTTGTATTGGAATGTGCCTCTGTATGTCTGTGTGTGTGTGTGTGTGTGTGTGTCTGTGTGTGTTCAACACGTGTCTCCCGTATCAATAGGTTAATAGCTGAGATGTCAGTTTCAGTGACTGGCTGATTAGTTGTGTGTTCACTAATCCACACTGGGGCGGGGAACTATTGGCTTTCCCATTGATTTTAGCGTGGTGAGCAGGCAGAAGATAGAGAGGGGAGATCTATTGATTGACCCCAAATTAGCCCCCCCACCACCCACTAACCCGTTCTGCTGTTTCTGCACTCAGCCCCAGCTTCCTCATTGGGTGCCCGGGCTGACAAACATTCGGTATGATTGGACACTTCAACGGGGAGAAAAATGTCTCCTTTTTGATGTCGGTGATTTGGAAGTGTTGGTTGTTTGTGAATCGGCTGTCAGTTGATTGGCCGTCTGGTGAAGATGAGTGCTACACTGCACTGTGTCTGACCATATGGGAGCAGTTGGTTTGGGTGTCTTTGATGAAGCAAATAGCGCCATTTCCAGAGGGAGGGTATTACTTTTGTGTTTCTGATCACAGACCGTAACCTTATTTGTAACCCTCAGCTCTGTTACATGTTTCTTTTTCTTTCTGGAACAAACGGCAGAATATTCATGTGAAAAGTGTGGATGAGAAATCCGGTTGTGTCCTTCCACCCACATCCTTCAACTTTTCCTCTTCTCTACTGTTGTCCTTCATGACTGTCACCCCACTGCATCATATTCTTCCTTTTTACTGTTCTTTATCTCCATTCCTGTCCCTCGTTCCCTGCCTTTTTCCGCCCCTCCCTCCAATCCCGCTTTGCTTGGGTCTAAGCTTTGAGCTTTCTCTCCTGAGCCTGTCCTTCCCATATATCACTCCATCTCATCCTTCTCTGTCTGCCTCTGATATTCCTCTTTAGGCCTCCTTCTCTCCATCACTCTCTCCCCTGTGTCTATGTAAGCAAGAGAGAGGAGGTTGTTAAACATTTTTCTTCCCTCTTAATTGTTTTGACTGGGCCGATTGGCATCCCGATTAGGCCCATTGATTTCCTGGCGCTAAGTGCATTGATTTTTAAATTTCTTATTGATCCCCGCTCTAAATCTCCTGCACACTCACTCACAGAGTCTCACCGTTCGCAGGGGCAGAGATGGAGGAAAAGGATTGAGAGGAGAGGAAGAGGGAAAAGGAAAGAGATTGGTGTTAGGTAAATACACTGACCGGTGACAGTGTAGTGAATTAACAGAGTGAGAGAAGAAGGAGGAGAGCAGGAGGTGAGGAGGGAAAACGGAGTTATGAGCTGTGAGGGGAGGTCGACTGAGAAAGCTTCCCAGCACAGCGCAGGTAGATGCATGCAGAGAAGAAACAAAAGAGCAAACAACACTGATGGATAAACTATTTAAATCATTATGCCAAATCTAATATATTGTCATGATTTAAGCCTTATCTTTAACGCGTCTGGCTGTATCCCAGCTGAAAAAAGCTTTAAAATGTAAAGAGAATCAATAATTTTGTAATTATAACAAGCATCAGGAGGGACTTGCAGTGAGTTGTCGGCCTGGTAACTGCACGGATGGAACATGTTCATCTGTGAAGAATGAGTCACTTTATGGATGAACAGAGGTTTATGAGGGATGGACAGATATTGGAAATGTCAGAGATGAAATGGAGTGTTTTGTCTTTGCCTTGCTATTTCACATGGTCTGCAGAGCCTACTGGAGACGTGTGTGTGTTATTTCTGGCTTATGACTGTGTTAGGCTTTAGAGGCCCGCTGGACTCCGAATCTTACATGCCCACTGGTGTTTCTCTGAAGGTGGTGGACCTAATTGGCTGTATCCGAGTCTGCGTGTGTGTGCAAGTTTCCGTGCACGCTTGAATGTGTATGTGTGCGTGTGAGCTAAACTATATGTGAACTGAACTATGTCTCCTTTCATGTGTGCACAAGAACATATATGTGTTTTTACATCTGTTTGGATATTTGTGTGTGTGTGTGTGTACACCTCTGTGTGTGCATTTGACCTTTTCTTGGCTTAAGTGTTGAGGCTCAAATTCAGACATTCAGTTGATAGCATTTTCTTTTAATAGCCTCTGTACTTGAGCAAATTGTGCTAACCTTTTCTAAAGTAATTTGCTGCTTTTCTGTCTCAGCGTGCAGTTGAGTGCCTTGCACAACACGCAATATATGGACCATATGTAGCATTACTGTGTTGTAATTACAATTTACTCTCCACTTAAGATAAGTGCTTTCAAATGGCAAGCAAGGAAAAGCAACTATTGTCAGCAACATGGAGGAAAAACTTCAATATCACTACCGTCGTCAGAGATAATGTAATGCTACGCTGCAGTGACATTAACTGTATGATGTTTTAAAGACTGCTCTTTAATGGCTGCATTATTATAGTAATGGTGAAGCTGGAAATGGCAGTGATGACGATGACACTGACTGTTTTGCTTAAGCTTTCAGTGTTTACTATGAAATAACATGTTATTTTACATTTTCTGCAGATGCAAACAAGGCTTCAGAAAATGTAAAATAACATATTATTTCATAGCAGCGTGTGTGTTGGCTAGACAATGAGAGATAAAGTGTTTAAAATGCATACGCTGGGCCGAGCTGCTGTGTGCTTTGTAGTGATGGGGCCTGTGTTTGCTCTGGTGATAGGGATGGCCTTACAGCACGCACTCTCACATGCACACAGACACACACACACACACGCGCTGGTTTGAAAACACATTGATAAATGAAAAATACGTGTCTTTACTCATGTGAGATTACAAATGTACAAACACACACACAGACACACATGCAGGCTTCCGCAGACAATAAGGCTCCAACTGCCTGATGGTCACTCTTACTGACCGCTTTTTTAGATGAGAAGTAGGAACCTGCAGACTCAGCACACACACACACACACACACACACACACACCACCACCACCACCACATCTGACACACGGACATGTCCCTCTCAGCTCATGCACATACACACATATGATCAAGAGACAGACACACACACACATACACACACACACACACACGACAGCGTTGCACTCGCACCCATGTACTGTCCTTGGGCTCACAGGCACCTCTCACACACTCACAGAGACAGACACACACTTCGTCCAACACACACAAAACATAACCTTGACCTGTCATACTCTCAGCCTGCAGTCTCATACATACTTCATCCGTTCACTCAGGGATGTCACACACACACTGAGATACACTTTTGAGCACATATTGATCACACTGATGTTTAAAAACGCACATTCATGTCAATGTTCATGTTAAGAGATTTGTCAAAAAGTGGGAGATTTGAAAAAGATAACACCTCTAAAATAAATGATAGCATACATTTGAGGAATTATATAAATTAAGGATAGTGGAATATTGCTGCAGCAAACAAATATTTTCATTATCGATAATGATGGGTTATAGATCGGCTTGATCTATAAAATGTCAGAAAATGGTGAAAAATGAGAATCAGAATTTCTGAAAGTCCAAGTTGACATCTTCAAAAGTCTTGTTCTGTTCGACCAACAGTCCAAGACTCAAAGATATTCAGTTTACAAGGATATAAAACAGAGAAAATTCACATGTGAGAAGCTGGAACCAGAGAATTTGGTCATTTTTTCTTAGGGAACGACTCAAAACAATATTAAAATGATTGACTAATCGATTTATTGACTTATCGTTGCAGCTCTAATAATGAATTACAGATTTTTTTTTTCTCACAAAATGGAACCATGGCTCCTCCTATTCATCCAAATGTGTCTGTAGAATTAGAGCAGATAAACAGGACTACTCAGTGATGAATTTCACTGTCAAAGACAAATTCGAAATAAATCTCTCGCCATGGACTTCCAGTGTGTGTCGCACTCTGATAATTTCCACAATATCCTCTGCAACCCCCGGGGGCAGATTTTTTTTCCCTGCTATTTCTCTCTCCATCTTCTCTTGTTTGTTTCTATCCCTGTAAAATGCGGGTTGCTTTGCTGAAATACTGCAGTGCTTTATCTGCCCTCTTTTTCCTCCCTTTAGTCCCCCTCCCGCTCTTTTTCCTCCCCCCTCTGTCTTTCTCTCCCCTGGACCTGGATGGGTTGTTGTTGTTGAAGATGGGGGGGGGGTTGGAGAAGCAGCCGGGACCCAATGACGTGGGTGCGACATGTAACCGTGGCACAGGAGAGGAAATCAATACATGAAAGGATGAGGAGCACTGGGGTGGATTACCGTCTGGGGCCCTGGCTACTGGAGGGACGGAGAGAGGTGGAGGGGGTGTAGATGAGGCCTGGGGGGTTGGAGAGTGTGCGTATGTATGTGTGTGTATGTGGAGGAGGAGGGGGGTGTGGAGGGCGAGAGGCCAGATTGTCCAGTACCCTCTCTCCTGCATCCCCTCCCTTGACCAAGCACTGTTTGAATCTTGACCCCTCCCATCAACCCTCCCTTGGCTTCTAAACACTGCTCAGCACCAGTAGGCTGCCATAGGTGAACCTTCGGCTCTACACACACGCTCACACACACACGCAGGTGCAGTGGACTCTGTAATGTTGAGTGAATACATAGACGGTTATGGCCACAGTGTGCTAACACTGCTGATAACCCTACACTATCTGTATGGGGAATAATCGCCTGGTATTACCAGTGTAAATTAAAGAGCCCCAGAGAGATTATGTGTATGTGTGTGTTCTCGTGTGTGTGTGCGTGTATGCCTTTTGGGTCTGCGCGGTGAGTTTGCCGGCATGTAAGTCTTCAGCAGGGTGCGTCCGCAGCACTGCCACAAACCAAGATAATAAATATCTATAATAAATATCATTATTATTGGGCCAATCTCCCCCAATAACCCAGCCTCTGTGAAAGATGGCACGAGGGACTGAGCTGGATATTGGCAATATATCAGCATTGATTATTGAGAGTGCTGACAGTGAGAGGGAGGCAAAGTTAATAAAAACTAATAAAAAAGACAAGGAATACAGAAAGAACAAGGGCTTTAGCTGGATCAGCTGCTTGTACGCTAAAGGAAAGAGAGAGGAGGAAAAGTGGAGGGATGCAGGGAGTGAAAGGAAGGAGATAGTGGTGTACAGTCATGGTTTGTGTGTGTGTGTGTGTATGTGTCTGTCTCAACATGTGTATCTGAGTTTGTGAGTATGTATCTAAATTTAAGTTTTATCATTCTTGGTGTGCATTTGGGACTTTTTTGTGTGGCTATGAATTGGCATTGACATCTACATACACACACACACACACACACACACATACACACACGCAGCTAACTTTTTCTTCTCCTGCATGTGTGTCTTCTTGGATTGATTGAATCTTGGTTGGATCTGAACTCTGCAGTTGGGATCCAAAGCCTGCACAGCCTTGCCATTGGCACTAACCAAGATGCACAAACAACACTTACCCACTCGCCCACACACACACACACACACTGGCAAAGACACCAACAAACAAACATCATAAAAGCCCATGCATCATATCCATATTATCTTGACAAATCTATACATCATGTCAGAGCATGGCTTTATGTGAATATTGCATTTTGCTGTGTGTTATTGGTGTGTGTGTGTGCAGAGAGGATATGAGAAGAGTGCGTTGGCGCTTCGTGCTGCTGGTTGAGATGGGACGGGGCGACAGTGAGAGAGCGTTGTCCATTCTAATAGGGCCTTGTTAGGCCGCTGACAGAGCCAGTAACGCCACTGTTGGCTGCTATTGATTCCCGACCGACGGCGTTATTGATGAGTGAGAATTTAATTCAACCAGCTCGTTTGTCAACATGACATCACCATTTAACTACGACCATGACATGGATGCGAACACCCACGGATGAGCTGGGTCACACACACACACACACACACACACACACACACACACACACACATAAACACACACAGCAATGTGCACAAGAAACAACCGTACAAGCACAGACACACACACACATGCAGTCTGATAGATTCACGCTGTTTCATGGAGGCAAGAGAATAATTTCTCAGTTAGAACCTGCTGTTGCCTTTGCTTCTTCTGCATCATTTACAATAAAAATAAGTTTGTTCAATATTCAAACACTGTGTTTTCAACCAGTCAAATCAATCATTCAAAATGAATAACGGGCAATTACCAAGAGTGCAATAAACTATATGACTAATGCATGGCCCATGTTATGACTAATGTATAGCCTAAGGATGCTTCTGGCTCTTTCTGATTGGATAAATATTTCATGCCACATCCTGACCTACAGCACATGACATGGAAAACATGCTGTGGTGAGGAATTGAACAAATTGTTTTCTATGAATAAATTTGTTTGTAACTAGTGTAGGAGAGGAAAACCACGTCACCAAACCATCAAATAAAGTATATTTTAACAAGCAGGCTAACATGACCTTTTTTTTTTTTTAAATAAAAAAATAAAAAATTAATTAAAGCATTGCATTAATATTGTGCCTTTTAAATGTAGTGTAATTGCATCTGATCATTACTGAATAACAATTGTCAGCACAAAAGAAATATGAATGATAATAAACAAGTTGTTAGATTTTCCCATTTGCCAACTATACAAAAAAGCAATGAAAGGTTGCAACATTTTATTAACTTTTTAAGTTTGCAGTTACATTTCATACGTTAATGATCGGGTGGAAGAATTGTAATAAAATACTGGTAATACAAGAAATGTAAAGGATTTCCATATATTAACAAATGGAAAACACATGAAAAGCACATTTGCCATCATGAGCAAATTCAATCCTACTCTAACAGTAATTTATACATTTTCCAGAAGATAAATATTGAAACTGTTACATTATGACAAATTTAAAAATGTATATGATTTAGTAAAAGTAGTAGTAAATTGCAAAAGTAGAGCATAGACATAATGTAGAAAGTGCTAGAAATGCAATGCTTTTAAAGCCGTATTCATTTAGTAATTTCTAGAAAAACAGTGTGACCATTCTTGTGTAGAAAGAAAATACAGATTTAGAAAGGGCACTCCTTTAGAAATATATATATTTTAATTTCTGCTATGATAAAAAAGTATATATTGTACATACAATAATCATCCTTGATCACTTTACTTTACTGCTAGTATCCAATATTACATCCATTACAGTATTTCTCTATCTGAAAAAATAGAGGCAAAGAGAGAGAGAGACAATTTTGGAAGAGCATTTTTCAATACAGCAGGGTGAAGATACAGCCTAGAAAACAATGGAACCAGCTATATATCTCTGTATGGATTGAGAGGCTTGATAGGGAGGGAGGTGGACAATCAGGACCGTGTGGGCCCCCGATGAGAGCGGTCCAGCAGGGGTTATTGGCTAGAGCGGCCCCCCAGGGGAGCTCTCTCTCTCTCTCTCTCTCTCTCTCTCTCTCTCTCTCTATCTCTCTCTGTCTTTCTCTCTCTCTCTCTCTCTCTCTCTCTCTCTCTCTCTCTCTTTGGGCCCATGGGTCTCTCTGGGTCCCAGGGGAGTGAAACTGTAGAGACCGACTCGCTGCAGGGGGCCCTATAGGCACCAAGAAAGAAACACACTGAGGGGGGCAATCTGCTGAATTTAGGTGGTCGGTCCTAGACACAGACAGACAGACAGATAGACAGAATCAAAGATAAACGAGATAGATGCCATCTCCTGGTATCCTTTGTATTGTGTGTGTTTGGGTGTGTGTATTTTACTTGTCAACCTGTATGAGAGAGAAAAAGCCAGTCAGAGAAAGAGAGTTTGTTTCTACTTTAAAAGTTTTTAAGTCTAACATCTACTGTAGGATAATGACATCAAAGCATCCTCTGCATGTTTGTGAATTCATCTGAAATTCGTGTGCAGGTGTTTTGATGGTGGTGTCTTTTTACACGTGTGATGATAGTTTTCTGTTACGTTGTCTTTGCGGTCGTGTCAGATGGAGGAAAAAGAAGAGTTTGGTCAGAAGAGTGCGTGGAGGACAAATGGGGTGGATGCTGTAGGTGTTCGCATCCCTCCTCCTCCTAGCCTCCCCATCCTCCTCCACCCCTCCAACACCATCTTATTTTCCCCTCCTTCAATCTCACACACCCTCCCTCCATTCCTCTCTTCCACAGACGCGCACAACCACACTACATTCTACAAGAAATAATTGCTTTTGTCTGGAAGGAGTGTAGGGAGGAGGGAAAGGGGGCGCGCATGGCTCCCTCTGTGGAGAGAAGGGGGTCTTTGAAGGACAACTAGTCACTTCTCCCTTCCCTCCTTCTTTCTCCTCTCCTCTTCTTGCCTCACCTCCCTTCCTCTCCTCTCTCATTTGCTTCCCCACCATACTCAGTTTTCCTCCTCTCCTCTCATCCCCTCTCCTTCCTCCCTTTCTTACTCTCCATCTCTCTCCTCTGTCTCTCTTCCTTCTCTCCTCTGTCTCCTCTTCCTCTCTTCTCTGTCCTCCTGCTCCTTTCCCCTCCTCTCCCTCATTGGACCTGCGGATGTCATCTGTCATACATGAAGCGGAGGGAGAAGGACAATAAAACCTGGTTGTCTACTACAGAGGATGACACATTTTTCATAATTAAGAATATGCCAGTTTGGTGTGCAGCACACATTTCTTGACAATATGGCTGTCTGTTGATGACTGAGAAAATCACAAGTCTGGTGATGATAGCAGAATTGTTTATGTTATGTGCAGTTTTCATTAAAACAGGCCTAATCACCTGCAGCATTAAGTGAGCAGGAATAAACAGTCCTGCGGGATGGGGCTTTCAGGCCCTACAGGAGCAAGAGCTTTCTCATTCCTATTGATTTGCCCGTATTGACTGCGATGTTTAAGGTATAGATTTTTCTATTTAAAAATCTATATTGACAATAATCTGGTGTGTAAGCGCCCGGCGTTGACTGATGCTGGCCTGTAATTGACAACGTGTAACATGTCGGTGCCGGGGAGAGAGAGGAGAAGCATGCTGGGGAGGCCGGCATGCCTGGCCCGGACGGAGGAAACAAGATCCGGGAGCAGGAGGGAGGAGAGGAGGAGAGGGAGGTGGTGATAACCTCTGTCATGGAGGAGCTCATCCCCTGACACCCTTACGTATTTTTATTTGTAAGTTGTGTGCGTATTTAAAAAGCAAACGTAAAAAATGTCCATACAAATATGTTGCATTTATCTCACTTAGTTTACACTGGTTAAAAATTCACCAGAATTTACTTTCAAGCTGCAAACCAGCTTCATATTTCTCATGCTCGGAACAGCAGTGGTCGCTCTTGTCTTCCTATATCTGAATAACCTAATGATACACCCTCGTCCACTCAGGAGGGCTTATTGAAAGCAGCAGTGATGAGATAACTTAATTGTGTGCATGCTGGGTATCCTGGTAGGTATTAGCGTTAAGCACCTATAGGTATCCATGGATTCTCTTATCGGGTCTTCATCCCTTCCCAAGCAGGCCGGCAGTAATGAACTGATCACCATTGGCATCATTATAGCCGGTATTATTAAGAGGAGGGAAAAATCCAGAAATCAATACAGGATACCTTTTGCAGCGGTAGTGAAAACGAGGGAGATGGGGGTGGGTGGGTTGGTGGGAGGGATGGGATGGAGGGAGGGAGGTGCGGGGGTGGGGTGGTGATGTGTGAGTAGTAGCGGGTCCTCTCTCGCCTCAATGTTGCGGCCAGCCTAGTGGCAGATCGCTACAATCCTGGAGGGAGCCGGGTCGAATGAGCTATTGGGGTTCCCAAATAATAACGGGGACAAACAGACAGACAAAAAAGACACACAGACGGATGGACGGAGATAGGCAAGTGTTCCGATAAAACGGGAGACCATAACCGGATTCTATACGCTTCCTTATTTCCGTTGTTTTGTGTTGTGGTATTTTTAATAATTTATTTATTCGTATTTATTTATTTATTTATCGATTGATTGCGTTTTAATTATTGCCTTGTGACAGAGAGCGAGGGAGGAGGAGCGTCAGGGCCAAGCGCGCGCGTTGTGTTTGTGTGTGTGTGTGTGTGTGTCCGTGTAGCCTTTTCCCCACTTGTTTATTTATTTGTTGATGATTTAAAGAAGCTGTTTGAAATGTGCTCGCGACGTGATCCCCAGCTTTGAGCGAGCGGATGAATGTCTTACACGTAGCCTTCATGCAAACGAGAGAGGGGAAGGAGCGCATGCAGCTAGAGACCAAATACAGTAGATCAAACCAAATACTACAGAGATCCAAATAACACTTTATAACTCTGCTGGCCTTTTACACCGTCTTGTCTGTTTCTATGTATCATCATTTACTGTGCTGTTTTAAATTGCAAAGCGAATACCAAAGCTAAGCCCGGCCGGGATGCTACAGCAGTAGGCTAGCGACTGTTCTCATGCCTTTTCACACCTATAGGAAACATTACTGGTGAGGAGTGAGAGGATAAAATAAGCTCCCGGGCCTCTATGTTTACTCAAGGAGAACGCTTTAGCAGTGCAAAGGTAACAGAGAGACGCAGGTGCATTAACGACAGACAGGTGACACACAGCCTTTTATTATAAAGCTACTACAATAGGCCTGCAATTGTAACACAACTTTTCCTGTAGCCTGTAGAAGTGAGGTCTGATCTCCTGTCTATCCGTCTGTGTGTTAGTCTGGACTGTAAGCTATCTGCTGCACTCAAGGGACCATCCTACATATATGTTCTATGCACATTTACACCAAAACTAATGCCGGCCACCAGTCGACATCCACAAATGTAAATAAAAGTGCGCAGCTGGGCTACATGTGTACACACCTAACGGCGAATGTTGTGAGCTCTCCATACCAAATATTTTCCCAAAGCTGTCTACCAGAGAAACGGACGAAGATACAGAAGCTTCAGAAGAGGACAGAGCTTATTACAGTACTTCTGTCAGATTATTTGCATCAAAACAAGAAGCCGGAGGAAGATCATGTTTGTTCCCTTGCCGGTGCCGTTCGTGTTTCAGAGAACTGCCCCTGACCTCAACGCCTGGCGTCTCAAGTCCCCTCTGGCTCTCCGCTCCAACTCCGGTAAGACATTTTTTTCTCTTCTCCCTGCTACACATCCTCCATGTCGGTCAGACTCAGCCATGCAGACCCGCCCCGCCTTGCTCGGTGTCGATGCACTTGCAGCGGGGAGAGCAGTCGGCGCACACACCCACTTACACACGCACACACACACTCCTCCGGCTCCTTTTGAAGGCTTAAACAGAGTCCTTTACACTTGCGGTGCGGTTGTTCAAATCAAAGAAGCTTCCCCGAGCGCGCTGGAGTGTCCAGACTGATTTAAAATTAATTGCGTAAAATGTCCGTTTTTGCTGTCCATTCTGTGGAACGATGCGCCGCTGTTCCACCCGTGTGTTGGTTAATTTCCACGCCGCCTATGTGCCTTTCTCCGTTTATTTTTCTCTCCTGTCTCCGTCCCCGTCCTTCCCCTCTCCTCCACTGCCTGCGCCTGAGCCTCAGCCTCCGTCTCTCCCCAACTAGACTCTCGGCAGGCAGGGAATATTCATGCCAACTTATCGATCCTGCGGAGATCGATTCCTGGGCCGGTGGAAGCAGGGAGAGGGGGAGATAGAAGGAGAGAATAGGTGCACGGAGGAGTACGAACGTACGAGAGGAGAGAGAAAACACCGCTATTCTCTCGTTTTATTTCATTATGTTTTGCTATTGTGCTTCATTAATGTAGATGATTTGTTAGTGACTCGGCTTTGAGCTTGTCGAACATCTCTGATTCGCCGTGGTGACTGCTTTTGCTCTGCATGCTGGTTAGGGGACATGGCTCGCTTCTTTGTAAACACCACTGGAAATAGACTTCCAGTGACTACATCTCTGTGTCCCACTGCTGCTTGGCTGCTGCACGAAAGCGGAGGAGCAGAGGGAGTGTGGAGTCAGGGAGGGGGAGGGTGCCGGCTGGGGCTGGGGCGCCGTCTGCGTTTCATCTGCGCTGAAGCGGAATAAAAGGACGCATGGTGGGAGCAGCCAGGCTGGCTTCAGTGTGTCACTGACTGTCGTTGTGAGAGAGCTCCAGCTCAGTCCAGCCTCGACTGTTTCTCAGACATGCAACAGCTGCTCATCCCCCCCCCCCCCCAACTACATCTTTGGAGAGGAAGGATGCGCTGGCTCTGATGTGTTTTCTGTCCTGTATGGGCACACTGAAGGACTGCAGAGTATAGGGAAGTGAGGGGAAAATACCATATGAGGTCAATGGGCTTTTATTTTCGACGTATTTCAGTATTGAAGTTATTCAGTTGTGTATCAGGGCGTAATGGTGCATAAATGTGGCTGGCGTGCACCTTAGCCGGATGGGCTCTTAAAGGGCCAGCTCCCCCCCCCCCCCCCAGTGCACAGCTCCCTTCTCATTTCCAGATCAGTTCAAGCCCATTTGATTTCAGATATGCCGGGCTTCACCCTTACTCCTCATACTCAGTCAGCAGTGCACAGCATGTGACAGTGAACGGATAGGTGATAGAGGGGGAGAGAAAAAGATTGTAGAGGGATGAGAGGGACCTGTTACCCACCATATCTCTAGGTATATACACACAGAAGAGAGGGGAAAGGGGTTGGAGGGAGGATGAGGGGAAGAAGCGGGGACCAGGGAGGAGGAGTTTTCGCTCTCCACACGTTGAAAAATGGCGAATGTCAGAATGAGATAAAAAAAAATGTGGAAAGAGAGAGTGGGCGAGAGAGGGAAGTGGGTGAAAGTAAGAGTAGATGACAGAGTGAAAAACGAGGAGGGAGAGGAAAACCCAGTTTGAGCTTGAGAGGTGAGAGTAAACCACGGATGAGCCATTATGTTGCAGTGTCCCGGGCCAGGGCCAGCATCTGAATAAGCAGGCAAACTGATGGGATGTGTACACAGGCTGCTGGAGTCCTTAGATGGTGGGATAACAGTGATTCACAATACTATGCTGATTTTATTCCATTTTGATAACACAGTACAAGGTGCTGTCCTTTTCAAACTCAGAGGGTTTGTCGCTAAAAGGGTGCAGGGTCAGTTCAACATCTCAGGACTGAAAAAGGACTGTGCTGTTGTTTCTTCAAGAGTAGTGCATTGGCAAACAACAAGAGACAGCATCACATGAACGTTTTTCCTCAGAAATACCAAGATACAGTCGACACACCACAGAGGTCTCTTCAGTAACTTGTTCAGGCGTTGTGGCTTTGAGCTCTAATCAGTACTTTCCCAACCTCCACCGGTGGTTCACATAGAACATTTGAATACCCACACACACACACACACTGGTTTTCCAGGGAGTTGTAGGGCTCTTGACTTGCGCTCTCAGTCTCTTTGACTGGTAGCGGCTCCTTGACTCCTTTGAGTTGGAGCTTTGTGCGGGGTCAGAGGTCACGGCAGGAGTGTTTGACTCAGCCCCACCTGACCCTTCTCTACCTCCTGTGTTTTCATTCTCTTTCATGTTACAACAGACCTCAAGCATTCATGCACAACTCCTGTGGGGGCACACACACACACACACACACAGACACACACACATTGTCATGAAACAGACGGACCATCATATAGCATAAAACAAGCATGTTAGACCGTTTTCCACCTGGATAGCGAGCTGCTCTAACTGATCCAGGTTTTGTTCTATTTTTAATGGCATTGTGTCTGTGAAGGTACAGGTCAGGGCCACTGCTATGTGAACTATTTGTGTGTACGTGTGTGTATGTGTAGTAAAGTGGTTTGTGAAGCCATCAGCATTAACTGGTGTATGAAAGTTTAATGGGACATAGAGGAGAAACCGCAGGTTTCCCACACTGCGCAGGGCTTGATATGATATGATATGATGGGACATCGAGGAGACTGGAGACTGCTTTTCTCTCTCTCTCTCTCTCTCTCTCTCTCTCTCTCTCTCTCTCTCTCTCACACACACACACACACACCCACTTACACCTAGATTCAGTTCATCTCAGCTATGCACCTTCTGTCACACACCATTAACCACCATCTCCTACAGTATACTGTCTAACTCTCTCACACACACCTCAGATTTTAGACTTGCTTTATTTCTGTCCCTGAATTTAAGACAGTGTGTTCCAATAAAATGTTCAGTCTTGATCCATTAATCACCATGTCTACAGTTTGTCTACGGTCTGCGCTTCCTGGCTACTTTCAAGACATTTCTACATGTGTATTGGGCACTGGCACATGTCTTCGATGGCTACATGATCTGACACCATGCATGTGCTTACCCATTTGCAGAAAGAGAGAGAGTGTGTGTTTATGTGTGTGTGTGTGTGTGTGTGTGCACAAGCTTGAGCACACGTGCAAACTAGTGTGTGTAGGTATAGATCGGTTTGTGGAGGGGAGTGTGCAAGTCGCAGTGTTAACATGATTGCAAATGACAAAATGTCAACCTGGGTTTGTTAGCAACATAATGGGGAATCAATAGACACGAGAAAGATGTCAATACTACATGCTTTATTGCATTAAGCTACCTCTCTCCTTCTCTGTAGCCCTCTCTCTCTTCTTCTTTTCCCTTTCCCTCCCACTCCCTCCTGCTCTCTGTCACAATACAATTCTCTCTCCCTCCGCTCCTCTCCCTCTGGTAGTAGAATTAGATTGCAGTATATGAGCCAGCCACAGGCTTCTGAATGCAGCAGGCAAAATGCTTCAGGAGCTAATGGGTTTGGCTATTTACGTATATTAGGCTCACGTAGATGCCCCCGACACAGTTTGACAACGTGACGAGGCCCAAAGGAGCCGCAGCAGTGACGTCTTATGTTTAACTGACAGCAATTGAAAACCTGCTCCAAAAAAAGTTAAAAGTAATCATAGGATATTAAAAAAATCATCTGGCAACAGAAAAATGCTTGTTTGTGACAATATAGCCTCATTTCTGAGCATGTAATCACCTGCTCAGGTAGTTATGTACTTAGGGTGACAATATTCTGTTTAAACTGACACATAGCATTTGGGAATAAAACCTGTTACATGGTTTTGGATTAATCCAAACAAATCCAGTCTCTAAGTGTGTAATGATGACACTGTTATTTGTGTTATTTCAAGTTTTGTAAATTCCTTTTAATCCTATTAACTGTCTACGTCTTTTATGGATTTGCACAGGTGTGCATATGCGCCAGTAGGTTGTATTTATATATAACATGTGGACGTGTGTGTGTGTGTGTGTCTGTGTGAGCATTGATGTGTGTGTTGGTTGAGACTAATGTAGTATTAATGCTGATGAGGTCCCACAGCTCATTAGCCACAGTGAGTGGTATTGAGTGTCTCCCGGGGAACAGGACAGACCAGGACACACACACATGTACAGTACATCCTCATCAGCCATTAGCCTATTAATAACCATTACCACACACACATATAAACACAGTCAAACACACACACTCTCAACAAACAATGACCTTTACGCATATGTTTTTAAATATGCATACTCCAACAAAGACACTTAGAACACACACAGCAGGACACACCAAGAAAATCATGCAAACGTATTCATCTTAAGAGCTTGATGAATAGCATTTACAGGCCATCCATTACTCTTGAATGTGTTCACTACACACTATATCATTGGATTGGCACACACACATACACGGACTCACACTCGGAGGAATAATTTTGTGCACTTGGTCGCTATGTCCAGTGAAATACAGCCCAGCATTAGTCCTAATCAGAGGCCAGGTAAGCAGGCCACTTAATCAGACCTATCACCTGGAGAACACACACAGAGAGGGATAGATGGAGCGTGCGTGCATGTGTGGGTGTGTGTGCGGGCAGTTAATCAACTCATCAGCAGGAATAAACACATACAAACCACCTGACTCCATTCTGGGTATTGATTTATACCTCTTTCTGTGTTTGCCAGTGCCTTTCTCTCTCTCTTCAGTAACATACAGATGATGTACATACTGAGAACTCAAGCATACTTGACCTCTACATGGGGGACATCCTGTTGTACTCTGAGTGTGTGCGTGGACGCTCGGTCAGTGGTGGCCTGGCTGTGATCAGGATTGGAGTGGGATTCGCCACATGCCACCAATCACCCACATCAGACTTGAGCTCCCGCTGACCATATTGAACACTTGATTAGCTGATTTTAGTGCTATTTTTCACCCAAGATTGCCTGATTTATTCAAACATCAGCGCAAAGGCTCAGCAGCAACCCTCCTACATTCCCCTGGTCAGAGGGACCAAAGCTTCATGCATTTCTTCGAAGCAATACATGCAACGTCTGGACAGCCTATTTGCTGAGATGACTGTGAGCTCATAAACAAACCAACAACCTGTTTTAGCCAGCCGCTGTCTTTTTTTGTTGTTGATTGCCGCAGGCTGTCACCTCTGGCACCCCGCTCATGTGCCAGTACATTTAGATAATAAAAAAGACCAATAAAACCCAGGGGTTTGATTGGGTGTCTCCCCTTAGCCCAGCAGAGCGGACGACTAAATCAGGGGTCCTTCTCTCCATTTCATTTAGCTGATAAGATTTATGGTAATGAAGGGGTCCTATTAACCTTTGGGGTTCCACTGCTGTCCTTCAGATTGAGGGTGGCTGAGAGTGCTTACCGATCGGGTTTTGAGGCGGAGGCAGCTAACATGTCTTCTATAAGCAATGTCACATCATCGCAAATGCACCCTCTGGAGTGCACGCACACACACACACACACACACAGCTCACACACACATACACAACGGAGACTTTCCAAAAGCAGCTCAGCCCTTAAAGAGAGTTGAATGCATGTTTAATCTCCCTCCTCTCTTTCTCTTCTCGGCATTTCCCCCTTTCTTTATCCCCTCTATCCTTCCTGCTCTCCATACTTCTCTCGGCAGGAGCGCTCTGTTCTGAAATTAATCTGTTGTACTCCACCACCTCTTCTCCCTCTCATTCCCTTGTGCAATCTCTCTTACTCTGCCTTTCTTTTATAAGTGCATAGTCCCACTCTTTTTCTCATTGCTTGTGAAAGCAAGTGCCAGGATATTAAAAATACTCCAGAGTTTAAAAGAAATAACATATGATTGATTTTAAAACTTAAAAAAACAGATTCCAATAGATTTGTTTTCTGTCTAAATTAAAATTTTACACCTGCAGTGTGTTGCTAATTACTGCTTTTTACCTGCATCTATCCATAGTAACAATATTCAGTGGTTGTCTGTAAATATTAGGGGGCAAAGAGAAAGGGGGGATGACAGAGGGAGGCGTAAACCCCTCCTTCTTCTGTACAAGGGCTGCACCCCTCTGTCCCTTTGTCTGCTTGTAAAGGGGACGAGGGAGGAGGCACAGGGCGGGGGGTGCTGAAGGAGTGACTAAGTGACCTCTCTCTCCCCTTTCTTTTGACGCTCTCATGTTCTGTCCATTTTGTCGTGGACGTCCCTCTCCCTCCCTCCTCTTTCATCCTCTTTCGTTCCCCTTTTTTTCAGCCTGGTTAAGTCGCCATGGCTGTTGGCCTCATATGTCCTGTCCTCTCGCTCTCCCCCTCTCTCTCTCTCTCTGCCCGCATCTTCGGCTGCAGCAGCCTGGTTGCCAAAGTGTGTGTAGGACACATTAAGGCCCATAAAAGCCTAGTCTGCGGTCACACTCTTAACCACCAGTCAGAGGTAGTGTACAAAAGTGACTTTAAATGAGTCTGTGATTACCCTGGAACATGGAGAGATAGTGAAGTGGCCAAGAGAGTGTGAGACAAGGCCGGAGCATCAGAAAGAGGGGAAGAAAGAGCGGCTCTTGGGTTTTTCTTGAGTCTCTTAAGGAAAATTGAACCGAAACGAATATTTGTTTCTCCCACAGCTAAGAGCTAAAAAGGCTACCTGAGTGGAACAAGTGATGAAAAGTTTCCTGCCGCCCACCCCCCTTCATCACAACCTGCTCGCCCCTCCCCTCCCTGTCACCCCTCTTCCTAATTGGCCACATGCTGCCTTGAGTGACAAGTGTAATCATCAGTCAAATTATGATGGGGGGAGGAGGTGGAGGCCAGGGGAGGTGGAGGAAGAGAGGAACAGCAGAAGATGGTGGTGGGGGGTGGGGGTTAAAAGGAAGTGCTTTGATCAGAGATAGAGAGGGGGTGAGCGGGCAAACAGACAGAGGACATGGAAACCTGCTGTCCACACACCTGCTGCTTCATAGATGGGCAACATTAGCACCCTCAGGCCTCAGTGTACTATAGAGCATCACAGACAAGCTTCCTAACAGCCCTCTGTAACCACAGTTAATGGGGAAAAACGTGTATTGATTGTCGTTACAATGTAAATAGTTTTGAACTTGGACTTTTCCTCTGCTTTTCATTTCAACCCGAATAGCAGCAAAGCTCCTTTGCTGTCATTACAATTGCAACACAGACTAGAACAATGAAATCACTGGGTGTGGTAGCAGCACAGTCTTTGATTCTCACTTGGGCACACCAGGCCAGATCCGTGTTATATTTGGATGTACTTTGTTAGCGAGAGCAGATGTTAGCTCTCCAGCCAGCTAACGAGGTTTACAGTAATTAGGAGTGCTGATGAAGCGCATTGATTCTCCGGCTGTGGCGGCCCTCTCATTAGCGGCTAGCTAGCTAGCGCTGCAGCAGGCGCTCCAGTCACATCCTATTAGGCGGCTCAATGTACACTCTGAATTAGGAGCGGGAGATTAAGTGGAGATGAAAACTGTCTGCGTACACACACAGATAAAGGCACACACACATGCTTGCACAGGCATACACACACACACAGACACACATAAATTCAAACTGTTTTTAAAAAGACCAGCAAAGTTCACATGCACTCCCTGTTATAATGAGGTTAGTAGAAGAAAATCCCTCTTTTGGCACTAACCAAACATTTACTAAGATACTAATTGGAGCCGGTGTTGCACTGAACATGAAGCATCCCTCAAACATATGCATGTGGCAAGTTCCAAGTTTTAATAATAAAATAGGCTTATCAGTGAGAGTGCTTATCGAAGAAAAGGACAAATGTAACAAAGAGGAGGGGAACAGAATTACAGTTTGTTCATGTGTGTAAGCATGAATCTCCCAGTGTCTAATCCAGGTGGTGGAATATTTCCCTGTGTTTCCTACAAACAAGAAAACAAAAAGACAACCTTGAAAATCCCCCATTTTTTCCTTCTGTTCTTCTCCTCGCTATTCATCAATACTCTCTACATGCTCCTCTCCTCTCTCTCCTCTCTCTCCCTCGTCTTTTGTGTGATGGAGTGATTATTGAGGACGTGGCTCCTGTGTTTAACGCTGGTTGATGAAGTCTGCCTTTGTCTGTCTACGCTAACCTGTCGCAAACGGGACACCGCTTATAGCAAAATCAATACACAGAGAAGAAGAGAGAGGGGCCTGGCAAGGGAGGTAGAGAAAAGAGAGAAGAGGGAGGGAGGGGGTGGATGGGGCGCTCGAAGGTAGATGAATGCAACGAGACAGAGGAGCGAGAGCGAGGATAGAGCAGGAAGTCATTGGAAAGAAAAAAGAAGAGAGTGAGATGGAAGGAAATTTAAATACTTGACTCCACTGCTGCTGAAATGGTTAATGGCTGGTGTCAATCATAGTGCCTGTGTGTGTGTGTAAATCAGGGCATTTATATGTATATGTTTGTCTTGCCTGTACGTGGCCTTGACCGAGGGGCGGTTGTATCATTTGTGGTGTGTGTGTGCATGTGATTGTTTAAGTGCGTGTACACCAGCAGGATGGGACAGCCCCTATCTGTGTGTGTGTGACAACCGGTGTGTGTGTGTGTATGAGCTTCGTTTGCTTCCACTCCCCAGAGTTGAAGCCAGTGTGAAGAGGAGAGGGGAGCGACAGAGGGACGAGGAGACGGACGGAGGAGGAGAGAAGCATAGGATGGGGAGAAGGAAAGGTGGGGTTGTGTGTGTGTGTGTGTGTGGGGGGGGGGGTGGGCAGTTGTGTGAGAGAGGCACAGCTGGGAAATGAGAAATGCAACCCCCCTCCCCGTATACCACCTTACACTCACACATACAGCACACACTCACACACACACACAATCCCCATCTCTTTATCCTCCCCTCAGGAAAGAAGGGGTGGAGGTGGAGGTGGAGGGGGGTGAAGGGAAGGGTGAGGCGGGGGGGGGGGGGGATAGGAAGAGATGGAGAAGGGGACAGATAGGGGCATTAAAATTCATGGCCTTTTTTTATTTTCCCTGCTGAAAATCAATAGTGTTTACTATGAATGAGTGGAACAGTGGACAACAGTGGTGCCGGGGGGACAGAGAGAGACAGAGAGGAGGAGGAGGAGGAGGAAGAAGAGGAGCTGGAAGAAAAGTAAGAGAGGGAGGGAGGGAGAGGTAAAGAGGAGGAGGGGTGACTTTATTGTGATAGGCAGAAGCACCAGAGGCCAAGGTTAAAGACCAGCAGGGGCAGAGAGACAGAGAGAGATAGAAGCACTAAGTAAATTCAGTTGTCTTCTAAAACAGACATACTACCCTGTAAATGCGTATTTACTATTGGCTATCATAAGAATGTAATGTAAAGTAAATCAGAATCTGCCCGACTGTAATGTTCCCTGCTGCAATATCAACTGTTCAACTGTCTTTACTTTTCTAACTTCCCATTCCTCATTCCTCGCTTCAGCTGACTCTACCTTTCAAAAAATGTGTGTGTGTGTTAATTGGCAGCCCACAAACACCACAGACATGGCCTCTCGCAAACAAACAGCAGACCCGTGCACATGCACACACATAAACACACACACACACACACACACACACACACACAAACTCCAGACCAGTTCACTCTGAGCTGTTCAGCAACCCTGACCCTGTTTCCTGCTGCTGAAAGCCTAGAAGTTCAGGATGGCTTACCAGTGTTTTGATTAAGCACTGCCTGTGTGTCTCACACCACTTGATCAAAGAAGAAAAACTGGGTTTTTTTTTGTTACTGGATGTGGCCCCTACATGTTTCATAGCAATCAAAGCTTTTAAAAATGTTATGTCGTTTTTCTGCCAGCAAAATTCTGTCACTTAATAGAAAATAGATCATTTAAGGTTGCCAAACGCTACTTCTAAATTACAGAAAAGTTTTGTTTTGTCTCTTCTTTTCTTTTTTCTTCCCGAGACAAAATTGGCTGTATTTTCTTCTTGCAGTATTTCTTTCTTTTCTACATGTATAGTATCAGATTCTCACCATGGAGTCTGTGTCTTCAGGTTGTTTTGTGTTCAGCTGTGGTGGACTGCATGAGTGTGTGTGCATGGCTATCTTGTGCGTATAAGCACCCTGTCATTGTGCACACACACTGGTGTGTTCCTGCATTGTTGGTCATGTGGAAGTGTGTGTGTGTGTGTGTGAGTGAGCTGTGCAGGGGGTGATATATATTCAGGCAGCTCATGCATTATGGAGAGTGCAGGTGAGAGCGTCTAAATGTGAACTGCTGGTATGTGTAGGGTTCAGGGCCAATCTCACCGAAGCCTTTTGTATTCGCATAGCATCTCCATTTCAAATCGGCCTGTCAAAAGCCAGCAGCATGTTTTATGCAGCAACTGATATTGATCACATATTATGCATACATACCAAATCTATATTGCATACCAAATCTAGGCCTTTGATATGTATATGATACTGCTTTGCGAATATGCTGAATGCAGAATCTAGGTGTTTGTTATGTGCATAAACTCTGCAACACGTTGGGGATGCAAAATATATTTTTGTTTTTCTTGCAGCTGCGGTTATTTGATGTGGCGATAGTATGCATTAATGTTGATCAGGCGTTAAGGCTGGGAGCTGAGAATGACTTGTTTACTGGTCAAAGGAGAGGACAGAGGCAGGCAAAGTGCATCCATTCAGCTGCTGTGTGTGTGTGCGTGTGTGGACACTGCATCATCTGCAGGGACGAGGAGAGTTTGCCGAGGTCAGAATGGCACGGCGGTTCTTTCCTGTGGGCTTCGGCGTGTGTGTTCATTACTCCGACGCCTCAAAAGACCAAAGTGGGTGTTGTGTGCTAACTTCAATTTCTCAATCCACTTACCGAGCTTCTAGCTTCTTGGTTGAAATGACCTCCAAGCACCCATATACATTAACGGCCAACATTTCACTATACCAGCTTCTCAACTTGTTTTTCCATCAATAGTTCTCCATGTGTTAAAGCAGAGACCCGAGGCTATCTCAGCCTCTTTGTCATGTGCCGAGTTTTTACCATCACACTGCATCGGTGCTGCACTAAATCTCCCTTCTCTAAATGACTGGAGTGGATGAGAGGTCACAGTATATGGGGGAGGAGGACAATGCAGGCTTTAGCTGTGATGGAGCTTGCTTTTTCACCCTTTATGAGCAGAGGTGGCCCATTTGCTGAATGGGACATGAGGAAGGTGAACGCATGACTTTTCTTTTTATCTCTCCCAATTTTCTTACTGAGGATCAATTCAGTGTTTCATTAGCTATCTGTCTTGTACCTCTTGAATTTTTTTTCCAACCATTTTGTCCACCTCTCTCTCTCTCTCTCTCTCTCTCTCTCTCTCTCTCTCTCTCTCAGTACTCTGTTCCCTTAGCGACCGTTTCCAAGGTGCCCATTCCCAAGGGCTGGAGGAGGGGTCCAGTGATGTCATGCATGCATAACTCTACACCTGTAATCCCTGTCCAGTTCTCCCTTCCTCTCTGTCTTTGTCACATGTTTCTTTCCTTACGGCTTCCTCCTCATTTGCTGTTGGGTTTTTTTATTTTTTCATTTTTTTATACCCTACTAGGTTTTTTTTTTCATCTCTTTCACCGCATCTCAAATGCTTTTGTACACTTCCCCCCTATCTTTTTGTTCCTTCCTCTGTAGCTTTATTACACATCTGAAACTGTGTTTCCACCTTCTTCCCACTAGAATAAAATTCACTTTTGATTTAGGAATCGCTTTGGTTTGTTCCAGGTTTTGATTTAAACTTGTAGTAATGTGGTTTCTTTTAACAGTATGGAACAGTGACGCTTGTCTTTTCACTAGCTGTTAAGAGACAGACAGTTGAGCTGCCCTCTGTCCACAGTGTACATGACTCTCTACATCTGCTCCATGTTTAAAAGGTCATTTGTCAAACCTGACATTTTCTGCCCTTACCAAAGGTTTCCTCAATATCCAGCCCGGCTCCCCCATTCAGGGTTTATGTTTTTTTATCTATTTGTTTGCTTTTGTATAAACCTTTTCTGACAATACGTTGCTCTTCGGTGTCAAAATATATCAGGAGAGTAGGAGGGTGAATTCTATCATCTTGTAATGTTCAATAAACTAAGGAATGACAGATGCGGTCCCCCATGTTGGTGTGTGTGTGTGTTTGTAGTGTGGGTCTGGGTTGCCTGGGTAATGGGGCCAAGGATTCCACGAAATGTAAGTTGCAACCGGAAGTGTAGTGAGTGGATACTAGTTGCACACACACTCAATGGGGTCTGATTGGGGATTAATGCGCGTGCATGTGTGTGCGTGTGCATGTGTGTATGCCAGCAGGATGTTTTTACTCAGCACAGGTTGTCACTCTCCTGTTTCCCCCCGTGTGCCTTTTGTTCCACCCCTATTCCACCATTTTGGTTTTTATCCCAGACAAAAAGAGGCCCCACAGCAAGGCCCCCTACCTGAACACCGCCTCCCTCCTGATATTTTTCAAAGCTCCCCCTCCGACACACACTCTCCCCCTCTCTCATCTCTAATCCTTTCTCTCTTCACCTCTCTCTCTTTATCAAATTCAAATTAGCGTTATTGGCATGACCACAATGAAGCACAGTATTACCAAAGCATGTTGTACAAGGTTTACTATCTAAGTATAATAAATCACAAAGTAAGAAAAACAACAACAAATACTATGCTATATATAGTATACTATACACTATAAAACACACTATACAGCACACACTACATAATACTGCACTATACAACTACATTATTATGTAGTGTACTATACTGAAAGAAAAGCAAATTATCGCAAACAAATCATTTAAACATTTAAAAAATAATATATATGATAAGATATAGCAATAGGAGAAAATAGATCAAATCAAAACAAAGAGGTTTCATTGTTGTTTTGCTTACCTTCTCTTTTTTTTCCCCCAAGTAAATATTGACTTTTTTTTGGACGGGGGTCTGAACCTTTGGTATTTTGGAAACCCTTGAAGTTTTATTTTGGTGAAGAATGTGGTTATCGTGTCTGTGTAGTACAGGCTGCAGCATAGCAGGACGTCTTGTCTGAATTGTCTCTATTAAGCCCTCAGGAATAGCGTGGGACTGTTTCAGCATATAGTGGCCACACTCTGTATTGTAGGTCACATGACACAAACTGGCCCAAAAATATGTTTTCTCATTCACAATTGGATAAATATACATACTCAATATTTCCATGCCATTCATGTGTGCAGGGAGCCAACAGGAAGTCAGCCAACACAGTCTGAGGAGGTCTCGAACATGCGTGCTCTTAAAGGACGCTACCGCACATCCTCTGTGGAGCCAAAAACGGGGAAGCTCAAGGAAGCCTGAAAAACGTTTTCGGCATATGTGCCACATGAGAAACTTACTTTGGAATAAATGGTGCACCAGCTTGGACACGGTATCCAGTTCTCTTAATACATCCATGGTCTCTAACTTTTGTTGTTGTCAGTTTTCTCTGGGTTGCCAGGTTTGTCTGTGTCCATCAGTCTCAGTGGTCAGCTTGTGGTCACTCACTGTATATTTAGTTAATGTCTTTTTCACTCTCTCTCCCTCTGTCACTGCTTAGCTGTGTGCTGTGGTGATGGGAGGGCTCTGGTGGGCCTGTTGAATGAACTCTGTGGTTGTGCTGACAAATCACTGATAAAGAGTAATGACATCAACAATGTAATGTATCTCCTTGTGCTTTCATTGACTCACCCTGTCTCCCCCCAACTCCCCTCTTACCGTTTACGCCACCTTGGGTCTTTGACTTCGCTTTGCACCATAAACTACGTTTCTATGTCTTTATGTTTGTCATTATATGTATCTTTTATCTCTGTCGTTTGTTTCTCTCTATTGCTCTGTCTATCCTCTAACTCCCTCCCTCTCTCTCTCTCTCTCTCTCTCTCTCTCTCTCTCCCTCCCTCCCTCCCTCCCTCTCTCTCTATTGATCCAGTCATAGTTTTCTCAGTCTTCACAGTACTGGGCCGCTCTAATCAATACAGATAATTGTCTGCTCTCTCTTGATGCCAAACATAGTCTCCCTTCTCCCCTCTCCCTCCCTCTCTCCCTTTTTATCAATGAACCCCAGTCTTCCCTCACCCCTCCAGATGGGGATTCCCCCTCCCCTAATGACGGGAGATAACCTGCTTTCTTTACCGATTTTTCCCACCCGCCCTCCCCCACACACATCCCTGCCTCGCCCGCTACCTCCCTTTCCTCCCTCGTTCATCGATTACCGTGAGAGTCGGGGCCCGGCCCACCCGCCCTACAGATGTAAACACACACAGCGCTCGTGTTGTGGTTTAGTTGCCGTTCGACCGCTCCTCATGTGCGGGCCTTTTGGTTAATCAGTGGGATCCAGTGGTTTTCGCCTGGTTTCTATGATGACTGGGACCCGTGATTGTCAGGAGGATGACGTTATACATTCACCATCTGGCCTGTGGCCTGTCATCTCCAAAATATGATCTCTCATCACTCTCATTTCTGTTGTCATGGCAGACATCCCTGACCAGTGGAAGGCCCCAATCCATATTCTAATTGATCAATTTTTTTCCATGCAGATTTCATATGGTGTTGATGGAAGCATGGCCCCGCCAAAAGTTGCTGTCACTACAGTTTGTATTATTGACAAGTAAAATGAAAGGAATTGGAGCCTTTAATAAAGCAGTCAAATCGAGTCTGTTTTATTTATATAGCCCATAATCAGAAATGTGTCTCAGAGGGCTGTAAAATCTGTGCAACATTCGACACCCTGTTTCCTTAGACCCTTGATTCGGCTAAGGAAAACCTTCTTTAATAGAACAAATAAAGGAAAAACCTCAGGAAGAGCAACAGAGGAGGGACCCCTTTTCTAGGATGGACAGACATGCAATAAGTCTTGTATATACAGAGTAAACAAAAGTAGCAGTATTAGAATTACAATATGGAGAAACTGAATGACAATATTAAGTAAATAAAGTACCTAACATTAAGTAAACATTAAGTGTAATAAGTGAAAGAGTTTCAAGAAAAATGTGAAAGAGTGAAGACTGGAGCGAACAAGCGAATGTACACAGTTGGACCCAGTGCAGCATTCATATTCTGTTTCTACATATGAAATTCTGCGTGTTTAATAATGCATCTACCCATCCAGCCAGCCAACAAGGCAGGTTATAGGCCTGCAGGTTATTGTACTGTGTGTGTGTGTGTGTGTGTGTGTGCATGCAGGTGTGTGCACGCCTGTTTGTATTCTTCCATGAATCAGACGTGTAGCATCCAGCAGAAGTCTCTGATGTATACTCTATCGCTGAACTCAATCTGAAGCTGCACGTAAACCACACAAGCAATATCAATGACAATATATATACAGTATATGTATCCAATGTTTACACAAATATCTCATATCCACTCACATCTGCTGCAACTGATAGCTGAGGCAATGCCGTGTTTCTGTTTGGTCTTTACTACAAGAGGAGTAAGCTAGATGGAGTCGGAAAAGGGAAGAAACTGTTTCAATCATGATGTGGGTCAAAAGTAAAATGATTTGCTGTAATATGGGAAAACAAGATAGCTAGAGCAAATCATTTGTATTTGAATTGTAATGTAGTGTATCGGAGTCTTATGAATATGTTTGTGCGTTGGCGAGTTATCTGTATGATTGCATGTGAATGTGCGTGTGTTTGTTTATGAGCAGGCCGGCGTGTGCACATGCATGTGCACGCCTGAGACAAATAGAGAGAGTCTGGAGGCTAGGCTCAGGTTTACACGTGTGTGATCAGACTAAGCAGGGCTTAAAAGGGCCAGCAGTTGGATGGAGAGGAGAAAAGAAGGGTGGAGGGAGGTGAAGCAGGGGGGTTATATTGTCCTGGAGGAGGTTTTCGGGGGGTGGTTTGTGGTCGGACGGGAGACAGCAGGGATCCTCCTCGCCCCCTGGGAGTTGAACCTACAACCCCCTAACCTTCCTCTAGCCCTCTGGTCATGGACTTGAACCCTGTAACCCCCTGATGGACAATCTGTTCTTCTCCCCAGCCTCACTGCAGTGCTGTGCATGCCATTAACAGATAAATAGGCTGTCTGTGTGTGTGTGTGTGTGTGTGTGTGTGTGTGTGTGTGTGTGTGTGTGTACACATGGACACTTCCATGTATGAGTCGAGTGTTTGGTCAGTTGGCCATGGCTTTGATGTTGGGTCTTGCCCCCTTTTTATGTAATGCTTGTCAAACAGAAGAGGTGAAAAAAGAAACCTGAAGCGCAGTGATTTGTTATTTTACCTCCCTGATTTTTACCTCCTCTTTGTTGAGATTTCTGTTTTGCAAGCCGGCGTGACAGGTGATTTTGTATTTTATTTTGCACTCACTGAAATAGTTCAATAGAGTATTCAGTGTGAGCCGCATGGGCTCTTTGTGGATCCCAGCTCTCATAGGGTCCCTCTAACGAGAACAGAAGCAGAGAGATTTATGCATGCTCGGACCCGGCTCATTCTTCACCTGTCAACAAAATCATTCTCACCTCGGAAAAAAATGGAGATACAGTATAGGGAGGAGGACAGGGCGGGGGACAGTTAGTGAGAGGGGGAAAGAGATGGAAAGATGAGGAAGAAAAGAAGAGGACGGGGGCTGATATATTCTTCTTATCCGTTTTTTTGCTCTCCTTTATTTCTTTATTTCTTCCCTTGTTTGTGTTTGTGGGCTCTGCTTATCAGATCTCAGCTCCATTCAGGGCCTCAGTCAGGGGAAGAAGCCAGACACCTCCATCTCTCTCCCTCATTCTCGTGCTCTCCCTCTCCTAACCTTTGAGAATAAGAGCCTTGAATTTGAATTTCAGAGCGAGCTAGCGAGCGAGAGAAGGGTTTGGAAGGAGGGGGGGGTGAGCAGGCGAGGAGGGGAGGCTTGGGGAGGGGGGGGGGGTTGTTGGAGCCACGGTCGTTGAGAAAGGGCCTGCTCAGCGCGTCCCCCGGCCTCCCCCCTTAGAGGGGCCCCGATCGATACAAACTCGGAGCAATAAAGCTTTCCCCCTGTCATCTCTGCAGAATACAAAGCAGAATAGAGAGAGGGAGAGAGAAAGAGAGGGAGAGAGAGAAAAAGAGAGAGAGAGGTGAAAAGCTGTTCCGCTAGCCAGACCAATTTCCTAACCCCCCTCCTCCTCGCTCTCTTCACCACCACCTCCCCAACACACCATCACCACCACCTCTATCACCCCCTTTCCTTGCCTCCTTCTTTTTATCTATCTTTCACCTCTTTCCCCAAATGCACAATATATCCCCCTGACTGTATAGCTGAGCAGCTATCTCTCCATAATAAATACTGCATGAATAAAGTATACAATAGATTCCCCATTTCCCCAACTATCAGAGAGAAAGGTAGAAAGGGGGAGATGAGGGAGGAAAAGTGGCAAAAATGCTGGTGGGGGGGGGGGGGGGGGTAGGATGGAAGTAGGATGGACATGGAAAGAGGGAAGGACGGATAGTTAGGAAGGAAAAGTGGAGGGGGGGGGAGGAAAGGAGGGTGGACAGGAAAGATGGATGGGAAGGAAGAGGAGGAATGGAGGAAGGATGGGGGGAATGGAATTGGACACAGTGAAGGACACACACATGCGCGCACAAAACAGACAAAAGACAGTGTGTGTGTGTGTCTCTACATCTCTACATGCTGTGTTGATTGTGAAACTGCAGATGTGCATGCATTTTGTGTGTGTGTGTGTGTGTGTGTGTGTGTGTGTGTGTGTGTGTGTGTGAGAGAGTCCTTGTCTCCATTCTTCTCCACTAAATGGCAGTGCAGGAGTCAGCCTGCCAATCAACTATTGTACTCTTGTCAATTTAATAATATTTCTGAGCGCTGACCTCCGCAGCGCTACAGCCATCGCTCTATACGTGTGTGTGTGTGTGTGTGTGTGTGTTCCTATATATTTCTCTGTCTCTCCCTCTTTCACCTCAGTCTAACCCCCACCCCTCCCTCCCCCTCTACCTCCCTCTCCCCCGGTCCCTGTCTCTCATTCTCTCCTTTATTAGAAGAAGATAGCTCGAATCCTTCATCTCTCCTCCACTAATTCTCTCCATTATTGTCCCTCCGTTCGACCCTCCGTCTCTCCGCACTCCTTCACTTGTGTCCTCCTTTCTTTTCTCGCTGTGATCTATATTGCTCGCCCTTTTTTTTTCTTCCTTCCTGTCCTTTCCTGTTATGCTTTAGCTTTCTCTCATTCTTTCGTTCACTATATCACCTCACACAGATGTCACATCCCCATCTTTCCTCCTCTCTTTTCTCCCCCAGACCTCATCCCTCCATCACCTTATCTCAGCTTCCTCGCTCTCACCCTCTTTTCCTCTCCTACGCAGCTGATGTCCCTTTTCCAGGCCAACTCTTCCTGTCTCATTTTCACCATTGTCCCTTTTTGCTTTTTCATCATCATAGGCTCATTTTGTCAACTCCATGCCCCCCTCTCATTCCTCACCCTCCCTCCCTCCCTCCCTCCCTCCTTCCTTCCTTCCTCATCCCTCTCTCCCTCCCTCCACCCTGTTCGTTCCCTGGGGAGGTCAGTAATAATGGTAGTGATGGAGTGAGAGAGGGAGGTGCGATTATTGTCTTGTCGGGAGTCAGAGGAATCGATCGGCCCAGAAATATGAGGCGCGAGAAAGAGCCGCTGTGTCAGATACAATAACCACCCGCTCCCGGGGGCTTACACACATACACACACACACACACATTTAGACACACAACATACAGACACATACCCATATTCGGCACGAACATACACATTTATTTGGTGCAGACACTGACACGCACGCACACTCGTACCATCTTTCTTTTTCATTAACGCAATGCACACACATCCCTCTTCTTCTGTGGTGGAGGAGAGCGGCGAAGCAGCCCAATCATCTACATGCTTTGATCTGAGATAAAGCACAGAAGTAGATCTGTTCTGATCATTCTTCATGCACAGATAAAGGGCAAGGCGATGAAAATCGCTCACACACCTTTCACTCACGTAGCTATAAACAGACATAAACACACACATAGACGCGCACGCCGCACACACGCTCACACTGAGACCTTTCACTGCTGTTGCCTGGCAACGTGG
This sequence comes from Macquaria australasica, assembly GCA_005408345.1. Lineage (NCBI taxonomy): Eukaryota > Metazoa > Chordata > Actinopteri > Centrarchiformes > Percichthyidae > Macquaria > Macquaria australasica. The sequence continues at coordinate 820,638 of SEMN01000124.1, forward strand.
CCGAGTGTCCAATCCGAGCGGAGAACAGTGGCCAGTGATGTCACAGCTGCTGCTGACCAGCAGGTCTGAGAGAGAAAGAGAGACAGAGGAGGAGAAGAGAAAGTTTGAATTAGAGAAAGAAAAGGGGGAAGGTCGCGGAAAAAAAAGAGTGGGATGATGATGAGAGGGTATGGAGGAAGAAAGGCAGGTGAAGAACAGGCCGAGGTGAAAGAGGGGACGTGTGGGCAGAAAAAGCGCAGAAAGACGATAGTTGCCATAACTTTAGTACTCCCATCTTTTGTATTTTAATTGGGAGAATATGAAGACTAATTCTAGGGTCTGCTTTATCAGTGGAAGTGAACAGTGAACGGTCTAAAGAGGCCTCAATGCTCCTTGAGCTGGCGATGAAGGCCACCAGTCCCTCCCAGTAGACGCTCCACTCTTGTGCCAGGAGAAGAAGAAGAGGGAGAAGGAGAAGAAGAAGAAGAAGAAGAAGAAGAAGAAGAAGAAGAGGGGATGAGAGGAGCAAAGAAAAAGATTTGAGCTTCAACCTTGGTAGCGCTGTGGGAGAGAGCGGTGTCTGTCTAGACAAGCCCGGCTCCCTATGGGCTGCCGAGATGATATAGAGAGGAGGGGAATGGTGTGAGAGAGGGATGGAGGGGTGGGGGGGCAGAGGAAAAGGAGCGATTGAGAGGTATTAGGACAGGAGAGGAATAGGTGTTGTAAAGGTGTAGGCGGCGTGTATGTGTGTGTGAGATGGCGCCGGTCCCATGGTAGCCAACAGTGTGAGTGTGTTTTAGCCCCTGCTGCTTCTCATACAAAACCTCAACCTCTGTAGTCTCAACACTGCTAGACCTACTGTTTATAATCCTGCAACTCCTCATGGGGCTACACCTGCACACACACACACCTATACACTAGACTGGATTTTAAATCTCTCACCTTGTAGAACAAGAGTCTTGCATAGGACTTGGTTTGTCCATCACTGAGCCGTGCTCTGTCCCCTCTATAAGAAGAGGAATATGATGGATTATATGAATTAGAGCCAGTGTGTGCTCCAGGCCCGAGGCTGCACTAGATATAGGAGGACTGAGCCATGGAGGGATGCTGAACTGGTTTGGAGACCTCAGAATTGTCCCTGCAATGACCCATTATGCACAGAGTCTCCTCCCACCTTCCTCACCCCCGGCTAACATCCTTTCTCCAATCTTTTTATTTCTGTCTCTCTGTCTCTCACCATCACTCTTTCCCTTCTCCTTCATTCCCTTCCTTTATTTTCTTTACTACACCTCTTTTTCCCTCTCTTAGTAACCCCCGGTTTTTCCCCCTCTCTCTCTCTGACAGTGGAGTGATTGATGGCGCTCTAGAGGCCCTAGCCTCCCCCCATCCTCCTCCCTGGGGTCCCACAATCACATTGTGTGCGTGTATGTATGTGTGTTGGTGTGTGTGTGTTTATTATCTCACGAACATAACTTCTGGTGGTTACCAAACACACTCTGCGTAAACATAGCCCATAATTCTTTTTAAAAAAAAAGAAACAAATCAAAATAATACTAATTTAGATTTATTTATTCTATTTTCCAAGTTTTCTAATAATATCACAGCTTGTTATGTTGTACATGTTAATATGTCGACTTCAACTGAGACCATTTGCCGTCGGCCCAATATCATCTAAGTGGCAGGGCTGGAGTGTTGCAAGGCCTGGTTTCCATGGTAACCAAGGCTCAGACCTCCTTGGGGCAGGAAGGCCCCCCATGGCCATGAACTGTACAACACACACACACACACACACACACACACACAACACACATAAATTTACCAGCCACCTATTGGAGCTACTCAAACTAATATGCACACACATACGCACACGCACAAAGACACACACTTTGGTAGTTATGTGGGTAGATTGGAGTTTGAACAAAGGTCACGGCCAAAGCCAGGCTGCCCAGATGACCTCTGACCCAGTGAAACGCCCCCTCCCCAACGGGCAGTCTGTCACTGTCCTCGGACGGGCCGGGCCAATGGGTTCACTCGCACACACAAGCATCTGCAAACACACTCTCTGCTGATTACTTACAGGTAGACAAACAAATCTGTCCATCCATGCCCCGATGAAGGCCAGAACATTATCACGAAAATAATGTGACCAAATAAATTAAATTGAACAGGCCTTAAGTCCATTTGGTGTCCAGCATGCAGGTGTTGGGCTGCGATATTAGTTGATTAGAAAAAAAGAAAGAACTGAGGAAGCACATCCTGCGTGGGCTGTAACAGATGATTTTCATTATCGATTAATCTGCAGATTATTTTCTAGTTTGTCTATAAAATGCCATAAAACCCCCTTCAGAATTTCCCAGAGTCCAAGGTGGCATCCTCAAAGTTTTATCTAATCATCAGGCCAAAGACATTCAGTTTACTATTATATATGAACAGCAAATTCTTACATTTTAGAAGTGTGGCATTTGGAATTTCTGCTTGAAAAATGTGCGAACTGATTGATTGATTATCAAAATAGTTCATTTTCTGTCGGTCGACTAATCATTTCAGCTCTAAATCCAGCTATTTACCAAAGAATATTGTGCATTTGTGAATTTGTAAAGCTCTGTACCCATCTCACCAAAGTTTCTATACTCATATTGTCTTGATGGTAAATATATATTTACATGTGTCAGAACAGTAGTATTTTGTATGTATGTGAGGACAGATTTAAAAAAGATGTGTAACTTAGGGCACCTCCAGTGCAGTGCCGTATGCACTTCTCAGTGAGCGTCTATCCAGCAGTACATTGGGCTGTTGTAAATCACCACATAAAGTATTTATAAGGTTAAACTTGGGAACTCTGCTGCCGTTAGCTTTTGAATTAGTGAACTCGGACCAAGGGAGAAGGAAGGAGAGGGAGGGGGTGATCAGCGGTCTGCCTCCGTCTCCTCATCCATAGATGGAGCCTGTTTGTTCACCAGGATAAGAGAGTCAAGAGTGCCACCTTGTGGTCGGCTCGGCCTACTGTCAAAGCAGCACATCGACACTTTTAGATTTGAAAATCTAGGCAGTATTTCAGCTGAAACATGCTATTCTGCTTCCTCAAGATCATTCCTCAACTTCAGATTTACATTTATTTAGCAGCTTCTTAGTCTGTTAATCCCTGTGGGCGGCACTGATAGATATTCATATTTTCTTTATCTGCAATGTTCCGCTTTCATGCCACATCTACCCGCCACATGTACCCATTCATGGTGTGGCTTTTTGTGGTGTAACACTGTGCAGTGGGGTGGTCAGCAGTACAGTGAGCATGACTGAATTTTTCCTTCCGCTCGGGTTAGAGTGGAGCAGTGGCTGGTAAACTTAGCTGAAGATGTCTCACATCTTCTCTTGTTGGTGTCGACCTCCCTCGACAGACCACCTTACACCCACAATGTACTCGCTAACAACAACCCCACAGTCAGACACAGATATGACCGAGGATAGATGGTCATGACTCATGGTAGACAAAACAGGCTACGAGAGCTTGTCAAAGTAGCTTAGAGTTGAGGAAAAACTCTGATCAGTTGAAGGTTGGATAGGTTTTGAAGGTACACTAAGTCATATATTGTGCAAATGTATCATACGCTCTTCGGTCAGAATGTCAAGCTTGCTGTTTTTCTCTTTTGCGTGAGTGAGCGTGAGTGTGTGAGTGGCTGTTTCCAGCCGCGCCATCACTTTCCGTCGGCACCTGTCATCCCCCTCTTTTTCACCTCGTCTATCTCTTCGATCTCTCCTATGTCACTCTCTCCCACTCTCTAACCTCTTGCGTGTCCCCCTTTCTTTCTTTCTTTCTTTTTTTTGTGTATTTTTCTCTCCTCTGCGCCAAGTTCCTACTCTTTTGAGGCTACTTCCTGTTGTGTTGCAGGATGTGGGGAGGAGGTGGGGCTAGGGGGTGTGGACTGAGAGAGAGAGAGAGAAGGAGAGGGAGGGAGAGAGTGATTCTTTCAACCATATGATTTAATACACTCCTCCTTTTTGGTTAGAGAGAGACAGAGAGGGGGAGAGTGAGAGTTTTTCTTTACGTAGCGCGCACACACACTCTCACACAGACACAGATATGACCAAGACAGCAGCTTTAGCAGCGAAGGACTTCTCCAGTATGTGGTTGCCAGGTGAGTGACTGTCTGTGCAGCCCTCTCTCTGCTGGCCTTCATTTACCAAGACCAATTAAGCTTTGCGTGAGGGAGAGGGCACTGTGTGTGTGTGTGTGTGTGTGTGTGTGTGTGTGTGTGTGTGTGTGTGTGAGAGAGAGAGAGAGAAAGAGAACTGTGTCTATGCCGTTGATTAATGCCACTGGGTCTAACAAGCTGAGCTAATTAGAGAACATCAAAGAGTGAGAGGTGGTACGAAGAGAAAGATGTGGATGGATGGAGGAGTGATGGATGGATGGATGGATGCCTGTCGCACACAAAGGGAAAGGTCAGACACCTCGCCAGCCCATAGCATGCCTCTTTGTGTGTGTGTGTGTGTGTTTGTGTGTGTGTTAGTGTTTGTGTTTATACTGAATACTGAATGCTAAAAAAGCTTGAGGAAAATATAGTAAAAAAGTTTTTTGAAATGTCTTTTGAAACGTACTGGTAATGAAAATCCAGAGTTGCAGCTTGCATGTCTTGCCAGTATTTTTCTATTTTGTGATTATTTTTCATTTGTCATCATGAAACACCTTTTCTTTTTATTGTTTAGCACTGCGGCAGTGTTACATTTGTGTCCAGTTTATAGATATTTAGCTGATAAGGTTTCTTCCCGTGCAACTTTGAAACCGGTGTTAACTTTCTGTGTGTGTGTGTGTGTGTGTGTGTGTGTGTGTGTGTGTGTGTGTGTGTGTGTGATGGAGGTGTGCGGGGGGATTGCACTGATTATTGCTTTGCGCATTTTCAAATTTAAATTTCTGCCAATTAATTCAAATCACATTTTTTTAAGCACTCAGATACAAATATAATTGTTGAAAGAAAGGCAGACAGTCAAAAGGGGAAATGCCAAAAATAATTGTCTTTCTCAGTATTTTAAAATATGAAATATAATATATAATATAATATGAAAACAAAGCAGAACACAATGTGACTCTTCTTGCCCCACGGCCTTGTTTTGGTGGTCAGCTCAGGCTGAGAGATGTGGCAGTCACAGTCTCAGTTGACCGACGACGAGTCTCAGAGAAAAGCACACCGGGCTGTTAGCTGACTCACCAATTACTAGAAATTAATTTTTAAATGTCAATTAGCTCATATTTCTCAGTCTTTGATGTCCTGATATGATTTCTAAAAAAATGACACATTTGTTTGACGATGTGCGTTGTATACCAGTGAGTGATTCATTGGTTGAAAATCACAGAGTCACTTCTTAACCTGTTGTGGTCACTGCTGTGACCTTTAGTAAGTTATCCTGACCAGAGTGATGTATCCTCAGCACCAAACAAACAAAGAAGAATACACCACATCACAAGGATCACAATGTAAATACAAACAAATGTCCATATTAGTGTAATTGTTTGGAAGGTTAATGCAAAATAAATGTAAAAAAAATAATAATAATAATAATTCATTTTGCTCAGTTAAAAATTATGAGGCATTTTGTACAATTATTTTCACATGCTACTGTCTGAGTCACGTTAAGGTTTACCAGTTCTGCTAATGTATACCAGAATTATAAATGAATAAATGAGGAATATTAAGTGTTGGCTTTGGCTACACAGAGGCATTTCCCCAATTTTAATTAATAGCATCGTCAGTATAGCCTTCTCACTGCCTACATTTTTACACCCTCACTCATCTGCTCAAAGTGCATCCAAGCAATAAGTGAAATAATATTTCTTTACTCTGAAACATTAACATAATTCTGCATACAATTTAAACTGTCAGGGAGGTTCTCATTGGCAAAGGCCTGCCAAAGTGACATCTGCCTGTATCCCAGCAGCATTTGCTTATATTCATAAGGTGTTTTATGAGCTCAAATTTAGCATTTTAAGTCTTTAGTCATTTTTTGTGTAGTCAACTATACAGACAGACAGTAACTTAACACTGATAAAAGCGACACAGACTATAATGTCACATCCTTGATGCTGCTGCTGTGATATCTCAGGTTTTTCTTGCAGCTTCTTACTTTATTGTTACATTTTCCTCTTCAGTTCCTTTCTTTATTCTTGAATATTCTGTATTCATCTACTTATTCATTCTTAATTTTATTTTGTCCAGCTCCTTATTTCATTCTCAAATTTTGCCATCAACATATTTCTTCCTCACATCCTCATGCAGATGTGCTGAAGCTGTTGAGCTGGATAGCTGACTCTTTGATGGCTACGTTTTAAATGGAAAATATTTCTTTGCAATCAAAATTGGCAACCCTCAGCGCTGCTTTTTTTAAAATCTGTAGTTAGTAGGTATGATGACTCCAGTTCCCAGACACCCCCCTTGGCGATGGGGTTGTGTCCTGAATAAGGAAGTGGGGTGGTGGTGGGGTGTTCGAGGGGTTTGCAGCGGAGTTTCATCTCAGCCAAAATACCCAGAGGAGAATAACAGAAACAGTCCGGCCTGAGCACAGACAATTTTGTTCCTTGTTCCCTTCTATTGCATCATTTATTCATGACACAGGATTATACAGCATTAAATTTGATCTGTTTAAGATACAGTGAGTATGGTGTAGCTCTCTGGTCTCACTGTGTCAAAGATAAACCCTGAGCTTTGCTGCAAGATAAGCATATGCTGTAACAGCTTAATGGTGGCCGAAACAGACATTTAACCTTGTACTTGGAAAAATGCTACTGTAAATTAAGTTGAGACGAACTAGGGGCCACTTTTAAGAGATGCTGCCTCTCATTCTCATACTAACGTAGACAAATTCACTAGAATTGTAAAACTATTAATAACATGTAACTTTGCTCTGTGTCAAGTATGAGTTGTGAGTTGTGTGTGCAGCAATGTGTTGTAAAAGAGAGGGAAGTTTTCAAAAGATAGAGCGAAAGAGATGGAGAGAGTGAGAGAGAGCAGGCTAATATTAATAGCCTCGCTGACAGTAAGTGTTGGGTTTAGCACTCTGCGTTCAACCCGGTACAAGGGGAAGTCGGGAGGGGAAGTGAGAAAAAGACACAGCATCTTGATATACTGTCCCACTACTGTATTACTGACCACATTATCCACCATGCTACTGTCTGTAGGCCATTTTGAACCATGAATCAATACACACCTGTCCTGCAAGCGGGCAGCGCAGTACAGGAGGCAGCACTTTGGGAACGTCACATTACAGCTGTTTTATGAGCTGGACAGTCATTTTATATGGTGGATTTGGCTTTGGTATTGTACACTGCACATATTGATGATTGATGACAAGCGACACGTATTATTAACTATGTTTTGCATTACAATTTGTTAAAGGTTTAAAAGTGTGCATTTTGAGAGGAAGACAGTACTGCAGATTCAGTGGGTTTCCACCAGACATTAAGCAACATTGGACAGTTTCAGCCGTGCCATATAATACCAAAACAGGAGCCATATGTAATGCTGGAATAACCACAAATTGACCCTAATAATAGATTAACCAGATGTTTGCATCCACTTGGTTGGTGACCAAATTAGCTTTTTGCAGAAGTCCATTTATTTGAAGGAAATCCTGCGGTCAGTGTGTGTGTCTGTTCCTTAACCCTGGGTTATAGCCAGTGTGGCGGCAGAGAGGAGCTTTTGCAGCTGATCGTAACTTCCCCCTTCCCCTAAACACACTGCATGGCTACTGTTCTCACATCTGTTTCACTGAAACAAATGTGCTTCTGCAGCTGAATGTGCTTTTGATCAGGGGAGTGGCTTATTTCATCAGTAAGTTCTTGCCTTTATAATGATTGCACTGGACTAATGGTTTGGTTATTTAAAATTGGCATCCGGTCAGTGGTGGTCAGTGGAGCAGGTTTGTCATCTTCTCCATGTGTTACTGCTGCCCCCCAATGGTGAAAACCATGCTTGACCGCCTGCTTGTTGACACTGAAGAGAGTCAAATAAGAGTATTTTCTGTTTTTCGTTGAGAAAAGCGCAGCAGTACACTGATGCGAAAATTACCCTTTGCCATAGTGCCAGTGCTCTCTCGTCTGCAACAGGCGAGAGAGGAGAGATGAAGGGGAGAGGAGGGGGTGAAAGGGAAGAGAGAGAAAGGAGGAGGGAGACTGAGAGTTTATTATGCAGGTGGGAGATATAATTAGTTGGTCGTTGGGCAGATTTGCATGTTTTCACAAAAGGGAAGTAGCTGTGTGTGCGCGTGTGTGTGTGTGTGTGTTGTGAGAGAGAACAAGAGAGAAAAAAAATTTTTCAAATGGACAGAACAAAAAGTTGTCTTACAGTTTGTGGTTTCAGACAAATAAAGAGGGCTTATAGTGAGATGATACCATCGGGTGAATAACAAAACAAAACTACTACACACAGAGAAGTAAGCAGGCATGTACACAACCACACACACACACACCTATTCTCTCAGATCTCTCCTCAAATCATCCTCTTTCCCATCTTTCCTACTCTCTGCTGCCAAAATGCCCCATTCCTTTTGTAATAAACAGAATTAAAGACTTCAATCTCTTGCCTCCCTCCCTTCAGTGCTGTTGCCATAGGGACTGTCCCAGTACAGTATCAACCAGGAAGTGCTGTGGTCTTGTAATGAATGACACACTACGTGAGACATTTTTAGTGCCGAGTTGCTCCCACGTAAACACCTTGCGTTAAATTTAGAACAAGCAAACACCACTGATTGGAAAGAATGAATGAATGTGGGCTGGATTCAACTTGTGAATGATTCAGCCACACTGTTTGGTGTACAGTGTGTAGGCCCAGTCTGTGACCTGAAAACATTCAACCCTAACCTATCTAAGATCAACACCCTGGCCATCCTCTTTCCCCTTTCGTCATCGAGATTCTGATCACCTGCTTCGTAAATGTCTATTATTCTGCTGCTGTCTGCACTTTTCTGTCTGACACAGATTTAAGAATCAAAACTTGCTGACTTATTTATCTGCGTGTCTTCCTGTTACAGATATCAGGATGTCAAAGGCACTAGAGGTGGAGAAAGTAGGGGCTGACTCACCACTGGAGGGCACAGGTAAGATGTGCTGCTGTTAGTGGCAGCAAATATACAAGGTACATATATGTATATTGTATATATATAAAGTTGTACATACGTAATACCGTATATCGCGGTTGTCTGTTTTTGCGTTTGTGCTCTAACACGTGATAAATTTCTCACTTTTTCCTTTCCCTCCCACGCAGATTCAGAGCGGAATGGACCTGAATCAAATCACCAGGTACATCTGACTCCTGCGATCACTATGTTTGTCTCCCACCTCTTTTACCTACATAGCTGATGCACCACAAAAGATAACAGTCCCTGTCAGATTATTTGTAGGGCTTATTATTTCCATTATTGATTAATTTGTCAATTCCTTTTCATTTAAATCTTTACCTTATATGATGTCAGAAAATAGTGAAAAATCGCAATTTCTCACTGGCGATGATGACATCTTGAGTTGCTTGTTTTGTTCGATTAACAGTGCAAAATCCAAACATATTCACACATCATCACATTTAAGCAGTTCTAAGCAGTGGGTGTTTGGCACTTGTGCTTGATAGATCATTAAAACAATGTTAAAAAAGTTAAAAATTTTCAGTTGATAAACCATTTGTAGAAGCAATGAAAATAGAAAAAAAATAGAATGCATTTAAAGTCATTTGTGGCAGTAATTTCTGATGTGGGGCCTCTTATTCTCCTCCTGTAGGCTCAGTCAATGAAAGTCAATCCCTTTCCTCTTTCACCAACCCTGAGCAGCAGCAAGGTGGGTGTGATTGTGTGTGTGTGTGTGTGTGTGTGTGTGTGTGTGTGTGTGTGTGTGTGTGTGTGTGTCTATATTACTGAACTGCCTGTGCATGTCTGTGCGTATGTCTGGGCCTATGTTTGTGCATCTTTTATGTTTTAACATCACACAATAGGATAATTGACAGTATAGCTGCCGCAGCTTTGCATTCATTGCTGTGCATTCAATTGCTCTTTTGTCGTGTTTGACGTTGAGGTCCATAACGTGTCGACTCTCCACCCAGCCTTGAATGTAAACCAATTCACTGAGAGTACAGAGTATGATGGCACTCTCCCTTCCTTCACAAAGCGCACTCAGAATTGAAATAAACCTACAAAATAAATGCTACAACTCACCAAAAGGTAAAATCTCAATTTGCATACCACAGGAGAAATGCAAATCAGTAAGCTGGAAGAGTCGCCCCCCCCCCCCTTCCAGTTCAAACATGCCTGTTCCTGGCAGACTTGAGACACATTTCTGATCAGCTTACTTACTGATTATTAGAATTATCAGAAGTTACTCATAAAATTTAAATAATCAACGCTGCCTGTCATGATCTTAAATAGCCAGGTAAGGTTATGTAGTTGTAGTTGTACGTTTCTAATTGGCCTTTTTGACCTTTTCTAAGTTCTGAGAAGTTGTTGTGTTTTTGCTCTCTCTTTCTATGATTGTCTTTCTAAGCCTAGGCATGCATTTTACAGTTAGCTACCATTTATGTTGGAAAGGAGCAGTGTTATTACTCCTTTCAGCAGTGGGAAAATGGGAATGTTCTGTTTTCCGTCTTCCACACAGAATAAGATGGAGGAGTGTGGTGAGATGTCCCCGGCCCTTCCTCTCTCTCACGGCCCGACCCCCTCACAGACGGCCCTGCAACATACACAGCTCATGCTGACCGGCTCCCAACTAGCAGGGGTAAGACCGACTGACAACACGTGCACACAGGCACACACTTTGCTTTGCTTTTACCTTGCTTGCTTCTCTCGTGCTGCTTTTTGAACACTTTGTTTCCTTCTATGTCTCCCCCTGTCAATTTCCTTCTTTTCTCCTCTCCTCTCCTCCTCTTTCTCTTCGCCAGTTGACAGCTCTGTTGCCAGCACAGCAGCAGTTGTTGCTGCAGCAGGCTCAGGCGCAGCTCCTGGCTGCAGCTGTGCAGCAGTCCAGTGCAGCCCACGCCGCTCATGCTGCCCACGCAGCCGCCCAAGCCAATCAGCAAGCTCAGGCAGTTGCAGCAGCAAATCAGCAAGCCCAGCAGCAGCAGCAGCAGCAGGCGGGACAAACAGGGCAGCAGGCCCAGTCGCACTCCCAGGGACAGGGACAGAGCACACAGGAACAGACAGCCCAAAGTGTCCCTGTCCCACCTCCTCCACCCCAGCTCACCCTCTCCCAGCCAATCCAGCTCACCGCCCAGGTACTGACTACCAATCAAAGCCACTTCCTGATGAGCGACTTGATTGAGGAACCAGCCATGGAACAATTCTTCTTGCACGTCTATTGTATATTTCATGATTCACAGTTTCCACCTTGCATGAATGCATGCATTTTCCATTTCTCTTCCTCCTACTTCTATGTTTTCTGTACGTCCAAATCTGCTCCTCTCCTCAGCTAGAGATGAATAACATACTAGCACATTTATATATTTGACTGAGCCCTCTATCTATCCTTATAAATTCATACATTCTCATTCTGTCTCTGATCTGTCCATCCTCTCTTGATTGAGCAGGACATCCAGCAGTTGCTGCAGCTTCAGCAGTTGGTGTTGGTGCCTGGCCACCCACTCCCCTCTCCTGCCCAGTTCCTCCTCCCACAGGCACAGCAGGGCCAGCAAGGTGGGCAGGCCTCTTACTGGAATACTTGTTTGTGTTTTGGGGGTTATTAACACAAAATCCGGGGGGGGATTGTCATAATTATAGTTGTTAATGTGCTTTTCTTTTCTCAGGACTCCTATCGACACCAAATCTTATTCCGCTACCTCAGCAAAACCAAGGGAGCCTGCTGTCTGCTCAAACTAGAATGGGACTCCAAGCACAGGTATGAGGATACTCTCAAGCTTTAGTCAGTGGAAAAGGCAAACCCAGTCTCTGCACCCGTGATAAACACTTTCACTTTCATTCCTTTGACGTCGTGCCTGCTACAGCGAGATAAGAGTATGGAGGTGAGCGGTGGTGGAGGCATGACCACGGTGCCCTCAGTGACCTCTCACCCCGAGGAGCCCAGTGACCTGGAGGAGCTGGAACAGTTCGCCCGCACTTTCAAACAGAGACGCATCAAACTGGGCTTCACACAGGTGGGTGAGAGACACCTACTGTGCACTGAATGTTCTGTGTTTTGACTAGTCTAAAACTGTACTTTCTTCTTTTATCTCTCCACCAGGGAGATGTTGGCTTGGCCATGGGGAAGCTGTACGGCAATGACTTCAGTCAAACCACAATCTCCCGCTTTGAAGCCCTCAACCTGAGCTTTAAGAACATGTGCAAGCTGAAGCCACTGCTGGAGAAGTGGCTCAATGATGCAGGTGAGCTCTCATCAAAACAACAGTACTTTTCATTCAGACTCTCATATGTTTAAAGTACGTGGCTGGATAGTATGACAAGCATAATTAGTCTGACATTCAGTATGTTTTTACATTTGTTTTCCTTCATCAGAGACCATGTCCATAGACAGTACCCTGCCCAGCCCCAGCTCCCTGTCCTCATCCTCTCTGGGCTTCGACGGCATTCCTGGTCGCCGCAGAAAGAAGAGAACCAGCATCGAGACAAATGTACGCGTGGCCCTGGAACGCGCATTCATGACGGTAAGATGATTCACCTTATTATTCACTTAAGAAATTAAGAAATTGAAATTCATTAGAAATGTGAAAAGGGTGATTTTCTGATCATCATTCACTCTAAAATGAATTCATATGCTTTCCTGGGATTAATTGATTTTTGCCTGGTCCAAGTACAGAACGACTTTGTGACTGAGGCTGATTCATTTCATGATAACTGATTTCAGCCTGCTTGATCATATGAGTTGTAAATAATTTATAGTGATTGTGTAACAGAAAAAGCTGTAATGACCACAGGAGTTTCTTGAGATTTTAAAGCATCATTGATACTGGAAATTAATTTCTTAAGTCGTTCTTTTTCTGCAGAGCTTTTAAAACACCAGATTCTGCTCTGTGTGTTAATACAAATGATTTATGTCTTGGTGTTTTTAATGTTTTGCATCATGTGGCTGAAATATAGCACTGCTGAACTGATCTGAATTCCTGTTTCCCTGCCTGCCCGCAGAACCAGAAGCCTACCTCAGAAGAGATCCTGCTGATCGCCGAGCAGCTCAACATGGAGAAGGAGGTGATCCGGGTCTGGTTCTGCAACCGCCGGCAGAAAGAGAAACGCATCAATCCCTCCAGCGCCACCCCTCCCCTTCCCAGCCAGCCCCCCACTGCCCCGCCAACGCACAAACCGCCCTGCTACAGCCCTCACATGGTAAATATCCAACCTCAACACACATCGCTGTTAGTTTAATGGACACAAATACATCGCAGTGTATTGTAATGAATGGTTGGTAATAAACCCTGTTATTCAGCTGTCTGTAGTTTCAGAAACCTGAATCTGTCTCTCTCTCTCTCTGCCAGATGTCCAGCCAGCTGTCGCAGGCCGTGACCAGTCTCAGCACAACAGTGACCACCATGTCCCCCGTCTGCCCCCTGAGTTCCAGCCTCACCTCCACCCACCCCTCCCTCAGCTCCGCACCCTCCCCGGTGACTCCTCCTCCTCCTCCCCGCAGCACGGCTAGCCCAGCCACTCCCAGCCACAGCACACTTAACCTTAACACAGGGTAAGAGACAATAGACCACCTGGGATTCCCCTATCAGTTACTTCACAGCAGTTATACAGTCAGGACAAATGTGGGGTTTTAAAGCATTGGTTCACCCAAATTGTGTTAAAAAAAACATATTTTCCACTTACCTTTAGGGATATCTTGCCATTCAGATAGTTTTCCTTTCATTTAGCAAGGTTTTAAGATATATGTCTCTAAATGGGGCCAGTGTGCTTCAACAGAAGTGCTTGCCAGATAGTCAAAAAGCTTCTGAAACCCCCTACCCTCCACACCTTTCTGACGTTGGAATGAGGTGGCTGCGTCCGACAATATCTATAACTTTCTGAAACTGACAATCCAACATTCACGCCCATTTCATGCAGCCTTTGACCAGGTGTGAGGAGGTGGGAATGTTGGCAGGGTTTGAACTCTTTTTTTCCATTCTTTACACAACAATTGCTGCCACTTTTCACATGTACAAATGAGTACAACACTAAGAACGCACTTCCAGGGGAGGCTGTCTGAAAATGGTCGCCATTATCCCCATATTTAAACAATTATCGTCCCTCTCTATGACAACTCTGCCTTTTCACCTTTTCATCTTCGAGTGTGGCCGTTGTGAACAACTATAAACACATTCGCTTTTCGACGCGGTTGGACAACATGTAGTACAAACAAGTTCTTTTCGAGGAAACCTGGCCCTGAGATTTCTGCCTCCACCCCTAAACAGTGGAGGTGAATGGAGTTTAGTTTGAGGTGTGGTTTGAAATAAATTTAAGAGCAACATCTGTCTGTCTCTGTTAGTCTGGCGAATGTGCAGAACACACTATGTACAGTTTTTAGTGGAACTACTTTCTTCTGAAGAAATAGTCCCTATTAAAACTATTAACAGTGTGTTCTAGAAATTATCCAGAGTAACGAATATAGAACGAATTGCTGTTGAATTTTATAATATTTCAATCAAAATCAGCTGTGAGTCCCACAGACAAAATTCCATTTATCTCCAATGCATTGGCTTGGCAGCAACAATCTCAAAGATGGATATTGCAAAATCTAAATAAATCAGGGTTACATTCATCTGAATCATAATATTTATTAAAAGATCTGTTTCTCTCTCTGTGTTGGCCACCGCAACTGAATACATTTAGACAAAACATTTAAACACACACTGCAACTACACGTAACCACACATTTCCATAAGCATGCTCACCATGAATACTGCACTGCACCATGCTCGGTTCACCTGCAGTTTGTAGTTAAATGGTTGACACTGCACACACACATGCAGTGATTGTTTGTGTACACACACTGATATCTCAACATGCCATTGGGCGCCACTGCTTACCCTGTGCAGCAGTGCTTTATAACCCTGTGTGTGTTTGTATGTGTGGTTCTTGTGTTCACAGCTTATGGCGTATGGGTAAAAAGAACGGTGACGTGTCTAACTACATCACCGATTTTGCTGCAAACTTGAGGTGAATGCGACAGAGACACACAATAAACTCACAGCACACTTTTGTTTAGCGCAGAATGCTGTGTTCTGTGTATTGAATCACTTCTATCCTTTAACATAAATGCATAGTTAATAAGAGTTTTGGTGTTTTATGACATTTTCCAAGATGTTCTGTTTCTTTCTGCATTTCTAACCTCTTGTTTACACCTGTACAGCCAACTGCTCTGTTTATGTGCCGGGCTGAATTTGCCCTCCGCTTGTCCTTGCTGCTAAACCTGCTTTTTTTCTCACCTTTTTCTCCTCTGCCTGTCTGTGTTCGTATATATGCTTGCACATGTATGGTGCTGCGTGTGTGTGTGGGTGACACAACAGGAACACTGTGATGGGAGTTAACACAGGGATGAACCAAGCCCTCCTAGGTAACAATCCCCTGGCTACTATCCAAGATGTGTGTGTGAGAGAGAGAGAAAGAGAGACACTGAAATGGGTTTATTTCAGGAGAAACTTAGCATCAGCACCACTGATAAACAGAATATAAATTTAGAGGTCAAGGCTGAGGTGGAGATATTATTTCATTACTGGAAAAATCTCAGGGTCAGAGAATACATACAAATACCCAGAAGAGAGTTCTTGTGTTCAGCACGCTGACAATACATTTCCCTCCTCTCAAACACTTACACAAATCTTTGTCTCTCATACACTCCTACACACACACATAAATGCTCAAACTCCAGCCACATACTGTACACGACACATCCCCTCTCACACACCTTCCTACACTTGAGAACAATACAAGAATAGCACAGCAGAGGAAAAAAAAGAAGTGTACAATCCTGCAGAAATGACCACCAAGCAGTCCCGACCATCGTCGGCAGAGCTAATTTTTAATCATACTTTGTGGCGTGAGGGTGAGCAGGGGGAGAGAGGTGTGTTAAAAAGAGAAGTGTGATGATGAATAATACAGTTATGCATGGTAGGTGAATCAAATCGCACTGGTAGACTACAGGCTGGAGACACGGATGAACAGGCAGCTGAGGGTTTTTGCTCATCCACAGTATGAAGCAGCTAAGACAGAGAGGATTTGTAGAGAGGAAGAATGGACTTATTTCTCACATGATGCCATCGACATCCATTAATCCATCCCATCAAGTGTCTGTGTGTGAGTGACGATGGTTACGTTGATGTGCGGGCTCAGTTTGTGCATGTGCGTCTGTGGTGTCTCACTCATCTTTAGCCTTTCATCTCTTCATCTCATCACTGGTCAAGTCAAATTCACCATGAAACACTTGTGGATTGTGGATGAAAACGCTGTTGTTGGGGATGTTTCTTGCATTTTACTTAGTTGTTTGGAGTGTTTTATTTATTTCTATGTGAATATGTGCACCAATAATGGACACTATGACATAAAACGCTTAAACCAAGTTTTGCAGTCACAGAGCCCAGAGCTACATTTTGGACTCGCCATTTCACACCACTTTGATGCTCAGCGCTCACACACCAAGAGATCGATCACTGAGGAGGCAGGAATAACAGTTTCTTCACCAAAAGTAGCCTCAACAGACCATAATGCAGTGCACCCACAAGACATTTTGAGCTCTGAGTTGTAGGGGTGCTTAATGCTTTTTCTCTAATGAAAAAGAAAATCGGTTTTGCTGTTGCTATGCAATCGCAAACATGCGTTCACATGTTGGATTTCGTGTGAAAGAAGCGCTGCATGAAGTGCTGTCCACAGCCAATCATCAACCTTGTTTCCATAACAACAGACCACTCACATCAGCTTACCTGTTGTTGTGGTCTGTCACGCATAAGATTAGCTCGCTACAGACATTAGACAGTATTCAGTTATTACAACAAGCTTTTATCTCTTTTGGCACAGTGTTGAAATTGTGTTTTTTGGGAAAGAAGGCTTAGAATGTGTAAATGTTTCTCGTTATGGCCACTCCCTGCGCTTTCCATTTAACAGAGGTGGTGACGGTTATTCTCCGCCTGCTTCTCCTGAATGCAACAAGTTCAGGCGCTTTCTGTGGCTTGGCAGTGTTCTGTAGGAAATGATTAACTTGAGTAGTGGTACATGAGAAAGCCTGATAGAGGGTTGATAGACCAAAATTATGAATTAAAACACTTTATAACAAACAACAACTACCCAAAAGCGCTGAATATTACTTATTAATGACTAAAGATAACAAACTTTACTATGTAACAAAGGAATGGCGGCGACAAGGAGGACTGCGTTTGTTTTCATTTTTGAAGCATCTGAACGAAGAGGAGTAGGGAGGATAAGTTTAAACCAAAATCTACCTGAGAAGGAGGAATTCACAATGCCAAAAAGTAAAATGCCAAAAATGCCAAATAATAACAAAAAACAAAAATTTAAATGAAGTTGATTTTGAAATACTGTAAAAGTGGAATAATCCTTTAACATTTTTCTCGCTCTCTCTCTCCCTCAGCCCTAGCAGCCAGTGGTGGCCAGCTGCCTCTTTCCAGTCTTGAGGGGGGCAGTAAGGTGATGCTGGGGGCCTCTGCGGGCCAGGGAGGGGGCCTCCCCTCCTCCCTCTTCCTCAACCACCCCGCCCTCCTCCACATGGGCCAGAACCCCGGCGCTGGACTGCTCAGTGCCGCCATAGCCAAAGCCTCCCAGCCCTCCCCCTTCCCCTCGGCCAGCAGCATCAGCCCCACACCCTGCTCCCCCTCCCCCTGCTCCAGTCCCGCATCTTCCTGCTCCTCCAGCGAAATGGCACACAGCCCGCCCTCTCTGGGCGGAGCCAAGATTGAGTGACCGTGCCAAGGGCCAATCAGAGAGGAGGAGGAAGGAGGAAACGAGAACCTCGCCTTTCACACCAAAGCTATCTCTTTCTCTCTCTTGTGCTCTTCTTCCGTTATTTTTTTCGCAATGGCTCTCTCTCTCTTTCTCTCCCAGTCTTTCGATGCCAAAAATACACAGAATGAAAGAGGAGAGAGGGAGGGAAAGAAGTGAAAGAGGGGAGAAGGGGGGGAAAGGGGAAGATTGAAACCAAAAATCTTTATCTATCCAAACAGACGGGGAGGAGGCAACGTGGGACCTTTTTGTCAATAATGCGTGATATCGACATGGTGCCTCTCCACTCTTTCTCTCTGAAGGAAAACAAACCAATGACTCTTTAACAAAGAGACGGAAGAGACGGCAGAGATGCATGTCGGAGTGCATAAACCAAAAATGACAAAAGATAACTTTACTATGTGACAAAGGAATGGCGGGAAGGACAAAAAATGGAGAGGAGGACTATGCTTACGTTTTCCTTTTTTTTTATCATTTCGAAAAGCTGCGGGTCTGAAGGAAGAGGAGTAGGGAGGATAAGTTTAAACCAAAAATTTACCTGAGGAAGAGGCGGAGGACGAATACACAACAAATAAAAAAAAAAAAAAAAAACGACAACCATACCAAAATCCCAAATACCAAAAACCAAAAATACGGAGAGAAAAGCTTTATTCAAAGGACGTGTAAATACTGAAGCTATCCAGGACCAGGACTCTACTGCTACTGCTACTCACACACATACAAACACACACACATCAAGAGCCAATCCATCCTGCCATCGACTCATCCCGTCTGTCAGCTCATGTGTCTCTCATAGGTTTTCATGCTAGATATTTTGGATAATTTTGTAAAAGATTGTTACTGAACGAGTCAAGAGCTCATGTATGAATGATTGCCAGTACTACTGTACCTTCACGTGTTAGTCTCTTTACCTACCTCTGGTTCTAAGAGCATAGAATAGCTTTCCTCTCTCCTTTTTATTTCATATTTCCTTGACAGAGGCTTGTTATTCAGTATCTATTTTTTACACTTGGAGAAGTACAGTTGGGATTTGTTTTTTGATTATTTATTAGTGTCATTTTACAATCCAGCTCCTATTTATTGTTGCAGCTTTTTTTTTTTTTTTTTTTTTTAGTGTTAGCTTTCGGGGGTTTGAATGATCATCAGTGTCATCATCATTGTCCTCATCATCTGCATTTGTGTTGTCAACGTGCATTTATTATTATTATTTTTTAATGTGACTATTCTGCTAAGTAGAGATGACGAAGGTGCAAAAGACGCTCGTTTAAGTCCTCACCAAGTGCCACAGATCCAAAATGGCACACTGCGGGTTGATTTCAAAGTGTGAATGAATTTATTAAGACCTAAACATGTAACTTTTTGTGCTCTTAATCAGACCACTCTTTCCTCACTCTTAAAGATAACCCATTATCAGTGACTCCAGGGCTAAATGAACATGCCCTGAAACACACTGAAAATGATGTTTGTTAAGAGTGGCGACCACTTTGAAAGTATGAAATAGGGCTGTGATTGGAGATTTAAAGTAATAACGTTGAGACTGAAGGCTATATAAGTCAATAAAGCCAAGTTTAGTCACAGCCGGCTTTCATTCCTGCCTCGTCAATCAGCATAGACGCCCCTACACCTGTCTGTCTAGACATGTTTACTGATATTTGTCTGTTTCCATCATCACTCCATCAATCATATTTCACTGTCATTTTCCACCTCAGACTGCCATTAATTCTCAAATGGAAACCAAAGCATTCTCAAGGCTGTCTCAAGCTCCTCTTAAAGAGCCTCAGCCAAGACATATGAACACAATAAAGACACAGAGGTGGGGTGGGGTGGGGGAGCTGAGAACAGGACATTATCCACTGGATGCCCCCTGGTGTAATCCCTTCCACCTGGCCCGTCCAAAAACCCACGGGGGAAGCTTTATTTAGGGAACTGATCCTTTACTCCGAACCCCCAGAAAGAAGGGTACACTGGGACGGGCGAAGGAGGGACACACTGTAAGTGAGGGGAGCAGGCGTCACACTTTTTGTAAGAGGATACCAAAAATAAACCCAAACCAAAAACAAAAAAAACACAACCCAAGGAATGACAGAAGCAAACCAAAAAGAACCCAAACCAAATGTGGCTGGAGGGAGGAGGGGAGGAGGACTAAGTGCAGGTGTTGAAAGAAGTGAAGTCTGTCTCTCTGTCTGTCTGTTAGCTTTAGGGCTGCAGCATTCGCCCCACTCTGCAACTGTGTAGCATGGATGGAGGGATGGGTAGACAGGCAGATAGACAGGCAAGCAAAAAGAAGGACAGACAATTCCTCCCCTCCCCTGCCTCTCACTCTCTCCAGCTCAGCTCTCTGGTCCTGGATGGAGCTAAACGCAAATGACCTCACTGAACTGAAATCTTCTAAAAATCTGTTTTTATTTTTCTGTTGGTTGGTTCTGATTGTTTTATCTCTGCTGTGTCTCTTGATGCCGTTTTATGTACTGTACTTTAGTGCTTACTACTCATTTGGAATAACGTACTCGCTTACTTACTACAAGAGCTCCTTATTTTTTTCGTAGTCGTGCTAGAGATTTTTATCAGGTGGTTGGAAAAAATACTGTGAAAATTTAGCTTCCAGATTTTTATTAGATAAAGAAACAGACTGTCTTGGCAGAAAAAAAAGACACACAAAAAGCCAAAAACAAAGAGTTGAATAGCAAACCTTAAAAACGCCAAACCAAATACTTAACCAAACCAAACACAGTAGAGAGGAACAGGAACTGCCTTCTGTGCACGAGGGCACAGAAATGGGTTAAAGTCAATTTGTCTGAGGTGAAACTGTGCGTTTTTCTGTATGTAAGTGTTTATGGGAGGCCAAATGGTTAAAAAAAGGAGAAAAATGAATAGGGTCTGCGGTGATGTCTTGTCATTAATTTTGACCCCAGCAACATAATACACACTTCAGATACAGGACAATACACACAGCAGCGGCCTCAGTCAAGTTGACGGTTTGAGAGTTGGACGTAAACATATCCAAAGAATATTTGGTTTGATCCACACCAGAAAAACAGTCGACACACGAGAATCGTTTCACGAACCAAACTTTAGATGTGGGGTTTGTACCATAAAGGTGAAACCTTTTCTCCACATTGACTCTTAGACGGAATGTATCTGTTAGTGCTTCTATAGATTTTTGTAGAAAAAAGATCTATGTTCTACTGCTTACTTATCGCTAATGTATTAAAAAGAAAAAAACGTACAAAAAAGACATTGAGAAAAAAAAAAGATCCTAAAAAACATTGATGATAATAACTTGATTTTAGACCAAAAATTTTAACTATCTCTCTTTGGACTTTTTATTTCTCCTTATTAATGATGATTTAGACTTTTGATTGTACTATTTATTCAGGGTAGGGTTGATTAATTTGCTTGTTATCTTTTTTGCCTTGCTATTTATTTGTTAATTTATTTCTAGAGGTGCTTTTTTCATATTCTGGGATGTATTTGTGGTGTATTTTTTTTTTTTTCCCCCCTTGCTGAAGTTCTTTCTTACTTCTTTAAACCAAATAATACCTGAAATGCAACCACGGGTCCTATAGGGACTTAATAAGAGAATATGGCTGATTGGATGGTCAGCCATCTTCCTCACTGAGGCGACTCTCTTAAAGGAGGAGGGTAGTGAGAGGCAGCACTGTGTGAACGAACACCTCATAATTTACAGGACTTTTCAAGGGGAAAAAATGAATTTGGTATAAGCTTTCTGGACAGACACATGCCTTTGTGTCCCCTGATAATAAGACAAAAAAGGCATGTTGAAATTCTGTTTCAATAGAGAAAGCATAAATATTATTTATGTGTGAAAAACTGCCTGAGTTACAGCATGAGGTTTTCTTTGAGACACGGTGCTGCTTCTGTTCTCTATATTTTCTCCACGGGGAGAACACACCGAAAGCTTTACAGCTACACAACCAAAAACACAAAAGAAGAAGATCAACTGGGGCAAAGGCTACAGTTTTTTACATGATAGAGAGGAAAGATGGAGGCAAGAGAGAAGAGGGTGATTCCCAGCTGTAAATTGCCCTCTAACTTCTCACTTTGTCTTCGTCTCTTCTTCAGCTTTTTGTCTCTTTTTGTTTCCACTTTTCTATAAGTTGGTTTAAACTTTTTTCTTCATCCACTGTAGGATGGAAAAGAGAGATAGTTCATCATATACCTCATATTCTTTGATGATAAACCAAATAGATGAATGCTTTAAAATGCGGGGTTCAAGTGGGGATCAGGGTACCGGGACGGTACGCGTGGACAGGGTGTTCGTGTGGCCCGGAGCAGACACAGTAAGGCTAGGTCAGAGGTCAAAGGTCGTTGTCCTAATGGAGGTAAACACAGAGGTTTGGGATTGATCTGCGATGTAACAGATCATTGAATAGATTGCAGTTTTTCTCCAAGGGATTCAGAAGGTGCCATTTAAGGTCAAAGGGGAACTGGTTCATGCTCCGGTCTGCACACACACACCTCGTCCCCCTGGAAAACACCCCCCCTCCGCTGTCTGTGTTGAGCTTTGAACACAGCCCTCTGCTCATATCTGACCCTCACTGCTTCCTCCCTGTCAAACACGGACTGTGTGCTTAAAGCTGCACTTTGGCACAGATCTAGGATCAAATCTGGATACATTTTTGGCTTAAAAAAGCTTCGTGCCTCAGAGCAACTTTATCACCAGGGTCGCCAAGCCCTCTCTCGCCTTTAGGTCTTCATTGCCTGATGAGGGGGCATATTGACCAGTTGACGTCCATATGTATCAGGGAGCGCCACGGGGCAGGTAACTGGGGAGCGGCTGAGACCGGGGGTTGCTAGGTGACGCATACAGACACTTCTCACGACTCTGTGTGTGTTGAGACGTTGGGAGTTGGCAGGATATCAAACTGTCTGGATTCTCCCTGAGAGTCTGTGAGTCTGCTGTGTTTCTGACGAGGTACTTTTTTGTGAACCACAGGGTTTGAGGGACCGGCTGTAAAGTGTAGATCTCTGTGGCAGGGATACCCCCCTTAGTGAATGATACCAAAGTCAATGCCCTGCCATGGGATCCCGCACAATGTTCACGCTCCCTAAAATCCTGATGTCCACCCGAGTGTTCAGAAATTCCACTTTCCTCCATATGGCTGAAACGCCGGGCCGGCAGATTCATTAGTATCTCTCTCGACACGATCACATAGTCTCTACGGGCAAGACAGACATACTCAGAGATGTAACTTTACAACAGCATCTATAAAAGAAGCTTTAAAGGAATAGCTTAACTTTTTGGGAAATACGGTTATTCATTTTCTTGCTGAGAGTTAGATGAGAGGATTGATACCACTCTCATGTCTGTGAGGTAAATATGAAGTTACAGCCAGCTAAGAAATAGTTCCAGCACCTAACTCCCCATACAACCACAAATTGGGGGTTTTCTGTAACCATATTCAAACTAAAGTGACTACAGTGAATCAGTAGCTTTTAGCTGTGGAGCTCCCCTCACTGGTGACTGAGAGCACTGTGCCTTGATTCATAGTACGGTGCGGCCTGGTTAAAGGCTTACTGAAAGCCACATAAAAGATTATGATGTGATAACTCTGTTGCAAAGAAGCTATTAACGGTTTATTTAAAAAAAAAAAAAAAAATAGAGCTCGTATGGGCTTAGTTTTGTGCTAAAGTGAAAGTAAGAACTTTAACCAGCAACAGACTGAACTTAGCTTAGAAATAAGTCAAGTCAACTGAACTGAACGAAACTATTTAAATCAGCAAAGTGATTCATAATTTCCACCTCATTTGGCCAGAGCCAAGCTAGCTGTTTCCCTCTGTTTCCAGTCTTTATGCTAAGCTAAGCTAACCATCTCCTGGCTGTGGCCTCATATTTACTGTACAGACATGAAAGTGGTGTCAGTCTTCTCATCTAACTCTCAGCAAGAAAGCGAATTAGCCTATTTCCCAAACATGTCAAGCCATTTCTTTAAAACGCAAGAATGAATGTTTGAAATTTATTGAACCCGTGTCAAGCAAATATCTCCGGATGTGTGATTGTTGTCGGAGAACGAGAGACACAGTGGAGCAGAGCAAAGAAAACAACAACAATCTTCTTCCTCCACCCACTCTCATCCACACGTCTGCGCTCTTCCTCTCTTTCATCCCCCTTCTTCTTCTTCTTCTTCTTCTTCTTCTTCTCTCTTTCTCTCTCTCTCCTCTACAATACAGCTTTAGTCCAAAGGTTTCTCCAGCAACACAAGCAAAGCGAGTCAGATGTTAAAGAATAAAACCAAAGAGCTCTAACTTGACCTTCTCTTCAACACAAAGCCTCCACTGCATCCTTGGCCTCTCTCTGTCCATCCCCTTCCTGTCTGCTCTCTCTTTAACTCCTCTGTCACCTAGCGAGCCGGTCTTTGAAGCATTAACCTCAGCTATCCAAAGGGGAATAATAATAATGATAATAATTAAGATGATGATGATGAAATGTATATTTTTAAGTATTTGTCATTGGAAAAATAATCTTAAGCTTCTCATAATTATGATGATCATGATGATGACGACGACGACGATGATGATGATGATGATGATGATAATGAAGTTTCTCTTGGTATCTTTGTAGCTGTTCTGATCCTTCTTAAGTTCTTGTCCTTTCTGCTCGTGCTGCCAGAGAGTACTGCTTAACTCCCATCAGTTTCCTCTCTCACCCCTTTCATTTGGTTTACCTGGTGTTTGATCCTAACGTCTACCTGTCTTGACCGTAACCCCTGGATGTTTGTCTATGCCTGTGTGTGTGTGTGTGTGTGTGTGTGTGTGTGTGTGTGTGTGTGTGTGTGTGTGTGTGTGTGTGTGAAAGAGTGAGCTGTCAAACACTGACGTGGGGAAGTTTTAAGATTTTCTCTGGAGGTGGTTTCTAGTTGTTAGCTAATAAATGAGGGGAGGGCTTCAGTCTATTACATTTCTACCTGTGGGCAAGAGCGTGTGTGTTTGCGTGACAGGGTTGGTTGGGGGTTGTTGGAAGGTGGGACGGGTGTGGCTCGCTACCGCAATTTGCAAAAGAGACAAAAAGATTCCTTGTTCTTTGGACGACAACAAGCCCTCCTTCACATGACTTGCCAACTGTAACGTACCGTTTGCCAACTTCCCAGTACATGTAGCTTTAATTCCCCCTGTCACAACAGTCAGCTTGTTTCCTTATTGTGTGTGTGTGTGTGTGTGTGTGTGTGTGTGTGTGTGCAGGTATGGTTGTATTGCCATCACTCCTCCCTTTGTGTCTTCCATCCTGTGGGCAGCCCTCCCGTCCCTTCCCCTCCCCTCCCAATCCCTCATTCTGTCTCCCCCCTTCTTCTCCCTTGTGGTAGCAAGTTAGCCTTTTAGTGTATTTATCTTGAAAACCAAAAAAAAAAAAAAAAAAAGACGAAAAATAACTACTTGTTCATTGTACAGTGTTGTTCATTTTAAGTCATTTTTGTAACTGAAAGTGTTTCATTCATCCAAATAAAACAGGAGACAAAAACTGTACAGATGATTCCCCCTCTGCCTCTTGTCTTGTTTCTTAGTCTTTTCTTATTTTCGATCTGTATTCTGTGTATCCATTTTCATCTTGAACCACAGGTTTCACTTGGTTTGTAGAAACCTCATCTCTGAAACAGGAAATGTACCTCAACTTGTCCTGCCGCTTTTTAACCAGAGGAGGGAGCTGTGAGACTTAATATCTTTACCAACAGAGGCCGGATCAGCCTCCATTCTTGGCTGATACTTCTGTTTCTCTTTGACCCTCTCAGTTACGGAGGACCACAAGTGTCATGGAAATAGTCATAAAGCATTCATTAATTGATATCCAATTGGCCAATAAAAACGAATGAATGAATGAATCCATAATTAAATGTACTAAATTGCAAACTTAAAGTGTTTCATTAATTTATATTTAAATGGACAATAAAAAGAAGAATTATATAAAATGATTTACAAATGACTATATGAATCCACCAATAAATGGGTAAAATCAAAGAATAATATAACAGTCGATAAGTACATCGTTTGAAAATAGATTGATGAATACTTAAATAAATAATGGAATTTCAAAATCACTTTGAAAAATAATCAGCAGATTGATCGATAATGAAAATAATCGTTAGTTGCAGCCCTAGTATGGTTACAAACTCTTATAATGTACTCTAGCTCTTTTTATACTTTCGTATCACTGTTTGTTACTGATTCTTATCATATGTGTATCCTTTACACACATCATGTTGTACTACCAATATATTTGTGACAGTTTTAAGGTAAAACGTGAGCTTGTGTCAAAATAATCATATTTTAGGGCTGCAACTAACTACATTATCTATCTGCCAAGTATTTTTTACAATTAATCGATTATCATTTCGTCATTTGATCTATACAACATCAGAAAACAGTAAAAAAATAAATAAATAAATAAATACCCGTCACAATATCCTACAGCCCAAGGTGACCCAAATATATTCAGTTTGCTTTGTTGCAAGACCTGCAAAAGTAACAAAATCTCACATTTTGTAGTTGAGATAATCATGCTGTCAAGTGACTAAACAATTAATTGATTAACTGCTGCAGCGCTTAACCATACATTATTTTAGTTTGGTTAAATAACCCAACAGTAATATAGAAAATATTTCACCCGTGTTAGTGTTAAGATAAGATTTTCTGTTTGCACAACAATTTCCCTCTGTATAAATAAAGATCTATCTTATCTTGACACTAACACTGGGTCAAAACAACCCATTGTCTTGGGTTTGATTGGTGACCTCAGTGGGCAGATAGTTAACGCAGTATTGCATCGCCGAAATATTGACCCAAACTGGATCAATTTTAACCCGGTGACACCTTGAGTGAGAGGAACCCATGTAGGCGAGCGCTGCAAAGTGTCATCCTGTGTCCCCACACCCTGCAGATAAGTTCTCACCCAGCAGACCTGTTGGTGTGGGGGGGGTGAGGAGTCAGATCATCTTCATCTCTCCCTCCATTTATTTTCTCTCAGTTGAGTCAGGGGACATCTGCTAATTTGACAAACAGCATCGTATACATCTGGCCCTCTCCTCTTATCCAGAAGTGAACGTGTTTGTCCCTCTGTCTGACTGTTTTTGTCTCCTTCCACATCCTCCTCCTCCTCCTCCTCCTCCTCCTCCTCCTCCTCCTCCAGCTCATCTCCCTCCCTCTCTTGTTAACTGCCTCTCCTCCAGTCTGTCTCCCTCTCTCCCGCTCCACCCCCCTGCTGTGTGGCACAGTAGGTGGATGATTAGGTAGGATGCTGGAGTGTGTAAGTGTGACAGCTTTCAGACACCCACCTCCGAGTTGAGTCACGGATGGCGGTGGTGAGCATGTGATCCTATCACCAGGGTGACTCGGGTAGATCTGTGTTGCTGTGTTGTCGCATCGATATGTAATATTTGTTCTTTTTGTAGCCATTTTGGAAATATCTGTCGTTAACACTGATATATCTCTAAAATCCAAACTGTAACTTCAATTTAAATTGTTCCTCTTGTTCATTATATATACTCAATGGTGGAATATAACTAAGTACATTTACTCAAGTACTTAAGCACACATTTGAAGTACTTGTACTTTACATCCATTTTATGTTACTTCATACTTCTAATCGACTACATTTCAGAGGGAAATATTGTACTTTTTACTCCACTACGTTTATTTAACAACAGTTACTACCCAACAGTGTATAAAATAATTAAAATTAGCTCCACCTCAACCCGCTGCAACAGCAAAATAAAAATTACATATTAATGCATCAGTATTAATAATCTATTAATATAACACTCACAGGGGCCTGTTTTCTGCATAATGAGTACTTCTGATACTTAAAGTACATTTAGCTGTTCTGTACTTTTACCTGTGTAAGATTTTGAGTGCAGCAGGAGTGTTTTTACTTTGCAATTTTGTTACTTTTACTTAAGTAAAAGGTATGAGCAGGGCCATGATTTTAGAAATACTGAGGTCATGAGTCCAAAATCCCCCCAATGCACCCACCACCCCCAATTCACCTTAGGAAATTTGGACCAGACACCGTAAAGAATGAAGATTTTGCATATTTTACATTTAAATTTGAAGATATCAAGTCTAAAAATACTAAATCACCCAATAGTTGAGCTTTAAGGTTCATTCTTGACCTTGGAAAGAGTGAAGTCTTACTTGATTTCTTTCTTTCAGCCACACAGTACTTCTTCCATAACTATATATATACTTTAATTCATGTCGATGGTTTCTTTTCAGTAAGCTGCATCATACGCTCCAAATAGTTGTTATTTATCTTTTATCAATCCAATATTAGACAATCACAAGGGCTTTTCTTAAATCAAATGTTGTTGCTATGTAACAGCGCCAAGTCAAAATGTCATCGTATCTCCAGATGGTTATTATAGGAGGAAGCAAATGATTTGCTGTGGCACTGATGGGCATCATAACTTTCTGCGTGCCATTGTTGCAGCACTAAATGTTTGACATCATCCTAGAAATGATGTGCTGTAAAGTCACTCTCCATGACTGTAAAACCACACTATGGCATGAGGCGGGTAACTGGAGAGCGACATATCTGGTTAGGTGAGGAGTCAGTTGACACAGTACTGGCTTTGGCAGAACCCCAGTAAAGGTGGAATTGGGTAGGAATAAGGCATCACTGTGTCACTGGTACGAGACGACAGAGTGCCAGCTGTCAGTTTAACCAGGAACGCTGCCAGTGTGTGTGTGTGTGTGTGTGTGTGTGTGTGTGTGTGTGTGTGTGTGTGTGTGTGTGTGTGTCATTGGTGCCAGTGAGAGACAGTGCCAGCGGTGAAGTGCCACTAGACATATCTGGTTTCCCTCTCCTGAGCAGCAGTGTGTGTGTGTGTGTGTGTGCATGTGTTTTGTTGTGTTGTGTGTGTCAGTATAAGCTACTGTTGCCTCACCCGTCGACCTCCTGCCCTCTACCAAAGCTGCACATGGATACAGTATTGGTGTAAAGTGTTGAAGTGCTTACTGAGGAAATTGTTCAGGTAGGAGTAGCTCACTGGAAAAAAAAAAGTATTTTAAATGATTGGGATGTATTTTAGTCTGGTGGTCCCTGAAAATAATTCAGCTGGTAATTCTCAGGCCCAGGTGTGTGAATTGGCTCTTCCTAGTCACATCAACCTACAAGTTATTTATGAGGGGTGTCCATAACAGTATAGAAATGTCAATTATCATTTTAACATGTATTACAGTAGGGCTGCAACTAATGATTATTTTCTTACTTTTTTCTTTTGTTGTTTTGTTTTTTGATTATTTTCACCTATATAAATAGTCAGGAAATAGTGAAAAAAGCCCACAACTCAAGATGATGTCTTTTAATTGCTTTTTTTGTCCGACAAACAGTAAAAACTTCAAAGAGATTCAATTTAAAATGACATAAAACAGAGAAAAGCAGCTAAATGTTCACATTTGAGAAGCTGGAACCAGTGACTGTTTGCCATGTTTGCTTAATAAATAACTTAAATGGTGAATAAATTATCTAAATTGTTGTCGATGTCTCCGGATGGCCTAGTGGGTATATGACTCATATCACATAATAACCTGGTTTGATTGTTGTTTGACGTCATAGCCCTCTATCTCTCCCCATGGTCACTATCAAATTATAGCAAAATGCCAAAAATACTAAAAGGAAAACAATTGTTGTTGATAATATTACAGTTGATCAACCAGTTAATTGATTTAGCATTACATTTTATTTAATTAAAGATTCATAAGGCTCGTGTGAAAAAAGGTTCTCAACTTGTTTATAACTCTAGTGTATGAAAACACACACAGTATCATGAACGTTAGGCTGGAAGTAATCTTCATGAAGTAAAAATGAACACAGACTGCACTGCTTTGGCAATATAGGTTTCTGATCTGTCATGCCAATAAAG
Organism: Macquaria australasica; assembly: GCA_005408345.1. Taxonomy (NCBI): domain Eukaryota; kingdom Metazoa; phylum Chordata; class Actinopteri; order Centrarchiformes; family Percichthyidae; genus Macquaria; species Macquaria australasica. The sequence continues at coordinate 850,391 of SEMN01000124.1, forward strand.
CTTATTTGAATTTGAGAGACTTAAAAAGTAACTTAATACTTAACATCCCCTGAAAAATCTTGTCTTTGCTGTCCTCCAGTGGTTTAACTTCTCACCTGGCTGCAGTGATGTAGAAGTGTACTCCAGGACTCTGTGACATCACTGTTGGGTGTGGTCAGAGGTGAAACAGGCCTGAAACCTTCAACCTGAGACAACACTTTTCTGCCTGGTGTTAGGTTACTCTTTATGGCTGCTTATTCTCTTAATAAATATACATCTCTGTCAACTTTAGAGTGGGTAAGACAAGGACAATGCCATTGTTTTTCAGTCCTGTGACTAAGTGTTGTTTTGCTTGCTTTTGCAATATGGAGGATTATTGTTTCTCCTTTCCTTCATCATAGCAATAGAAAAACATAACCTTAGCTCTTAATACTTCAACAGAAGTCTCTTTAAAATACAAAATTAATCAATTTTCTTCCATTGCTCTAACAGCTTTCTTAATAGATTAAAGACAGGTTTGGCCTTGTCTTGCCAGTGACATTGTTATTCAGTCACTTCAAGGAGTTTGTGGTTAAATACATGAAGAGAAAAGAAACATGTGTCAGAAGCAAGCCTTGCTTCCTGAAGTTTTAGGCCTGATGAACTCTTTGACTTCCAGTCATCTATTTAATTTCAATGAAGTGTTTACAATTTAGTGCTTCAGGGTAAATCTAGAACAATGGCGTAATCAGAATCACATAAATATGCCACAGTGAGACCGTGGATAGTATGTTTCAGCGCCTCTGTTCTCTTATCCGCCTCCTCTTATCTTTTCTGTCATTGCCTCTGCCTTCACCTTGTCAATAAAATGCCAAAAACCTGAATGAAGGCAGGATGCCAGCACTCCACGGAAATTAACATCAGAGCGCTTTGGGAGCGATAAGGATGTAACAGTCATTAAGTACAAGTGCCTCCTCCATTCCTTCATTGCAACAGTTTTATGGGATCTGAACGTCACTCAGAAAAACACACGCACATGAACAGCACAGCAGGGATGCCGTCCACCCCCTGAATGACACATCACCCAGAGCTCCCACTGCCCAGAAAAGCCCTCCATAACACTCACACCTCCTCTCTTCCCCACAGTCTTACAAATGATGACTTTTATTATTTAGCAATAACCAGGATGATCTGCAAACATGTATCCAGGGTGAGCAATAAAACAGTTAAATCTCTAATAAGTGGACACTGAGTTAAAGTCCAAGGTCAAGAGTGAACTTTCACACTCAACAAGTTGCAAAGTGAGGAAAGTACAAAATGTAATGCCAGATGAAGATCACGTGACCAAAACGTCATTAAAACATGCATAAACATTTATTTAACTAGGCTACATATGCCTAAGTGCAAGTACAACACCAGCTGCAGGACACTTAAGGCACAAGTTAATAATGATGTTAACTAATAGGACTTCAACCAGCTGGACACACTGAAGATTTTGAGATATTGTGACCCTGAAACTGTGCAGTGTGAAAACAAGACTCAGAGTTTACAGCCATGCTAGTGGCTATGTGAGGCTGTACTTGAGCCAAATGCTCACGTCAACACGCTAACATGCTCACAATGGCAGTGCCAACATTCTCATGTTTAGCAGGTGTAATGTTAACCATGTTCACAATCTTAGTTTGGTGTGTTAGCATGCTAAAAGTTTTAATTAGCACTAAACACAAAGTACAGCTGAGGCTGAATGTCATTAGTTTTGCAGGTATTTGATCATAAGCCAAAAGTGCTGGACATGGTCAAATCTATCTGCTGAGTGGTGCTGCAGGAAAAGTCAGGGGGATCAGCAACGTTTTACATTTTATTTCATCCTCTGGGGATGATGGATATCACTACTTAATTTCATAACAATACATCCAGTAGTTGTTGAGATATTTCAGTGGTGGGCTAATCAACTGGCGGATCGAATGCCAAAATTAATGGGATAGAAGTGAATGTCATTTATTACAGTAAAATAAGCTTCTGTGAGATCTTCTCTGCATAAATCTGCTCACATTTTGTATGTACATCATTTTTATACATCTTTATATTGTTATGAGATGACTGGCAATCTGCTCGTTATTCGTGACTAGTGTTGTTCTCTTTAACGTGGTGTGTGCGTGATTATGAAAGCAAACAGTTATGACTAATGGAGAGAAATTGAAGGCTGGCTGGCGGTGGGTTAATTGGAGCTTACCTGAAGTTGGCATCAGTGGCTAGCGGGAAAAGTGTTTGTTCAAGTGTTTTGGTTTGTGGTTGGTCCAAAAAGGAAAATAACCTGTAGTCAGATTAACAGTTCTCAGCAAAAGACGAGCAAGCAAACACATGTAGGCTATCTCTCAGTCCAACAAAGTTGACACTGAACGCTGCTATGCATGAGCGCTTGATTCACCTGGGTCTCTGAGTTTATTGATATGCCCCACCCGCTACCAGCCAGCCAAAAAGAAGGAAGGAAAGTCAATAATGTGAGCCTAATAATACTTAACAATGTGGCTAATGTACTAGACAGCTACAACAACTACAAAGATCCATGGTCCATTCAATCCACTGAAGATGCAGGTGACAGCCCTGGAAAAAGTGAGGGTACATTTTTTTCTTTGACACCACAACAATGTTTTGCATCTTCTACTCGTATTAAAATGTGGATTATTCTGTTCTCATAGTATATTCTATTATCTATATTCTCAGACGAGCTGTACTGAACATATACTGTACACACACAATGCAGTAAATCCCAGAAGAAGGTAGATAATTAGTTGAGGACCTGCATGATGTGAAACATGAGCCACAATGGCACGCACAGGTCAGAAAAAATGAATCAGTGCCACTGTATAACGGCAGCTCCCACACTGTGAATGAGCCCACTGCGCGGCACCTCCACAAAGGGACCTACAGTACAGCAACGTAAAAACAATCATACACACACATACAGGCACGCACGTACGAGGAGAAATCCGACAAAGCAAAGGATGATGGTGATTATGACACATAGCTATGCCACCCACAGTAGTGCCTGTGCGAGGGCAGAGCACATCAAACTGAGCAAGTGTAACACATGCTCTGTGTCAGTCCTCCTCCCCTGCACTGGCATGTAATGCATGACACATAGCTGAACCACCTACAGGCCTGCTGTCTCCATGCCCAGCTGATGATGATGGGAGGGGGGGTACTGAGGGTACCGGCCAAGGAGACGGATTCTGCCGGATTCTGCCGGATTGTCCTCTGGGTGAAAGAGGGAATAGCGTGTGTGTTTACAAGCTGCTCAGTATGTGTCAGTAAGAAGGTGTGAGGATTACTTGTTTTGGTTAAAATGTTGGTTTTCAACTTTTAAAAATATCCCCAAATGTCACTTGGAGTATAGAGCGCATGTACCACTGAACGTCATCTGCTATTGCATTCCACCTCCAGTTAAACATGTGAACTCATGTTTGAAACAAGCCTCTGGGTGTAATGTGGCTGCAGGGGCATCTGTCCAGGGATCAGGGCTATTCTCTGTATGTGATAAGCGTGTGGTATTGGGTGGGTGGGTGGGGGGGTTTCGGTGGCTGGAGGCCGAGCACCTCTGGGTGATCCAATCTGAAGAGGGGGTGAGTGACCCAGACTTAGCCCGGTGTGATGATGACTAAATGAGGATGAGAGAGGGGGGGGGTTGAAGCTGAGGCTGTTACTGGATCTGACCTCTTCCGCATATACAGTACATGCCTCACACACACACAAGACAGGGGATGATCCAGAAACCTCATCTAATTCTGGACTTGCTCTGACATACATGGGTGAGAGTAATGAATATTTGCACTGTGCAGGATGAAAGGTGAGGAATTACAAATAAACAATTTTGTTCTCATTATTAATTTTTCATTTAATCATTTATCATCATTTGTCTGTGTTCTCATCTTTTTGTTTTAAAGTTGTTATTGTTACAATTTGTCATTTAATTATCTCCACATAGCACTGAAGGTTGCGATCACCTCCCTCCATCTGCTTGTGACTAATACCTTGAAACTGAAGGAGAAACTGGCATGAGATTTAAGAAAGAAACCTATTTATTTCTGACTCTCTGGCTTTTTGTGCAGCGCCACCATCGGGTCAGACTGCCAATTTTCAAATAAGCAAATTTCCCAACTCGTTAGCTTTAAATTTGTGCACCCAAGCCATAGAAACCGACTGATTTCGGTGGCCCTATCATCTTTACTCTAGCTCCATCATCAGGCCAAATTTTCTAAGAATAATAGATCTTGAAAAATAACAGCTGAGAACATTCATCTCGCCAAAGAGGAGGAAACCAGGATCTTTAATCAGGTTTATCAGGTCTTTAACCGTCAGGCCAAACTTATAAACTGTAAGGCTGCAAATAAAGATTATTTTGAGTATCGATTAATCTGTTGATTAATTTTATGTCTATTAAATGTCAGAAAGTAGTGAAAAAAGGCCAATTACAATTTTCCAGAGTCTTCAAATTGCTTAATTATTCCTCTTGCAATAATGGCTACCTCTCATTCATGCAAATAAAGCGTAACTGAATTCAACTGGCACAGAAAGAGGAAGAAGAGAGAAATGTACAGTGAGCTGAAACAGGTGATAGACAGGTGTAGCTGTGAGACGCAGAATATATTTAAATCTAATATAAGGAAGGAGATGGGTGGGAGGAAGAGAGCGTGCACTTTGGTCACTGAGGGGTAGAGAGGAGTTAAGAGGGGAAGAGGAAGCTCTGCACTGTGCCAATAGGAAGAGTTTGTTCCTCAGTGAGATACAGGAGACAGTGTCAACACACGCTGTGCTCAATATAGCTACTGTCACACGGCCAGGCATACCTCTCTCTCCTTTCCAGCCTGACACTTGCACCTTCCTGAACATCCCTCCTGCCTCGCTCACGTTCTTCTATCCCACCCCCACTCATCTGAACAGGTTACATTCTTCCTTTCCTTCCCCTCTCAGTCCTCCCCCACGGCCCCGTCCATCAATGTCACATCCCTGGAGCTAAATTAACTGATCTCCCTTTCCTTTGCTCCTTCTCCCCTTCCATCTCCCCTCGCTCTCTGTATATATTACAGGCTTGACACCCTGCCAGACATTGGTTTAATATAACACACATTCTCTGTGCCTTCCACCCGCTCTCACATTACCCTCTCTTTCCAACTCCCACCACCCCGCTTTCATATGGGCACTGGCCGCTTGCTTTTTCCATACTTTACCCACCGCAAAAGGAGCTTTTTGTTCTTGAATAGCTCCCTCATTGCCATGGTAATCCAACAGAAAGAGAGTGCGGTTTTTCTGTCTAGGGCCTCGTGGATGAAAATAGTAAGTCACAATGGGTTTCTTTAAGTGGCCCTGAATCTGAGAAATCAGTCAGTGCAAATTTGGAAGAAGTCAGAAGTTTATACATGTGTGTGCATGGCGTGTGTATAAATGTCATAGTTGGCCACCATCAAGCCATTTCCCACATTTGCCTTCTCCTACTTCTTCCAGGTGGACCTCTTTTTGCCATCTCAGCCTTCCCGTTGATCCCCCCTCTTCCTCTGTCTCACTTGTCCTCCAACGTCACCCTCCCCACCCCCTTCCTTCCCCACTCCACCACCTCACCACTTGCTGTGGTAATCCCATTACTTATGTGCGAATACCAGCTGGGGAAGAGAGGGAGGCAGGGAGGGAGGGAGGGAGAACATGGACAGAGGATAACTGTGTAGAGGCCTCGGGTCTCAACTAGACGGTTGGACACTCTAGACGTTTACTTCAAACTCCTGTCTAGAGAAGAGAAGAAAATATTGATTGACATTGCAAATTGTTTCACAGTAATTCAAAAGGTGTTAAAGCTTAGACCCCTTATGACCCTATTTGGGGTAAGGAGGGCGAAAAAGAGAGTCAGAGAGACAGAGGGAGTGATATCTGGCTGTGTCTCCTGACGGTTGGACTGGCAAGCTTGAAAATAAACAAGTTCTTTGATGACAAAGAACCCATTGACTCTCTTATTCCCTCTCTCTCTCTCCCACTCCTTATTCTCCACAGCTTTGCTCTCTTTTCCTCTCTCCCTCTTTCTGTCCTTTTTTGCTCTTGCCGTTTCGAAGGGGTGAGGTTGGAGGGTGAGTGTGGTGTGTGTGTGCGTGGAAGGGGGAGGCATCAACCGCCACCCTGCTGCACTTGTTGTCCCCTCAACTGCCGGCTTTTTCTTTCATCCAGTCTGCTCTCACCCTACACGCCTTTTAGTCTAGCGACCCATCTTTCATTTTCCTTTCACTGTCGCACAAGAAGTTAAAACCTTTTTCTCCTCAGTCAAGGTTCTCTCCACATGATGAATTAAAGCTGAACAAGGATTTAACTTTGCAGGCGTTTCATACAATATCGTCTGAAGTTGATTATGTAAGATCACAAATAATTGTAGCATTTACAAAGAATGAAGGTGAATGAAAAAGGAAGCCAAAGAAGGAGAGAGTTAAGGAGAGTCTGAGTGTGTGCACATGCATGTCTAAATGTGTGTGTGTGTGTGTGTGTGTGTGTGTGTGTGTGTGTGTGCATTTGCCCACGTCACCAGTGGTATGAATCACCACATACCCTATGTACATATTACACCTCTGTTGGTTGTTTAACGCCCTGTCCAGGAATTATAATCTTGCCTGGCTTCCACTGGTTGCTGAAATCAGGTTCTGCGTGTACATGAACCGTGTGTAGTTGTGTGTGTGTTTGTGTCTGCACTGCCTGTGGTGGCACTGGTTAGTGGGCTACCACACCCATTGTCCACGGTAATTACACTGACCCGAGCCATCTGTGTTGTAGGGGCGCAGACCAGAAGAAACCGGTGTGTGTATTAGTTTATGACTACATGGCATGCTATGCAGTTGCACCACTGACATCCATTGAATAAAGTCTGTAGGGGTTTTTGACCTTCTTGTACACTAACCTGTATATCAGTTGTGATTGTTTGGCACAGATCTCAGTCATGTCGTCCATTTTCACTTGGGATGACACATCTCTTAGCTCACATAATATAAAGAGTGGAAAGGATGGGGGTTGGGTAAGGGTTTCAATCTATAGGGGAAGATATCTGGGGATGTTCACACCCACACCCACCCAACTGCGAGCATTCACATACACACAAACACACCACTGACAAAATCTCTGCTCTCCCTTTCATTCTCTCCGTCTTTCTCTGCGGAGCGTCTGTCTGTCACTCTGATTAGGAACGGACAGAGTCACATAAAGCACGGAGGGGATGAAAAAGGGCGGGATGGGAGATAGAGGCAGTTACAGATGATGTGGAACCAAAAGGACAAGGCTCTTCTGTGATACACTCTGTTTGTCAAACACATCATCAAGTTCACTCGCCAAGTTTTAATCGTGTGTCGTTTAATGGCCAAATACATGTGACAATAGATGTGGGAAATTTACCTTCTCCTGCACTGCTCATAAAGATTTTTTAGGGGGGCATGTGATACCTGTATTAAAGAGTTTATAGTAGTAAGATGACAGGGCATGCTGGGAGAAAGAGAGATGTATAATCACAGGCAACAAAGGTCTCCGGACACACTCAAAGTGGGAACGCTGCAATTACCCCTAGGCTATGAGGGAACACTATAGATACTGCTTTTAACATAAATATATCAGACCTTTATTTCAGTTTTTTATACATTTTGATAGCATATGCCAAAGTGCTCAAAGATACTAAAAGTTTGGCAGTTTCTAAAACACAATTCTTCAGTATATTGTGCTGACATTTGCCTGCCATGACAGTTACTAAGTTACTAATGTTCTTTTTTAACCAAAATCCTAAAATCTTAAAAAGAAATCTATTGATTGGCAACTGCTCACATCCTAATGAGACTCTCAATTATAACTTAATTAAAGGTGAGGGCACTGCGAAGGTCCACCATCTGTTAGGGTCAGTGCTAAAACAACAACAAAAAACAGACTGGAGGACATATATACTGTATTTTGTCCACTGCATGTACCTAATTATATTGAACAAGATCTTGACAATTTCCAATTAAGGTTAAAATGACTAAAGGTTATATTTATTTATAGTTTTAAGTTTTAGGGTATTTAAAATGAGCACATACACTTGTAGCCAAAACAAATGAAGGAAAGATCATGATTATACAAAGCAGCCAATAGCAATACATTACACAAAATATTTCCACTTATTAAATTCAAAGAGTCCATCAACCTTGAGCTTGTAGCTCAAATAATGACCTGAGGAGAGAAAGTGAGTGATGAGTGTGAGGGAGGGAAAGAGATGCAGGCATGGAGAGGTGGCAGAGGATGGAGCGGCAGGAGGAATAGAAGAGGTGTGAGAGTGAGGGAGGGTGGATGGACGGATGTATGGATGGATGAGTGGTAAAAGACGATAGGACTGCAACGGACAGAGTAGCAGCAAAGTGAAGAGGGAATGGGGAGAGAAAACAGGAGAGGTGGATAAACAACAAGAGTGAGGGAGGAGGAGGAGGAGGAGGAGGAGGAGGAGGACACGGGTGGGAGAGAGGGAGGGTGTTGAGTGAAGCACTGTGTTTATCAGTGTTCAGAATGTTCTGTGCTGTAGATTTGTCTGTAAATGTCATCTCCTCTGCTTGAGTTACAATAGAGTGTGCTCACACAAGTCACAGGCGGGCGCACACACACGAAGCCATTTGTCCACCCTGCACTTAATCGCTAAATCACTCCTCTTGTCCTGTCTTTGATTTATTTTCTCTCATCTTTCCCTCTGCATGAAGAGCCCGGGGGCCGCTGAAGAGCTCTTCACCTCAACCAGAAATACAGACATCAGAAAACGGGAAAATGATAGATATTTGGTGGATGCATGCCAAAGCAGATGACAACATATCAAAGACAGCCACAAACAGAGAAACAGGGGAATGGAGCAACTCTCTCGTTCCCAGCTGATTGCCCTATTGTCAGCCTCTGTGTGAGAAAATGCCACGCAGGTCCGTCCAGTGGTTTTCCTGCTCTGAAGAAGACAGGACAGGACAGCAGTTTCCTGAATGTGAGGGTTCAGCATCCAATTTAGATGCTCGTCCCCCCCCCCCCCCTTTTGGTCCGGTTTCTTATCAGGCAGAGCAGAGTGGGTTTCCTGAGCCTGTCAGAGAATGGCCAGTGAAGGGAGGAGAAATCCTGTTTGTAAATCACACCACAGGGAGGTTGCTGCTGTCAGGGAACTTTGTTTACTTTGTTTTACTACCGCTGTCTTATCCTGTTGACAAGGCTGGGCAGTGGTGTGTGTCGCTGATGTAACAACACAGCTGAGAAATGCACAAAAAAAAAAAAAAACACACACACACAAAAAAAACAAAAAAAACCCCACACACATAAAGCCTCCCTCCCGTGCACCAGGTGTCGATGTACAAGAAGGCAAAAGAGGAGATGCACTTCACCTCCCATGTATGATGCCTCACCCACTCATATGCACTTATCGATAACACACATATCAGTGGCACATGAGGAAGCAGAAGGTCACTGTGCTCAGGGTGACAGGAAACAAGTCTGGGCATGACACCGGCTCTCACAAATCAAACAAACCATGCTGAACATCTGATCAAGTGAAAGAGTTACATATGACATGACCGGATGTCTCTGTGCATACATACTGTACACAGCATATGCTAATGCATACTCTGGGTCGTTGTACATGTGTGTGTTTGATTGTGAGTTAAAGGCCAGATACAGTTGGCTGCACCTTAAAAAAGAGGAAAAGGGAGTTAGTGCTACATGAGAACAGGATGCAGGTTCATAGTCAAATTAACCAATTATTTTAATTTTGTTGTTTTTATGTGAAGAAGTTGCGGGTCCACGTTGCTTTGATCTAAGGCCCACGTGTTTCAGTAGAAATTCAAATAAGGTTAAAAGTGGCTGCTGCTGTAGGGGCGAAAATCAAAAGCAGTGGTGACTGTGGAGAAAGTAAAGAAGTACATTCATTTAATTGTAGTTAAGTATATAATTTCACTCTACATCAGAATTTTTCATTTTGGACTTTTACTCATTTACAGTTACAGGTAACGTTTTATTTAGCAACTATTTTACACGTGGGGCAAAAATTACACAATTTACTGGGTACCTGATGACATGGAAAGAAGTACAGGGAATAAGGGGTTAACACATTTGTGTTCAGTAGCACCTAGAAATAAATTACTCTGGGTACTTTTTAAATTAAGTTTGGTCCAGACTGAGATATCTCATCAATTTTTGAATAAATCGCTGTGAAATTCTGTACAGATATTCATAGTCACCATAGGATGGATCCTAATGACTTAAGTGATTCCCCGACTTTTCCTCTAGCGCCACCAGCAGGTCAAAGTTTTCACTTATCCAATACTGTATCTAGTACTGTAGATGGATTGGGACAAAATGTGGTTGAGATATGCATGGTCCCCAGAGGATGAATTGTAACTACAGGACATATCCTCACTACCTTATCTGTGTGGCTAGTAGAGCTGCAACAAATGATCATTGTCATTATTGATTATTCATTAATATTTTGGTGTGAAAAAAGTCCAGTCCAAAACCCAAAAATATTAAGTTTGCAATCATAGAGGACTAAGGAAAGCAGAAAATATATTTGAAAAGCTGGAACTAGAGAATTATGGCATTTTCTTATCAATCAGGAACTCAAAACTATTAATAGATTATCCAAATTGCTGCAGTTTAATTCAGCTGACTAATGAGTTAATCTACTAATCGTTGCAACTCTAGTGACCAGCAGCAGATATGTTACCTCCCTCTGTGTTTAATTAAAAAAGACCTTTAATGTTCAATGTTGATGCTTCAATATTACAACTCTGTGAAAGAATAAGTTTTACTTTTGATGCTTAGGGTATATTTCACCAATACAATTCTATAGCTTACTTAAAATATCCCCTCCAGATATATTTTAGGAGATATAAAAAATTATCTGCTTTGAATTATCATTTGCATGGTTTTTAAACAAAAAAACTTCAATACACTACTTAGATTCTTTAAAGCACATCTACTTATTTGCCTTCATTGAAAAATCTATGAATATGCAAATATGTTAAATGCTAGATGCAAGATGTTTCCTACTTCACTGAAAGGTCCATTCTCAGCAAACTGCAGGTTTCAAGTTTCACATCACACTTGTTGCATAACAGAGCAGGATTGGCTTCCAGACTAGTTGGGATGTCACAAAATCACGTTTGTACACACTGTATAGGATGTTAAACTCAGTCTTCAGCAGATGAATGTGAAAACAGCTCTCTAGTGTCAAACTGCACATACATCATTCTGCACAGTTAAGGTCAAACATCTAAGTAACAATAAACCAAACACATTGTTGAGTAGAGGTGGACTTACAGAAGTAAAATTATGAATGCAGAACCTTGGCTTTTAGTATTCTTCTTCTTCTTCTTCTACAGAAACATGTAGCAGCACAGTGTCAAACCTAAAAGGTGGCTGACTTGATAAGGCATGCAGTGATACTGAGTTTATATTTCCTGTTTTCAGTGTTAATCACTAACTGACGCTTCCATATTCAATTTGCCAATTTAATAAGTGTAATTATCCTGATATGAAAGGGTCTAATTAGAACCGTAACCCCTGACTGACGTAAATGGACACCGTGAGCCGAGCCGCTCTCGCGCCTCTCTCGGATCGCAGGACTCGGATGTGACGTCACCACGGCAGCGCGCTGAGGCGGTCTCCGAGGCAACGCCGCGTGCTGCAGTGACGCCAGCCCGGGCCCCGGCTCGAGGTGAGTGGGCGTGACTCGCCACGTTAGCCCCCCCCCCCCCCCCTCCCCCGCTCTTCTCTGTCGTCAGTGTGGGCGGGCCCCGCTCAGAAGAGAGCGAGCGAAACACGACACCCCGAGGACGGAGAGAGGCGCGGGGGGAGGAGAGACCAGTGCTGAATGGTGCGAGAGTGAGCGGAGGACTTAAAAAGTCTGTAAAGAAAAGAGAGGTTCTCCTCTAACGTTAGTTTCTGTCAAAGAAAGTAACAAAGCTTTGCGGCGGAGAGATGTCAAACAGCGGCGAAGATGCGGTTGAGACGGAGTGAACAGCTACAGGACAGTTAGCGAAAGAACTTGTTAAAAGAGAGAGAGAAAGGCTTCTTCGGCTGGCTTCGAGTCGGGACGGTTGGCCGTTTTCAGCCGCAACTTGAGCAGATTTTCAACGCTGCCCAGTTACGGGACCGAGAGGCGAGGACCGACGGCGAGGTCTTGACCGCTCAGCTAGGTGGAAAGCAAGCCCCTTCGGTCGGTTTGTCGGTTGGCAGAAAGCCGGGGAAACGGACCGAGAGAGCGCGGCGGCTCGAGAAGAGAGAGCCGCTGAAGCAAAGTTTGCCGTGTATCTTCGCCTAGTTTTCCAGATTGGGAACTAGAGGGGGTGGGGGGTGGAGAGGCCGAGAGACTGACTTTTCCTTCCACAAGCAACTTTGTGGAATTCATCCTGTTTAGCAAACTTTAGCCGCTTGCTGTCTAGCTAAAGTAGCTAAAGCAGAAAGAATGAAAACACCTGGAGATTCTGGTAAGTTTGCATGACTCTGATTTTTTAATCCACCATTGTGTTTCTTGTTTACTTGCCGTGGTTGTTGTCGGCAAAGCTAACAGCCAAGCCAGATAGTTATCAGCATCCGCTTCCAATCAAAAAACACGATGCAAACCTGTTGATTTTAGTTGTTCAGGATTAGTGCAACAGTCCGTGATTTAGCGAGGTAAGATACTAAAATCTGGTGCAGGTTTAGTACTGTACTCCGGTTCAAGAGGAAGTGGTTAAACTACTGTACAGTTGTTACAGCGACATCCTCTGTGTCACCCTGACAACCTAATTTCACCATCCAGTACCTTTCAGAGAGCAGACTGAAAATCCTAGAAGCGCTGTGTGAGTGTGCTTTTGTACTGACTGAGTGAGAAAGAGAGATGTGGACGTGTTGTTAAGTTGCCTGAAAGACTCTGATATTAACCCAGTAACTAAGCATTCATTTATCAGGTACTTGGCTTGTCAGCGTATTGAAGTGAAAGCAGTGGGGGGATTTCCAGTAGTCAGCTGAGGTCTCTCTCTGTGTGTCTTATTATCTAATTCCTGAAATGCTTGCATAAGTTTGTTCTTGCTCCATTCACTGGAAGCCAAGGCATTTTTTTGTTTAGAAAGGAGGAAGTGGAAGTGCTATAATTTGTGCCAGCTATTCAGTTTTATTTCTGAGTGTCAGTAATAACCTGCCTGGCATGACCCTTTCTTTAAGTGACCAAACTACATCTGTTTGATTTGTATCAGTTGACATAGTTGGACAGAATTTAAGAGACCTAGTGCATACTATCTGAAAGTATATAACAGTTATTTATTGTCTATGGCCCTCTGTGTAAAACAAAATATACATATTTAATAAGTTGTTTTTCCTGTGGGAACAATGTGATGACTTCCTAAGTAGTTACTGGTAAACATTTGGCACAGGGCCGTGTGTGTGTGTGTGTGTGTGACTGACAAACTGTGTGGGACCCTTTTCCACTTGGGACGTTCCCCTCCCTTCCCCCACCCTGTCCCCTCCTGACTCCCGCTGCACCCAGCCTCAGTCCCTCAACCCTCCACATTCCTGCACACACACACCCACTCCCTGCAGCAGCCCTGAGGAGGCTGCCATGACATCACACCACATCCCACCACAAGTAGCCCTTTTATTACAAGGAACGCAGTGTTTGTGTGGCAGCAGATAGCTTAAGCCCTTCTGGGAAGGTACGAAACATTGATTGTACTTAGGTTATGGGTTTGATGTATGCAGTTGGTGTGTGTGTTTGTGTAGCAGGTTGTGGTTTGTGTTTGTCATCAGTAAAGGTAAAGGCCATTAATTGGTCCTACTTTAGTGTGGTTGGTGTTAAGTGTGTGCTGCCATCCAACTGGTTTTATTTACCATTTAAGCCTCTAACTATTATTTTCATTCTTGATTCTTTTTTTGTCCTCAATTAATTGGTTTTGTGTATAAAATGTTAAGCTCAAAGTTAAGTCTTGACACTGCTTACTTAGTCTGACTAAGAATCTCGAAATCCAAAGTTCTTAAATTATATTAATTAGGGCTGCAACAAAATATTCTGATTACTTTCTTGATTAACCATTTGGTCTATAAAAAGTCATACAATAGTGAAAAATGCCTTTCTCAATTTTCTTGGTAACAGCCTAAAACCTAAAGATAGTCAGTATACTATAATGTAAGACAAGGAAAAACGGCAAATCTTCACATTTAAGAGGCTGGAACCAGCAAAGTTTTGGCATTTTTTGCTTGAAAAATGACTTAAATGCTTAGTCTACTGATCAGCTAATACATTAATTTACTCATCATTTCAACTCTAATTATTTAAAATGTAGAAAAGCAAGCAGCTTCTTGTTATTTGTCTTCAAAGTTTAATTTGATTAATTCTCTGTTGACTTAACTAATTGATTAATCCTTTCAGCACTAGTTGGTAAACATAGCAACTCTGTCTCAGAGGAATTATCTAACAACAAATCTGATCTTATAACAGCACTTTTAAATAGTCGAATTATTGAACTGGTTAATCTGTGGTGCTGTCCTGATCTGTCTGATCCCCTGCTGTTGGTTCGTTTGCAATCAGGACACAAGTTTTAACCCTTAACCTGTGTAGATCCCATCATCTAGAGTGAACACATTTCATGAATGTGCAAGGATATAACAGTGCCCGGATATGTGGAGGATAAAAATGTAAACATCCCTCCCTGGGATGTTGGGTGATGTAGGATTATGTCCCATATGGTAAGCTGCTGCCTCTATGCATCTTATCTCCTTTCTCTCCATCACTGGACACTTCCCCTTGCTCTCCTGTTTTCCACAGTCACTTCATTAGCCTGAAGAGATGAAAGGATTTCTGCTGAGATAGAGAATTGATGTGATGAAGCAGGAAATGGCGGGGCTATAGCTGCATCTGTTGTTGCCGGCAGATCTGTGTTGGTTTTTGTGGTGTTGGAAAGTATCCGATTTAATTCCTGTTTATATCTAATCACTGCTGTTTACTTGCTCTTTGCTAGTGTTTGATGTAGTCTGGGGAATTGGTTAGAGGCAAAGTATTCTACAGGTTGCATTAGTCAGCAACAGACGGGGTTGGTGTTATGTGGTGTCTACACTTACACAGCCATATATCCACCTTTTTGTGTTCCCCAAAGGCTGCACTAATGATTGATTACGCTCTGGTGATAATGCACACACAATAATATCTTGCCTACTGTATGTCTCTCCCTGCCAATATGTTATCTACACCCCCACCACACTCACTTTGCACTGTTTCACTCGTTTTCCTCCATCCCTCCCCAAGGGGTGCAATTTTTCTTCTGCCACCTCTGTCATTCTTTTCTCTCTCTGACGGGATAAGGACTGGTGTGTGTCTTTGTGTGATGGAATTGCATAGTGGGACCCCTGGCTCTGGAGTGGCCATTGTGTGTGTGTGTGTGTGTGTGTGTGTGTGTGTGGGACAATGGTGGGAGTGGGGCAGGCCTAGGGGCTGATTGTGTGTGGACTTGTGGGGCCAGGGACCTCTCATTGTACTCATAATGGTGCAGGGTAGCTCATAGTTTGGTGGTGCTTTTGACAAGTGAAGAGACCGCACTTCTGAATGCATGTCAAATGCGTGTGTGTGTGTGTGTGTGTGTGAGTGTGAGTGAAAGAAACTGAAACAAAGAGTGAGGTAAATGTGGACATCCCAGTCTATTTTTCTTCAGTCATTCAACTACGTAGTTTAATGATGATTGTTTTGTGCTGCTTCCCCAGAGTGATTGACGTGCCTTGGAGCCATTTTACCATTTATTCTAGACACACACACACACACACACACACACACACACACACACACACACACACAGTCCTACCTTATGATGTGGCAGGGCAGGAGACAAAAGGGTATTTTGTGAGTAAGGAATTGAGAGAGAACATTTCACCTTTCCCCTGTGTGGGTTTATGCGTGCGATTGCGAGCATATGCTTTTCAATCTCAACACACACACAACCCCTGTGATGATAAGCGCAGCGATTAGCCTTATCTGTGAAAACTCCCTTGCAGTGCTGACCACAGCAAAACCACTACCTCCTATTATCCCAATACAGTTTTACAGCCTGGTTTATGGGACAGTGTCCTGCTGTGATCAGGCTCAGCCAACATGCTTTAAGCCTGAAACAGATGATGTTCCATAACAAAACTGGTTATCTTCCATCTGAAAAAGCTGGCAAATTCTGTTATGTGCCAAGAATCAACTTTGGTTGCTCGTGTGAATGTATCAGCTGTTAGAATTCTGTTATTAATTAGCTATTAATCCAAAATAACTTTGCTGAGACAATTGTGGGCTAAAATCTTATGCAGCACTCAATATATACTCTGTGATAACACTGAGGTCATTTATGTTGATGTGGTGTTTTAAGCTGTTGTAAAATATTGAATTTTACATTCAGATTTGTACAACAGACAGAATGAGCAATCCCAGTGAAGGCAGCGTGGCCCACTTTTCGTTGTCACAACAGTTCTTCATAAAAGTTTTGATATGGTCGTCTGTGACGATAAGTTGACAAATGACTTCTGGTAGAGGGGGCCTTCAGTTGTGGAAATGTCTGTATTTAGTCAGGAATGTGACCAAAGGGTACAATGTGCTCAGCCAGTCGACACTAATGGACCTCCCCACCATTAGTCCGGTGCCACCCTTGACCAGGGAGACCAGAGAGACCACAGCTAACAAGGGAGTCCTACCCTTGACGGCCCGGGTGCTTCTGACCGCTGTCCAGTACTGCTGGCGGGCCTGTACACATACACGGAGCACACACACTCACTTGCATATGTGCGGGGAGACTGTATGTATTTGTAGCTAGGAGGGATATGTGAAAAGACAAATTTCAATTGCCTTGTGTACGTGGACAATAAAGCAATCTTATTCTTCTTCTTCACTTGCGCACACTGCTGCTTTTTATTGGAATTCTTGGACCTCCCACATTCCTGCTTAGAAGGTTAATAGTTGCCGGCTGTGTTGCATTACACATGAGGGGAAAACACAACCCTTACTATCTCTGCAAGCCTTTCCTCAATACACTCACTCAGTGACTTGCAAAGCACGCATGCATTTATATACAGACATATTTTTAATATCTACTAAGGACAATGTGAATGAAACTGATTTAGGAATGCAATCAAAATAATGGCTAATGGCTAATATTTTAAGAGATGAGAAGTAACATTTTTAACTAAAGCAGCCTCAAAATGCACACATACTCTGCACACATACTCCACACACATACTCCACACACACACACACACACACACACACACACACACACACACACACACACACACAGTCTTTTCAAATGGGTATCAAAATTCCTGTTGAGTATGCAGTAGGGTGTGTTGGTGTGCATGGACTGACCTGCACTGTTCAGCAGCTGTTTGTGTTTGCGTGTGCATGTGTGCTGTAATGTAATATGGGGAGTTTACAGAGCTACATTGTTGTAGAGGTGACTCAGAGTGAGGCGCAGAATGGCATGTTATTGTAAAAGAATATCAAGTGTGTATATGAAGGAGACAGGGTTTTCTGGGTGAGCAGCTGTGTAAAGGTATTACCTGGGAACAAAATATTTACGTTGTTGCTTGTTGGGTGTATGTATAACAGCTTCTTGGTGATGGCGGCGCCATTGAAACTGATCTGAGTCTGATGACATGCGCGTGCGCACACACACACACACATTAAGATCAGGTAACTCTATTCCTCTGATCCTTCCAGGTGAGAGGTTTTATTTTGGATCCTCACAACACAATGACCTGTCCTTTAGGTTAGAGCCTGGAGTGTCACCTCTCTGCTGGTTAGAGTATAATCAGTGTGTAAACTGTCAAGACCATGACAGCACTCAGTCAGTCAGTCAGTCAGTCAGTCAGTCAGTCATGAAGCTAACTTGTCCTTCATAGCACCACCTTTAACCACACCACAACCACCTGGCCTGGCCTGTTGCGCGCGCACACACACACACACACACACACACACACACACACACACACACACACACACACACACACACAGAGAGAGTAGTTTCTCGTAATCCTCTACTGATGCTGCTGCACCCAATGGTGGCTGTTTTTGCCAATGAAAGGGCTCGGCCCGAGTGGTGTTGTAATGTATACTCCTAATCTTCTTGGATTAACCCAATAATACTGGTCATGCTGAGGGCATCTTTACAGTAGGGATCAGCACACAGTGTTGTACTGTGTACTGTGAATTTAAAAATTAACAGACAATTTTTTGAACCTCCGTGCCTTCTGGTGAGGTAGTAAGTGCATAGACTTTAGCATATTTTATCCTTGTTAATTATAAAAAAACAGAAATTACAACTTGTACATAGTAATTTGAACTTCATTAGTGCTCGTGTGTAAGTGTGATAGAGATTGGGCTGTCCCAGGCCCTCTGATTCAGGGAGGCGGTGAGTGGAGCTCGTAACCCCTCTCTAACCCCTTAAGTCCAGTGCAGTCAGCAGACACTCCCTACAGAAAGGCAGCAGTGTTTGAATAGTTCCTCTGGCTATTTTTATCTGGGAATCTGCCTCTGTGCTGGACCCAGGGAGCGGGGGTGGAGGGCAAATATCTAATCTAATTTCGGACGATGGGAAGTCACCAAAAGGACTTCTGTGTCACTTGCATAGTGTCGATATTTTGTGTGTGTGTCTGTGTGGTTGGCTGTCGGGTACTGAAATGCTGTCTGGCGCCAAGTTAAACTTTCTCTCTTGTCACCCTCCTCCTCTTCTTCCCTCTCTCCCTTCCCCCATTCCTCCCTCTTTTTTCCTCGCCTCTCTCTCTCTCCTTCCCTGCACCCCATGTAAGGAATGCAAGATCACGTTTGGAGTTTTCTTTTCAACCAGTCTTTCCTCTCCCTCTGCCTGTCTGTCGTTCACTGTGCTCACTCTCCCTGTCTCTCTGTCTTTACCTTGTGTGTGTGTGTGTCTCTCTCTCTCTCTCCCTCCATGTTCAGACCTGTTCTCTCTTTTGCACGTCAGAGCTCATTTTGAACTTTGAGCCAACTCATCACAGCCCAGTGTATGTATGTGAGTGAGAAAGGCAGGGCTTTAGGTGGGAATGCCATGTCCGAAGTAAAACGTGTGTCTATGTGCGAACAAACTGT
Source organism: Macquaria australasica (assembly GCA_005408345.1). Classification (NCBI taxonomy): domain Eukaryota; kingdom Metazoa; phylum Chordata; class Actinopteri; order Centrarchiformes; family Percichthyidae; genus Macquaria; species Macquaria australasica. The sequence continues at coordinate 869,457 of SEMN01000124.1, forward strand.
TGTTAATAAAAAGATTGATTCTGTGTTCCCTTTTTAGGAATTGTAAACGTATACGCTTTTAATTTTAGTTAACACTACCTTAACGGTAAGGAAGCCAGCTGTTTCCTCATCTGAGCACAGGCATATAGTGGGAAATAACAACTGGGCCGTTTGCAGGTGTGTACATACAGATGCAACATAATTGCTGGCCAAATGGCACTCTGTCCGGTAGGATAAGCAGTAGCAAACTGTGTGTGTGTGTGTGCGCGCGTCAGGGAAAGTGATAAGTGGAAAGAGGACATCCTCTGCCTTTTATCAGCTGTGACTGCTTGATCTAATTTTATCCTTCTGGACAACCCCACACGTAAGCACGGTCATTTGAGATTTAGAAACACAAACCCACTGTCTCAGTAGACCAAATGATTGCTAATCTACCTCTTGCTGGAATCACAGGCCTGTTGCTGGATCCTGTTCTTTCGCTAGACTTCTGACGTTTGAGCCAGATGGATCCTATGAAGTGTATGTGTATAGGAGAGAGAGATAATGTTTTCATTTGAAACAGACTGTTGTGAGTTTGTGCGCACACACTGATGCACACGTCCCTGTAGGGGAGTGAAACCTTTTTAAGCATCGATTGACCCTCCCATCCCACCATCCTCTCCTCCCTCTCACTATCATTTCTGTGTCACCAATCCATGGACTAATACCCCAGTGGCAGCTCCTCTTCCATTAGCCTCTTACTCCTCTTTCCTCCTCTCTCCCCCTCTCTCTCCTGCTTCATGTCACCCTACCCTGTCTCTCATTCTTTCGCTGGACACCCTGATTTACCAGCCAGCACGACTCTATGACCAGATACAGCATGGTTGTCTGCTAACATGGCTCAAACAGTATGGAAACCTGACAGTCACTGTCAAAATGTATCAGCAGAAGGTGGTGAATTGTGTTAACTTCCCAGAGTTGACGTGAAAACTCAAAATATGAGTTGAAAGTCAGACTAGACCACAAACTGGTATCAAGTGCAAGTTGGCCTCAGTGCATGTAGCAGTTTGAACATATGTCCATACTCACACAAACACACAGACACACACACGGCCAAGGGCTTCCTCCAAGACGTGTGGTCATGGGCAGAATAAAGTGCGGTGGATTGCACTCACAGCAGGACAAACATCTGACTCTATTTTTGCCCACTGGCCATCGTCCTCTTAAATGTTCATAAGACTTCCTTCCTCCAGGGAAATGGCTTTTTCTTGGCTCTCCAGGTGTGTGTTTCTCTGCTTGTGTATCTGTGTGTGTGCTGGCCTGAGAGAAACTGAATAATGCATTGGATCATTGGAAAGGTATTTATAGGAAAGCAGAGTGATTAAACTTTAATGACAAAGCTGGCCATCAGCGCTGCACATCATATAGCTTTTCTTCCTCCACATGCACGCACACACACACCCTGCTGGAAACATGTTCATCTCATCACGTATTTCTTAGGGAGTTTGTCCATAACTGAGTGTGTCAGCCAGTCTCCATTCTTTTAGTGCCTTGACCCAAACATATCCACACATCCTATTTCCTATTTTTTTTTCTTCTTTTTTTCATCCCAGTCATGGACCTAACATCGAACTCAGACCTGTCACTGGATGGGATCAATTTTAAATTACATCTTACACTTATTTGAATGATTGTGGTGTGGGTCATTTGCTGAAGAGTTAATTAGTCAAGCTGGAGACTTATTACACTTAGTCAAAGACATTGTGAGATTTTTAGTGCCTGTAGTCTGCATCTCTTTATCTAAACAGTTCACCGTGGTTGCTTTTGTTTGGCCATTTGTGAAATGACCACACGACGATTTTGAGCTCTCACTTCATTTTATTCAATTTCTCATGTGATATGACAATGTACTTGCAATTTTAAAGTTTTCATTGAGGAAAAATGAGCATTCTGTATCTTAGAGGCCTTTTAATGATTATCTACTATTGAACACTAACATGACTGACGATTGATGAAGGAAAAAGCTTAAAATGTGCATCCTTGGTCCATGACATCAGGGTTAAGCAGCTTGCCCAGCCTCCACTGACTGTGTGTACATGTGTGCTGTGTGCGCGCCAGTGCCTCTGTACAGTAGCCCTGCCCTCGGTCACAATAGTTTTATCCATGTCCATTTTTAGCATCAGATGTGGCCCAGTGAAATTACATAACAACCAGGCAGTTGCATGCGGGTGGGCGCACACACATATAGGCCTACTGTACACACACACACACACACACACACACACACACACACACACACACACACACACACACAGTGATTGTTGTTTTAGGGGATTAAAGCTTTTGATGAAGAGAACAGTGAGCTAGATCCCCTGACCAGTCACAGGGTGAGAGGGAAAAGGAAAGCAAAGAAGAATGGATCAAGAGCAGCAGAGGGATTTACAGAGCATAAAGGGAAGGAGGGAAAGATGATGAGCTAAATAGGGACAACCAGAAGTATGATGGAGGAAGAGAAAATGGACAAAAGGTGCTTGGTCATAGGCGTTGGTAAGAGACTATTAAGTGAAAGGACAGGAAGGCTTTTAAACCCAGTGCAATGGAAATTCAATCAAGTTGTTACGCGTATCACCGATTTTAAAAGCAAATCTAGATGAGGGTGCTGTGACTTCAACAGGTACAGGGCACATCGCATCCATTATAGTACTCGATGGCAACTAAAAACACTTTATTTAAAGAGATAGCAACAGAAATCTTGAGCAAGGGATCAAGGATGAATTGTAAATGTAGATTTCATTGGCATATTTTCTGTAACATGGTGTTTCTGTTTTTTATCTGCCAGCATGCGCATCTGTGGTAAATAATAATACTTTGTATACATGTTACCTTGGAAACATGTCTTAAGTGCAGCATCTTTTGCCTGCCAAGGGATGACAATCACAATATTACGTTCCTGACTGCAGGCTACAGAAAGAGAGCAGAAAATGAATTAGAAGTGTAACCATAATTTTAGTGAATTATTTTTGCCCATACACAAACTAATATACACTAGGGTCTTTATAGTCTTCTTTCACACACACATGAATCTAACATCACACACTCACTCTCGTGCACAGCTCTCTCTCCGGCTGGCCCCCAGCTAGTATCCTCACTGTTTGTGTGTGGGTGTTGTGTTAGTCGGGTTATTGTGTTCGTCTGGCCCAAGTATTAGCCGGGTTCTGTGCAAAGGTACACTCTCTCCCTCAGGTTAGTTGTGAGAGGAGGCAGAGTGCAGAGGTGTGTGTGGGAACGTGGGATTGGTGCGTGTGGGTGACTCATTGATGTCAGTGATGTGAATGTGTAAACTTGTTCTCTGTGTAATTTATGGTTGGGCAGTAAGTCACATTTTTGCTACCATTTGCAATTGCCAATATTTGGTCCACTGCAAGGTAAAATGTTATAATCAGATTACAGTCAGAGCAGCAAGAATGTGCACTAATATTGCTGAAAGAAGCCCCATGCCAAATTAATTAATTACTAATAATTTATTAATTATTACAGTGTTAATTGCCAAAATAAAAAATATCCACAGGTCAGTCCATTGCCAGTTGCTGGGGTATTTGCCATACAGTCACAACCCAAGGGCAATCAATCGGCATATTTCCTCACACACACACACACACACACACACACACACACACACACACACACACACACACACACACACACCTACCTTACAGTAAATGACCAGATTATGGTCTGGTTAACAAAATAAGGGAAAGAAAAATGAGGGGACATTGTTGATGCCTCTTGTTCACATTTAATTTTCCACAACTGTTCCACGACTCTGTTTGTGTATAGAAACACATCATTGCATTGGTGCACTCTGCAACCTGTTCTGTTGTGTACACAGAATTAAAACTCAAACATCAGTTACATGCTACAGTGATTTCAGAGGTTGGAGATTGATTCAGCCATAATTTGACTAAGATAACACAATTAAGATTTTAAATTTACAATAATTGAAGTATTTTCTAAATCTGATGACACTATAGTTAATAAGCGTGTGTTTGAATGCATAGTCTGATCTATTGTATGTAAGTGTGTGTGTATGTGTGTCATTAAACTGGTATTGTGGAGGTGTAACTAAGCCAGTGCAGCTGTCACTTGATGGGGAACCCCCATGCTACCTTACACCTTTTGAATGGATGATCTGAGCCCTTTGAATCAGCGCTCAGGACAATAGTTTGTATGTATGCTGTCTGTATAATATGTGTGTTCATGTCTTTGTGCCTGAAATGTAACTGAGAGGTATCACCATTGTATGTTCACACACACGTACCCACGTACCAACCCACCCACACACACACACACACACACACACACACACACACACACACACACACACACACACAATGAGACAGCGCCCCATGTTATGAGTTCTACCGAGCGGAGGTAATCGGTGTGTGTACACTCAGCTCTTGCATAACACCATCCAAGCAGTGTACGGACGGAGGGGAGAAAGTTCATTGCTCCCTCTCTGCCAGTCAGTCTTTTATCTCTGAACTTACTTCCTTCCCCATTACTCATTCATTTATCTGTTTTTTCACTTCCTTCCCTCTTGTCTTTCTCTTTCTATCTCTCCTGACACCTGTTATTTTCGTTTTTTACTTGATATGCACGATTTACCAACAGCAACATCTAAAAAACAGCTGGAAGAAGAAATTCACAATTAACAGCATGTAGCATTTGATATAATAAATAGATAAAGCTCTAGCGTACTTACGTATAGTAGAGTTAGCCTCCCAGTCAGCAGCAGCAGCAGCATCAATAGTAAGATAAGTACGTGAGGTGGGGGGGAAGGGGAAGACGATTTAGTGTAACCCTGAGCCTCGTGCTGTTGAATTATGTAAATGTCACATTTTGTGAAGGTAGTAGGACATTTTGCTGGGGGTGAATCTGTGTTTGAAAGTGAACATGTAACTTTATCATCCTGGGTTCTTGTCCAGCCCAGGTCCTTTTGCGTGCGCTGTCTTTCAGCCCTTTCTGTTCCTGTCTACCTTGAACTGTTCAATAAAGAAAAACACGTCACTCATCATTTTTGCAACATGTTTAAGCAGGACAAGCTAGCAACCCACAGTCTTGCCTACATCTGTCTATCCCGTGTATCGGTCATCAGCTAACGAATGAGATTATTTAGGGCTGCAACTAACTTTAAATAATCTGATGATTATTCTTTTGATTAATAGATTAATAATTTTAGTCAATGAAATGTCACAAAATAGCGAAAAAATACCATTCAGTTTCCCAGAGTCTAAGGTGACACCCAAAGATATATATATAACAAAGAAAAGCAGCAAAGTTTCTCATTTCAGAAGCTGGAACCACTGTATTTTTTGCATTCTTTCGCAGTTGTTGCTTGAAAAATGACTGAAACAATGAATCGATTATCAAAATAGTATAGACTATTCTTCTAAAATGAATTCAAACGCGTTGTAGACTACATTGTAGATGTATGTTAATTTCATTTGCGGCGTCGAATCCGAATTGCTCCCACACAATATTTGTCAGATGGTTTGGTGTCATGATTATCGGCTCGCTAGTTTATTCCATTGTGTTAACAAAGAGAACAACAATTGCTTAGTGTAGTGATGGGGCAACAGGGCATATAGTTGATCAGAGTGAAAGTACATTTTACAAACACCCCCACACGGCCTGTTGTGCTTATATGCTGTGAATTTTTAATTTGGCCAGATCATTACTGATTGATTATTTATTTTTTTTCTTATGTTCGAATGGTAGTTTGAATTCTGAGAGAAAAGTGACTGCCCTTACGAGTCACGAGTCATCTATTGCCATTTACGTTCACCATTAACATTCACCATATACAGTCCATTTTATAGTGTAGACACCGAGATTCTGCTCTATTCAAAGCTGCTTTCATTGCATCCACTACCCCTGCCTGCCTTTCTGGGTCTGGCAGGCCAATCAGAACCACATTGTAGATTGAATCAGGAACACAGTGCTATATTTGTCCCTCAGGGAGGCCATAATGAAACCAAATATAACACTGAGATTGACCTTAAATCATGTACTCTGGTTTTGTGTGTGGCTGGGGAAAGGATGTGAGAGAGTGAAAGAGGACTGGTCTCGGCCAATGTAGGGCAGCTGTGTGCTTACTGCTGAGCTCATTGCCTAGTAGAGCGCATTGGTTACCATTGTTCAGATGGGTGGCTGGCACCATATAGCACAGTAAGCTACATATACAGCAGGCTGCGATGAAGCTTGGTCATTTTGTGAGGTCAGCTGCTTCAAGGCCTCCTGTCACACACCTCTGTAGCTCTCTTTCTCCTTTACCCTTCATTTTCTGTATTTTGCTCTTCTCTCAAGTTACATCATCATCAGCCTTTCTCTTCCTCTCTCTCCCGGGCTCTTGCATAACGTCCAGCTTTATTTGCTCCAGCTGAGGATTCTAATCTTTCCCACGAGGCAGAGTGCAAGAGCAAACCAGGAGAGGAGAGAAGAGGAGCTGGGCCGACCTCTCTAACCTGCCTGTGTGCGTTTTCCTCGTTAACTCAATCACTCCACCAATTAATGAGATCTGGAACAGGGCTTTGTTTACAGGCACCACCAACACGGTGTTAAAGTGTACAGTGTGCGCTCGTGTTTGTAAAGATGGTTTTCATCATTTATGCCTTCAGTTCTGTCATGTCAAGTGTGTGTGTAGGTGCATGGTCTCTCTTGGCAGCCCCGTGCTAACTGGGGGATAAGCAGTGATTATCTACACAACCTGCTGTAGGAGCGCGCACCAAACATGTTCATGTTGCTCCAATTCAAGAAGACATAGTGTTGCCATAATACATGCACACAGGCTAGTGTGTATGTGTGTGTGTCTTGCAACTGCAAATACTCCATGCAGAGCAATGTTCATTGAAGCAAATTTTCCTTCTCTGATTTCCTTCAGTCTCTCACATACACATACACAGAGGCACAAAGACGGTGTCCTGGCTGGCTGGCAGCGACGTCTGTGCGAGGTGAATGTTACGTAAGGCTGATCAACACTACTTAATCAGCTTTAGGAGACATGCTTAACAAGCTGACCAAGTGGGGTGAGGGCTAGAGGAGGAGAAGGAGGCAGCAGCGAGGAGGCGGAGGGGCGCAAGACAAGGGCAAGGGCGCAGGAACTGGGCTTGATGGGAAAAATAGGAGAAGCTGAGTGAAGGGTGAGAACGGTAGGGGAAAAAGAGAACGTGGTGACAGGCGGTGACACGGCATGTGTCCCTTGTCCCTGTTTACGATGGGATAAACACACACACATAAACACGCTGTGCTCTGCCCTCTGTGTCCCCCTCACAGCCCACTGTGACGCACACTGGTGATTGCCAGGATCCCGTGTGCGTGGATGTGTATGTTTGTCTGTTGCTGTGCACATGTGAGAGTGTTTTTGTGGTCATTCGCTCTGTCCGCTCGGGGTGAAAGACGACCATGTCACCCTACACTAGTCGAGACAATACGGGTCTTTGTTGGGGCCCCTTTTTACAGGGGACATATTTAGCGCTCCGCAGACGTAAACCCGATATTTTTTACAATCTGTGTTCAACACGACAACATGATGAATGTTGAATTTACTGAATCAGCCAGCATGTGTTGTTGCCATTCCAATGACTCACCACTGTAAACACCACTCTTGCAGGTTTTATGTGCCGAGAAAATGAGCCAGGTACCTAGGCTAAGAACCAAGCATTCAAGGCAAGCAAGTAGTCAGTGTTAATATAAAAAATATACACTATATGGTAATTTTAATTGAATATATACCTTATTTGTGTAACTCTGTCAGGTGAAGGTAAGTTTTGGTTTAATTTCATCTGAAGAAAATCTTTAAAGCAGCATTAAAAACTCCTGAAGAAAAGGAATGTGTTATGTACTATGATCCTACTACAAAAAAGGAGTTTTGTGCACATCACATTGAGTTTTGACTTCTCCATGTTAAAACCATAGATTGTGTGTTCTCCCTCTGTCTTTTGTTTCGGACTACAAATTATTCCTATTTGGATGATTTATGATCATTAAAGAGAGCACCATTTCCAAGCACTCTGCCTCTGCCTCTGTGCTTTTTGGGGGCAAATTGAGCTAAATTATAATGTTTAGTTTATTTTGCATTCTCTTTACTTGTGATGGCAGTTTGTTGCTCTTGTGGTTCACCACTGTCAGGTAAATGCATTTGAAACACTCTAAATCTAAATGATTGCATTTTAGTCATGATGAACATTTGTTCTGGTTGTGACAGTGACTCTGTCTTTACCCTGGTAGTTTTATACCTTTCCTTTTATTTCCTTTTCAGCACTCATTCCACTGCCTCTCCTTTCTACTTCTCTCTCCCTTTGACCTTTTCCCAGTTTCCTTTCTCTCTCCTCTCAATCCCAAACACACACATACACAAACCTCTTAAAGAATGACTAGCAGATGTGGACAGAGCTTTTTCCTTCATCTAAAATTAGCTTAGATGGAAGAATAGCAGGAAAGCGCACAGGGTTGGACGCACAAACGCGAGGGATAAGGGGGGTTGAGATGGGGGATTGATGGAGAAATAGACTAGAAGTGGAGGAAGGAATAGGTTGATGGAACTTAACGAAGAAGTGTCTATTTTTGGTGCCGTTCACACACATGGCTGACGCACAGGAACCATTGAGGGCACAAAGTCTACTGCTGCCTGAGACTTTGAATGTGCTTTTATTACTGTGTAATACACTGTGTTTAGTATTGTTGCGTTAAATGTAATGCATTAATGAGCAGCAGAGGTAATCTAAGATGGTGATTGTCAGTGTGCTCATTTGTTGAAAATTTTTTTTTTTTGCTATTGTCATTTATTACAATCTGCACAGTTTTGTGAATTTAAAGTATGTCAGTAAACTGTGTTGCAGCACCAGCAGTTATCTTTATTTATCAAATGAGTTTTGGAATAAGTACCTGATGGAAAATTCTCAGTTGACACAGCCCCTATTTTGATCAGTTCTGTCCAGTAAAGACTGCTTTTCAGTTGTAAACAGCAAAGCAGCCCTATTAGCTTAGGTCTGTTTCTCTCACCATCGTCATGATGCAATGCTGCTGTGAAACTTCCCATCCTTAATTTTTGTAATTACCCACCTATTAGCACTTTGGAAGCTGGATGTTGTACACAGCTCCAAAGCTGCTCTCCCCCAAGCTGCAGGAAGGTGTTAAGGACAACAGCGCTGGTTGGCAAGCTGCCGCTGTCCCTTGTTCACTCATCACCCAAGGGCCCGTTTAGAGTACCAGGTCACCAGCCCTCTGCTTCACTCTTAAGTAAGGTTTATCTTTCCCCTGATGATGAAAGGAGTGTGTATGTGTATGTGAGCATTTTGACTTGGTCAACAAATGATACTTTGATGTCAGTGTACATTTTTGTTTTGTAGAAAACCTGTGGAGCTTTTGCGCTATAGTTGCCTTTGTTTTTCAGAAAACATTCTAGGTAAGTGTGTGTGTGTGTGCGCGCGTGTGTGTATGTGTACTGCACTACTCACTGAATGCCTTGTGAATGCAAGCCATCATCAGCACAGTTAGCAGTACCAGAGAAAAACATGATTCCCCGGGGCCAGACACCTATTCCACTCTCACCTCTAGTCTGAACAACAGCACGCAGCTCATAACAAGAGGCCCACACAAACACACACACAGCCACACAGTACATCCACAGGCTTCCCATTCGAGCTTTTGAGTTTTTGAAGATGAGTGTGAAGATATGTATTTTTTCCTGTGGCTGTCTTCAGGATTTCAAAGGTAGCTCTAGCTGAACAAGTAACATGTAAAATAAAATGAATGGAAGCTTTTTTAGGCTATACAAGTGTAACGTGTCAAAAGATTTCTCCATGCATGCATAGCTAAGAGGAGTACCAGGGAATTATTTGAGCTAAACTTTATATAGGAATTTATTGTAGTGAAAGATAGCTAGGTAATGAAAGCTCTAGTGGGATGGTCGAGGCCAAATTTGTCAAGAAGCATTAATGGTGTACAAAACTGGAAACTGTTTGGCAGGGGATGCTAATAAATGGCACTCAAGCCATATATGGCTCTTTTCTCTCTTTTGTTGATGTTATATGGATCCTACATTTTCAAAACAAAATTGAAACGGTAAAGGAAGCACAGTATGCATCTCCAGAAAACTAGCTAGGGCTGTCTGTGCCCATCATTAATGTATATGCCATGTAACATATGCAGGTAGTAGAATAATAAAATGAGACTTGAGGCTAGGGACCTGCCTGTAGCTTTTCCTGATTGACAGCAGCATAAAGTGTGTATCAAGCTATCTCAGGGGTTAACAATAATCTGACTGGGCTTTCTGTGTATGTTCATTAGTATATTATCATCAGGAACTACATTTCAGTTACATACTTTACTAGCTGTTAACAGACAATATGACACAAAGAAAGCAGATGCGTACCATACATTTCAGTCTAAATAGATACATCAGTTTGCATTTATTCAGAAGTCATGGCCCCATTATGTGTCATTGCAATGAATGTTGCTTTGTTCGGTCAGATATAAAAAGGCATTTTTAGATGCGGAGCACCAGCTGCTTGCTGCATTACTGAAAGAGGGAATTTGAATTCTGTAAGCCTGCTAGTGCTCTGCAGTTTGTATGTAAAGACAAAATATTGACAAACTATGCCATGGGGTTGCATGCTTTGTGTCGACTATTTGACCTCCTACAATTATAAATGCATCCAAAAAATTTGTATGGTTGTATCCCCAAGAATGGTTCATGATTGTAAATTCTTGATTGCTTCAACACAAACTTTCCTCATAAGTACACCAGTGTTTGTCATTTTAAGTTACCATGTAATGGTGCAGCACACATTAAAGCTAAGCTTTTTTTTTACTGAATTCAGTGTAGACATTGGAAACTGTTAATAAAAATAAGTCATTTTTAAAGGGCATAAAGTTTTTTTTAATAAGTTTACATAGATATGATTGTAGCAACCCAAAAGTCTTTAAAAATAAAAGTGTGCCACTCCCCTAGGGCCATCCAACCAGAGCACTCAGAGTACAATGGACAGACCAATAAATAATAGCATAATCAGCATAAGTAAACATTTCTATCAGGTACATTTTGATCTAGACATCTTTACATAAATGCACAATAATGGTCCCAGGACTGCTCACATTTAGATTCTGTAAGCATGATGGGGCAATTGGTGGGTCACCAGTTTACTTGATTAGCAATTTTCCTACCAGCAGACAGATTTATCTAACCAACCAACACTTAGAACGTACATAATTGCATTGTCTATTGCCTCAAAAGCCTGGGTTAGGTCAACAAGGCTGCATAGTAATGCCCAATGTCTAAAGAATGAATTGGGTAACAGTTTCTGCTCTATGGCAAGGTTCAGTCACTATTGAGAGGATAAATGCTCAAGCAATTTGCAAGGTCCTTGATTAAAGTGTATCTATTTGTGGAAATGAGAGAAAATGTGCATGCCAAGCTCACTGAACACTGAATGGCTTGAAGTTTTACCACCTTGTTGGCAACGCCTGTCACCTGAAAAGGTGTGAAAATTCAAGGCACTGTAGGCACAGTTCTGTCTCATACAATGTTTGCATTTGAATCAAAGCTGGAGCTTTTTATTGAAAGTGGCTGGCTACTACACTTTGAAACATACTGAGCCTTCAGAAAGGACTGCTTTACCAGAGACCTATAGCTTATCATTTGCTCTGAGCAAATGTACTACCTTTTTTATCAGAACATATGATGTCCTTCAAAGCTTACTTTAAAAACCTCCACATGCATTAGAGATTGTTCCATCAAACGTTTTAATCCTGACAGAACAATAGGACCAATGGAATCTGTGTCATTGGAATAATGCCTTATTCACAGTAAGATGTTAGCATAATGGACCAGTTATTAAGATGGTATCATTAGTTCACTGTTCATTGAGTGAAACTGTTAGTTTCTGACTTGGAGATGCAGTCCTGTACCTTTTTTTAAAAAAAATATTAACAGGGTAATGAAAATTATGCTAAGTTGATGTGCTTTGCCAGAGGACCACACAAGGTTTTAACTTGAGCTGAAACAATTAGTCAATTAATAGTTGAGTGCTAACAAATGTATCTGCAACAACTTTGATAATCGATTCATTCTTTAAAGTGATTTATTAAGCAAAAAAGATCAAACATTTTCTCCCTACAGGCTCTCAAATGTGAGATTTGTCTGTTTTTATATCAATGTAAATTGAATATCTTTGGGTTTTTGGCTGTTATTTAAACAAAAAGTGGTTTGAAGACACCACCTTAGGCTCCAGAAAATGTGATGGGCATTTTCCACTATTATCTGACATTTTACAGCCTAAACAACTGATTGATTAATCGAAGAAAAAAAAAAATCCATAATTAAAATAGTCGTTAGTTGCAGCCCTGGTATTGACACAAACCGCAAGTCAAAATCTGATTTGTAGTCTAGAGACTGAGATTTATCTCTCGCTAACTTTTTGGTTTGAAAAATCAGAGTCCTGATAACTGTTTTACTTCAAGGAACGACTTAAATACCAGCCAAAAACGATCAGACACGATTACATCTTGGTAGTTTAGAAAAATATTGTGATATGATATTTTTTGCCTACACAGCACAGCCCTGATTTGATCTTTTAAAAGAACAAGAACAACTCCTCTTGAACTGTTGGACGTCTGTTGTAAAGATCAGGTGTCTGGCTGCTTTGTCTCTCACTTGCCATCGTGCATCTAGAATTTTAATCCACTGTGGAATGTGTCGGCTTCAGACGCTAGACAGCAGGCCTCTGTGTACGTGTGTGTTCGTGACTCAGTTGTCTTTTACTTTGTTTCATAACATTGTTTATTTCATAATGTTGCAGGATAGAGGAGGGGAAGAAAATCACAATAAAAGTGCTCGCCGTCAAAGAGAGGGAGAGAGGCCTGGTCGAGCCTTTTGACGTGCAGCATATTATTCTCTTCAAACTCTGTTTAACACAGGCCTTGTTGCCAGCTTGTTGCAGGACTGCTGGGTTGGTTTACACTGGAGCCTTGTTTGCCTTGAGCAGCCCCCTGCTTTTGGAGAGGGTGGAAAAGTTCTGTCTTGTTCCCAGCCAAGGCCAGTGGGCATACACGCGCTCATACACACACACACACACACACACACACACACACACACACACACAGAGTTATGTAGCGCAGAACTCTGTCTCCTGACGACTACCTGTTGCTGGCAGATTCAGCCTCCCACTTCTTTTCTCTCTCCATCTCTCGCTCGCTCCTTCCTGCCCTGCTCGTCCCCTTTCTAATACCTGGTCTATTTGAGTCCGTGTTCCAGGCCTGAAAGGATTAATTGCCGTTTATGCTTTATTTTTTTGTTCTGTTCGTTTCTGGGGGGGGGTTATTTTTAGGCCTTAAGTGTCTGGTTGCTAGGAGACAGTGTGAGAGAGAGAGAGGGGAAAGAGAATGGAGGAGAGTTTGCGTTGTGAAGGCTGAATTACAAACACATTCACGCACTGAGTCAGCACTGACACACACACACACACACACACACAGGGTTTTAGTCTGTAGCTGTTATTGTGGACTTGTTTTTCTGGTTCTGTGTATCTTCAGCAGGTCAGAGCTCTGTGTGCGTTACTGTCATTTATGTTTGGAAATCCTGGCTCCTACGGTACCTGCTGTCACATGCACACACACACACACACACACACACACACACATATACATATATATATATATATATAGTATACCTGCTGTCCCATGCACACCTAAGTGAGTCTGTGAATATATATACAGTATATATACAGGCAGGTAGTTGTACATGGCCTGAGTGCATGTTCATTTGTTTGAAAGACTGTTGAGTGCAACAAGTGTGCGTCACTGTTCCTCTTCACTCATTACTCCTTACTGTTTTCTCCAATATACTCGTATTTTCACATTTTACCATGAAAGCAGTCATCTCTGAGTAGAAATGATTATTATTTCTGAGTAGACAGTCTCCCAGTACTTGCCTCTGTGTTGCTGGAGTTGGTTTTGATTGTAGCCAGATTTTAATATGTACGAGAAATGACATGCATGGACACACACACACACACACACACACACACACACACACACACACACACACACAGGAAACAGATCTGTTGTTGTGGTGCATAACAGTTGCTAACATCCTGTCCCGCTCTAGTGACACATTCCAGGAAACCACCTCCCAAAAGTACCACCTATCTCTTAGAGACACACACACACACACACACACACACACACACACACACACCTGACAGATATATGGTTCGATCATGCCACATCTAATTTACCTCCCTCACCCTTTGACCTTCTGACCTAACAAACACACAATGTCCAACGGCATATCGTGGATGATCACAGACGCATACCCACTGCCCCATGGTCACACACTCACTGTGCTATTCCTGCTCAAAGGCTGGGTAATGTGGGCAAAAACTCTCATATTGAGATATTATGGGTTCACAGTTCTCAAGTCTAAATGAATGATATGTTATTAAAATTTCTTTAAAAAGACTGACTCAGTGGGACAAAGACAATAGGGCTGCAACTAACAATTATTTCTATTACTTCTGATTAATCTCTCAATTATTTTTTCTATTTATCAATAACATGCTTGGCTATATAATGTAAGAAAATAGTGAAATATGCCCATTATGAAGTTGACGTCTTTATGTCTTGGACACTGTATATGTCCAGCAGATAAGATATTTTGTTTACTGTCATGTATAACAAAAAAAGCATCAAATCCTCAAATTTGAAAAAGCTGGACCAGCAAATATTAGGCATTTCTTCTTGAAAAATTGCAATTATCAAAATTAATTTAAATTCAGTCAATTGACTAATTGCTTGATGGACTAATCGTTTCAGCTCTAAAAGATATGCTTTTTTGCTAGTTTGAATAAGATTCAAGCAATACACATGTAGATATTGAGATAATGTATGTTTCGTAATATGACCTATGCGCTCCTACACACAGAGGTGCGCGCACAGTCAAACGCACTCTTACAGGCAGTAGTGAGTGTAGGCAGTGTGTTGTTGAACCAGAGGTTAAGTGTCAGCTGGCAGCTCTCTGTCAAGCTGTTGGCTGGAGAAGTACATTAACACTGGCCTGTGAGGTGGGGCGACAGAGTGAAAGAGAAGAGAGGCGCCTGTGGCCTGTAACATGGTTATGTTAGGTCTTGACAGCTTTTCCCTAAAAGTAACTTTGAAGGAAATTATTAGCCTATCATGGGAAAATTACACAGAGAGCTACTAACCTCATCATTTAAAGCTAACTTTTGAAGGGTGTGACTTTAAATTCTTCTCCCACATCTCCCACACCACGATTTAAAAAAAGTGTACTTTAGGCATTTAATCCTACACATTACGGCAAAAGAAGTGTTGAAAGTGAAAAGACTCATAAGAAAGTTGTAGTTGTTACCAACGTGTGATTAACTGTTAATTAAACTATCCGCTGGATCGGCATCGGCCCCAGAACTGATTTAGTGCATTGGGTTTTGGCCAGATGTTTCCGATCAACATTACAGTTTCAGCATCAGTTGAGATGGAAATTAGCACCCGCCACCAGCTAAATGCTAGTAAAAGATGAAAGTGGCTGGTAGATTTCAGACACAAAATAATGATTTACTATTGAGTGGCTGGTGAATTTGAACATTTTCACATTTTAAAAAGTTCCCACCTTGGGCTTCTGCTATAACTTACATTCAACACAGTTTTTAGTGTCACGGCGATCACTGGTGCATAACATTGTCTTATCTATCTTAATAAGATCCATGTAGTGAGGGGGAAGTTACATCTGGATAGTTAGTACTCATAATTGGCAGATATCCCGAGTATAGGTATCAGAAATGTTATTGGCAGAGAAAAAGTCAGGTGTCAAAAATGCTTTCCATGGTCATTAGAGGGGTTTGCCTCCCAACCATTAAAGCACATCAGGCTTCAAACATAGTTCAAGTGTGTCTTTGACAAGCCCGGTGTATATAATACCACAGTTATTTAATACAAAGAAAAGTACACTAACAATTGAACTATGTATGAGGCTGTCATTGGATTGTATTGGGGTGTCACTGTTAAACCTTGATCTGCCATTATAGTTTGTAGTCTACTAATACAAAAAAAATAAGCTTAATTCCAATTTATAAACTTATATTATAGGTGTAAGCTTTGATCTTCGTCTTTTACACGTTTGCCTGCGTGGCTGCAGCATGTAGAAACGGTGTATATGTATCTGTATGTGTGTATGTCAAAGGAGGTTAATGTCCTGGGAGCAGTGCGTCACTTTGGTGGGAGTAAATATACCTAACAGCGCCCCGAGAGCAACAGAACTCTTCTCTGGCTGACACAATATTATTCTGCTGTTCTTAACACACTCTGGGGAATACATACACACAAACACACACTCTCCCACCAGGCTTGTTTATGAGTGTGATTACACAGACTGAAGTCCAGTTGTCCAGCCCACCTGAGAGCACATCAGCTGCAGTGCCTCAGGGCTTTGTGTGTTTGTGTGTGGACAGTGCTCAGTGTTTCTGTTCGCATGGTGCTCGTCCTACATGCATTTGGGGCTGCCAGTGACTTTTGCTCTTTTAGTATTCCAGTTCCCATGTGAAAAAGCTGGATAGGTGTGTGAGTGTTTGTGCCTTTTCTTAGAGCTCCCAGGTGTAGAACTGCCTGTTGTGTGTACACGTTGCTAGTTACATGGGCTGTATACTGTGTTTAGTTGTCCCATGTGGTTAGATACTAGACCACTCACAGCCTAAAATCAAGCTCTCACCAATGGGCTTAGCCAGGGACCCCTCTTAGGTGATCAAATATTCATTGACTTAGTTTTACCTAGTGGTTAATCAGTTGAACTTTTTTCCCCTTTCTTTTTGTTCTCAATCTTAAAAGACCCTGGTTGTTTTGCACAGTTTTGTCCCTTAACTGCAAATCAGGTATATTTTACATTACATTTTTTGAGCCTGCAGAAACTTTTTATTCATTTGGCAACTTTCAGGCAGGCAGAGACTTAAAAACAAACTTAAAACTTTCTTCTTGTCTTGTCAAAGTTGTGTTTCGATTTGTCAAAACTAGGAATCTCAAATCCCTGTTACAGAGATTTAAAAACATTCTCTACTTGTAACTGCATTAGCACAAAATAGTCGACTCTCAGCTGTAGTGTGAAGTAATTTGTAGTTTATTGGCTAAAATATGCAAAATCACTGGTTTTCAAAGTCAACCCTGAAACACACACTCTTCCACACACTTCAAAGCCTTTCCGCAACTAATGGATATGTGAACCAAGTTGTGACTTAACAAGCTGTTTACAATCTAGCAGTTGGGCATGTGAACTAGATGTGGAGGGCTGCAGGAGAGGAGCTTGTTCTGGAAGAGAGGATCCCTATGGACGTGCCTTTTTTTTCCCCCTTTCATGCTCCTCCCCTACAATTTCCTGGAAAAGACGCCTGTCTGTTCACTGGAAGAGGAGCTATAGAGCAACGAGCCGAGAGAGACAGAAAGACGAAATCGTTCGTCTTACATCATGTCCTTCTCATTCTCTGTCCCACTTGTTCCCTCATCGCCGCCTCCTCGTCCTCCTTGAGCACTTCTGTACTTTCCCTCTTCTCCCCATCCTTGTTGTGTGTTCTCTCTCTCCCGCACTCTCTCTGTCTTGCTCTCCCACAGTTGAACAATAACCCCAGTGTGTGTAAGTGTGTGTGGTGCTATTTTTGGCCCCTCCAAGGCCACAAAGCACTCTCTTCTCTCTTACTCTTTCTTACTCCTCTGTTTCTCTCTTCTGCTGCTATATGGCACTGAGTTAGAGCCTATAGAAAATGTAGGCTGTGGTGACCTCCAAGAATAGTTGAGCAGCCCTCTAGGCTCACATGTTTTTATGTGCGATGTGTGTTTAACCCTTCCTGGCACTTAGGTGAGGCAGGGGGCATGAGCGTTCCTCTGTAGGAAATGGAGTCTCCATCTGGATTATTCACCAGTAAAATCTACACTGCATGTTAAAATAAAATCACATAGTTCACAAGCCTGTGTAATTAATCAAACAATTTGCCTACTTATTTATCATCATCTAACTCAAGTTCTGCAGAATTTAAAGTAAGCTGGATTGAAATTCAAATGGAAACTAAGCCTATCAGTTAACAGTTGTTCTTCTAATCTGCATGTCTACTAAACATTTCCACTGGTGGCAAAAACATCTGATTCCACCATTTTTTTTCTGGAATAGACACGAGCTGCAAAGAAACACTCAGCCACACGCAGAAACATTTTCCTCTCTCTTGCATTTTAGTTAGAAAATCCAGTTTTTTTTAGTCGTCTAGTTCACTGCACAAATTCATAACGTGAAACCAAAGACTAATGCTTGGAGTTGGAGCTGAAACGATCAACGAAGTGGATCAACAGAAAATTGGCAACTGTTTTGATGATCAATTAACTGTATGTTTGTAATTTGTTTTGTTTTTTAAATGCCAAACTTTCCATGCTTCAAATGAGTCAAAAGTCAATATTGGCTGGTTTTCTTAGTTTGCTTTCATAGTAAGTTGAATATTTTGGGGGTTTAGACTGTTGGTCAGACAAAAAAAGCAATTTTAAGACGTCATCTTTTAGTTCTGGGGCAATTGTGATGGACATTTTCCACTATTTTCTGACATTTTATAGACCAGACAATAAATCTGTTAATCAAGAAAATAATCAGCAGGTTAATCCATAATGAAAATCATTGTTAGTCGCAGACTTGTACCTCTCTTACACAACAAGTGTTAGACATTTAGCCAATTGTCATTTGTATGTTGCAGTTTATAATAATCTAAAAATACCTAACAAGTACAAAAATAATAATAAAAAAGAATCTTCCAGGATGTTATATTTCAAAATGTATGGAACATGATTAATAAATACATTTTGAGTTCAAAGTTCCCTTCCAAATTATTCACCTCTTCCATCAATATGTTTCTCATACCCCCAACTTTTATAGCTGCCTTTGTCTCTCTCCTGTGCTCCTGTCTTTCTCTCTCTGTGTCTCACTCTCTAGTCTTCCTCAAGTATTGGCCTAATGAATTTTTAATAGACTTGGTGGGAAGAGTCCAGACACTTTGGGATTCAGGCGTATGGGCTCTGATTACCCTCCTCCTCCTCCTCCTCCTGTGGAGCCCACCCTCCTCTTTCTCTCCCTCCTTTCACTCTTACTTTCTCTGTCTCACCCTCCAAGTCTTTTATTATCCCTCCATCCCTCCCCTCCACCTCCCGATCTTGTGTTTCTGTCCTCTCTGTTCCACAAGCCTGGCGCTTCGGGCAGTTTCACTTATCCAAGCAGCTGTAACAAAGACAAGGCTGCATATGCTTGTGAATGAATGCGCTATAGGCAAATGCTGACTGTCTCAATTTTTTACTACTTTTACAGACTCTCAGAGCCGACAGTGACCTCACCCCCTCACCCACACACACTTACACTGGTCGTTTCCCACTTCCACGCTAAAGCTGAGTTGGGTTAAACTAGTACGGTGCTAGCCAACTGCCGCTAATGGCTGTTCAGAGGCCCTGGCCCTGTAGAAAAACCCTGAGTCTGCAACTCCACTGTTAGTTTGGCACAGGCCTGTCACTTGATTTGCTGCTGAGTAGGACTCGCAGCTCTGGGAATCTCTCCTCCTCCTCATCTCTTTTCTCACTCTACTACTTTGTCTGACTCCCCGTCTGTCTCTGCCTCCTTCCCATCAGCTCTCGTCCTCCTTGGCACTTCAGTCCCAGGTCAGTGATCCATTCCTGTGAGGCTGTGAAGTTGTCAAATGTTTTCGAGCCGCAACTATCATTTTCAGCACCGATTAATTCTCCAATCATTTTCTCAGTGAGCCCAAGATGGCATCTGCAAACACGTTGTTTTATCCAAACAAGAGTCCAAAACCCAAAGCTATTCAGTTAAGGAGGGGTATGGAGTTTAATTGTAAACAAACTGTTTCTCATCAAAATGCATTGTGTGTATCCTTGAGGCCTAATACACATGCTGAATGCATTTCCTTTCTCATAAAACATTTGCAAAGCTTATTTTTAAAAATATTTTTAAATCTGCATTTTTTTTTTTTTTTACATCCATGTTTGCTTGCTAGTGGTCTTCTTCTTCCTTGCCTTTCCTGCTGTGTTGCTACATTTTTTTGTGCATTAATGCTACCGACTGTTGTCGTTGAATAGCATGAAACTAACATCAGAGATGTGTATTGCGTTGCCTGCATGCATGTGCGCCCTCGTGCTCTGTAGCGTTACTAGTAGTCAAAAACTCCATGGGGTCATACAGGTCAAAGAAAAGCAGCAAATCATCACATTTAAGAAGCTGTAACTGGAGAACGTTTGGCCTTTTGCTTGCTAATTGACTAGTCGTTTCAGCTCTAAAATGTTTCACGAGTAGTGTTGTCAGAAGGGCTTAAGACAAAAATGAAGGATGAAATTGCAACGCCAGATCAAATGAATTATGAACTCCAAGAAATAGGACAGAAACTGCAGCAGGCATGCACAGACAATCTTAGGGCAACATTGATCATATTATAGTATCATTTTGAAGTTGACCAAGAAGTTGCCCTTTACCCTCAACACTCTGTCCAGTTCCTCACAGCTCAGTGCCAGGTCTCTTCATCTTCTCAAGTCTTTTGTCATTTTCTCTTTCTCTCCTTTCTCTTTCACTCTTTTCTCACTCAGTGGCTTTCATCTCCTCAGTCCCCCCCTCTCTGTGCGGTGTTTGTGAGAGAGTGGAGGTCATTGTTGGACTGGTGAGCAGCGCACATAGCTGGAATAGCAGCAGTGTTAGAAGTCTGCTAGGGGCCTGACACCAGGATCACACGCAGGAAAAGAGGCATCCGCACTCCTAGAGAGGAGAAGGAGGGGAGTGGGAAGGAGAAGGGGATGGAGGGAAGAGTGAGTGTGTGTGTGTGTGTGTGTGTGTTGGGGGATAAGCAATCTGATCTGGATGACAACAGACTACCAGACGAGCTATGATCTCATCCCTCCCTAAACCCCCCACCCCTCCCTCCTCCTTCCTTCCCTCCACCCCCCTCCTCTCTCCTCTCCCACTCTTGCCATTGTCTCTCTTTCTCTCGCTTCCCACTTTTGTTTCCCCACTCTCCCTCCCCCATCTCCTTTTCTCCTACTTTCTTTTCTCTGTTCTCTGTGTGTCCTAGTGCTCACCCCATCTCATCTTGCCTTCTTCTCTTTCACTCCAACCCCCCCTCCCTCCTCTTGCACTCCCTCCCCTCCCTTCATCCTCCTCCTCTTCGTCCCCTTTGCATCACTTTCTACCACCTGCCCCTCACTTGTCCCAACTCAACACACACACACACACACACACACACTCACCTCTTGACGCACTTGCACTCTCTAGTGTCCCAGGGTAGAGATTAGGCGCACCCCTATCCTCAACCCTCCACACCAGTCTCTACATTATTGATGCCGAGTCTGTGTCTGTGTCTGTGTGTGTGTGTGTGTGTGTGTGTGTGTGTGACGCTTGCGCATGCATGCTGTAATGCCTATCTGGTGTCTCCCCTGGGAGGGAGGGGGGGTGAGGGAGGAAAGGAGCCAAAGAGAGGGAGAGTCGAGGTCAGAGAGGTTAAGTGTGATGGTGGGGGTTAGGTCGTGCTCTGCAGGCTCTTCCCCACTGATCCTCTCTCGCTGCTTCATCCTGACGCACAAATTCACACAGATTGTACGCTCACACACACACACACACACACACACACACACACACACACACACACACACACACACACACACACACACACACACACAGAGAGAGAGAGATTCCAAAAATTCCCTGTTGAAATTCTCCTATCAGGTGTATAAGGCTGATGAAACAGATCAGAGAGAGAGAGTGTGTGTGTGTGTGTGTGTGTGATAGCTGATCCAGTGTGAGTCAGGACAGCTCAGCCTGGGTTGGACTGGGTGGGATAGAAGGACAAAGACACCTGTTCTTGCTCTCAGCATTCCTCTTAACATAATCCCTATCATCTCTCTCTCTCACTCACACACACACACACACACACACACACACACACACAATGCAACAGCACAGAGCACATATCATGTGGGCCCTTTGATGTAAAGGTTTTGACAGGTAAACTGATTATAAGTACCCGACACCCTTACATGTATATGTACATATACACCCCCTGCAGTGCACTCGATTCTTTGATATACACTGTTGCTGATGACAGTGAATCATGCGTCATTTCAGGTAGAGAATGTCCTCTTGCCTTTATTCACACACAGCCCAGGTACCAGTCCTCCCAAGTATTTACATGGGATCCATTTCACACAAGGATCTGAAATATGATGTATGTGTATAGTGACCTCTGTGGGCCATGCCAAAGTCAAAAAGATCATTACAGATGCATCTTGACAGACAAACACATGCACACAAAGTCACTCACTCACATTTGCACGTGCACAAACTCTGACATAGAGGGGGGGGGGGGTGTGTGTTATTGTTGGAGGAGCATGCTCGGCCGGGCCAGTATGTTTATGATTGTCCCTGAAGTGTTTCTCTGTGATTATAGTTCAGTCAGGGGTTTGATCATGCCACAAGTGTTTGTTTGAATGTTTGAAAATGAAAGAAGAGGTGGAGGGTGGGAGGAGAAAAGTGACATAAAATGACAGTGAGTGAGTGTTGTTTCATTTGCATGCTAACTTCTACCTACATATGCAGGTCTGGAAATTCTGAGAAATTACAGACGGCACAGTTTACGCAGTTTTTACACCCATGGTCATTTCACATTTGTGTGATGTTTGTTATAAAATTCAGTAATCTGTAGTTTGAATAAAGTGGCTAAGCTGCCTGCACAGCCTGTTTGTTGATTCCCTCATTGGCCACCTACTATCTGCTTATTATTCAACGCTGATAAAATCCTGTCTGGAATTTGGAGATGGAAAATGTGTAGGCATCTTGTCTCCATTGTTTGACTGATATTCAGAAATCTTTATTTTGAATCGCAAAATGACTCCTGAGTAGGTGGGACCAACTGAGTGATTCATTGACCATGCCTCACAAATACATCAGTGTGACTGGAGGAAAACCACTAAGAAATGGTGGTGAGGAATAGCTAGTAGCCCACGTTTGATGAATAAGAAGGCACATGGGAAGATAACTTTCCTTTCAGACTATTTTTTACGAAAAACTGGAAACCTAAATGTGCCTGCTTCTGGTGGGTCTCTTATGTAAAAAGCAAAAAATAGTAAAGTAGTTAACTCGTGTTGTTGAAAGGCTCCAGTAGCAACACTTATGTACAGATTTATAGATGTCTGGCAGATGCACTATCAACATTATCTAGTGTTATGTAACAGTGACTAAATGGTCAGAATAGGCTAGTGCAGCAGAGATTGTCAGGGCTATCTATCCCCGCCTCAGGCTGTCATCCAGCAAATCCATTGACAGGGCTGCGCATCCATAATCTGATGATTTGGGCTGATGATTTGTTTCCCAATCTGCAGCCCAGCCTGTCTCATTTCCTCTGTTGCCATTTGCATGAGGTGCAGTTAAACACACTGCAAACACTGGCTTCATGCTAGCCTTACATAAGATAAGATGAGATGAGATAAGCCTATATTGATCCCCAGAGGGGACATTCAGGTGTTGCAGCAGCAGAAGGACAGAAATAAATACAGATAAACTGAAAAAATGAAATGTATATATATATAAAATAAAAATTATAAGAACAGAAATAACAATAGAAACTATACAAGAGCAAATAAACTCAAAATTACAAGGCAAAGTGACATATAGTGTGGTTAGTTAGTAGCAGCAAAGTAGAGTATATGTAAGAGATATGTCTTTCCTTGTCCCCAAAATACAAAGTAATAATAAAATAAACCATGTGAGTGGAAAAATACAAACCCCAGTCCCTTGTAAAACAATAACCCTGTAATAAATACTACTTTTCTAAAACGTACAACTTTATAATCATTTTTGACAGTTTCAGAGGGGTGTTGGTTTAGCTCTATGGTTATTTTAAGTGTGAGGTTTATGTTGTTTTATTACACTGCATTATATTAGGGCGTTTCTAATAAGCCTCCTCCATATATCTAAATCAGGTGGACAAAATAGGAAAAAGAACACCTATTCATTAAATGTAGTCCAAGTATACACCACCACCACTGAGTCAATATACACACAATTAAAGAAGCAGGCACAACAAAAACAGTACTAGTAGTATTGAAGGGCTGTTGTATTGCATTGCATTACATCAGACAGGTAACTCAATTTTTCTGGTTATTCAGTGTAATGTGATGCGTAACATTGCACAAAACATTATAAAATAACATCAGCAGGACCGATGGGCATTAAATGTCCTGCTATTTCTTTGTAACTCCACCTCGTCACTTGTTTGTCAGTGAGGATGAGGATGATTGTTGATCAAATAAAATCCAGTCCAGGCTATTTCTGGCTGAATATTACATTGTAATAGTCTATTTTGCTCAGTCGTGTCAATTTTTCTTGACCACCCAGGCAACAGAATGTTAGTGGGAGACTTGTACAAACATTTTCAAACACGCGCACTGGCACATAAACTATTTCAAACTTGTACATTTGGGCACACACATGCTCATACAAACAGTCATATACCCACACCCACAGTCTCGTTCTGTCTCTCTTACTCTGTGTTTCCTTCAAGCAGCGGGTGGAGAGAGATGGAGGGATAGACAGGAGAGATGACTGGCCATGTTGTTTTTCTCTGGTCATAGGAAAGAATGACTGCATAAGAGGAAAGAGGTGGAGGAGAGATGGAAAGGTTTTTCATGTGCCTAATTGTTCCATGAAGCCCACTAACACCACAACTTTCAGTATTGTAGTTTCAGTGTGTGTTTCCTGTGAAGAGCTATTGTGGTGAGTTGGTGACCTAATGACAGTAGAGGAATGTGGTTTATACAAAAGCCTCAGTCTACGTTTACATTAAGCCGTCTACATTTTAGAAAGCTGTTTTCGTTTGACAATGATTTGCATCCACACTTGCATTTCTAGGTCATTTCAGTAGAGACGTCTGGCCACAGTGGAACACCTGAACAACATGAAAACAGTCAAATCTCTTTCTTCGCCCTCTTTTCATTCTGCAAAAAAATAAAATAAAACTGCATTACAGCCAACATCTAGTAAGGAGTGGGACTGACCAAATCATTATTTTATAGTCACAACGTCTTCTCAGCATAAATACAGATCACAGCTGTGCTGTACAATTGTCTATTGACGTTTTAAAATATGTGATCACAGAAAAAGTTAGACGACAGAAAGTTAACTTTGTTGCCACACCGCCTATGACTAGGCTACACACGCATCCAGTTACTCTGCTGAGTGGCAGCCCCTTACACCTCTGTTCAGTCTCCTCCTGCTCTCTGTGGTCACCTGTACTGTGTTTTAATGCAGCTGAATTCATAGTATAGACCGACAAGTGAACGAGTAAGACATAGTTATTTAATCGTGGCCTATAACTGTTACCCGTCAACCAGCAGTCATTCCCAAGCTGCTGTGCTGCAGTGATAAAATCATTATTTTATAATGACATCATCTGTCAAAATCAACATAAATCCAGATTAATGACAACAGCTCTGCTGTGTATTCAGCCATATTGTCATTTAAAATGAACAATCACAGAGAAAGTTGGAGGCAACCAAAGGTTGTCTACTTAACTTTACTGTCACACAGCCTCCGACCCTCACTGGGCTGGCTTATGTCATCATTTTGGAAAAGCTCTGTTTCCCCCGTACGCACCGAAACACCAAGCAGGTGTTTTAAGATTTATACACTCTTTATTCGCTCTGTTTTGGGGGGAGAAAATGACATTTTAGTCTCAACGAAGGGCTTAAACAGAAAGAAAAAGAATTTTAACCAACAAATTTAACCAACTTAATGTGGACATACTCTTAGATGGACTTGTAGGATCAAGACAATCAAAGTTATAGGGGCATCCTAGGATTCAGCAGGTTAAGGCATGTTACAGTGCTTCTCATGCCATTGTTTGTGAGCTATATTGCCTTATTCTCTCTCTTCCCTTCTCTTTACTTTGTCCTGGCTTTCCTCTTGCTTTCCACTGTGTCAAACTGTCCAATAAAAGAGAAACTGCTTGAGAATAACCCTCAAACATTGTTCAAAGATTGACTGGAGAGTGAAAGAAAAAATGCATGGAGGACTTGGCGGTAGTGACAGCTATGTGCAATGGGAAATATCCCTGTGCTTGACTAAGCTGCTCTGTTCTGGCTAGACACCTGTAATCCCCTTTTTCTCATAGAACAGACTGCACTCACCTGAAACAGCTACAACTGCTGACTCCTCATTGTAATCATATCTTCGCCTTTTCTTTTGTCTTGCATTAAAGCAGTTTTCAATAGTCTGAATTTCTCTGCCGAACTAAGCCAGATTAGTCAGGGTTCATTTGAGTTATATGTCACTTAGTTGTTTTTTTTCTGTTTAATTTACAACATGTGCTCTCCACATCACCATTCACTGTTCCGGTGACCCACACTAACCCCCCACTCTCTTTATTCTCTCTATCACAGGGTTTGCATTCCCAGACTGGGCTTACAAGCCTGAGTCAAGCCCCGGGTCCAGGCAGATCCAGCTGTGGCACTTCATCCTGGAGCTGCTCAGGAAAGAAGAGTATCACGATGTCATCGCCTGGCAGGGGGACTACGGCGAGTTCGTCATCAAGGACCCGGATGAAGTGGCCCGGCTGTGGGGGGCCAGGAAGTGTAAACCCCAAATGAATTACGACAAGCTGAGCAGGGCACTGAGGTATGATGACAGAGAAACCTTTGACCTTGACCTTTAACACTCTTGTGTAAAGACCAGCAAATACACCAGATGAGCTGTTTTCCGAAAATTTTGCCGCACTCAGTTATCATGATTATGATAAGGATCTGTGGAACTTACAGGGCGGCATATTCACATAAACATTTACCGTATGTTAAAATTCAACAACCACTCATGCTCCAGTTGAATAATTTCCTAAGACCTTGCAAATATAAATCCACACTGCACTTTGAATAGACGAATAGTAGGAGGAAGAAAATTAACTTATGATATAAGACAATATATTACATTCATTCAAAATCACTGACTGCAAGGGCCAGACTAAGAGTAATTCAAAAACCTCTTTAGGAAACTCACGTGGGTTAGGAAAACAGGTCAGGCCCTCCTCTGAAACCAGACATGGTGAGTGAGTGATCTTCCGGTAATCTGTCGGACACGGTCGCCCAGCACAATTAACATGGAGCCGCAATCTTGTGGGTGGTTGGCCCACATGGTGAAGTGTAGGGTTGTAGTGCATTGCCACTTGGGCAGTAGGCAAGAGCAGGGGCCTTGTTGGACTGGCCGCTTGCTGCTGGATTGGACGTGGGCTGTCATCTTTTTGTAGGGGAATGAGCCTAAGATAGTGCAGTTTGTGGAGCTGTACGAAATACATAGAGATGGGCTCCCCCCTACGTACATCACTGGGTTTCAACTGGGGCTGAAATGTCTCCTTTTCCATATAATTCAAGAAGGACAGGCAGTGCCTTTCCCAGGCTGCTCTCAGGAGGGGAGGAGAACTTCTTGACCTCGACTGGGTGGAAGGAACACTTTCAGCAACTTCTAAGCCCGGCTGTGATGGAGGCAGACTTTAGAAGATTTTGCGTACCCTTTTTCCCTAAAGATCAACAGTATTGAGATGAGAAGTAATGAGGGGAGGCAAGTGATACTCAACTCACCACAAATCAGGCCCGCGATAGGGTGCTGGGTGGCCCGCCGACCATTTTCTAATTCACGATGAAAATAAATTGATTCATGCTGTGAATTTTTTTGTACATTTCAAATGTAACCAAAACATTTACAGCTATTTAAAGCAGTAAATAAAATATTGGATTTATCTGTCATATAAGCCTAGTGTCAATCCTTGTACCAAGTTAATATGTTTAATAAGTTAAGTTAATAAGTAAGTTAATTTGGGCCTTTTTAATGTTAATTCATTTTATCTGATAAATATTATGAATGTTTGTTTATTAACTGGCCCCTGGCCTCCCCTCATTTTGCAAAATTGGCCCCCGGGCAAAACAAGTTGACCTAGGCACTAATAGCACTTAACCAAGTCTATAATACTGTTGCAAGAGTGACCCTGGCCACATGCCATCTTACTGTATTGACCTGGACAAGTAGAGTTACAACATTGATCCATTTGGCTGCCGGTCACCCCTTTATACCTTTTGGTTAAAGTTATATCCATGGACCAGCCAGCTTAGCCAAGCCCATTAGCGTGTTACGACAGTAATTTGACACAGTTTTGGTTGTGACCATAGCTTCAAGTGTAAGTGTAAATATCACATGAAAATATGTCTCATGCAGTATCATGGTAACGCTTTCTGCTCATCATTTATGCTGGATGGGCAGATATGCCCGTGGTTGTTGATCCATAATGTTTGTTAACGCCATTAGTCAGGTACTTTGATATGAAGTACATTATGATTCACCATCATTGATTGACTTTATCATCTGATTTGGACCTCTGTGGCTATCATGCTGCTTATCACTAAGTATAATGGGGTGTATTTTAAACTTTTATATCCGATGGTTGGTTGAGTTTTTCTCTGGCTAGAGCTACTTTGCTGTATGAGGTAAATCAAATTGGACTGACATGTCAATAAAGCGAATTGTTTCAAGACCAACAAAATAGCTGGGGTATTGCAAGGGGAAAAAGTCCCATAAAATATATCAAGTCTGAGCTGCATAACAGATGCTTCTGATTTTGTTTGTGCTTTTGGCTTTCATAATGAGACGTGAGGTCACCATATTGTTTGATTATAGAAAGAACATACATGTCATCAGTTTTGTGTTCTATACTATAACACAATGACCGCACATTAGAGATCAGTATTACAGACATCACATATCCCTGGGGAACTCTTCTGGGTAAGCACACCATCTCATTCACTGTGTCGTGTGTCCCCTGCTTGTTGTTTACAGCCAAACAGGGCCAAGATTACGCTAAGCACTGTAAAGACAGACACATAGGCCATTAAAGAAGGGAAATGCATTGAATTGCTTATTTTAGGGTGAGAAGACTTATGTACTCTCATTTACGCTGGTGAGATTAAGATAACGTCTGTAACAGATGTCTGTCCTATGGGGACAGAGGAAATTAACATGCACCACTAATGTATGCATACATGTGATACACGCACACACACACATTCAGACTTGGAGTCCAGATTTAAAATTCCTGAATTAGAAAGAAAGATAATACGGATGGGGATACTTGTGGTCAGGCTGTATATTTATAGCTTGTCCATCCTCTAGAGCTGTAACAGATTTGGAGCTTAGGCTGCAGTAAGTGCTTATATATAGCAGTTCTTGGTGAACTCTGATGGGCCAGCCTCGGAGGCTGATTATCAGCAAGTTTTCTACACAAGAGTTTCCCCTCTGGAACTCTTGTGTCCTCATCCACCCTCCTACAGCCAGCTTGTCTCCCTCTGTGCCTATAAATTGAGCAGAGTCACTTCAGGCTTAGAGTGAGAAGTGCAGTCAACAAAACAACACACACATGCACACAACACCCTTGTCCAGTTTGTCACCTGATTTGACACCAGAGCTGTCGTCAGTCATTCGACTGCAAGAGACACTGGAAATGAAGCCTCTCAAGACGCACATCAATAGTAATGTGGTAAGCGGATTAATGGCACTAAAGATTAATGAACTTATAAAGTAGGCACACAAACACACATGTGCATGGTAACAGTCCACATATGGAGAGAACTGTTGGAGAGCAGGCCACCTTGTGCCCTTCATATGGAGAAAACCTGGAGTCTGCAAGTCAGCATGTGGCAATTAGTATACACACACACATGCTCACATACTTGAAAAGGCACGCCTGTAAAGTGTTCTTTTTATCACTTAGCCTTTGTAATTATTATTTTTACCTCTATGATCTTATTCTTTCCTGTCTGCCATGCACATGGTGGAAATTCCCTCACTCAGGACTGCTCTATTGTGTGTGTGTGTGTGTGTGTGTGTGTGTGTGTGTGTGTGTGTGTGTGTGTTGGCTTTCCGTTGAGGGGACACAGCCTAAGTCCATGCGTCATCTTGGTCTCCTGCTCCCATGGCCGCTGTGAAATTCCCACTCCTGTAGAGAGGATTACACTCACACTGTGCGTGTGTGTTTATGTGCATGTGTGTGCGCACGTATGTGTGCATGTGGACAAGCTTGGCATTGAAATAGGTTAGACTGTCATTTCATAGTCTTGTTTTTTAATTTGTTAAATAATGAGTTGGTTGCTTCAAACCAAAGCAATATAATATTAAGGCCATTTTTGGTGCAAGTAATTAACCCCTAGCTGCATTTTCATCATGAGGGATAATTTAGTAGGACGAGGAAGTAAACCTGTCCACTAATAAAAATGGCCAAGCCTTCAGTCCTCCTCCTGATTCCCTGCACCACCGCCTTGCCTCTCATAAATGAGACTAGTACAGATCCACAAAGGAGAGTCGGGGAAATGAAGCCTGTTGCCAATCAGTCATTGCAGAGTGCTGGCTTAATGAGTGTAATCACGCTAAGAGGTCCCAGCTCCTAGAGACCTCCAGCCCCCCCGTCCTCCAGTCAGCAGCCTGCATTGGCTCCAACACAGTGGTCAGAGGTCAGGGGGACTGGCACGCACAGCTGGCAAAGATTAACAACACAGCACATGTGCACATTCACAAACACAAATGCACCATTGTACACAGACTCTTGCCTGTGCATGCTTGCTTGCACACATGTTTGTAGTATTTGCTTCATTTCCAACGTTCATTTAAGTGTGATTGACCACCACAGCTGGAAAATTGCCCACTGAAAAGCACATAAATAGAATGAAGGTTCCTCAAGATTCCTGGGTATGGGGAGTCTGTGAATTTAGCAAATCTTGTTACCAATTGAATCTAATCTAATCAATAATGTTTTTATTGTATGCTAAAACTACATGAGGACAAGCAGCTAATACTATTTTTAACGTGAATTGATGATACTGTGGTATGATGTTGTAATGCTTCTTTTCAAGGAAAGCCCTGAAATACAGCAGACATTTTTAAACTGCTGCACTAAAACTGGTTCTGATGTTTATTTAGAAGTAACCCCAGTGACCACATCTACAAAACACGCTGCAGGAAATACTGCTGCATACGCACAGAGTGTTACTCACCTAGCTGGCTGGGCCTGTTTGTAGGTCAGAAGGCCTCTCTACAGCAGCACATTGTGTGGAAACACCCAGGGCCAGAGAGAAAGTGCAGTGGGAGCACCCAGGGACAGTACCAGTGTATGACTTTGTGTTTAACGTATGCTTGTGTGCATTGTCTTTCTATTGTTTCTATCTGCAGCATGTATGTGTTCAGCGTACATGAGCGTTATGTGTATGTCATTGTCCCTGACTGAATGAGGCCTTTATTTTCTATGAGGGCGGAATGCGCACACACCAGAGTGTGCTCGAGTACATATTCGCACCCACAGAGCATGGGACCGGCCTAATCAGACCCTGACCAGATCCTCCTCTTCACACACAAACACACATGTACCCCCCCCCACCACACACACACACACACACATACACAGAGCATGTGACACCTTGCCTTATCATACCCCCGACCCAGCCCACATCCCTGCACAAACACATTTCATTTCCGTTTTGAGACAGTAAACACTCGTCAAACCTGGCTTCTACACAAAGAACTCTCACGTGTGCAACTTGTACACACACACACACACATTCTCACCTGAGTGTGAGCAGCTGGTGTGTATGTGTGCATGTGTGTAAAGAAGGATCTAGCTGGGATGTGTGTGTATCAGCCAATGCTGACGAAAGAGGCAGAAAATAAACATGGGGCTCATGGGGAGTATTGTAATCCCAACTTCCTGTCACAGTCAGCGCCTATTTACAGCCCAACAATGGGCAAGGCACAGCCTATCCACGCACACACAAGCGGGTTGGTTCACTTCATTTTTAGTGTTTGACATTGTGTGTGTGTGTGTGTACTGAAATAGATTGGTGAGCTCATACACATCTATTGTAGGGTAATCCAAAAAGTTGTCTATAGCAGACAGGTCTTTTGTTCTTAACTAATACCTCACTATCTGAACTGAATGTACAGATATAACACATTTACTCCCAAAAACTTTTATGTTCAGTTTCCTTTTTTCTGAAACCTGAATGATGGTCTGACTGCTTGTTTTTTTTATTTGGTGCCTTGCTGGACCTTTTTTTTTTTTTAGTGATGTTGCCACGTTTTGAGATCTTAGCAATTACTTGATGAGTACAATGTTATCACATCCGGTAGAACTGATGGACAGAGCTATGAGCAGCTTTTTGAAATTAAAGTTGTAATAAACCTAGTTTTTCTTTGAGTCATAACTTTTCCAGGTTTCAGAAGGTTGGCTCGTTTTGTTAAATTAATAAATGGAAGGGTTTAGGAGGGAAAATATATTATTCCAAGTAAGAAATCAAAAACTCAGGTATTGTGTTGACACCATTATAAAAAGAATGTCAGATAACACAATGGTAAATAATAATACTGTTGTATTTCCCTGTCAATAGCTTCAAACCTGGTTAAAGTGCTGGTTTGAAATGTCTATTTTCATTCATTGCCACTGAGTTCCTGCACTCTGGTCTCTCTCTCTCTCTCTCTCTCTCTCTCTCTCTCTCTGCTTTGATCGTAATGTTTTGGACCACAGCCGGTCTGTGTAATCGCGGCCTTAATCCCTGGCCTAGAATCACACACAGTAACAACTGAGTTGATAGAAAGCCTCCCCTCTGTTCCCCTGAAGGCTTTGCCTAAATCCATACTTGCATTGATTGTTCAAATCTACTCTTTTGGTTAAACAGGGAGCGGGATAAAGCTGCATCTCCTGGATGATACGTTCTGGGGGTGTGTGGGGGCACACATGCACCCATGTGTTTGAGTATGCCTGAATGAGATCGCAGTTATAGAGTCAGGATATGGGAGAGGTGTGTGTAAGGCGAGTGCGGTGGGCAGCTAAACACAGGCACTCAAAGAATCTCTTTCTTCTCTTTTGAAGTGAGTTCAAATGCTCTTCAAAGACTGTCTGCCCGTATGACGGCTCAGGAGGAGGGGGCATGGAGAAAGAATGGGTGACCATGTGCTCTAAACACAGCTTCAGTTGCCTCGGCTGGGATTACGCAAAGTTGTCTGCTTCCAACTATGCATTTCAGCGTTTTTTGTATTAGCTGCATGTGTGTGCAGCCAACCGCACACAAAAATTTTGTTGGCTACACTATCCGACTGCCATGAGCCAGGGTCAGACAGATGTGTCAGCACAGTGATATTACTAACCTTTGGGATGTGTCCATATTTAAGTTTCCGGTTTATTAGGTCCACCCATCTAAAAGTAATGCAGTCTAATACAACAGCCCGCAATAACTCCCGATGATTATAATGTTCAGTTGTTTTAGAGGCATTGATTCAACTTTATGGTCTCTTTGAAGGCTATAGTCCGTGGTGCTGATGAATAGTGTTATACTTAGAGGTGTTTCTAATATTTTGTCCACCTCGTTTACATCAATGAGGGTAGACTAAATATTAACACGATTGTTTTATTACTGTAAAGACGCACTGAACGGGGGCGCAATGCACAGTTCGCCCCTATTCACTTTCTATGCAGGACTGACCAACAACACGAAAATAAGGAGAAGTCGAACGTTGACAATGTGTAATTTTATGCTGTGGAGAAGATCATTATTTTAGTCTCTTGGATCCATGTATGTCCCCTGCCTCCAAGATTACAGATAGAAACAAAAACAATGTGCTGCTTCGCACAAAGTCAATTGTAGGAAAACGCAGGTTACATATTTACAAAGTGTTTGCCAACTAGCATGTTACTCACTAGCGACAAGCGGGAAGTGGCGGAGGACATGTCACGCAATTTATTCGCTCCTACTGGGTCTTCACGATTAGATTGCCCTAGTTTTATTTAGGTTTACCTAATAAACTCTGAAGAAGTCGATAAGAGTACAGTATGTCATGAAGTTTTGCTCCAATTGGGGGTTGCAATGATGCTGTGTGATACACAAAATAAATTACTCTTAGATACTTTTTTTTGTTTTCTACCCTTGCAATTGGTATTTATATTGGACCCATATGTGGGCCCTAGCACAGCCTGTTAACTTTTCAATCATCATCTAATTCGATCACAGTCCTGTTGTGGTTTTAATTCTGCTTGACTTCCTGCCCGTCTCTGTCCATCCCCTCGCTCCCCAACTGCTTCTCTCTCCCCTCCTTCCCGGCCCTTGTGAGTGTCTCCCCTAGAGCAGAAATTACATGCTGCTTTGTGCCTGGCGTAAACAATGTTTTCAACAGTGCAGGCCTGTCCTGTCTCTCTCTGTCTCTCCCCCTCTCTCTCGCCCTCTCCCATCGCCTCAAGGGACGAGTGGAGAGCGCAGGGAGAGAGTTGGTATAAAAAAAGGGGGAGGTGGATTGATGAGCGAGAGAGAGAGAGAGAGGTATCGGTAAGATAAAGGGAGGAGGGCTGAAGAGAACAAGTGAAAAAGAGCAACAGTCTGTTCCCATAGCAAAAACAGCCCAAGCAGTCTGTGTAATAAGCATAATAAGAGGGGGTGAAGGGCAAAACCTCCCCACAGACACACACACACACACACACCGCCGTCTGGATAACTACCATTCAGCGTAATGATAGTCAATGGGCTCTGATTAACTCAGCATTACCTACATACCCTGAAGCCCCTATCTTTGTCAGCACACCTCACTTAACTTGTGCCAGCAGACACATGCTGGAGGAAGGGAAAGCAGAGCCTAGTGCTATAAAAGCAGGTAGGCATGCCATGCAGACATGATGAGCAAATGTGCCGTCTGGTTAAGTCTTGTGTTTAATAGCCAGGGGTAGTGTTGAAAGGTGGTAGTTTTTGTGATCATGGCACACAAGCTGGCACACAAGCTGGTTTCTTGCTCTTTATCTCTTCCTCTTTCCTTCGGTCCGTCTCCCTCGGTGTGTGTGAGGCTTGGCAGCCAGGGATCTAGAGGTTACATAAAGTGGATGTGGATCTGGGGAAGAAAGCAGAGAGATGTTACATAAAGAGCTGTAGCTGGACAAAGGTTAATAAAAATGGGGCCTTGTACTGTAGGCAGGAGCCATGGGGAGAGAGAGAGCTTGAAAAAAACCCAGAGAGAATGGCCATTACATAAACAGATAAAGATGGGGTGAATTACTGGTGGCTTTGCTTTGGTGTTACATAAAGAGATGGGTCCATCTAGCAAAAGGAATAACAGAATGTGTGCTTGTGTGTGACACTCATCTGACAAAATGTGAACTTAAAAGACCCTAAAAGACACTTTTTTTCTAACCCCTGACCTTTTAGACAGATATAGATTAGTGAAGGGACCACACATACAAAATACACACAAAGTAACACATGAGTCACACACATCTGTCAGACATGCATGCAACTGCTCACACACCCGTGTGCCCTTACAGTCCATTTACAATCCACATTTGGCCGCAAGTGTTAACGCTGCGTACACTGACCCCTGATCTCTTGATTGTTTGTTTATCCCTCCACACAACATCCACCGTTTTTATATCCCCCCTCTCCCTCCTGCCTCCTCCCTTTACTGGGTCTGCTTTGTGCAAATGTCATACAACACTCTGTAATATCTATCATTAGAAGGGGGGGGGGGGCGACATGAAAGACTCATGCTTATTAAAGTGTGTGCTTGAGTGTGCAGGCGCATCTGTCAAAGTCTCAATGACATCAGGAACAAAATAATACTTTAAAATGTGGTGTACATTTTAGATTAAATGTTTCAGTGTTGTTAATAATGGTGGTATAAATTTTAAATGGTTGCATAAGATAATATGCAGTCAGTTAACCTTTATGTGTTTTTACATGCATTAGGAATGTGTGAGGACAGCGTCTTAATATTTTTATTTATCATGTCTGCTTCATTCTCTTTACCAGATACTACTACAACAAGAGGATCCTCCATAAGACCAAAGGCAAGAGGTTCACCTATAAGTTCAACTTCAATAAACTGGTTTTGGTCAACTACCCCTTTATCGACATGGGCTCCACTGGTAAGTCTGGACAGTCTAGCACTGTGTGTGTGCATGCCTGTGCATGTTCAGATATCTCCTAATCCCATGAGAGGATAGCATGATTACACAGGATTACACAGGAGAACATAATATATGATTTCTCAGTATTCTCCCCCTCTTTTTTTCTCTTCCCCCCTCCCTCCCTTGACGTCTCCAGGAAGCAGCGTTCCTCAGAGTGCCCCTCCTGTCCCCACCGGTGCAGGGACTCACTTCCGCTTTCCTCCTTCAACGCCCTCCGAAGTACTCTCCCCGAATGAGGACTTGCGCAGCCCCGGTGGCATGTTCAGCTCTGTGGCCCGACGAATGGCACGTGGCTCTGTCAGCGATTGCAGTGACGGCACCTCGGTCAATTCTGAGATTGAGGAGGGCAACACGGGAGCGGGAGAGGACAGGGGAGAGAGGGGTGTGAGTGGAGGAGGACCTGGTGGTGGAGGAGGAGGTTACCGAAGTATCATCCATCCCCGTCTGTCTCATGAAACCCTCTTCCGCATGTATGGAGGACCAGGTAACCCCGCTGGGCACCCAGGCTCCCGTGGCCCCACAGGGCACCGGATCCACCAAGAGCCCCTGTCGCCCTTCCCCGTGTCCCCTCTGCCAGGGCCGGGAGGAGCTGGCCTCCTAGCCCCTCCTCTGTCCCCAGCGCTCTCCATGACCCCAACATCTCACCTCCCCTACACTCCTTCACCGACACTGTCACCCATGTTAGGCTCCCACTTCTCCTTCAACCCAGAGGACATGAAGCGCTACCTGCAGGCCCACACCCAGTCGGTGTACAACTACGGGCTCAGCCCCAGAGCTTTCCTCCAGTACCCCAACATTGTCATCCCTCAGCCCCACCGGCCTGCCGCAGACAAGGCTGGTCTGACCGGAGAGAGAGGCGAGAGAGCAGAAAGAGCAGCGACAGCAGGGGGAGGAGAGAGGGGAGGAGAGCGGCACCACCATCCACCACTGGCTCACTCCGCCCACCACCACCCGCATCCACCTCACTCTGCCCACCCTCACCCCCATTCTCATCCCATGCATCACCCACTCCACCTGGGTGAGGAACCTCCACACATGTCTCCCTTCAAGTTCAAGCTGCAGCCACCACCACTGGGCAGGAAGCAAAGGGAGAGTCAAAGCCAGAGTAAACCCAGGCAGAGCTCATTGTCCTCAGGCTCAGGATCTGGGTCCATGTCGTCTACCTCTGGCCTGGGTTCCTCGCTGTCGTTCGGCAGTGACCTGAGCTCAGCCAGCGGCTCAGGCCTCATCTCTGCCTCCTCCTCAACGCAGTCCCTAAACAGTGTAGGACTTCCCAAGATAAAGGTGAGATACTTAGACCCAAATATCCTTCATTGTGATCAAAGACACACAGGGAAAATGTGTGACATGAATCATCACAAGATCTTAAAAAGTCTTAAAAAGGACACATGTACACCATTAACAACACTCCATTGTGCGACATTGTTTTAAAGCAAACTTGTTTTTAGTAAAGCTACATTTGAATAATTTATATCATTAAAATTGGCTTCACTGGTATTCACTGTTTCTTAAAACAGTGCTGGACTAAAATTTTATACAAATTTATTGTCAGTGAGTCCCTCCATCTTCTGTTTTCCTCCTGTGTGTTCATCTTTGTCTCTATTTCCATTTTTATCTGACTGTCCAGGTGGAGCCCATCTCTGATATCGAGTCAGAGGAAGAGGTGGAGGTGACCGACATTAGTGATGAGGAACCAGATGAGAGAGATGAGGAGTTTGAGCTCTTCTCCCATCGCCACTCAAGAGCCCCTGACCACCACCACCACCACATTGCTAACGGCACAGCTGCGCCCCAACATCAACCCCATCCTGATGAGGACCTGGACGAAGACGTCTTCAAAGCCCCTGCTCCGCCTCCACCTGGCCTGATGCCCTTCTTCACCTCGCAGCACACACACTCCAACATGCATCGCGGGCTGCTCACCCCCAAGAGTGAACCCACTGAACCAGGGGACAGTCACACACCCCCACCTCAGATGGGCTCGGTGGGAGCTCCCCAGACGAAGTGCATCCCCCTCAAGCTGCGCTTCAAGAGGCGCTGGAGCGAAGACCAGCGCATGGAGGCCTCACAAGAGGAATCAGACGACAAGAAAGTACGACCAGAGGAGGAGAGGGAAAGAGAGAGGCAAAGTAATGGACGGATGGAGATGGAGGAGGACGGGACAGGAAGTGGAGAAGGGGACAGTCCTCCCCCGTTGGCGTATGAGGGCTCTTTAGCCACACCGTTGGCCACACAGCGGAGGGTGAGTGCTGAGCTGCATCGTGCCACTGCACAGCTGTCTCTGGAGAACAAAGACTGCTGATGAGAGACATAGCCCAAACACTACTGCTCCAGTAGCACTGGAGGTGGTACAGGAGTATGTAAATGGTTCCTCTGTAATCCCTCTCCCACACTGACAAACTAGATTCCTGAAACCTCCAGTGAACTGAGAGCACAGTCCAACATACACACATGTAAAACCAACACCTCAGAGATAGCCTGACTCTTGTTCTGTCAGATCCCCCATCAATCCTCTGTCTGGATCAGGGCTCTTCTGGGACACATCCTTTGGGAGGTGGGACTCACTCAGACTCAGCCATCCCAGGCGCAGTGACTGCAACAGGGCCGAAATCAGAGGGAGGCTCCCTCATGAAACTTGGTTCCGAGTTCACCTCCCACCTGGCCAGTGAAGCTCCAGATGCCCTGCCCCAGTAGCACAGCTCCCGCCTTCAGGCCCCATCAGTAGGATCGGCAGCCAGTCAGTACTTTCCTCAGGGGACACACACACTCCTTACAGCCTAGCAACACACCTAGGAAGACAATGTGCACACTGTCCCCCCTTCGCTACTTTTCCTATAAGCTGACGGGACTTTGATAAGTGCCTGTATCTAAACCCACAGCCCTGGAGTGACATGGAAGAGAGCAAAGAAGGGAGAGGACTGCTATGAGTAGTCATTCTTAGACTTTGGTAGTTTGGCAGATACTGACAAATCATGGGTGGAAAAAGGAATGTGTGTCTACAAGACTGAAGAGTGGGGCTGTTGGGTGCTGTCTGACTCTTAAACCTGGCCCACTCCACTCAGGGAAGCCTATTGCTGTATGTTTATTGGAATCATGCAGACAAACACACACAAGCAAAAAAAAGGAGAAAAAAAAACCCAGCCAACAGTGAAAGGAACTCACAGTGGAAGCATTGCTTATGGATGCTTAACCATGTTCACTGCAACGCAAGACCATACAGACATTCACATTTACACACACAGATTTTGACTCTGGCACACTGTTCTCTCAGAGCTTTTGACTTTTGTATGACCTTCTTTCTGTCTCTCCTGTCCTGCCCCTCTTTCTCTTGCGGACCACCTGTGGAAAGATCACGACTCCACTCACAGAAATAAATTTTAACCCCAGGAAGATGTGTGGAGAGGAAAAGAGAAGAATGAAGAAGTACTTCAGTGTAGAGAAAGGACTGCTGAGGGGACCACGAGGAGAAGGCAGCAGGCGGAGGAAGGGTTTGAGGGGTTCCTGTAACTGTTAACTAGCCTTCTCACCTCACCCTAACATGGCTTGTATACTGAAAATAGTTTCCTTCAAGTCCCAGCAGCACAGAATCTTAGTTCACCAGCTAAAGCTCCTCTAACAATCATATATAGTGTTTAAACTAAACCAGCAAAGACACACACACACACACACGCACACTGCACTGCCTTTAGCTACTAAACATGCTCATCACTCTCTGTCTTGAGCTCCAGCTCTGTAGTGGCGTCACCTCAGGTTCCTGAGAGTGTGTGAGACTGCCAGGCCTGTTAACTACATGAGTGTGAGAGCCTGAAAGAGAAGGGAACATCTTAGACCACACACACACACACACACACACACACACACACACACACACACACACACACACACACACACACTGCCTCTCTATGCCTTGTTTTTATAGCATGTACAAAAGTGCAAACTGAGCTCTAATAACACACATACAGACTATATCTTTATATATTCTAAATGAAATTATTTAAAAGTGAGATTTTAAAATAACCATAGCATTTTAATGATATGATTGATTCAGGATTTTTTGTAAGTGGATTATTTTGAGTGGTGAGACGTGTCATGCCACTCACTAGGTAATATGGTGTGGAGGGTGGGTGGGCAAAAAGAAGAGGGGTGGGGGTCCAGGTTTTTTCTTGTACATTTGCTTCATAGACAAACAAGCCAGAGAAAAACAGCACAGGCCAGTCTACTAGAACAAGGACCAGCAAGAAGAAGAAGAAAAAAAAACAGGACTCGGAACAGACTGCTAATGATTCAGATGTGTGGTTCACTCTGCTGTTCACTTCATTTGCAGTAGCTTGCCCTTTCAGCACGCAGCACTCTGCTCTTTCCTGTCTGTACAGTCTAGCTCAGCTCAGTGGGGTTCACGCGTTCAGAGTTAGCTCATGGGTTATTAGTGAAGTAGTAATCCTGTTTTTTCTCTTGGGCCAGTTAGCATAATGCTCCAAAGTTCACAGCAGCTCTGGATTGGGGCAAGGGGCAAAGGGGTTTAATCATTGCTGTAAGATAGCCTGGAAAAGTCGGACACGTGAGGCCCTGTCCTGAAAGGCCCTCTCCTCAAACTATGCACATTCACACATACACAAATGATGTGTGATTATGTTTTAACATCCTGGAGCTTTTTGTCTCTGCGGCCAGGTCATCCAGGCGTCTGATTGGTTAACTGAGCCGTGTTGATCAGGGGCCTGTCCCCGGCTGGCCAGCGACAAGATGGATCTATAGCAGCGAACTGTGAGATAGATGGCCTCCAGTCCGTCTGCGTAGCTGAGCTGATTGAATTTCCTCATCAGACCCCTGTGGTCTGGACTGGAGCATGTCACAACACGCGCACACACACACACACACACTCACACTCACACCCCCACCAAGTCCTGTGTCTGTATTTGAACTGACAGCTGCCTTATTACTTGTCATATCTCAGCAACAGATGAGGCATCAGTCTTACCTGCTCTGCATTCTTTCTTCTTTCTGTTTCATTTTTCCTCGCTCTGTTTCAGCCGTTGTCTGACTTCCTGCCTACAGCGGCGTGATCTGACTCGGTCATGATATTGCAGGGTAAAAAAAAGATTGATTGGACTCTGATTGTAACATGGGCTCTCTCTCGTCCTGTTTCAGGCCTCTAGAGTCAAAGGAACGGTAGATAAACAGCACAAAGATTACATTTCTCTATCAAAAGAATAAAGTTTTCTCAGTTTATTTTTCTGATGTCGATATTGCTATTGATTATTGTTGTTGTTATTATTGTTCTCATTGGGTTATTTACCTCTCCACCTGGCATTATTATTATTCCATGGCTCTGTTAGCTGTTGCTTTTTATGTTGTGTACATCACTTTGGATGATGTGAAACACCCCAAAATTCCATTCCCTGTTTCAAACCTTCATGCCCCTAAAACAGAGACCTTTTTCTTGTCTTTAGTTTTTACAAATGTAATATAACTAAAATGTGTAATATTAATTTTGATGCTGACAGAGAAATAACATTGGGGACTGAGAGGGAACAGCAGTGGATTTTATTTAGGGGCAGAGGGGGAGTGATTTTATTTTTGTCATGTATTGTAATTTTTATTTTATAATGTTACTTTTTTCTCTCTTGCTCTTGTATATTTTTTTCTTGTTTTTTTTGGGGGGGGGGGGGGGGTTGTATCATTTTAAAAGAAGAAAAAAAGATGTGTATTGTTTGACTGTGTAAAGGTCTATCTTCTCCCTCTTTCAGTCTCTTCTTTGCCTCGTCTCCCCCGAGCAGTTACATAACACTCAGATGGAGACATGAGAGTTAATACCATGATGTAACATTGAATTTCTCCACTTCTTTCGTGTTTTTTTTTCAAACTTGTAATTAAGCTGTAATCAGGGTTAATTAAAACCGGTTAAAACCCAATATGAATATCGCTGTTTGTTTATGTCTGTTCTTCTTTCATGCATCCATATTTATTAATGACACACAATCAGACAGTGGAGTTTTATTACGGGCTTATTTGTAAACAAAGAGATTAACCCCTGACTTTTTGTCTCGTCAACAGCAAGCCGACAGTCATACGAGGCCTTGTTTTGTTATTTCTGTGGCTACTCCAGAATTACAGCGAATTAGTTTCAAAATGACAAACAACACTGTGCTTTAAGCGATTTGAAAAGTAGTCCCCCAGCAGGCGGTTTGCTTAGCTTAACGATGGACGAAATGGATGAAATGGTAACAAAATCCACCTACTAGCACCTCTAAAGCGTTTTAATTAACACGTTATATCTGCGCAAAAAGTGTAACAACGTCAATTCGCCGTTTTTACGCGGTGCTGTGTGCCAGACTATTCTTTGGCGGCGACCAGTAACTCCCTGGTTGCCTGGCAACGGCCCAGCGCCAGGATATAGTCCAACCCATTAAATGGTGAGTTGTCGGTTTACTTCGGTTTTTGAACGGATTAAACAAACTTGACATAACATTATATTTAGTGAGCTTTAGAGGTGTTGGTAGGAGGATTTTGTTTACATTTGCCACAAAGCCAGGCTAGCTGTTTCTCCTGTTTCCTGTGGGTTTTTTTTTAACTATGCTGAGCTAACCGGCTGCTAGCTTTAGCTTCATATTTACAAACGGGTATCAAAAGGGAATCAATCTTCTAACTTTTCTCCAGAAAGTAAGTACTCGTATTTCCCAAAATGATTTTTTTCTTTTGATGTACAATCTACTCTAGTAAATAGATTTATCTTTT
Organism: Macquaria australasica; assembly: GCA_005408345.1. Classification (NCBI taxonomy): domain Eukaryota; kingdom Metazoa; phylum Chordata; class Actinopteri; order Centrarchiformes; family Percichthyidae; genus Macquaria; species Macquaria australasica. The sequence continues at coordinate 912,242 of SEMN01000124.1, forward strand.
GCATTTACATTTTTTCATATTCAAAACATTTGACTTGTCCCTCAAGGGGCACTTTCAGGCATATTCATACATTAAAAAAAAGAAAATCTAAAAATAGGCTTCTAAAATATATTTGTATAAAGAAGAGAAGAACATTTATATTGTTATTGTATAATCAGCCTTATAAGAAGCAGTTCCCTAGGCTACTTCAATCACTGGTATCACCAGTCTGGTGATATTTTATCATTTTTAATTGTAAAAGAGGGAGCATGCCTTGTACCCTGGCCTTCATGATCCCTGATGGTTGCGTGGATTAAATGAACACACACGCACACTCATGTCTGTCGTGATGCAGGGGCCTCTGAGGTTATAAGTTTAGCAGTGATAAAGAAAAGCACTTTGTCTGCGGTGCTGCTGCCCACTCACCCACATAATGCTCACATAAGACTCGCCCATTTACCTTTTAACAACGTCAGTACTAGCTCCCTTGTCTTAGGCACACTAACAGGAACAAATATGTAAGAGGAGGAGGATGAGGAGGAGGAGGAGGAGGCGGATGAGCTGCTGGAGCAAAGAGTTGCTGCCCTTGAGTGGAACTTCTAGATTTTTAATGTCATATGGGACATTTGAAGTAAAACAAAATTCAATACAAAACAAGAAACACCACAAAATGCATATATACACAGGTATACAGAGACATAGATACAAAATGTTTTTAAAGGTTCATATTTTATTCCCATTTTCGTTCGGGCTTTTATCAGTAGCACTAAAATACATTTTTCAATAGTACTGTGACATTTTTCGTCCACAGGAAATCCTGCATTGCAATCCAAAAATCTTCCAAAATAAGTGATCAGGTGTTACAAATTTTCAAATGTTCCTCTTTGTGTTCCCCCAGACTGCTGAAGCCTCATATTAGCTTCCACTGAATATTGGAAAACATTTTTACTCTATGGATTTTGCCCTCCACCTCTTACAGAGTAATCACACCAGCATCAGCTCACTTCACAGCCTGTATGGAGAGGAGGAATGATTACAGCGACTAATAACTTTTTATGGGCATGTGAGTATTGTATTAAGACAGACTTAAAATCAGAAACTATCCTTTAAAGCAGTAGTTGCCAAGCAATGGTTATTATTATTATCCCCCAAGGGGGTCATAAGATAATAAATTCAAAGGGTCACGAGATGATTAATGAGACAGAAAAGAAGAAAAATATTGTTCTGCTGCTACACAAACCTAGATTCTTCACAACTTTTCTCTAATCTTTGTTTATTTTCTGTGAAATATTGTCAGGTTTTACCTCTTCAGGCTTCTGATGTGAAACAATATGATTGAAAATGACTGTAGCTGAACTGCTCACAAGTCATAAACATGCTCAACCAATGACAAGCGGACACTGATTCATTTTAAGGGGCCACCAACGAAAACATGTTGGAGGCCAACCAGTCCTTTAAGGGATTCACTGACACAGAAGCGTCTGTGCTCCTAATATATCAGTGTGTGACATATGACTCATGTAACCTGTTTTTACCTTCTTTGACCTTGGTGAGGGTCACTGCATGTGTGTGTGTGTTTGTAGAGATTTCTGGCCCCCAGTATTGACACACTAGGTCATCCAGGTGCTCCATTCACAGCAGAGGAGAGAGAGAAAGAGAGAAAGACCACAGGAACCACTATGCTCTCTCACCTGTGCCACATCCCTCTCCCTTCGCTCCCTCTGAGCGCCTGCTTTCGCAGAAACCTATGCAGAGCCGGCGCTGTGCTCCACATATAACCACAACCTATGCATTATGCACACGCTGCACAGCAAGAAGCCTTTGTGAATGCACACACACAAGCAGACACTCACACACACGACTGTTGCATCTTCTGTGAGAGTTACGGTATGGTGACAAACAGAGGCATGCTAGTAAGTTCACCACATCCTCCACCATACAGAGAAAAGCTGCACCGCACAGGAGTGAGGCACTTTCACAGCGACGGCACTGAGCACAGACGAGTGTGTACGCACATTGATGTGGTTTGTTTGAAACTCTTGTTCTTGTATTTCCTCTTTCTCCTTCCTTCCCGCCAATCTTTCTATTCGACCTATCTGACCCCAAAAGAAATATCACATTCATTTTCCTCTCACTTAGGGGTCTGAAATGTCAGAGACTGACCTGATGGATAGGACTTAATGAAACCAACCAACTAACTTTTTATACACTATCAAAACAAAAATGGTTTACTTTGCTCCCTCTGCTTAGTCATTTCACATTATATGTCTCCCCCTGTTGTTGGAATACTGCACTGCAAATTATACAGCTTTAAATTGATTTGAAATGTTGTCGTTAGCTGTGTGGCGTTAACTTATTTCTTTTACTCAGTTGCCCATGAGCTGATAACATTTGTTTTAGCTTGGATGAGTTTGTTTCTGCTGCTTTAAGTCACTCGTCACTTAATGAACAATAAGCCAGTGACTAGTTACACACCAACTTGCTCTTGCTTCATCCTGCTAAAACAATCATACACCAAATAAATCATCCATCTAAAACATTGAGCTCATCCTTTCTATTCACTAAATCAGTGGTTCCCAAAGTGGGTATACCATGGCACGTTTGGGTGCCTTAAGGATGGGCTAAGGGGACCACCAGATTTGTTAATTTCCATTTGTTTTATTATACATTTTTAGTAAAGTTTCACCAAATAAAAAAACGATGTGGTAATTACATAAAATACATTTTTATATTTACATTTCCAAACACATCAAAACAGAAGAAATAAGCTATAAACATTAAAGTCCCTATATTAAAATCCCTGTTAAATGTGCAGTTATGAAAGGCTATCTTGGTAGGTTTGTGGGTGAGAGCACAAATGTAGGTTTTGATCCTATACAAAGTAATACCAGGGGTGATAATTTTCATTAACAAGAACTATATATATTTTGGAGTAGTTGTATACAACAGTATATACTGTGTATATACAGTTATGAAACTATGTTAAGCACTGGGCATTCATGTGCAAAATTGAATGCAAAAGTAAAAAAAAAGAGTGGCCCTGGTTTGAAATTCTTCATCTTGTCTCTAATGCAGGCAGGAATCTGTGTGTCCAAGGACGCCTGTCCATGAGAGTCCTGTCTTCAGCTCCGGGATATGACGTGGACCCTGAGGAACAGCTGAGTGGTGTAAAGTTACTGTGAACAAGAATGCAGTGAGCACAAGGGCCTACTGTTCTCCATACTGCAGCTTGTATGGATGCCGGCCTTCTGTGCCACCTCTGTTAGGCTTTATGATGCTATAATGTGCTCTCTGTGCTTTTTCTAGCCATTTAGCTTCAGTGTTGTGGAGCCAATCGCATCAATATGCAGTAGCTGTTCAGGCTTCAGAATAAGTCTGTAAAAGAGAGACTTTTATACGTTTCTTCTGTGTTGACATCCCTTTACTCAACTGGTTTTATCTCCAGGTTTAATACCAGTATGTGCTGGCAGGATCTCCCCTAAATCCTTTACGTTGCACGGTCTTGGTGCAGAATTTATCAGACATTATTAGACATCATGACTCATTGCCGCCTCCTCCTGTAAGCTACAGGAGGAGACTTGTCCTCTGCTGACACTTGATACACAATGAGCCCTTCCATTCCTTCAATTACACACTCCGTCCCTACAAAGCCCCAGGTAAAGAGTGCACAAGTTCAGTGGGAAAAACTAAAAGTAGAAATCTATTCAAAGACTCTTAGCCCCTTGTTTAAAAATGCTTTTGTATAATTTGCCTCAGCCCTAGGTGGCCTGTGGAAGTTTGATGGCTAAAAACCAAAACTGAAACTTTGAAAATTGGCAAGAAACAAAATCAGACATTATATAATCCATTAGAATTCATCCTCTGGGCACCATGAATGTCTGTACAAAATTTCATGGCAATCCATCAAGAATTTGTTGAGACATTTCAGTCTGGACCAAAGTGGTGGACCGACCAGCCATGCAGCCATGCTGCTAGCGTGGCTAATAAGAATAAGTCATCTAAAAGTGGTGTCTCTTTGCTGAATATTTAAAATCCGAGGCCATCTCTGAAGAATCCATAGCTGCAGGGCCTGTTAAAGACTGGCTTTCAGATGAAACAGGGTGCATGACTTCAAGGTAGTACACTTGAAATCCACACTGAACCCTCAGAATCTGAGTTTTATTGTTGGTTTTGATTGTTTTATTGGAGCACACCGTCTCTCCGTGACCTCAAAGCTGTTGTTTTGAGAACCCTGCAGTCTTTCAGTTTTCTATTTTTACTCCATCACTTGTCCAGGGTTTGATGGGGCATGCATGGTCTGACTGGGTTGGGTGAGGGTCAGAGGTCAGAGGTTATGCTACTGTGAGTGTCTGAGGTTAGAGACGTTCCTGATGTGGTTCTGGTTTTGTGTGGACAGTCGGAAGAAAAAGATAAGACTACTGCTGAGCTTTAGACTACTTAATTCAAAATTATTTACTGTTTTGGGCAAAGCATAACCTAGTTATTGCAGTTTAAGTTTATTTTATGTGAATTTACGACTCTGTCCTTTGTCAAGCTCAGGTTATATCATGCTCTTCCTTTCTCCTTTCTTCCAGACTCACAATGTTTCTCCACTTCTCCCCTGTCTCTGTTTTCCTCTGCTGCTGTCTGTACCTGAGGCCGGTCTGACAGCAGAGCCCAGCAGGAGAGGAGGGTCTCTAGTGTTTGACTGACATACCAGTGATGAGCGCACAGAGAGAGGGTGAAGGGTGAAGGTCAGAGGTCAGGCTCCCATGGAGATGGGGAGAGCAGAGCTGGGGAAACAGAGAGGGGGGGCTTGCTAACGAGGTGGGGTGGTCGCTGGACTTGCATGCAAGGAAAAGAGATGAAAAACCACGTTGAAAGTTATGTGATGAGACTTTATTGATCCTCATAGTGGGGAAATGAAGCCACTGTAACAGCAAATAGTCATTGGATACAAAAAGAAGAAATAATGTATATATATTATAGCCATAGAAGGTTATATAAACTGAAGCAATAATTGTAACACAGTTTGACAAAAAAAAAAACGGAAGAAAAAAGAAAAAATAACTCTTATCTCATCCCGTTTCCTCACTTACTAGCTTTGTTTTCTCTCTGACCTAAATACTTACAGTAGGTCATATGAGGACATTAGAGCTATCTCCATGACAACTAAGCACACTCCTGCTGCTGAGAAAGATGGTGAGAAGTGGTTGACAGTTCTGGAAAAAGCTAGTAGGTGGAGTTTAATACAGTTTTGTCTTGTAAGTAAAAGTGTTAGTGATAGCTGTAGTGATATTAGAAACTTCTGGGTGTGTAGATGCATGCTGTAAAAAGCTACACACCTTATCACACATAGATTCACATTTCTGATCGGGGCGCTTTATGAAAAGTTAGGGGATCACCAAAGTTATTACACTTCCTCCTGAGAGGGACATGAATGTCTGAACCAAATTCAATTCAAATTCAGATTCATTGCAATCCATCCAATAGTTGAGATATTTTATCATGAGCATTACAAGCCGTCCACTGTTAAAGTACAAACAATACATATACACTGCAATATGCAGTGTAAGCAATGATGATGTCCTTATGATCACTTTTGCAATCAGCAGTGCAGAGGCTAGGAATGCAATGGTAGTCCAGATCCAGCACTGTTCACATATGTAGTGCACATGCCTGGCTGCAGAATCCTTGTGTCCTTGTGATAAAAACTGGACTAGACAGTGCAGCCAGATTTAAAGTTTGTGCTTCAAGTTTCTTGGCTGCCCCCAGCCATTTTCAATTCTTCATTCATCCTGCATTCCTCCACAGTGATTCATATAACAGATAAAATAGTCCTCCAAAGGGCCCTCAACAAAAACAAGGTCTCTTGTACAGCACCTTGATGTGAACCTGTAGCCTACTTACAGCTTGTAGGACTGCATCTACATCTACAGGCATCTCTTCACATGTTTTTACTAGACCACGACTGATAAATTGGCCATACTGATATACTGGCTGATATTAGTTTATTACAGATATACTGGTATCAGCATATAGTTTGTCTGCCAACAAGTAACAAGTTGCAGTAAGAAATGCCAAAGATTTGTTTGAGGCAAACAGGGTCTCTATTACATAGTTTGTCCAGCAGAGAGCACTGACGAGTTTATTTTCAAACTAAAAAATGTCCTGCTCAGTACAGTCACAATTATTTAATAACCAAATTTCAGCGATCCTCATGAAAAATGTTTATGTTGTGTGTTTATCTAAAAATCAGGCATCAGCTATGATTTTTACTTTGGAAACCCAGTATGAGCGCTTCCATCTTTTGAGCTGCAGATAGGTCTCCTCTATGGGAATGAAAGATCTATTGGGATGGAGGACAGACATAGATGACGAGAGTCTGATAGGTACCTACCTATGTAGTAGACACCAAATATACTGAAAGCTTGAACAAGGTATCTTAAAATAAAGATACATCTTCTGATTGAAATTTTATAGCGTAAAGCCAAAATCCTTTCGGCTTGTGACGCTTTAAAGAGAAGCAACTCATATTTACAAAGAGTTATGTTCATTTTTCAGATTGTTTAATTGATTACATTAATTGTTTAATGCCTGAAAAGGGGGGAAACTATCCAGTATTTCACAATAAAAGACAAAGATTTGTTTAGCAGAAATATGTTGTTTGTTTCCAACCTTCATCTAGTTACCCCTCAGATATTTCCAAGCGAACTTCTGGGGGGTCCCGACTCCCAGGTTGGAAACGTTTCAGTGGAATCCTAAGTAGTCCACAGTACCTCTGAGACCTTTAACTTTTTGTGCACGAATTTATCACCATTGAAACTTGTAAGTTGCAGTGCTGAACAATCGCAACTAGATGTCACTCTACATCAACATTTAATCAACATCCAGCCTGCTCTCTGTCTTTCCTCCTCTCTCTCTCTCTCTACACACACACACACACACACACACACACACACGTGCAAAAACACAGTCAAGCACACATAAGTGGTAGACATACAAAATACACAGCTCCTCTCAGTCAGAACTTTCTTGTTTTTAGGTCTACACATCTCTTCTCTCCCATCATTGAGCTTGAGTGAGAGATCAGTATACATGCATCAGATCACACCGACAGGGGGCGCTGCTCCTGTGAGATCCGGCATGGCTGTCTGTCTCAGCATGAGTCTGGTCTTATACTACACACAGAGCAGGGGATTATGTAATGTTTACTATTATAGCAGTATATCACTGCCTATTGTGCGAGGTAGTGTTCTTTCCCTTCTTCTATGCAGAGGTTAAAGGTCACAGTACAGATGTCATATATCAAAGTGATCACAAGGTGCAGGATGCCCGTCTCACGCACGTGCCCATCATCTCAAACATGCACATCTTTCAGTCAGTACTCAGCACACCGGTTCGTTTCCACCACTGCCTGCAAGTTACAAACATGGGGTTAGCCGAGTTTACGCCAGACCACGCCCCCTGGGTCCAGCTGGTGGCAACACTCTTGATGACATCACCACCGCGCGCACCCATTGGCCCCGAGACGTCGCACACCTGCCCAATCGCCTGCCGGTGAAGTGACGTCAGCCTAGACCGCTCCCGTTCACTTTCAGTGGAGTGGGCGGGGCGGAGAGATTACCCACGTCAGAGCCAGCGGGATGCTGCGCCGTGATTGGCTGAAAGCGGAGAAAGTGAGCGTCTGTTGCTGTGAGAAAAGGGAGAGGGAGAGAGGGAGAACGGTTTGCAAGGGGCACCGATGCGTCGGCTGCACCACGTACTAGTTGTCCAGCTCAGAAGCAAACTTTTTAACCATGCACTCAAGCTCATTTTTCTCCTGTGTCAAATATTTCACTCTTGTTTGCCTAAATAATATTACAAAATAACTATTAAAATGCACTTTGCAACAGTTGGATGCTGGACCACAGGGTAGAAACAACCGCATTGTGGTGCTCTAATCCTGCTGCACCAGCTTCTATCTGGACAAGCAGAAGGGTTGATGCATTATCACCGTCTGCTCAGGGATGGCACTTGTGCTGTCAATTATGGTAAACATACTCCTTTTCAGAAGGGGAGGGGGCATGTGTGCCTTTCTATTGGCTCTCAGTTATGTGCTCCCTCCTCTCGGCCCTCCCTCATGCTGTTCCTATGGTTCCCAAAGCTCTTATTGGATACTGTAAAGTTTGGGACAGGACACCGGTCTGGCTCAGCATCCCCGCCGCCATTGGCTGGATCCCCCCGTCTGTCAACTGGACTTTGACAGCCAGCCACGCCCTCTGGTCTGTGGCGCCGAAGCTGATTGGCTACTGTACCTGTCAACGACCTCTGATTGGTCGGCTCACCCAGCTGTTAGTGGTTCATTCACCATTTTGTGACTGTAGTGGAAAAGAAGACCGATAGTTTTTTATATCCCTGTTTGAGTTTCTGTGGGGGAAAGACATGTTTTGCGGAGGAAAAGTAAAGTGTGAGTCCGGACCGCACAGTCGTCAGAGCCGACAGCCAACGGATGTTACCGAGAGTAGAGCGAGCCTCTTCATCAGCAAAATAAGACCATAAATCTTTCTCTGGCGTGGGGGAAAGCTCTGTTGGGGTGAGTTGAAACTAAGTTAGCAAAAGGTAGTGAAGATCAACTGACATTAATTTTCCATTTTCAGGAGCAGCGAGTTAGCACGAGGCGAGAGTCAACTGCCAACGGTCGGTCGTTTGTTCCGTTACCGTCCGAAGAAACGGAGTGACACCGCTTGCGAGGCGAGGACGAGCCGAGAAAAAGGGGAGGGGTGGGGGGTGTAACAGCCTAAAAACTTTCCCAAATGTTTTACCGCAGTCCCACGGACGACCGAGAGACATTTTAGCTTTCCTCGGGTGATGTTACGGTATTGCGGTTAATCTTGAGTACTTTTCCTTGACCTTAGTTGTCGAGTTTCGCGTGGAGCGGCGCTAGCGTAGTAAACACAATCGACCTATTTGCAGCACTGCAGCCCAAATGTTTACTAATAGCAACGCAAGCTCGTTTGGTGTTTTTAAAATGGACCTGGGAGAAAATGGAAAACGACAACAGAGCGTATAACATCCCGTTGCCTTGTGGTCTGGCTGGCGGTGTCATTATGTGGGTACTAGTACTCTACCACCGTTGCGTACTACGACTACTACAAGCACCACTACAAGGCTACTAACGTTACTGAGCTGCTTACTAGAGCGAAACACCATCACGGGAAGATTCCTGCTTTTTGCAAGTTTTTAAAAATCATATAGACATAGTGTCACCTCACTGGCTCCATTAGAGAAGCTTGTCTGGAGTGGCTGCGTGTATACACTAGGCGTTGTAGTGGATATTTGCATGCCAAACATCGTTGTACGAGGAAGAAATAGGCCCAAAAATGTCACTTGAAACCGGTTGTTTGTGTTTGTTACCGAGCACCGTACAGCAGAGCAGACGGGCTGACTGCCTCGAGTCATAATACTCCTTTGACATTGTGTAGCGCCTCTCGTAGTACTCGCAGGGATCAGCGCAAAGAAGCCAGGGATGCATTCGGTGTTTTCTCGGCTTTTCCCTCGCCGACTCTCCACTTTTCTGCGCTGCTATCAAATGCACCGTTGACATCTCTGACTGGGCAGTTTTAAACAGTTTGGTCATATTTCTCTTTGGGTATATTTTAAGTAACAGGAATGAAATGCTTGTTTTTGACATTTGGACTTCCTCACCTGTCCTGCAGATTTACACTGTGGCATGCATTCCTCATATCCTCATTATTGCACTTGTTTACGCAGAAGGCAAATCCCTGATGGTGTAGGCATCTTTGCATAGCTTGTAGAGCAGTTGGCCATTGATGTGGCATTGGCAGTTCTGCCATTTGGTCCCAAACAGGAGCAGTCACCTCTGATCTATGCTACAGCCTCCTAATCAATATGGGCCAGAATGCACAAATTCCACGCCTCAGTGTGTCTCTTTTATTGATATAATATCTACAGTCAGATATGCCACCCACTAAACAGCTGCCAGTATTCATACTACGTCACAATGGATGTTCTCCATAACAAGCGCAGTCACACACTTGCATGCTCACACATACACACTTCACAGCTCGCACTCTTGCTACACCTAAAATACCCTAATGAAATGTTTTCTTTTACTTGTGTCATGTTGCCTGTACGATCACATCCCACTCACTCATGAGCGCAGAAACCAAAGTGCGTGTGTGTGTGTGTGTAGCACGGAGCATGTTCTTTTTTTGCTGTTTCATGTGTGAGTGTGTTCCCCGGTGACCCAGTTAAGGGCAAAGCTGCCCTGCCATGCTGGAGTCTACGAGGGCCACGGTAGGCTTCACTATCACGGCTGTACCACCGTCTTCCTCCTTTGTACCATCGCACGTTCTTCTCTCTCCATCCCTGTCCCCGTCACTGCAGCCCTGCGCCCATACAGACACCCATAAAATGCTTTTAGGAGAGGGATGAGCTGCAGTGTGCCTGGTAACTACGTATATACTCACACTGTCTGACATATAGTGCAAATGCAGCGTTGAACAAGGCAGACACAACCTGAAGACAGCCGTAGACAGTTATATACCATATGTATGCCCCCACGTCTCCCATACATACACACACATGCACACACACCCTGTGCCATGTTGCGGTGGGGCATAGGCTAAATTCTCTACGAATGACCGAATAAAGGTGGAGGTTTATTAGGGTTGTATAGTCCAGTAATAAATACTGCACAACTACTACTTCTTGTAGTGTTGACATTGAGATGAGATTTCCTTATGAATGACCGTTCTGTGTGTATGTGTGTTTGGCACATACATGCACCCTTGTCCAACCTGCTAAAAAATCACCAGCAAGGTGCTCTTTGCATGAAAATGTATATTTTCAATCTCAAAATTTAAGAACCATAAAAGTCATTTTTATTTATTTTTATGTTTGTTTTCACAGAAAAGCAAAACTTATACCAGCTCCTGCATGTGTGTGTGTGTGTGTGTGTTGACGGGTGTTTATACGGAACAATGACTGTGTGAGTGTGAGACGATATATAGGTCCAAGGGAGATTTTAACAGTGTATGCATGACTGCACTGTAAATTCCAGGGAGAGCGTTTAGTGTGTGTGTAAAGTTTGATGCTGCTATGCTGTGGAGGGGGTTACATTGTGTGCTCCTGTATGTGTATTGGGTGAAACGGCATCTTTTATCTGTTTAAGGAGGAGTCCAGTCCAACGCCATGGAGACGACAGCCGTCAATTATCTGTCTATTCAGGATTTACAGTAGCTTTAGACCAGACCTGCAAATGTCTCACTCTTAACCTGCTCTAATGCTGGAATGTCTTGAATTACCTAAATTATGACTGAGTTCCTCTCTGCTTCGTCTGGATTCAGCCCAGATGACAATCGGGATTTTTCAGCAATTTCCTCTATATTTTTGGTCCTAATTTTTGATTAACAATTTACGCACTCACTAAAACAACGCCCAATAAGAAGAGATTTTGATTTAGACTTGCTCTTGGCATCTTGGATTGTAGCTTACAAACAATGAAAGTTAAAGGTCTGCAGTTATTTTCAATTTAGGGGACGTTAGTCGAGCACACACTGCGTGTAATGCTTGACTATGGGACTATGTGAAATGTTAAAATCCTATGTCATTTATTATATGGCTGCACTGAAATTATAGATGCTTCATGCATAAATTCAAATACTTTTTGATTTAGTATAACATATCTGGTGTCTTTGGCAACATTGGTATTTTATCTGGAATTTCAAATGAAACTGTGGATGAGATGATTGCTTGTCACCATTGCTTGTTTTTTAAGGATGGACTCACAATTGAATTCTGAGTAACAAAAACTTATGAGGCTTTCTATGATAAATAAATAGTTTTAGACTGATTACAAACTTACACCAAATACTCAGCACTGGAAATAAAGATTGGTCTGTGTCTAATTCTGAAACTCCTCTGTTATCTACTTGTTGTGCACATACTCTGTAGTGCTGTCCAGTACCTTCGAAGTTACAGAATGTGAATATACACACATGCCTGCCATCCGCTTATCAGCCAAATGGTGGAGCATTTTGGGAGGCCCATGAGCATGACCAAACACATTTTTCTAAGCTAAGATCAGATCCTTCTGAGTCATTTAGTCAACCAGTCAGTCAGCCAAGTGGCCCTAAATCCTTCCTGTCTTTTCCAGTGCACCACTCGGCAGTACCAGCACTCCCAGTCCAGACCTCAGTGTCGACTCTAATGAAGGGGTACTTGGCCTGGTACTGGTAGGAGGTACATACCTGCAGTCAGTGAGTTTGCTTTCTTCTGGACTGTCTATACATGGAATCTACAAAAATGTACTGTAATTAGAAAGTGGACTGTATGTGGAGTTTCATTTTATGTTCTCTTTATTTTGTTTTTGTTAATGGTGCGTAATATACAATATGGTCTGCTAATTGGTGCTGAGGAATATTTGTTTCAAAATCAATTTTCTCATCAGCATTAATATTAAAAGTACACCCGATATTTTGGATTGAGAAGATGCGTTCATTTTGTGGCTCAATTAAACTCATTTAAACTAAAATTGCAATGAAATTCAAAACACAAGTATCACTTTTAATATTGGTATCATTAGAATTTACCATGGAAATGATCAATATGTGTATATTTCACTACTGTGCATTGACAATCCGTGACAAAAATAATGAAATAATGAAAATAAGGACTGATAAAATGATGATTCAGTAAAGAGAATGAAACCCGCTTTTCCTGTTTATACAATAAATACTGTACTGTGGGAGGGCAGAGGTCAAAATGGAGTCAATGATGAATGTGTGCATGACTCAGGTTGTTTGTTAGTCATTCAGGACCCGGAAGAGATGGTTTTCTGTACTGCAGGAAGTAGAAGTGGTGTGTTACTGGTTTATGTTGTGTATTGTTTTTTACAGCAAACAAACAGTTAACAACAAGGTCACCTTATGTGTGTGTGACGAACTTTTCCAATGTCTAGGACAGGAAGTGTGAGTATGAGTTCCGTATAAATATGTCCGTGCGTTCTTGTCTGTATTTGTAGGAATACAGGCATTTTCATATGTTGGTGAGTTACTCAGCTTAGACAAGGGGAGCACATATGCATGCATCTGTGTATGAGTGTGTAAGTGTGTGTGTGTGTGTGTGTGTGTAAGTGTGTGTGTGTGTGTGTGTGTGTGTGTGTGTGTGTGTGTGACTGTATTTAGCCTGTAATCTTGCATCAGTGAGTGTGCCTGATCCTGTTCCAGCCTTTTAATTTCTCTCATTTTGGGTGTATTTTATCATGGCAGATTATTCCAATTATATTGTCTTTTTGTAGAAATGTGTGTGTGTGTGTGTGTGTGTGTGTGTGTGTGTGTGAGTGAGTATCAGCGAGACAATGACAAAGACGACTGGGAAAGACTGAGACATCAAGAAAGAGTGAGAGAGGGCCAGCGAGTGCTGGAATGACTGTGGAAATTCCCAATGACTACACAAGAACAGCCTATTTGAACAAACAGCCGCATACTCCTACCTCTCTGTCTCTCTCTTTCTCTCACTCATCTTGTAGGGTGACCTCACCCAGGCCACAGCCAGCCCTTTTCCTCCCGATAGAAGTCAAAATAAATGCTGTGCTGTTGTTGCGATCACACGTTGAGCATGCAGCATCAAGTCTATAATGCATAGCGTGAGAAAGCTACCCTGTCGCATGTCGAAGTAGCTGGAGGGAATACAGTGAAGAGATACAGCGACCTGTAGTATGAGACTTGTGTGTGTGTGTGTGTTTGTGTGTGTTAGATAGAGAGATGAAGAGAAAGCATTTTTGTCTCTACATGCATTTGAAACTAAAGAGATGTAGGCCTCATTAAAAGCAGACATTTGGATACTGGAGTACTGTAAGAGACAAACTGAAGCAAGTGACCTTGGATGTTTACGTTTCTTTCTTTCTTGCTTGCTTGCTTTCTTTCTTTCTTTCTATCATCTTTTTGGACCCCTTTTTTCTTGCTGCTGCCTTTATTTTTAAGTAAACTAACCCACTGTGTAATTAGCCTACTACTATGATGAGTAATATCATACTCAGGTTAACCAGATTAAATCTCAATCTCAGGCATGCTTGCCCAGGATTACCTGAGAAATAAATCAGTAATTCATCATAACTATGAAAACATGAATATCTATTTTTTTTCACTTAATTATTTAGTATTAAGCCAACTAAGATAAGGCCTTCAGAAGAATACAGATTGTTATAAGAAAAGCAATCATGTCCTTTATTTTCATGACGCAGTCATTTTTTAAAATTTGCAGTCTGGTTTTAAAATGGTGGATAACTAATGTTGAAATTAAGATTTTATGTTTCGAGTACACAAACTCGCACCTATAGACAAGCACACACATACACGCCTGCATGCACACTCTAGTGGATTAGGCAGACATGGAGGGTGAATGAGAGCATACGTCAGACATTGAGCCAATGTGATAGCCAGTGCAGTGTAGCACACTTCCAGGTATGACGTCATTTTTATTCTCAGCAATTTTTGATTATGAAGATAATAAATGACCACCTGTCTTCTGCTTTTTCCTCTTCCTTTCCAGCCTGCAATACAGAGGACAGAAGGACAGGAGAGAAAAAAAAGCAGGGAAAGACAAAAAAAAAAAAAGGAGTGCCTTAGAAGTGAAAAAAGAGGAGCGCCACAAAATCTGCAGCACTTTGTGAACAGTGAAGAAAAGATGAGACCATTAAAGAAACACAGAGGGCGTTCTCCCCCGTTAACCAGAGGCAGAGGGGGGAGAAGGAGAGGGGGCTCTCAGCCCCTCCAAGAGAAAGACCCCAAAAGAGTCAAGAGGGAGACGCTCGTCAAAACCACACAGCATACACCCAACATTCCCTCCACACGCAAACAGACCCTGCCCACAGCCACCAACTCTAACGAAGAACCCATCACAAACAGCAATACCCCCATGAGGGAGGAGTCTACTGAGCTGGTGAAACCTGTGGAGTCAGTTGAGAAGGATGGAAAGAAGGCAGAAGAAAAGACAGAAAAGGAGAAGATAGTGATAGTGGGGACAAATGGAAATAGTGCTATGTCCACTGATACTGTAGCATTTCCTACCTCTTCCCCAGTACCACTCTCCACAGCCACACCCCCTCTGGCCTCACACAGCCCCAGCTTAGGCTCAGTCTCTAGTAGAAAAACAGCCACATTTAAGGCTCGTGTACCCAAGAAAAAATACACTTATGAGCACTTTGCTAACAACGCAGGTGCCCTGACTACCATTCCTACCTCCAGCCCTGCACTCATACACAACAGTTACTGCAATCTTAATAGCAAAATCAGTGATAGTGTAAATATGGCCTATAATAATTTCAAAAGTACTAACAATATTAGTAATAGCATTAATAAAAGCATTAATAAAAGCATCACTAGTGGTATTAACAACCCAACTAACAGTAGTAACAGTAGTGCTGGTAGCCATAGTACTTTTATCAATAGCAGTAATAAAAGAAGTAATAATTGCTCAGGTAATCAGCCATCAGTGCTAACTGTGGATAGTAAAGCTACAGAAGCAAACCATTTTGTTTCCACGGAGGACAGGGCCCTCAGGACAGCAGATTCCCAGGAAAAAGATTCCCAAGCTGGGGAAAATGAGTCAGAGGGGGCCCCTAACTCAGTGCGCTCCTCGTCCACTGATACAGCTAGTGAGCACTCAGCTGACCTGGACGCGATGGAAGCAACAGGACCAAGCCTTCATCAAAAGAACTCCCACATCCCAGCTCCCCTCCACAGCTTGCACCCTAAAGAGGCCAGTCTTTCAGAGGGGCTAGCTGAAGCTCTGGCCAAAGGCATGAAAAACCAGAGAGTTCTAGCTCGCCAGATAAAGAGGACCATGGAGAGTGGGGTTGGGGCTACAGGGGACAGAGAGGTTAAGGAGATTGACTCATGCCCTTTATGGCCTGTGTTCAGACCAGGGGTGGTGCGTAGGGTGAGTGGAGGTACTGTTGAAGTCCAGCTCCAAGGAGAGGAGACCCTTGTTAAATACCCTTTCCATAGTGGAATGGTGATGACATCGTCATCAGGGGCTGAAAGCACTGTGGAGTTCATTTTGGATGCCCCCCCGCCTGGCATGGCACCTGTGGCTGTCGGGACCCGAGTGTGTGTGCCCTTTGGTGGAGAGGAGGGAGGTCCTATGCTGTACAGAGAGGGGATTGTCACTCAGGTCGACCCCCACCCCGGTGTCTCTTTTCCTTACCAGGTGCTTCTGAGTGAAAACAGAGAGACTCTGGACGATGTAGGGGTCGAGGAAGAGAAAGAGAAGAGGAAAGTTAATGCTCATGCTGTGTGGGTGTCCCGGCAAAGTCTGAGACTGCTCACCCCTCCTTGGGAGGTCTCACATTTGGATGGTGGGAGGGCCAAGGAAAGAGAGCGGGAGAGGGAAAGGGAAGAGAGGGAGCGGAGGGAGGAGATGGAGGTAGAGAGGGAAGTGTGCCAGTTGAGTATTGGAATGGGGGTGCTGGGAGGGGGAGCAAGGTTGGGCCATGGTTTTTCACAGGAAGGGGTTGCAGGAGGGCATCCCTATGGAAATGTACATCCATCACCCCATTCTAGTGTAGCTGGCAGCACAGTTCATGGCTGTGGAGATAACTACTCTGACAGAGAGAGGCAGAAACAGCCAAACACTCCAGAAGAGGACGTTGAGGTATCTAATTTTAACATGGGCCTCGCTGTTGGTCCCAAGCCAAATGCTGGAACCCCTCAGCAAAGAAACATCATCTCCAAATCCAGTGGCTACCCTCCCTCCTCCCCCCACCTCACTGTGGTGCGGGGTCTGGGTCCCCCGCACCACTCCACCCTAGCTAGTCCTCAGCCACCCCCTTCACCTGCCTTACTGGGGTCTGAAATGAGCAGCACCACTCCAAACCTACCTCCATCAAAGACCACTCCCACTCAGACCCCTACTCCCACTTCTGGTGGGGGGTCCTCCTCTCGCTCCAGGACTCCCCTCTCATTGGCTCAGCAGAAATACAAGAAGGGCGATGTGGTGTGCACCCCCAATGGTATCCGTAAGAAGTTCAATGGTAAGCAGTGGAGGAGGCTGTGCTCAAGGGAGGGCTGTATGAAGGAGTCTCAGCGTCGAGGATACTGCTCCAGACACCTGTCCCTGAGGACCAAAGAGATGGAGACAGCAGGGGGAGAGAGGGGAGGAGGAGGCAGCAGCTCAGGGACAGTCACCCCCTCTGACCTGCGGGGGAGAGCAAGCAGTGAGTTTGAGTGGGATGACACATCAAGAGAGAGCAGTGAGACCAGTAGCAGAGGAGACTCCAGACCCCGCTTGGTCCTCCCCTCCCTCCTCCCCCATGACCTGTCGTCACGCTTTGACTTCGATGAGTGTGAGGCCGCCACCATGCTTGTGTCATTAGGGAGCTCCCGCTCTGGCACCCCTTCCTTTTCTCCCATCTCCAACCAGTCACCCTTCTCCCCTGCCCCCTCTCCCTCACCTTCCCCACTGTTTGGCTTCAGGCCAGCTAACTTCTCCCCGATTACCGCCTCCCCGGTCCTGCAACACCGGAGGCACAGGCAGCCCAGCGGGACAGGGGGAGGAGGGGCAGTAAGGACAACCCCAGCTGGAGGAGGAGAAAGGGAGAGACACACTTCAGGCATCCAGCCCTCCTTTCACAGCAACCTGACGTTTACAGTCCCTATGAGCCCCAGCAAACGAAAGCCTGATGCACCTCCTCCACCACCCCTCCCCTCACACCACCACGATTACACACCCAAGACAGAGCTGGAGCAGGGGGACCTCAACAACTCTTTCAGGGTGCTGTCCCCCCACACACCAGCTTCAAATTCCCGCACACACACACCAACCTTCTCCCGACCCAGAGGAGTTACCACCCCCTCCTCCAGTAGGCCACCGTCCTCCACTGCTGTCTCCCCTCCTCCTCTGCTGGTGTCTCCAACTCCTCCTTCTCCTCTCACTCCCGATGGAGGGCCTCGTCGTGTGGTCCCTGTATCCCAACAGGCCTTGCGGGACTCCCCTGTCATAGTAAGGAATCCCGAAGTCCCACTGGCAAAATTTACAGAGTGTCCCTTGGGAAGAGGAGGAGGAGGTGGAAACGAGGGAGGGACAGATAACACCTTATCTAAAGACGTTGGCTTACCACCCCTTACCCCTCAGCCAATTTCTGGCCTCCAGGTTCCCGTCCCCATTAATGCTGCCGCAGCCACAGTACCCAATGGCACCGTCCTCTTGCGGAGCCCAGCCCAAACTCTGGTGCTTGTGTCCCCGACAGCCTCCTCCCTGCCCACCACTGTTACCCCTGCCACCCCCCTGCAGGCCCTGTCAGTAACCGTCAGCACAACAGTCACAGCTCCCGCTCCAAGTAGCACGGACAGCTCTGGGGAACGAGAGGAGAACAGGGGGACAGGGTTTGGGGGTGAGGTCCAGCAGCCAGTTCCCTGTCACCCGTCTCCCACGGCTCTGCTGCCCCTGATCCTCCCAGCTGAAAGCCTTCACCCCGTCCCACGAAAGGACATTATCATGGGACGTCCTGGCACAGGTGAGTATTGCTCCGTAGGTGTGGGTGTATTTTGCACGTGAGGTCAGTGACTTTGAAGGAATGAGGAGAAACTTGGGAGACTATGGAGAAATTAGTTGCAATTTGTGAATTGGGCCGCAGTTAGAAAACACATTCAATTGTGTATTCTGTGCACCTTTAGAAAAACTCCAATCACATGATAACTATGTTTAGTCTCAAATTTAAAAAAGCAAAACTCCTGAAAGAAAATGTATCTTGTCGATGAGAAAATAATATAAATTAGAATTAATAAGGGATACTGTGTTGAAAAATGTATTATATAGTGTGCCTATTTCAAAGTAAAAAAAAACAATTTCACAAAATTCTCAGAAAGTAGACTTTCCATTAATAGTATTCTTTACACTGTTTTTTTTTAATATTTGAATTATCACTCAAGTCAAACTGTATTCATGCACGACATACCAAATTGTAGCTCTGTACATACAAATGAAAAATTAAGGAAATATTCTCCTCTATTTAATTTTTAATGAATCCCAATTTTTGGAACGTAGCAACCTCAAGGGAAAGATTTTCTGCAACATCCCCAGTAGTGTGGCATAAATTGTTAGGGGCACTCTGTTTTTTTCTGCGTAATTAATACCTTCTAGTTTGTTTTTGCAATTTATTTACATGTCACAAAATTCAATTACTATTAGAATTTTCTCATACCTTTTTAGCTGTATGGCTCTGTAGTGTCAACTACTGACACACACAGTGTCACCTCAGAATGGACTGAGGAATCTCTGTTTACTTGATCTAGCAGGTTAACAAGCATTTTGCCGTATGATTGATACAATGATTCTTGTACTCAGAAAATGAGACTCCACAGAGGAATGCAGTGATAGTGCAGCTGCATCTTGAAAAAAGTACCAGAGGAGAGAAAAAAAATATTGTTTATTAATGTGAATTCAGTTGAAGCTACTGCAAGTGGCACACATTAAAATAATGAGAAGACTAGGCAAATTGTGTGGAAATGTAGCTTTACTAGTTTCTCTTTTTTATTTTGTAAACACATGCGCAGACACACACTCACACACACACAGAGAGAGAGAGAGAGAGAAAGAGAGATCGAAAGAGAGGGAGATTTATTGAAGCCTTAATTTTAAAATGACATTTTCCTGTTAAATAAAATAGTAAATAGAAACAACCTTGCCTAGTGATTTTTTTCTCACTATATATTTTTTTCTGATTATTAAACACCAGCCAACAATTGATCTACAATGTTGTATTTCATTCATCAAATTAATCTAATTCAGCTAAACAACCATTCATTCAACAATCATGAACAAAAAAGTATTAAACTGCTGTATAGTGTTTTTTTTAAATTTTACATAATAACTTGTCTGAGAACAGATAACGCCCGCAGTGTAATAGAGGGTTAGATTCACATTAACATGCCACGACCTGTGTGTGTTGATGCCCAGTGAATGAAGCTCAAACATGCTGTTGTCCCATATGGCTTCCTCTAGTCGTCTGTCAACCATCCTCATGTCTGCTGGTAACACTAAACTAAATGCTAAGACTGGTCACGTGACCCACGTAAGCCCTGGAACAGGCACCTGTGATTTACCAGGTCAGGACTAGGCTTGTTGAAATCACTGCTGATGACAAAAACTATATACTATATTCACTATATTCACTGAATTCATTAGTCAGCACTCAGTGAGGCGAGAATAATCCGTGCCGTCCATCCCGCTAACTCGGAGAAAGAGAGCTTGGTTTATCTGATGATTTTTGGAAAAGGACTAGTTTACATCACGTATCATATTTGAGAGCCAAACATTGTTATTAGAAAAACAAAATTGGCAAAGTAATAATTAAATTGTTGTTAGTTTGGATTTTAAATGCAAATGGAAAAGGGACACACTAGCTGGATGCAAAATGTTCTGTGTATTCATGTGTGTGTGTGTGTGTGTGTGTGTCTGTGTAAGAGAGAGAGAAAATGCAAAAGAGAAAATGTACGCATAGGCATGCATGCTTTGGTGTTTTTGTGTTTTCTATAGGGATTAGACTGTACGTTATACAGGATTAGCTTTGTTGATATTCAAGAGTCCCTCTTATATTTCAAGTCATTATAGACAGAAACTTCGTGGCTGAGTGGTAGCAATCATACTTACGCTATATAGACAAGATAGACAAGACACAATGCAACAGTGTGAATTTTTAATAGAAACGAATGAGGAAGTTTGATAAGAAAAAAATAAGGAATCTGATGAATTAGAAAATGATGGAAGAAGTGTAGCTGCTCCCTGCTTTACGTAAATCAGTGCTACACAATAAATTAACATTTAAAGACGAAAGCAAAACTGGGTATGGAACGTGTGGGCTAGATGTACTGTATGTAGGCCAGTTATGGACTGTTTCCACCAACTTGTTTTTGATTTTGTGTTTGAGAGAGAGTGAAAAAAAAGGGGGATTAGATCAGAAAGAGAATGAGGAATGCCTCTGAGAGGACGACAGCGAAGATGAATAAAGACGGAGAAGGAGGAAAAGAGGAGGATTTAACAGCAAGTTTTGTACAAATCTTGCAGTTGTTTATTTCTTGAAAATAAGTGTGTGTGTGTGTGTGTGTGACTTCCTGACCCTTGTGACTATTAACTTCTTACTCACTGCAAACTATTTCCGCTGACTCTTGCCGTGTGTATGTTCATGTGTTTGTTTATTAGTGACTCATGTAACGATATAGTGAAACAAGGTGTGGGCAGCAGTCTTGGCCAGTAATACTGAGGTGGGTTGGTTCTAAATGTGTGTGTGTGTGTGTGTGTGTGTATATGTTGGATATATGTTGTAAGAATTTCTTTCTCAGGCTCCTGTGTGGGAATATTCCTATAAAGTGTGTGTGTGTGTGTGTGTGAGTGAGTGTATGAGAGAGCATAATTCATCATAGGCTGAAAATAAGAGCCTACTTCTCAGTTCAGTTATATATGGACATATAGTATCAGTTAGTGTAATTCACTTCACCAGGGCCTTTTGCCTTCCGTGTGTATGTACTTATCACTGTGCGGACGTTCACAAGTGTGACAGAGAAGTGGACAGGAAAGGGAGTGCTGTCATTTTGAGTGTACGGTACACAATCCCATCCCCTTTTTTTTGCAGCTGAAAGGACGCTGAATGAATGAATAGTGTCTCTTTGTGTGAGTGCATGCACGCCTGCCAGTGTGCGTGTGCATTTATTTTGAAGATCTTTGAGCGAGGTGCACATGTGGGTGTTTTCTGTAGTGTTAGAAAGGTTGTGTGAGCTTTTGCATATGGTCGTAGGAGAGTGTGAAATACGAGGGACAGTAGGAAAACACTGCGCATATGTGTGCAATCACACATGTGGTGTGTTTGTGATTTGCAAGTTTGTGTAGGTGTTAGTGTCTTCTTATCAACTTTTAAAGTTTTAAAGGCTAATTTAGTGTTTTTCAAATGATCTTAAATATTGTTTGTGTCAGAATATATCATTATAAAAATATACTAAGATAAGGCAAAGATCTTGGCACATTTTTATTCTCTGGAGTCATAGGAATTGTTTAACAAAAACAAAAAAGGCATTGGTAGTGTAAACCTTATGAGAAATAATGTTGAACCTTCTTGATCTTGAAGTATATTTGCATATTAAATATGTGTATCTTTGTGTAATGGTAATAAATATGATTCTGAGTACATTTTGAGCATCAGTATCATTATAAATGTGATCATATTTATGCAAAAAAAGTACACATATTTGATGTTGGTCAGAATTATGTTCATGTGAGGGTAAAAACACAAAAAAATCTCCACTGAAACCCAGATTATTTAAAATTCTCCTACATGGGTTACCAACTCATCAGTGATGACACATTACACCTATTCAGGGATTGGGAAATCTCTAGGATACATCAGGCCTTTAAATTAAAATATTGTTTACAGAAATTACGACCGCACAATGAGATGAACAAATAAAATGTGCAAACTAAATGTTCGGTAGGAACTTTCATTTCATCAGGAGTGAATGAAAGTACTGTGAAATATCGGGCAGTTAATGAAAGGACAATTTAGGTGGATATTTCAGGAAACCAATATAGTTCTAACACCTCATATAGATCATATAGTAAAGTGCTGATTTAATGTGTAAGAAGACAAAGAGACTATGATATGTAAGACGAAGGGAGCAGGTTAAATCAAATTTCATACAGTTCAGAAATAAGTAGTCTGTGGGTTCTTCCTCTCTTCTTGTCTATGTTGCATACATTATAATCTGACACATACACATGGATATTCTGTGTTTTTATAAATTCACTCAGAAATAAGGCATCAATCCCCTGGCTCAGTTAAGCTCCTCATCTGACACTGTCACACACTTACAAGACAACGCTGCGGATGTTCTCTGTGTGAATGTGTTTTCCCACCTAAGACACGCTAATGAGTAAGTAAATTAAATGTCTTTTTAAGCGTCCGCACAACTTCTTGTAAATTAAAACCGTTAAAGGAACAGGCAGAAAACTGTTAGCGACAAGGTGAAGGATGAGACCGTTTTTTTTATGGTGTCACGTGTGTGTTGCATGCAGTGTGTGTGTGTGTGTGTGTGTGTCTGTGTGTGTGTGAGACAGAGTAACCAAGCGTCAATCATTGAGTACCGGATATGATGTGTGAGCGCCAAACGTCTGTTGCCATGGCAACAAAGCAAACATCACACTGATGTAGCCTGTACATAACACAGAATATTCACAAATAGAAATAGCAGCCCCTGTGTGTGTGTGTGCGTGCGTGTGTGTGTGGCACGTGTGCTTGTGTCACTTTCCACTGTGAGAGGAGGAACTTCAGGATGCTCACATGTGTTTACACACCAGCACGTTAGTGGTGGCTCCTTCTTATTCCGTCTTAGTTGTTTTAGTCAACATTCCCTGAAAAGAGAAGCGATCCTGGAGAATCGGAGGGTTTCCTCTAAATTATTTAAGCAGTGACTGAAGTGTTCCAGGTCAAATACCCTTTTACACACTCATATTTACAGCACCTGCTACTGTTTTCTGTGATTTTGAAAACTACAATCCTAATTGTAAGCATTTATTTAGATAACATTTTACTTTTAGCATTCTTGAACGGCAGCTTTCATCAGTCTAGCTCTGAAGTCAGTGAGGAAAGTGTGTATGGTGTCCTTTTGATAGAGAGGACCTGGATGACTTTGCTGCTGTAAAGGTCTTAAATGAGTGTTTGTGTGCGTTTGATTGCTTGTATCGAAAGTCGTTTCAACAGAAACACCAGCTTTCTCTGTATGACCACATAGTGAAACTGCTCGGCATCTCACATACTGTGCTGCATGATTATGTCTGTGAGCATAATTATTATTAGCAGCATTGTTTCTTGAACAGAAAATCTTGCCCTTGTTGCCCTTTTAACATCTTAAACGAACGTGTTCTGGAGATATGCTGTATGAGATATGTTTCAATATTACTCAAATGTCAATATTCCACAGTCATAAATGATTGAAAGTAAAATTACAATATAGTGTGCATAATTCTCTATTTCTGTCTCTCTGTGTCGCTCACACACATGCACACGCAGTTTGTGCAACACTGAGTAAACATGTCACGCTCCCTTAAGTACACGTGAATACACTTTTTCGCACTGTTATTTTGCACTTGGATACATCTTTCTCTCTTCGCTCCCCCTTTCCTCCATCTCATTTTTTTATTTTTCTTTCTGAAAAATTATGACACATTTGTTTTAACCCTTTGCTCGATCTCAATGCAGTGGCTTCGCTTCCCCTCCTCTCCACTTCGCTCTCTTCATCCTGGTCTACCCGGATACGGATACCCGGGAATAACATCCCCACACCCTCCCGCCCCTGCTTTACGTAACGCTTAAAGCCCTGCATATCCTCCCTGGCCATGGCAACAACCACATCTGGATCACACAGCCATCTAGACTGGCACCAAAGCACATGTGAAGCCCTCAAGACTTACCACAAAAGTCATGTGCAACGATAATCCTATTTCCTATTGGGCGAAGCATACTTTGGGGAGATTCTCAAAATGCACTGGTGCAGTGGGACTCCTTAGGCTGAGGTGGCTCCAAGACTTTGACTAAAGTTAGACCGATATTCAGATTTGTTACTGCTTCTTCAGGATCTCAGTTGAACCCACATTCACTGTTCTTAGGAGATCACAGTTTTCATTTGTTCCTCACATCCCAAAGTTTGGAATGAGAAGAGTTTTTATTTAGCTCAGGAATGTCTTTCCTCTCCTTGATCCCACTCTCCTCCTCTCCTCTCCTTGCATCTGTAGCTCCACAGTCTTTGCACTGGTTTTCTGCTGCTGCCCGTCTGTTGGCCATTTATCTGCAGGCTAGTAGTGCCCCCAGATGGCCAACCATATACATTACAAGTTCCTTCACACAGTGGATGGAGGGATCTGGGTTTCCAAACACTGGTCTGAAGTTTGCGTTTCATGTATTTTACCCAATGCCAATTATTCACTGTTGGGAGGAGAGAGTCAGTGAATCTGTGAATGTAGACATGGAGTGTAAAGTGTGTTTTATGGGTGATGAGATCTGTTCACTTCCTTTATTCTTCTCAGTACGCAGTGATGGGGTCTTCCATTTGCAACATTGAACGAAATAAATTGTCGCAGTTTTTTAACATGAACTGAAACCAGAACAAAGCCATGATCTCCTGTTTACGTCACACAAAGCCATCCCTCTGGGCAGCCAGAAGCCATGTAAAAATGATTGGTTAACTTTATTTCGATGCAATAGATGGTGATGGTCAGTGGCAGACTGGTGACCACAGGCGACACGGGGACCTGTGCCCAACATAGCTGTTGCCATGGTAACTGCAGAGGACTGGTGGATCGAGTTATAATTGGACAGAGCAAATGGTGGGTTGTGGGAGGGAGAGACACAGAGCAGAGGGGTGGAAGATGAATTAAGGGATGAGAGAGATGGGATGGGAGAGTGAGCGAAGGCGGTTCTCCGCCTGCATGGTGCCAGAGTAGGTAAAGAGGAGGAGGAAAAGTTTCTTGTGTGAGATCACGTGTCGTTTGACAGATGTAATTGGGGGTTAGAGACATGCATACATACGCACATTAAAAGCATGGTGTCTGTGAGAGGAGACAGCCAATCAAAGCTGCTGAACACCTACACAGATATTGCACTGCCAGCACAGCAGCAGGGAGAGATAGTTAAGCTCAGCTGAAGGGGGAATTTCTCTTCTACTGTTTTTTTCACACCTCTCTAACTCTTCCCGTCCTTCACCGCTTATCTCTATTATATATGACTAAGATCTAAAATTCAGTGGTTTCCCACCAGCATCTCATGCCTACTTTACCTCCTGCCTCCAACATTACATGCATGCAGCCAACACATTTTTTCTTATCTTAGCTGTACATCTTTTTGTACTCGAATAGCTGTTGTCTCTGAAGTGACAGAATACTTTTACACTAATATGTTTGCAGTATTTTGTTGCTAATCAATTTGGAATTTAGCTGTATTCAAACCAGGCTAAAGGAAAAACTTATTACTACGCTGCTCTGAATAATTGGTCAGATGTAGTTCATTACTAAGGGCTTGTAATGTTTACCCAGGGTTGTAACCACTGAGCAGCCACAGTAATCCCTCATTTCCACCCTGCCCTCTTTCACCCTCTTTTCCTTTCACTCACACAGCCAAGCTGTCCTACTCCCTCTGCTTAACACACTGTGTTCGCTGGATTGACTTGTTGGGAGCTCAGTACAGATGATAAACCTTAATCTCTTACTCTCGCTCTCTGTCTCTTCTTCTAATGCCTATTAGTTGAACTCTTTGTGGAAACGCCCAGGCTTAAAAGAAGTACAGACAGTCACCCCATATTTTTACATGACGCAAGATGCTTGACTGATGCCAACGGACTGAGAAGATAAAGGCACATGAGAGTTGAGTTGCATATTGAGGTGGAGCTTAGGCACATTGCAAACATGCTTCTTTTTGTTTGAGATGTTATAATATTATTTCTCTTTTTTCCAGTCTTGTATAGTTGCACAGATCCAAATTTAGATTTTTAAGTGTTTTATTATTAGAGAAGTGTAACCCAGGCCTGAGAGGGTTAACTTTTTTTTTACTACTGAGGACAGCGGCTGCCAGTGGCTCTCACAACCTTATTGGTCAGTTTCCAAGCTCCTGATTAGCTTACTGGCTGGTAGTGGTAATTATGTCCCTCCCAGGATTGTATTTGTCTTATGGGGAGATGAGCTAAGATGAGCATGACTTCTTGACTCATACAGTAAGACGGTTAACCATATCGTGCATACAAGTCCTCTTCCTTTCTGTCTTAGCTGTTATACCGTAACAATATAGGTATCTTTAAATGCTTTCCCTTTGTCTCCCTCTGTCTCCCCCATCTCTGGCCCCCTATGCCCTTCCTCCCTTTAAGAGAAGTTCTGTTTTCACAAGTTGTTTTCTCTCCACCCACCCACCCTCCTCCCCCATCCCTCCCTCCCTGCCTCCCTGCCTCTCCTGCTGAAAATGACTCAGTCTATTTTTACCCTCTGGTCCTCTCCACTCTTAGCCTGTTCCACCCATTTTCCCTTTCTTTCTAACCACCCCTACTCTCCTGTTTTCAGTTCTCCTCTCTCTCTCTCTTGCTCTCTCTCTGTCCATGTCCATGTGAGTGTTGCATCAGAACATTTCAAATTCTGTCTGGAGGACTGGAGGAGGCACATTTGCATGATGGAGGGATGAAAAAATTTTGGGGGATTTGAAAGGGGGGTTTTATGGTGGAAAATGACATCACTTGCCTCTTTACTGTTTGTGTGTTCCTAAAAGCAAAGGTGTAGCATTGCCAGAGAAATGATTTATAATGACTCTCACAAGTGAATTTTGCTGATTTATAATACAGTCAGCATTTATGTTTGCATGCAACAGTTTTGTAAAAAAAAAAAAGACGCAAAGAGCACACAGAGTGACCCTGCATACTCATATAGGTTTAATGGGTGTGGATGTGCATTGTCATCTTGACCCCAGAGCCCTCATCAACATCCATCCTCTGTGCAGATTGCATAGAAAGACCAAAAGCAGTGTGGAAAGTAAACAGTAGATAGCTCACCAGCGCCTTCCTGCATCGGATGGTCTTTATGGGTATTAAAGCTTTAGCCGAGCATTTGTAAGAGGGAGGGCGCTTGTGTAACTTCTGTTAAGCCATTGGTTGGCCTACATCTGAATGTCGGCTTTTGATTCGTGGTTTCACGCATCAGTCAAGGTTTACTACGAACCCCGCACCAATGACACGAGCCTGGGGTGGGCTTACTGAAAGAAACACACAAATACACATTTTGAGGCATTACTTTAACGCCAGCTGGTGTTTCTATATGGATACAATAGAGCTACATTACTTTTTTAAATTATTGGTGTTGTATAATTAAGATAAGTTCAGTTTCTGTGGGAAGAAGAGCCGCTGGTCGTAAAGCCGGCCGAAATTTGCATATGACTGGCATTCCAGTGCACACATCGACCAATCAGAGTTCGCGGCGGGCATATGACAGGTGGCTGTCCTGGCCAATAGCGGAGTAGAATTCGCCGGGGAAGGCGGGACAAGGCTGGGCGAGGTTGACAGGACGAGTAGGGGAGGGGGGCGAGTACGGGGTGGGGGGGGACAAGCAGCCTAGTTTACAACAAGAGGAAGAGGGAGGGAAAGAGAAAGAAAGGGCCAAGGCTTGCGAGAGAGACAACGAGACAAAAATAAGGCAGTTAACTCGGGCTGGGAGCTGTGGAGATGCGATACGAGGACTTTTCTGGACCAAAACAAGACTCGTAACACCAAGTATTAACCGAACCGGACGGTGTGCGCGCCGATGTCGTCCGCACGAAGTGGCTAGCTAACCTGCTGCAGACGGACGGACCTCACCAAGGGCTTTAACCTAACGTACTGTATCGCCCCCCCCCCCCCCCGTCGGGTTCGGGTCCGGGTCCGGGTCCGGGTCCAGTGTTCGGGCATCTTCAACTAGCCGCTCGGTTGCTGCCTTGAGGAAGAGAAAAATACAACACCAACAGCGATTCATCCCCCCTTTTCTCCTCGTTGACTGGAGCCAGGAGTCCTCACCGTGGTCGCTTTTATCGCTGTGTTGTAGACTCATCAGTTGCTAGCTAACGTCAGGTCTGTGGCAAGATTGGCCAGGTAGGGTAGGAGCTGGTAAATTAGAGACTGCACAGAGATCAGCTGAACTAGTTTGTAGTAGAGACGATAATGTTTGGTAGCTTTCTTGATCATCAGACTTATGGATAGCGGGCTTGTAAGAACTGGGTGATGGATGAATGCACCAGATTTACAGTCAACGACATCTGCATATGCGCAGTAAACACGGATAAACCCAAGTTGGTCGCTTTCCTTTTATAGGTGATTTTGGATCTTAGCAGGTGTTAACTAAATTACCAAGTTAAGACAGGTGCATGGTGCAATTCTGGGGCCAGGTAACAGGAAAAACAAGTTAGTATTTGGTGTAATGCACTTGTCAAACAGTCCTCGCTGGATTATTTTGGCAGCCAATACGTGTGAATACGCCTTTGTAGTGGAGACATGAGAACAATTGCGTTTCTTTTGCCTCTGTCTGTGCGGCGGGTGCACGACCAGGGGCGTTCCCGAGAGGCTGGTCCAGTTTGGAGTGGTACACTTGAGGTTCCGGTTGTTGCAAGAGGCAGCTAAATTGGCGTCTCTGTTGTTTATTATATGAATCAGCAAGTATTAAAAGTCGGTGTTTAAGCAAACAGCGCACAGTTGGACACGAAGCAGATTCTCACGCTGCTCTTCCAAGTTCCAAGTAGACGAATCACCTCAGCTTTGATCGCCCCAATTTGCTTGTTGCAGTGCTGTTTGGCCTGATCGATACGGTGCCCCCTTACAGCAGCCCTTTAGCTGATTTGCTCGGGAGCTTTATTTGCTTCCTAATACCCACCGAGCCCGCATGTCTGCAGCTGTATTGTAGCACAGAGCAAGGTTTGGCATGGCCCAGAAAGACTGCGTAGCGTCCGGGCGGATGTTTTAATCCAGGCCGTGGATGGACTCGAGGCCTTGTTAACCCCTTCTAGGCCAAGCTGCTGTAGTAATGTAAACAAACAGGGAGAGAGGGCATCGGGGGTAATTAGACCAAAGGGAGGAGGAACCTTGCCTTCGATCATAATCATCGTTTCAGTGGGTCGTCTATACACTGTTGCATTCGTACAGATTTAACTTAAGTTTTGTGTTTTATTGTAATCGTTTATCGTACATTTTGTCCACTGATGTTTGATTGTTCCGTGAGCGTTATAAGATTGCGGCATTCTGCGATACGGAGAGATGGCCTCTATTTGACAGACATGTATAATTTTTACTCGCATTGGAACTAAAAAAAAAAAAAGGATACCTCTCTATGCCACATCTTAAAATCCTCGTGATGCATGTTGATGATTCAGTAGTTATTGTGAATGATGACTGCAACCTGTAGGGATGAAACGGATACAGACACCATTGAGCACTTGTCATCTGTGAGCTTCCCAGCAACATCAGCTCGAGATTCTGGACTAGAGATGTTTCCTTACCTGGATTCCTGTGTGTTGTAGAAGAGAGATTTTAAAAGGACATATCATTATTCTTTTTGGGAGAAACGTCAAGGATTTCATTCAACCATGTTCTCATCAGAGAATCCTCAGTATCTCCGCCAAGGATTAAGCATGTTTGGTTAGTCCATGTCACTTACCTTACTGTTTATATGAGACTACATTATCATCTTTATACATTCAGCAATATTTCATTATGGTTTAGTTGTAGCATAATGCAATCCTTAAGTGTTGAATTAATAACCTAATTTTGAACGCAGGTTTTGTTACTTGAAAGTTTTTGGAAGAAGCATCTTTATTAAGAGATTATTTCAATAATGGACATATGTTATTATATGACTTGCACAGTCCCTTATTCATTTGTGATGGTTCAGAGTGTACCGGCTTCTGTTCTCCATCCAGGCTGTTATTGAGAACAGAGAGTGCTTTTGTACATCTGCTGTTGTTGGAGTGATTTAACCAGTTAAGTGGCTGGAGGGGTGCTTCTGTGACAGTACAGATATTCTTAGTAGTTCTCAAAGTACTGATATTGTCGTATTCTGCCAGGTAATTAATTGCATTCCCCTAGTGTCCCAGACGTTAACCAGCCCCTTATTAGATGGCTTAAATGAAAGCCAGTAGCGATGTGCGTCTAAAGGAAGTAGTCAGAGCAATGGACTGTTGTCTGTCCCGGATTTTAGTTATTTATTTGTGGTGGGGAATAATAAAAAAAAAAAAAAAGATGTATGGTAACATTGCAAACAAATTTTAAGAAATGATTAGAGTTGCTGATTGGAGTAGGAATGCTTTTCTGGTGGGAGTGTTGCACTGAGGGCCCTGATTCCCCAAATAAGGAAATAGTATCTTGGTGATCTGAATCTAAGAAGGCCTGGTTCTTTTTGAATGTGATATCTGAGCAAGGAAGCATATTATGAAGTTATGGACATCAGTTGGTGTTGGCTGTTAGTAATAAACAATGCTTTTTTTCCTCTGCAGTGTGGACCAATGTCGAGCCCCGGTCAGTTCCAGTCTTCCCCTGGCATTCATTGGTTCCTTTCCTGGCACCCACCCAATCAGATGCTTCTTCTCAACCAGGAGAGGGCCAGCATCCAGTCAACCACCCCCAAGCAGCCAGTCTGAAGACAGGTACAGAAAGCAGTTACAGACCTAATGACTGTAGAAAATGTGTTATCACCAGTTTCATGTCATTCTCCTTGGATTTTAATATTGTTTTGAATACCGTGCATTGTTTATTTTGTCCCAAACAAGTATGCATCTCTTTGTTGTTCTTCCTCAGAGTGTCAGGGGGTGGCAGCGCTGTCACAGGAGCCTGCAGAGGCACCTCCCACTGTAGAGAGAAGTCCCCTGTCCCGGCCTCCCCCCTCTTCTGATGAGCCGCCTTCAGAGAAGGAGAAAGGAGAGGCAGAGAGGGAGAGGCCTGACAGCGAGACAGAGAGTGACGTGGATGACCCGTAAGTGCAGTTTTTTTGGTTTTATAGTGATTTTACGTGTAAAGCTGTAAGGTTACAGAACACATAAAGATGCACACTGCACATATACCCTTATCAGTGTCCGTATATAAAAGTGGTTATGTATTTGTCCAAGTCAGCCTTCACAGTAATTTTCTGCGTGGTACTGTGTACCCACACATACAGTAACAGAGTGTGATATTTTCTGTATCCTCGCGCTAATTTGGGCAGAAGAGCTCAATGCCAGAACAAAGCAGATGGGAACAAAAGCATTCCATCTCTGGGCTCTATCACTATATGAAAGGCAGTGGCCAGGCTGTCAGCAATTGAAATGGATGAGCTATCTGCTGAATCTGCTGATGTATCTCATGGGAGATGAACTACTTGTGCTCTACATCTGATAGACTTGCAGCTCTAAGATAAATAATACCAGTTACAAAGTAGAACAGTTATTTTTTTTAAATATTAAAGAGGGATGGTGTAAGCCTGCATGTGCGTATTGTCCCCAAGGAAAATATCTAATAAAGATTACAAACACAGGGCTGTTTTTTGTCTCCTTTCAGCTTCCTCCCAGGAGTTGTACCAGAGCAGCCTCTCTCTACATCACCAGTAAAGCGACGTACTCAGTCCCTCAGTGCGCTGCCCAAAGATGGAGATAAGAGCAGCCCTGGAAAGGTAGCCTTTTCACTGCTCCCACCAGCACATCAAACATCTCAATATTCCTTTTACTAAAATATGTGATGTAATATCTCTCTATCTTTCTTGCTCACTCTTTCAGCGGGAGAAGGACCACATCCGGCGACCAATGAATGCATTTATGATTTTCAGTAAGCGCCATCGAGCATTGGTGCACCAGCGGCACCCAAACCAGGACAACAGGACAGTCAGCAAGATCCTTGGGGAGTGGTGGTATGCTCTGGGACCTAAGGAGAAACAAAAGTACCATGATTTGGCCTTCCAGGTACACAGATGCACTTTCAGACAAAAAAAAAACACAACTGTGACATAAGATGTAATGCTTCTGTGCTAACGTATAGTACATATACTATATTTTTGTCTTCTTTTTCACTTATTCTATCCGTCTTATCCCTTCTTCTGTTCCTAGGTAAAAGAGGCCCACTTTAAGGCCCACCCAGACTGGAAGTGGTGCAACAAAGACAGGAAGAAGTCCAGCTCTGAAGGCCGTGGGGTCCCTGGGGGCAAAGACATCAGAGAGAGGAGCATGTCTGAGTCCACAGGTTGGTTTCACTCAGCTATAACGATACACAACATACACATGCATATTTTTGTAACATCTGTCTTTTACAGTGTTCTTATCCTTTCCAGTTCTTTAACAGTCCTCTTTTTGCCTCCCTGATAGAGCCCCATTCTGTGGAGCTGAAGGGGGTTGGTCCAGGTCTGGTGGGTGTGTCTGAAAGGAGTACAGCAGAAGGTCATGTGGGCCAGCTTACTCGTCCCCGAGCCTTCTCTCAAAGTGCCATGCACAGCCTGGAGCGAGGTGACAGGGGTAATACACAGGCCCTGGCAGAACTGGCACAGGTAAGAGAGGAGCACAGCTCATAGACCTGGAAAGTTGATATGCAACTTTGCATATTGTAAACATAAATTGGAGACCATTATCACTGCTGGAGACATGAACAGTGTTCTACTGCGGTTTTTGTAAACATGACTTGATTTAAAAACAAAGCTAGTTTGTTTGCCAGTGGAGTCACTGCAACAGAAATAGTTTTTTTCTGGCACATTTGCTTTTCACAAACATGGAAAAATTAACAACAGGGCAATTGTGGTGGTTTTTCTGTAATAAAATGGCATCTCACTGACCTCATCTGGCGTATACGAATTATAAAACATACCAATGAGAAATTACAGCCATTCTAACTTCTCTTAAAAGCATCTCTGCTACATGGTCTCTTGCTTTAATTTTTCAGATGTGTGGCGATGGTGGCAGTCAGTTTTCCAGTCATGCACCACCCCTGCCACAGTCCCAGCGGGGGGTCAGCGATGACATGACCAGTGACGAGGAGCGCATGGTCATCTGTGAGGAGGAGGGAGATGATGATGTAATCGGTGAGAAATCAGACCTACTCTACTCATGAAACCAAATGTTAGATTAGAGCTATTACAGTGTTAGTACGCTGCTTCCTGTGTCACTGACCCACTTAGAATAAGATAATCAATCAGAAGTAAGAGATAATGACCACTTCCAAGTCTTGATTTTAAAGATCTGATGGCATTGAGAGCTGATTCAGACACTTAACTACACCCTGATTTGATTGGATTATAAATTGCAAGGAATGTCAAGTGTAGCTGTAGTGTATTTTTCTTCTCCACAGAGGACCCTTATCCTAGCAGTTCCATAGACCTCAAGTGTAAGGAGCGGGTGACTGACAGCGATAGTGAGAACGGTTCTGGAGACGAAAGTGATCGGAAGGTAACCTGGCTTTTAACATTTTTCTCTTGTTACTGAACTTCTAAATGAATCTTATACAATTAGTATACTCAATTTCATCCATGCTTTCTCAAAATCATTTTCTCTGTCTTTCTTTTCAGAGAGTTTTTGCTCCAGTCATTTGCTCCTCTGCATTATCATCTTCCTCACGCCATACCCCTCATGGCAGGAGTGTCTCGCTGTCCTCTTACCCTACCAGCAAGCGTTATGATGAGGGGAGATCAGGAGGGGGAGGGTTTTCAGATCACAGAAGGAAGGAAAGAGGAGAGGGAGAGGGTAAGGACACATTTGGGGGAGAGGGAGGAGGAGGAGTTCAGCAGTCTCTCTCTCTCTCTTCTGGCCAGTCAGTCATCTCCTCTTCTCCAGCTGGAGGGCCTCCGTCCTCATCAATAGGTTCACTGGGTGCAAACCCACTCCTGGGCATTGGCGCTATAAGGGTGGCCTCTACGGTGGTGACCAATGTAATGCGTCCTGTTATCAGCACACCGCTCCCCATCGCCAGCAAACCCAGAGATGGAGGCACATCATCCAGCCCGCATCCGCCAGAGAGGAAGTCCCTGACTCCCCATCAGCAGCCACAACTTCTAATTGGTTCAGGATCAGGAGGCGGGGCCGCAGCCACAGGGGGTGGGTACTACTCTTCATCCTCGCCTAATCCTGTAGGTGCAGGTGTGGGTCCAGGTGGTGTAGTGACTAATTTGGTGTTAGGAGGGGCTGTACAGCCTGCTGTACAGCTCATCACCCCCTCCCCCCATCCTCAGCCCTCCCAGCAGCAGGCGCTTCACTCCACCACTCTTTCAGCACCGCATAGCCAAACAAACGGGCCCCTGCCTCTGCCCCTGCTTCAGCCCCAATTCCTTCCCGCCTCTTCCCTAGCACCCCATGGGGGGAAGGCAATCACACAAGTTCAGTACATCCTGCCCACCCTACCTGCCAACACCCACCCTAAGAGTCCACCTCAGCAGCTCAGCCAGCCAACCAGTATCTTCAACCTGCCCACAGCTCCACCCACACATGTGTCCCT
Organism: Macquaria australasica; assembly: GCA_005408345.1. Taxonomy (NCBI): domain Eukaryota; kingdom Metazoa; phylum Chordata; class Actinopteri; order Centrarchiformes; family Percichthyidae; genus Macquaria; species Macquaria australasica. The sequence goes on from SEMN01000124.1 coordinate 947,179, forward strand.
GGCCAATGGAAAGCAGCAGGGTACAAGTTCACTGACAGGATATACGTCCAGCCCAGCAGTGGGAGTCGTCAGCCCGGGAACTAGAGGTGAATGTTTTAGCCGTCATGACAGTAAGGCAAAGTAGAGTCACGACAAGGTCTTAGGTACATACAGATATTATTCTGTGGTGACTCCTAATAAAATGCCCATTCTCCCCCTTTCTCTGTATTTGCCTCAGTGCAAACACAGTCTCCGGTGCTCCAGGGTAAAATGCTTGTTCCCATGGCAACAGTACGGACTGCTCCAGCCCCTGCCCAGCAGTTTCCCATTGTGGCTCCACCTCTTCCTGTACAGAACGGCTCTCAGACCGGAAGCAAGGTCAGTGAGAGACACTGACATGAGAACTTTAAAAACTGTGTCCATTTTGTTAGTAACGCTAAGTAAAAACAAATCACTGGCTCACAACTTGCACTGCCTATTCATAAATTTGTATTTGTCGTGTTCAGTTCTTTAGGGCTTCCTCTTTTCATGCCTCTCCAGATCATCCAGATAGCTCCCATGCCTGTGGTCCAGTCCCAGCTGCCTCAGGGTGGAGCGGTCCACCCTGCCAGCCCGTTCCCTGTAACAGTGGGCACAGCTGCTGTGGTGGCTCCAGGATCAGCCCCCTCCCAGGCTGTACTACTGCCACCAGCACCTACCAGGTAGGTAATAACAAACAAACTGCAATGAAAGAATAAATATGGAACCTACAACACCACCCTTTTATGTTTGTTGTTCTGCACTGGGGCATCCACTGCTTACTTGTAACATCTGGCAAGCTGTATACACAGACCACAACAGGAATACTGTTATATAGCAATTTCAATTTCGATTTTGCTGAAGTGGTAAACACTTTGATGCACCTGAACAAATGAAACAAGAAGTGCAGATAAGTTTTCAGTCAGTTATTCTAAATTGACTGTGAAATACGTTTCTGTAATTGCCATCCTTTTGCCATCTCCGTGAGAACACAAAATGTTATGATGTAAATGTGTAACTTGTGCCGCCTTCTTAAGATGGCTGTATAATAAATTTTAAACGTGGGCCAATTATCATTTCTTCTGCACAAGGAAATCTGTTTAATATACCTTTTTACAAACTACAAGTACAATACTGTACATGAACCAATTTTAAGGTAGGAGGAGATGTTCTCTTCTCATTTCAGGTGAGAATTTCGTTTTTTCATCAAGGATTTATTTTCTCTAGCTGTGCAACAAAGCAAAAAATAAACCTGCCTCAGATAAACCCCATTGATCAGATTACCATCCAGTTTGCCCTAAATGTTCAGCTTCTTTCATTCCAGCTGCTTATAGGATGAAAATCCAACAAAATGCTTTACCTACAAATTAAATGGCATGTGAGCAAAATGAGAAATTAGTTGAGAGCCTGATTTTAGGGTTCTGTTAATGTCTGGGCCTTGCAGCTCTCTCCGTAACACTCATGTTTGAGTCGACTTGGAACATTTTCTATAATGGAGATCTATGTTTGAAAGCCCAAAAGCTATTACTTTGACAGATAGATGAACCCAACAATGTTGCAGATCAGATGTCTGAAAGGGGCAATAAACAAATTATGTGCCAGTAAAGCTTCACTCAGCTCTCACTGAAGCTTCACTCAGCTTCACAAACAGGCACCCATTTATGAACATATACCAGCCTCACTCGTCCCACTCTGCGTTACTGTTCTCAGTAGTGGTTCCATTATTGTCAGTTTCTCGTTACATCATAGTTGAGGTTACATGAGCCAAATATATATTTTTTTATGATAAACATCTGACAGATGACTTCCATGAAAGGACTCGCACAGTGCTTCAGAAAGAAATTGGATACGGTGTGCTGTTTATATGTCCTGTGTACATGCTCCAAATAAATATTTAGAAAAGGTACATTTGAAAAGAGAGACCAGCTTTAAGCACTATTAATGGTTTACTGCTGTGCTTTTTATTGAAGCAGCATTTCTGTTTCTGTTTTTTTTTTTTTTTTTGTTTTTTTTTTTAAGAATATACTACTCTTGCCGTTATTAATGGGAGACAGCAGCCACTCATGGGACATGCAGTGATTCAGAATCTCCCTAAAACTAGTAAACATCTGTGTGTTTTGTAATGACAATTCCCCTGCAACCATCTTGGACTTAAATAAATTGGGTGAGCTTGCACAGAAATTGGGTACTTACCTCAAAAATAGAAAGCAATCAGAAGGAGTGTTAACATGACAATTTCCTCCCTTTGTACAGATGATAAGAGGTTTATTCAACCATTTCAGACAGAATGAAATACCTTTCCAAATGGGCCAGTTTATGCCTAACAAGCTTTTAAACAAGGCAGTTTTATTCTGAGTGGACTTTTATTGTGGTTGTTAGTGGGATAAAAAGCTCCACGTAAACACAGACTAATGAAGTAATGAAGCTTTTGCTGATTACTGTTTAACAGGTGTTATCAAAAATAAATACATCTTTTCCTTGTAGTATATGCACTGATGTAAGTCCAGTTACATGCTGGTACTTAAGGTGGGATAAATGATACCACATTAAGGAGCTTGTATTGTTTCTTATGGCAGGGATGTCCAGAGTTCTTAAAGCACAGCGAGCAGACAATACGAGAAACAAAAACTCCAGCAGGGGTGCAGCTGTAGCAGTGCAGCTCTATTCTGGATGTGTTAGTCATGCTGCTGGTGGCCCAAGTTGCCTCTGCCTGCCACCCCCACACTACCTCTCATCTCCTAGCGCTCACACTCACACACACACACACACACACACACACATATATACAGCACTAGTCATCCTGTGCTGCTCACTGTGATGTACACTCACCCATTGACCCTCACTGCAGCACTTCTTTTTTTGTCTTCCTCTTTCCTTCTAATCATGTCTCTGTTCCCTTCATTCCTGTTCTGGCTCATTATTTTACCATAACACCTTCTGTCACCGCTACTACACCTTTTCATTTTTCATTACTAAAATCGTCCCTTCTTCACTCTCCCTGTGCCGCCTTCTTTTTTTTTTTTTTTTTTTATTCCTCATATTTTTCTCCTCTAATCACTTTTTTCCGTACCTCCCGTCCAGGATCACCTATGTCCAGTCCACTCCAGGGGTCCCATCCACTCTGCCTCTGGTCTCCACGACAACAGGCTCTTCCACCACCCAGCAAGCCCTGCCAGTGGCTGGATCTGCATATGTTCCATCACCCCTAGCAACACTCGGGTTCACAGCCATCGCACCACCTGGACAGACGCTGGTTCAACCACTGATTGCAGGTCAGTGCTGTGGAGAGCTGAATTCATAGGTTCTGTTCTTTATATGCTGATTCTGCGTTTTTTAAGTATTGTATGAAATGAGCTATATGAACTACAACAGTGGTAGGCAAACAGCGGCCCGTGGGCCAAATCCAGCCCTCCAACACAAATATTTGGCCTCCTGACAAATGTTAAAGTATTCCATTTCACAGCTTACATTAAAACTTTTATGTGTTTCTTTTATAAGTTTACTGTAGATAACAATGTCAATACAAGGCTCATTTAAATCCCAATAAATATGACCTCATGACATCTAATACTGCGCCAATGTGAAGAGAGGCATGCAAACCATAGATACTGTTATGTCCAAAAGAAATCCACACTACCTCCTAATTTTATATAGTATATACTGTGTACTGATCATCATAGTATAATGTTTTAGCAATTAGTATACAAGAAAATCAGCATACTTCAACATTTTATACTAATAAGAAATTATAAAATACATTGGATGTCAGTCAAACTGCGATTTTTGGAATAGCACTGCCAACTTCACAAATAGACATCAAAATGTATTTCCTAAGATTTAATACTTATTTATTTGTTTTCTGCAATTGATTTTATTTTTTTCCAGCTGTGAGCAGCTTCTCCATTTCCTATCTGCATTGCATTGTTGGACATTAGTGTCCATCAACAGCACACTCAAAAATCGACCGTGTTTAGTATGCAAACAGTCTGGTTTGAGCGTACTTCATTCTGTCACTTTTTTTCAATGTGAACACACTACTGTACACACTCACAGCCTGCTTAGAATAAGTACGTAGTATGGGTTTAGGACACACCTTCGGCGCCAGGCTATTTGAACAGTGCATGGTACTGAAATGGAAATAAATTTACGGATGAATAGCACAGAAAAATAATATAATCTTCGACATTTAAATGAAACGAGTACCCTGTGAGTTCAAACACAGTTTAAATTCCACAACTTTTCAGATTTGTCGTAACAACTTCCATTCAGCCATAAATGAGGTGGGCCAATGTTTATCATATGTGAATAACCCATCAATTACAGCTCTAGTCTCGTAGTGCAACACAGAACATATATTTGCATATATGTGTAATTTTTTGCCAAAAGAGTATTAAAATGAGCTGCTTTAACTCTGTTAGCTCAGACTTACAAGGGACAAAATCTGCCCTCAGATACAATATAAAACCTTTTTTCTTTTTTTTTTCTTTTTTTTACCTCAAATGACTTCTTACATGAAATAAAAGAAATAAACACTTTTCCACTTAGCCTGTAAAACATTGGTCATCCAATGAACAATTCTGAAACAACTGGCCCATAGTTTACCTTGCTTGTTATTGCTGACCTCTGAACTACAATATCCACATGTCCAGTCTCTTGATTGAATACATATACAAATTATTTAATGCTTAATTATTGTTTCAACCAATTTCAGTAGGCCAACAGTGTAGGACTGTAGGACTAGTTAAATACCTCACACCATGTTAAAAGCACATTCACAGGGACACATCTGGACCAACAGTTAACATGAGAGACCGAATCACTAAGTTGTTATATTAATCGCCAGTAAAGAAGCAATATGGACAATCATTCAGGTGAAAATGTTAAGTATTATCACTGTAAGTGTTATAGAAAATGAAAAGAATATTTGGCCTCCTGTTTCCTTCATCCAGGTCAACCACCGCTCCTAGCCACAGCTCAGTCTCCATCGCCCTCCACCTCAGCCCTTGCCTCAGGCTCCGGGGGCCAGATAGTCACCGCCATATACCCCCCTTCACCTAGCGTCACCATGGCAACAGGGGTGGTCTCCATGACAGCAGTGCCCCCCAGCGTGGTCTACTCCGTCTCTAGCACTTCCAGCGCTTCGCCCCACATCCTGTCCAAACACACAGTAACCCCCACCACAATCACGCACCCACATCCGCAGCTCCATCCGGACAGACAGGCAGACAGGCACCTGCCTCCGGAAAGACCTGCAGATAGACAAACTGACAGACAGGCTGAGAGGCAGACAGAACTGCTGACGCATTCGGACAGACAGTTGGAGAGGCAGACTCAGACCTCCAGCAGTAGCAGCTCAGTGGCGCCTCCCAGTGGCTCAGCTGTGTCCATAAGGCCCTGCAGTCCTCCACTTCAGATCCAAACACCTGGTACTGGTTTTAACTAAATACTTGGTTTACAAGGTTGTTATTTGTAATGAATTATTTTATTGATTTTTATATTTTAAACTTTTCTTCATCTTTCTGTTTTATAGGCAGCACACCCAAACTAACCCAGCTTCCAGTCAGGACCCCCCAGAAGGTGAAGGCAACTGTGGCAAACATCCCCGTGGGCAGCTATGAAGGAGGAGGTCGAGGAAAGGAGAGAGAAAGGGAGAAGGACAGGGAGAGGGAGCGAGAGAGGGAGCGAGAGAGGGAGCGAGAGAGGGAGAGAGAGCGGGAAAAAGAGAGGGAGAGAGAAGCTGCAGCCACTAGTCATTTCTCCTTTGATCCTGAGTCTCCATCAACACATCCTGCTGAGGAGCCTCCATCCTCTGACAGATCCCTGGAGGGCTCCAGTGCAGCGGACTCCTCTGACACACGGAGCAGGGAAAGCACAACCACCAAAGAGGTGAGAGGAGTATCACACTCACACTCAGCTAGCATAGTGAGAAGAAACTACCCAGTTGTTGTCGACTCATAACATCTCTGTGACTTTTGTGTAAAATATTTAAATTGAACTCTCTGTGCAGGCTGGATGGAAGGAGTCCCTCCCCTCCTCTCCTCTCCCCCCTCCATCAGCCACAGAACCCGCCCTGCCTCCTCCACAGACTGACAAAGATGGTCCTACACCTAAAAAGGTCAAAGCCCGCCCACCACCACTTAAGAAGACGTTTGACTCTGTGGACAAGTGAGTTAACACCTTTGTGAATCTTTTGTGTAAGGCTGCAGAAATGATTGATGGACAGTGTATATATACTGTATATTGTCTGTGTGTGTGCGCGTGTTGGTCTGGCAGGGTGCTGTCGGAGGTGTATTTTGAGGAGCGCTTTGCCGAATTGCCAGAGTTTCGGCCTGAGGAGGTTTTGCCTTCACCCACCCTGCAGAGTCTGGCCACGTCACCCCGCGCCATTCTGGGCAGCTATCGCCGCAAGAGGAAGAACTCTACAGGTGTTACTCACACAAGCATTTTATGATACTCTGTCTAAATGCTGTTAGACTACAGCAGATAGTTGTTGTTGTTTATGAAAGCAAAGGTAGAACTATCTCTATAGTGTTTATTGACTTTAGTTAGATTTTTTGTGACGAATCCTGATAAATATGTAGATTTGAGCTCTGCTGATAATTATCATTTCACTGTTAGTAGTATGTGTGTGTTTTATTATTGTAATTTAAAACCATTTGTTGGACCAAGGTTGAACCAAAATTATAGATGTTACACAATTTCATGTTTTTTTGTTTTGCTGTGCAGTATATTGGTACTTTTAAAATGGGTAATTTTATATTTATATGGGTAATTTTATATCGTGGGTTTTGAGTCTGTTTCCTCTGTGTGCTTCTAGATTTGGACTCAGCCACTGACGATCAAGTCTCTCCTAAGAGAAAGAGTCGAAGGCGCTCAAGCTGCAGCTCGGAGCCCAACACGCCTAAAAGTGCCGCCAAGTGTGAGGGGGACATCTTCACCTTCGACAGAGCAGGTAACACAGATGATGTGTGTAATAGAAGTGTAGTGAGGGAGAGCTCTTGTTTGTGTTTATTAGGTTCTTTTTTTGTGTTTGCACTTTACTTTCCTTGTAATGTTTTTATCTTTTGTGTCTTAACCCCCTCAAATGAGATTGTTCATGTCAAGGGTTTTATCCTTGAATTTTGAAACAAATTCCTCCTCCATAGTTGGCTTTTTATTTTAGTTACTCTCACCTCAGTGAGAATATAATTATTTTAATGAGTAAAAACAATAAGAAACATGGTAACAACACAAAGATTCTCAGTTATCTTGTTATGGAAGTACACATCCATATACTTGCAGGCCACAGGTGACTTACTAGTGACCCAGTCTCTGCATGGTGCATTAAAATAGTCTTTAATTGTATTTTTGTAATACTATATACTACTTTTTCTTTTTTTTCCAGCAATAAAAACGTCAGATGCGATGATGCAGTTAAATATGTCAAGTTGGCATGTGGGAGTTTGTAAGCTAAAATTGTAGGTTAACAAAAATAATTTGGATGTTACGATTAAGCGAGAAAGTTTGATAGTTAAACAAAAAAATCTAACGGTCCACTCATTAGGATAGCCATGGGATGCAGTTGAAAGAAAAAAAGCTACTAAATGGACCTTGAATAAACAACATGTTAGGACCAGAAATGTTTTACCCACTGCTGTATTTTTCATGCTTGGTCCCACCTCTTGGAGCGTATCAATGATCAGATGATGATGGGACCTGAAGGGACATAAACACAGATCTTCATCATTGTAACTAGTTTCCTGAAGACTCAACTACTCCACCTGTTTGTCCCTTTCCCAGCCACAGACGGAGAAGACATCCTGACAGAGATGGAGTTTGATAAGGTGCCGTACTCCTCCCTGCGGCGGACACTGGACCAGAGGCGAGCATTGGTCATGCAGCTGTTCCAGGAGCAGGGCTTCTTTCCATCAGGTAAGACATAAACACTATATGTACAAGCATTTTCAGAATGAGTTTCCACTTTCAGCCATTCATTTTTTTTGTTATCCTGTTTCCAGCTCAGGCCACTGCAGCCTTCCAGACAAGATACTCCGATATATTTCCCACCAAGGTGTGTCTGCAGCTGAAGATCAGGGAGGTCCGGCAGAAGATCATGCAGACGGCTACCCCATCTGATGTCTCTGGTTTAGGCATACCTGACTCAACTGGTCCCCTCCCTGGACCTTCTGGCTCCCAGTCAGGAGAAGGATCTGTGAGAGGATGTGGGGACCTGCAGGATGAAGAAGAGGAACAAGGGACAGAGGCGAGCCCAGAGGATCCTCGTGATTCACAGGACTCTTCTAGATGAGGGATTCTGACAAGCTAGATTGACCAATCAGTGACTGTTGATGTCACACCTTTCCACCCCCCTACATGCTTTCACACCTTTGTTTTTTTTTTTTATCCACACTCTTAACTCTCCTCTGGTCATTTCTTTCCTTCCTCAGCAGCCAACCTGTGAGAGTGGGAGATGTTTGTATGCAATGTTGGGACTTTGTAATGTGTGACCCTTGTACCAAAAAACAAAGAACACGTGAAAGACCAGTGGCACAAAAACTACCACATAACACAACCACAACACACACACACACCCTCTGCAAACTCTTCATTCCCACACTTGAATTAGCACTCTGTATTAACCCACCTTGGAGAAAGCTCCCATCAGTGCCAGTGAGCGAAGGACCATTGCTGCACTCAATTGCCTTGAAGAAGAAAGGGTTCTCGTTTTAGACAAAGAGACTTGCTTAACCCATTCTGAGACGGTGAAAAGTCAGCAGTTTTAAAATGAGGACATTATATGTTTTGATATTTGTTTTTAATAGGGTTAGAGGAGTAAACGCAGTAAGTATCTGCTTGAGGATCAAGCTGTATGTAGAGTTAACTGTTGTAAGCTTGTGTCTTGTTTCTGCTGACATTAGGGGGCTGGGCCCTCAACAGTCGGAAACTGTTTGAATCGACAAGAGAACTCATTGCTACGGACCTGGAAAGATCTTTTTCTCCATTTTATTGCTCCCATGTAGACCTTCAGGGGAGGTCTACCAGGAGTGACTGAACAATTGACTGAAACTTAAGTGGACTTCTGGCAGTGCCATCATTCCTGCAGTTACCTGTCTGGCCAAGTCCTCCCTTCTCGTGACTGACCCTAGCACATGCCAGTAGGTAGGAACCAAGCATTCCTGTGCCTCTCATTCGCTAGCCATGAAGGAAGGAAGTGGGTCAGAGTCAACGGGCACATCCTGGCTCTTAGTTGTAGAGGCTCAGGCTGATGAGGCCTTAATCCTCTACTGCCAAGCAGTTTTATTAACTTTTTTTTAAATAATTTGATTTGTATTTAACATTGTCATATTCAGTTTGTTGTACTATTCCTATGGTTATTATTATTATTATTACTCCTCATATCATTGCAGTGAACCCCGGTCCTTAGTTGTGTTCTCACTGCTGGCAGATGTTTCCGTCATTTCTGCCAGCTGTTGATTTCTTGTACTAGTTTGTTTTGTTTTATAATTTTGGAGGCAGGTGAGAGATGCTGCTCCACACCTGTACAGTTCCTCCATTGTAGTCTTCCCTTGACTGGCCTCTCACCTCAGCAAGGACCTGCGGTGCAGTTATTTTTATTGTTCATTTCAAAAAGGAATACAAACACAACATGGACCTTTATATCCTTTCAACAGTAATAAGCCGTATGTTTTTAGACAACCCCATATGCCTCTCTGTCCCTCGCTAAGTTTGATTCTATAGCCTCAACACTTGTACATCTCCTTCCTCCACCTCTTTCCTTCCCTCCTTCCTCCCTTTGTCACTTTATTGCTCTCTCCAGACCTCCTTTTTAGACAGGCGGAGAGAAAACTGGGGGAAGTGAGGGGAGGGTGATGAATCAAAGAGAGCTGGTAGGATCTAATACTGGTTGTGTCTTTGTGCAAGACTTGGTTGTGTTGTAAATAATTACTGTAGAGTCAATAGACTCATTATATTATTGATAAGGAAAAATCTGTCATTGAACATAAGTTGACTTTTAAGACACACATTGCCGAAAGTAAAACACATGAAACGGAAAAAACAATAATAAATATGGCTATTAATGTTTTTGTGTTATGCTCCTTGTTTGGCTGTTCCAGTATACAAGAGAGGAATTTATATGAATAATTTAAGTTTGTATCTGTATCTTTCAGTATGCAAATAAAAATAGGTGTTCAATTAAAGTGATTTCATCGCTGGCAATGTGAAAAATGGCTTTTCCTTAAGCAGAGATGCAATACACTGAGAACTTCTGTTATCTAAAATGAAGCATGATTTTTGTCCAGCCCCTTTTAATAAATGTAACAGTAGCTAATAAGTTCACATCATCTCCACAGTGTGCAGTGGAATATGAATTTTCATATATCATTGTTGAATGAGAACGCGGGTTACAAATGTTTATCATCTTGAAAAACCATTTATTGATTAAACCTATTTACATCAGAATACTTTGCTTCAACAGCACGGCCAAACCTTTTGAACAGAAGAAAAATTACATCAAATTAATCATACAAATGTCATCTGAGGCACAAACCAATGGTCGTTAATCATAATGAATGCCATATCCTTAATTTTAGTATGCATCATTTTAATACTGATCCCTCTCAGCTTTGTAAAGCAGGGAAGTTGACATACTTTGGTCTGTTTGCTGAACTTAATATGCATTTTGTCGTTTTATAGCATTCTTGTTTCAGTCAGTACTAAGACTAGTACTGAACTCATCAATTTGGCAATAGCAGAATAAATTCTGGGTTTTTTTTGTTGTCGATTTGAACTCTAGTCCTCAGAGGAGCTGCAGTCCATCCACAGCGACCGTGTCCATAGCAAGGCCGTTCTCCAAAGCTGTTTGATAGATCTCCAAGGCCTGCTCCAGAGGCAGCGCTCCTCCCTCGCTGGTCTCAATGATTGCTATGGTCTCCCCAAACTCATTACACATGATAGTAGGAGTGCCCTGTGCCTAAGAGGAGGAAACAGAATTCAGAATTAGTTTGACTAACAGCAGAGAGAGGATACACAGACAAATTTACAGGTGCTGATTAGGTACATTCTGACCTGCGGAAGATGTGAGGCTTGAATCTGGATGAGCTGAGGCTGCCCGTTAGCCAGTTCCACTACAGAGGCATCCACTACTGCCACAGCAGATCTGGTCTCCATGGCAGCTTGGGCAGCAGCGTCTTCCTCCAGCCTCTGCTGCCTGGCGTGCGTCTTTTTGTGGTTCCTCAAGTTGGAGAAGGTCTTGAAGGCTTTGCCACACTGTGGACACACGTGCGGCCGTTCACCTGTGTGTGTTCGACGGTGTTCAGCCAGGTGCATGCTCTGGATGAAACCCTTTCCGCACACTTCACAGCGGAATGGCCGTTCACCCGAGTGTGTGCGCAGGTGCTCTCGCAGGTGTGTGTTCTGACGGAAGCGCTTGCCACACACTTGGCAAGGAAAGGGACGCTCACCAGTGTGGACTCGCTGGTGAAGTGCAACTCCGGAGGAAGACACAAACAGTTTGCCACAGACAGGACACTGGTGGGCTTTGGGCCGTTTCCCAGAGGTGCACCGCGGCCGCCCAGGGCCTAATGCGAAGTGGCTCAGTCTGTGAAGTCGCAGATTGGCAGGAGAATTGAGCTTCTTCCCACAAATGTTGCAATCTAAACACCCCCGAGCAAGACTGGTTGAATCCCCTGATTCTGTCTTTACTGTGGTTGAGGTGGAGGGCTCTGAGGTCAGATCTTTGTCCAACTCTCCTTGGTTGTCTGTCTCTTTGCCCACTTCTATCCCTGTACCAGCCTGCATCAGGGTGGGGTGCTGCTCCAGACAGTGGCTGTCTCGTTGCCTCCTGGTCAGGAAGCCAGCCTCACAGTGAGGACATTGGAAAGGGGCCGGAGCCCCTGGATGTTGGGTGAAGCGATGTGCTGCTAACTTGGTGGGCCAGCGAAAGGTGGCAGGGCAGTCCGGGCAGCACAGTGCTGCAGCATTAGAGTGCAGCAGGCTGTGCTGACGGAGGTTGGAGGACTGTGAGAAGGAGCGGTGGCAGACGTCACAGCGGTATGGTCGCACACCAGAGTGGATGAGATTGTGCCGCATCAGATTGGCTAGAGATGAGAAGGTTTTGCCGCAGTCAGAGCACTGGAAGGGCCGCTCACCGGTATGAGTGCGGATGTGGTTGCGCACATGGATCTGCTTCTTAAAAGACTTGCCACAGATGCCACAAATAAAGTTGCGCTCAATGACGTGGGACTTGCGTCGATGGTGAACTAGCTGCAGCTGGGAGGGAAAGGTCTTAGAGCATGAACGACAAGAAAAAGGCCCTTTGTCTGATGACGCAGCTGAAGCAGCTTCTGCTAAATCAGCTGAGCCAGTCGTGACTCCTACACCAGTGAAATCCAGGGCAGCAGGGTTTGTAGCTAAGCCACACTCTGTGGCATCCTCCACCTGCTGGGGGTCATCTGTGTTGCCTTCAAGTGGGGCAGACACCTCCATGTTGTCGTCCTCCCCCTGCTTCTCCACTCCACCTCCTTCCACTTTGCTCTGAGAAATTTGTATTGGATCTTCTTCCAATTTTTCCATCTCTTCCTCGGTGAGAGGGGCCAGCAAGTTGATTTTTGCCTCATCAGTGTGGGAATTCTTCTTCTCTCTTGCTCTCTGCAGGATTGCGAGAGCAGAGAGAGATGCTCTTCTTGGAGCTGAGACCTAGAGACGAAAACAGACATATGTCAAACTGAAACGTCATACTAACTTGAGGTTGTGGACAATTGGGAGAAGGATATGCTTATTTTACTACCATGTAGACGAGGGCGGGTGTGCCAGATGAATCACGGTTGAGGTGGGTTCTACGGTGGTAGAGGTACTTGGTCATGTTGGTGAAGGTTTTGTTGCAAAACTGACACTTGTGAAGGGGGTCTGCAGTGTGGGACTTCCTGCAAGAGACAAGACAAGATGAAACACAAAAACAGAATCAAGAGTTCATAGCAGCTGTCAGTGTCTCACTGTTATCTTGGCTGCTGTGGTGACTCCAAGCCTTTTACCTGTGCATGATAAGAGTCATCTCAGTGGTGAAGCCATTGCCACAGTCCACACACAGATACCTGGCCACGCCTGAGTGTGTGCGCATGTGTGTCTGCAGTGATGTTGCCTTCTTGAACACCTTGCCACACTCGGGACATTCATGCGTGCCTTGCTCGTGCACACGTTTGTGAGCAGCCAGCCGGTTGACAGAGGTGAAGGTGCGGTTGCAGAGCTCACACTGTTGGGGCTTGGCCCAGACTGCAGCTCTCTTCTCTGCTACTCTAATCCTAATGTCCTCCACCTTCTCTGTAGTCTCTTCCTTCCCTCGCCCCTCCTCGAAGCCACTCATGACGCCTGGCTCTCCACTCTCTTTGTCCTGACCCAGGAAGTGCTCTCCCTGGTGTTGGAGGAAGTCCTCTGGGGTCTGGAAGAGAAGGGAGCACTCTGAGCACTCATAAGGGTGGATGACCACCATCTCTGTTGGCGGCTGCTGCGTGTCATCCTGGACACTGGGGGCCAACCTTAATTCCAGTCTCTGGACACCGTTCTCTAGGACCCCGAACTTTTCGGAAGAGCATCGGCCCACAGCAGGCAACAGAGGGGGCAGCTTGGAGCGGCGCTGGCTGGGAGTGGTGGAGTTGTCTGCCAGAGCTTGAGCTGTGAGAATCTGCAGGTGCATGGTGGCAGAGCCAGGGGTCGGGGTCACTGGAGGCAGCAGGGCGGAGCGGGAGTGTGAAGAAGGTTTGGAGACAGACTGACGTTTCTTCTGTTGTTGTTGTTGCTGCTGCTGCTGCTGCTGGGCAAGTACCTGGAAAGTACACACAGAAATGTACAGAAAAGAACCTTTAAAGACAGCGAAACGTTAAAACACTTCATCTAGTTCTCATATCTATTCCTCTGTTGTGACGTGTTTACAATCCCAGGTACCTGTGCCAGGATCTCCCCAGCCTGCTGCTCACTCAGCACATAGTTCTGCATACTGTTCAGTGGAGTGACGGTGCCATCAGGCTGTAGCACATACTCCTGTTGCAAGGGCCAAAAAAACATAGGTTACTACATTTTTATATTCAGTAAATGCAGTGCTAAAGAAATTAAGGCCGTGACGCCCATTCAAACTAGCATTTACTAGAATTACAGCACAGTTGCAGCAAACCAATCTTTGATGGCCTACACAACCCGAATCAGAGAGTCACTGAGATAAATGTTTCACTTTGAAGCAATCTGAATAAATTAATTCTACTTTCCAGACTAGAACAAAAAGGTTTTACAGTTATTGGTTATTTGGTCCCTTACCATGGTCTCTGTGCTACTGTGTGTGCTGCTCCTGCTGTGGGTCCGCCGGTGCTCCAGCCAGGTGTCAGGTGAGTCAAACAGAGCCAGACAGTCTAGACACTGGTACTGGACAGGTCCTGACACCTGAGCCTCCGACCCAGCTTCCTCTGTCTCCAAAACCTCACACAGCTCTGGGGAACAGTCATACACACAGACAGTTAGTGTTTTGGTCTTACTGTGACTAATAGCTATCCAAATGGAAAACAAAAATTGATCTTATTCAATTTCCATTGATCTGAATGGATGCTCAAAACACACACAATCAAATCCCTCACCTTGCTGCTCCACCTCCATACCAGCCTCTCTCATGTGCATCTCCTGGTGCTGCAGCAGTTCCTCTGGGTTCACGAGGAGGGTCCCACATTCCAGACACTGGTACTGCTGGCTTTGCCCCATCTCTGCGACACCCTGGATCGTGATGGCCTCCCCTTCTCCTTCTCCCTCTTGGCCAGTGTGGATCTGCTGGTGGATCAGCACATCCTCAAGGGTGTTGAAGAGCTGATGGCACTCACTGCACATATACTGGTGCTCCACATACACACCTTCTGCCTCGTCCTGCTGCTCGGCCATGCTGGTTCTGTGTGTGTGTGTGTGTGTGTGTGTGTGTGTGTGTTGTCTTATGTAGGTTGCAAGTGTATCATGAAAGGGGATGTGTGACAGGTGATGAGGAGGTGGTGAGTGATAAACTGAAACTTCACAGCTGCGTCCAATGAATGAAGACTACGTTTGTCATCCAGAAGGCCAGTATAAGACTGCACCTGTGGTAAACAAAAACAAAAAAATAAAATGACAACATGTCACACTGAGCAATATAAATATATAATTCAGCAGTTAACCTTGTGTTGTAGCCATCAGATTAATATATGGTTTCAGTGTTTCTCTCATACAACGCAAACAGCAACGCCACATTTGTCATTAATTTGTACAATAAGAAGACCCAGCAGTGTTTACACAGAGACATTATGGAACAACCCCGCCGACAAACACCGCAATTTTTAGCCGTTAGCCAAATGAAGGCCCTCTATTGCTAACAATACGACCACTACTCGGTAGAACAACACTAATAATTGTCTGATTTGCCTCACAAATGTGATTCATATCTTTGTTTACAGTGTGTGATGGCATATGGAGAGCTGTGGGCGGCGCTCCCTCCGATATTGCAGACCTGTTTCTCGGCACCGCGGTTTCCTGACAGCGGCTCCCCGGTTCGTCGGGCGGTCCGTCAGGCGGCGCTACCCACTTTTCCCCGAAGCTCTCCGGCTACGACGGCGGGCCCTTCTTTCTCCTTACCTCTCATTTACTCTCGTTGGACAGCCCCTCATGTAGTCGTCAGTCTTACTTCACACGCGCATGCCTTTTGTTAGGCCCTTGTCCGGATCTGTGGCATGGAAATCAGAAAACCGCCAAGTCTCCGTGGGAAATTATAGTTGAAAGCGTGTAATGAAACGTTTGCCCGCCGATCGACTCCATTCTTGTGTTACGAAGCCCCGCCCAATGCGGTAGCCTCCACATTTCAGAATCTGGTATTGGACAGGTTGACTGTCAATCATAAACCGCGCTTACTGACGGGCATTGTAGTTTTTTTTGTCGACTGTTAGCGTCTCCCGGAGTCTCCCATCCATGTTTCTTCTCCCTGAGCCCTGTTGAGATATATATATATATATATATATATATATATTTTTTTTTTTTCTGTTTATTTTTGAGTTCTGTAATTTTAAGTTAGCTACTTTGTGTGCTTTGGTGGATGTCTGTCTTTAACAGAATCACTTAGGCTTACACACAGGGTTACTTTGTTCGTTTTTAAAAAAGCAACGTTGGCTATATGTCCATAACCCAACTGCAAAGTGGTATTGAGTTATTGACCATGGCAACTGTGATTTTCGTCGTAAATCCGATGCCAGATTGTCGTTAACTCTGGGGACTCGAAGCCACCCACAACTCATTTTCCCAGTAACCCTTGCGAGCTTTACGTCGTCGTACGTCAACTCCCCAGTCCCCCCACCATCACTGTTCTACAGAGGAAGAAAGGGGGAGACGGGCAGCCGATACAGAACGCTGTGAGTGTAGTTTACATTTATATCCAACATTAAAACATACATATATACGGCTTACGTCTGTGCCGGTCTGGCTGCTAATAACGTTCATCCTTGCCCCGGGTTTAGTTCACACAAATATGAGCGGCAGCGGGCGGCCCAGGACCAGCTCATTCGCTGAGCCTCCCGGAGCTCCCGGAACCGCTGCAGCCGGTGCCGGATCAGCGGTAGCCGGTGGAAGCTCGACAGGAAAAACTGGGGCTTCACAAGCAAGTGGGAGCAGCTCGACGAGCTTTGGGAATTTGAAACTGCCTAGTGAGTATCCATTTGTTTTAGCGCTGTAAGTGCAATTTAGATGTTGCGACGAACACCCGGGCTGCGCGTTATTTTCAAACAAAAGTGTCGGGAGTGGATTTAATGTCGATCATTGTCGCGGAGCTAACACTTAGCCGGCAGCTAAGTTAGCTGGGCAGCTAACGTTAGCTGTGTTTTTCATTAAGGAGCCACTGCGATCAGGGGCTTTTATCGCACAGCTAACATTATCTTTAGCTGCTGGTGGCGAGCCCGAGACTAAGCCGTTGATATTTCGACGGTAAATAACGTTGTGTCATTTATTGTCCCAGGCAACATTACCTAACCATTATTATTGCATTGTAACCCAATAATATAGCTGGTGTCAGCCGACGCTATGATATGTTCGACGTTAATATCAGACGTGGAAGCTGGCTAGCTGGCTAACATACATTTACAAGAGTAGGTTGAAATGATCTGGTCCAAGTTTTTAGGCGTCGTCCTCGGTCCACACTGATCTTGCACAGATAGTTTTTGCTAAACAAGGGTTACGTTAGTATACGTGGTGTGGTAGCCTGAAGAAATGGAAATTATTTCCAGTGAGAATAATCTCAATCTACTGAGTTCCAGCTGCTTATTGACCAGCACATGCTGACCCTACCGTACCGTTATTTAACTGCTCACCTGGATGCCTACACCAAAGCAGCTATGCATGGGTTTAAACAGTCAACTTTCATCAGGAAAGTAAGAATTTTAGTTTAGTGTAGTGGAAACAGTTTGGCAAATCTATTTGGCACATTGCCTGTGCAACTGTGTTAGAACTGTGTTAAGTTCAGAATTAAATAACATTTCTGTACACAGAGGAAGCCATTATCCCCTTAAGTAGGCTGTGTACTTTTATGCTGATGGTTGAACACTCTCTTCACCATTTTGACGCCTGTACAGCAAAGTCCCTCCAGTTGGTTTTGTTGGTGTGATGTCAAGAACTTGCAGAATGGTCATGCAGCTATGCAGCGGTAGCAGTTGGCTGAAGATCTGTGAGGTTAGACAGAGGCGTGCAGAAGGACAGGCTGTGAGAGACAAAAGAAAATAGCATCACATCACGTGTGTCAATTAGCACTTTCAAAGTTTGATCTATAATTAATTATTACATGAGGTGAAATGACTAACATAGGAAATTAATGGAAGTCAAAGATCAACGTTGACTCAAGCTCCTGTGTAGTAAGTCTTTGCCGAACTGAAGCACGCGCAGCAATTGATTTTGATTGCTTTTGAATGTAAGCTCACCTTTTCCCTTGCTCAGTTTTCAGAATGTCTCAGTCTTGGTCATCGGGATCTCCTACACTCTGTGAAAGCATTTTTCTTGTATCAGAGGTGCATGGACCCTGCAGAAACCCAAACAAAAGTTTTAGACTACACTGACTCTAAACTGTCTAAATCTGAAAACATCTCTCCATCTCCTCAAGACTCCAGGCTCATGTTTTAATATGCATGGGGAAAACTGAGCTTGAGGTCTTATGCTGTGTAGCAGTAATGTTAAGAAAGCCACTTTCTGCTACCTCTACTCTCTTTGTGATTCTGCCAATACTGCCAATTACACAATACAGATATCACCATTAACCTTTATTTACTGTTGTCAGACAACTTGGCAGCATGTAACGGTGATTTGATCAATGGTTTAAGTGCAGCAGTGTTTATGATTAACAGGTAGCATTAACAAGCCATGATTGAATCACTACTTTATACTCATTTGCTTGACCACAGAAATAGAAAAATATCTTAATGGGAGCAACTACATGGTGTCTTCGGCAATATTAAAAAACGCTATAAGTCATCACTGAGAGCAGGAGGTGACAGACCAGCTGAGACTGACTGAAAGAGGAGGAAGAAGAGAACAAAAACAAACAAAAAATTGCCTAAATACAATGTAGTCTAAAATTGATTTAAATCAGAAATGGTCTGATCAAATAATTAGGAAAAGTATGAATTTGAGGAAGCATTCTCCGCCAGCTTTCATTACTTGACAGTTTTCAATACTCTGTGCTATGGACACTTTTCGGTTAGTACCTAAAAAGGTTTAATACTTAGCCCTATAAATTCGTGTTCTAGAGTGTGTTCACATATTGAAGTCACTGATTTAACCTGGGTACCCATGATATTTTCAAAGTTGGCCTACTTACTCCTGAATATTAATATGTACCTTTCTACTACTAGTTACCCATTTCAAAAGTATTAACCTTTGTTACTGGGATAAATGTAGTCACATCCTGTTACACCCTTTAAAATCCCAGATGCCTCTGCCCTTCCTAGATTTTAAATATAGGAAAAAGAGAGCACCATATTGGATCAGCACTTGGCATCAACAGATACCCTGAGTTGAGGTATTGGAGTCAGTAACGGGAGAGAAAATGTTGGATCTTGAGTCTGTGTGGCGCGAAACAAGAACATAAGTGCAATAGTTGTGCAGTGTGGTTTACTGATCAGCAAATTTAAGGACCACCAATAGTTATTTGGAGTGTATATTATGTGACTTTGATTGTGTCGGGTCAGTTGAAGCATCTTCTATTAGGTAGGAGGGGAAACGTGTAGACGTATGGATTAAAGGGCACCAGTAGCTTTGGAGTGATTTATCCAAGCCACACCTGGTGTAAATCCATCCTCATACAATAAAAGCAAGGTGCTGCTGTAATTCCTATAGGCCACTAATGATAAAATACTTGTTCTAATTTATCATGCAGTTGCTAATCATTTTATCAAGTTAAAAGTGTGCTTGAGTTTTACACTCACAAACAAGCCCCAAGCTAATTGCTTGTAAGTGTGGGTGTGATGAAAGTCACTCTGCTCATCCTTTTTCTCTTACTCATCAGGCTTGCGTTAACGTATCAGAAACCAAAGCTGTTCACTGACAGCTGGGCAGAGTGCTCATCTTTGCATTCATTATTCAAGGGACTATCATGCCACAGCTGCTCCATATTTAATGTGCTCCCCTCTGACTTCACTTGTTTAAAAAGAGTGTGAAAGTGATGCTAAAAGGAAATACAGAGGAACAGTGTATTGTGGAGCTGGAATCCAGGAATGTGCAGGAACCACACAGTGACTGATCTCAAAAGCTGAATATTTCCTGCTGACCTGAGGGAAGAGATCAGATCTAGGCCAATCATGTGGATATGCTATCGGCTGCTGTTTACAACTAACCTTGGAAAAGTTTTGTCTGGAAAGTTGCAAAAATAGAAACGTATACCCGTGTCTTGGAATTTGGAATTTCTTGAATCATTCAGTCGCGTTTTTTGTTAAAGCAAATGTATTCATTCCGAAAGAAATAGCAGGCGATGAAGCCAAATCACTATCTTGGTTTTTTGTCAATTTGTGTGAGAGACCAAAATGCTTAATTGCCTGACTCCATTTTGAGATTCGGAGACCTACTAGAGATCAGGAGGGGTCCTGTTGAGACAGGCGAAGTGAGCAAGCCCAGGAAATGGTAGCACTTCTGGGTGTACTACTGTCCACGCAATTTTATCACAGGCTCTGACAAGCCTTTTGGCAATGGGCCTCTTCTCTGCTGTTCTTCCCCTCCCACCGTCATTGCTTCTGGTGCCGATTTGTCAAATCATTCTTGACCCGACACGTGCACAGGCATAAAACACTGAGCAGCTACTTGACCCTAACTAGAGCTGTCAGTTACTGTTAGATCTTGAACATCTCACTCTGTCTGATTTTCACAAGGTCAAACATAGCCTGACAGTGACACTGTTGGACTAGTTCAAAACACACACCTTGTACTCCTTCCTTCCAGTAAAATCCCTTTTAAGATAAGTGCTAGAGCTCTCACTTGTCCCCTTAGGTAGACACGATGTGATCAGGGTGTAGTGGCCATTGTATTTCTGTTTCCAAGGCCACTTAGTCAGCAAAGCATCTTAGTTTTGACTGGTGTTCCATTTAATCCAATTTAACCAGTGTACTCCTATGTCCTGGAGGCAGGGAGAACTCTGAATGAAGGTTTAGATCACAACATCATGATAGGTAATTATTATACAAAAGTTACATCTCAGTTCATATTTACACAATGTTGCACTATATAACACACGCGCTCAAAAGTTTGTTTCAGTCTAAGGTGTTGCATACTTCTCTACATTTTACTAGCACCATGTTGTACCTAAACATCTGTACCCATGCGCACTAAAACCCTCCTTACGGCACAATCACAAGTCGCAAATAATAAAAATATATCTACCTGTAGCAACCATACAACAACCATAGCCTAGTCCACCTATAAAACACTATTCAAAATGTATATGTAACTGTTGTATGAACTTCAGTACTAACAGAACATCCATAGCATGAAGTATATCTATGTTATTGAAATAGGGACATTTCAGGTAATTGAGATTGCAGAGGTGCTGAGCTGGAGCTGTGATTGAGACTGTAATACCCTTCAGATCGACAGAGAGATGCAGGTAAACTTGCAGTATGAATGGGTCAACACACGTAACCAGACCTGGCTTTATGACTCTCGTCAAACGTGGGTAGCAGAGCCCTGCTCCAGGCAGAGCCCTGTTACTGGAGTTTAAACAACACTTAGCTGACTTTCCAAAAATTAGCCTAGGCGGAGGAATTGGGCAAGCGAAGCAAAGAAGCCGGCTGTGAGGAAAACAAACAAATTTTATTGGTTACTTTATTTGGTAATTACATAAGTAATATTGTACTTAAGCAGGAAACATGTTTGGGATACTGTTGTAGACTCGAGTCTCTGTTAATTGTGACAAGGGATTCATCTTTGACTGCAGTCTCATATGAGTCTAACGCGGGTACAGTAGACCTGCATTATATGCGTCTCCAGTATGAAAGGGGTTTAGGCTAGTTTCACCCAGGGGAGCAGTGGGAAAGTGTTGTGGAAAATATCAGGAGCTCATTACCAGCCAGTGGAGAGTGTCTGGGGAGCCACCACACAGGTCACAACCATTGTGAAAAGGCTGAACTGGAGGGGGTTATGTTACTGTGTTTCTCACATGTCTAAACATCACTTCATCCATGCAAAATATGGTGCTTTTTATGCCATTTATGGTTTCATTACAGTATGTTTAAATTTTTTGAAAGTTAGATATGTAACTTTGGTGTGAAGCCATGGTGCATTTCTTGACAGTGACAGCTCTGATCATTCCAGGATCTCTCTGACAAGGTGTGTTTGTGCTCTCATCCACAGGAGACAGTGGCAAAGTGACAACGGTGGTAGCCACACCCGGCCAGGGCCCAGATCGCCCACAGGAAGTGTCCTACACAGACATAAAGGTTATAGGAAATGGCTCCTTTGGAGTGGTCTACCAGGCTCGCCTCATCGACAGCCAGGAGATGGTGGCAATTAAGAAAGTTCTCCAAGACAAGAGGTTTAAGGTATGTTTAGAAAATCTTGCTCTGTCAGATAATTACAGAAGAAGGCTGTGGTGGATTTTGATAGATGCAAATGACTTAATGTGGGGTTTTTTTTTTATAAGCATTACTCTTTCACCCTGTGGATTAGAATATTATGTTCTTCAGTAATTGTCTTGAATTATTATGCTATGAAAGTCCTATTTTTGCACAACTCACAATTTTTCCATTTCTCTCCTTTTTCCTTTTTCCTTTCTTGGTTGTAGAATAGGGAGCTGCAAATTATGAGGAAATTGGACCACTGCAACATTGTGAGGCTACGTTACTTCTTCTACTCCAGCGGAGAGAAGGTGTGTATGCACTCACTTGACATGTTATTTAGTAGGAATCAAGTTTCTAGATGAAGCACTCTGCCTCCACACCCAGCCATTTAATGGTGCATGCATCAACGATGATTCATAGACATGTTTTAGACAAGTTGATCTTGGTCTTTATTGTACATCAAATTCACAGTCTTGAAGTTTTAAGGGTCCACGCACTTATGCTGAATTGCCCAGATTATTATTGTGGTTTAGCTTTTGCCCTAAACGCGTCTGCATCTGAGAAGGCACGAGCTATATCAGATGGGTTTAGCGTCAGTAAACAAAAACTACATCTGACCACATAGTGGCAAAGGGACAAGCAAGTTAACCGTTTGGGCGGTAGCATCTGAACTGTACGCTCTAGAAACAAAATATTTGTGTCCTTGAATTCCTCAGATCAAAATACATTTTTATATCTAAGCCAATGTGCCCATACTGCATTTTGTTCCAAATCTGGCGCAGCATGCATAGCACAGTATTCCCATAGACATAGAATCGCCATATAAGTAATTGTATTGAGCTGCTTTTAAAGAGTAGAAATTAATTTATCATATTTTATGAGACATTTTATAGTTTATGAATTAGTATATGAAGTATTACATTGGTGTCAATGAGCCTGATTATCCTCCCCTTTATTTGACAGACAATGTTTACTCCATTGGACTTGAACAATATTTACTATGGCAGGCTAATCAAATGTGTTTGCACTCATAATTATAGATGTGTTTTATTACTTATTAGTGTAAATATCGTGTCAATGAGCTGCATCAACTGTAATTGTTTATTTAGTCATTGCCTGCAGCAAATATTCATTTGAGATAAGTGCAAAGCATAAGATACATGTTTAATTTCTCTCTTAATTTCCTTCTAAAAGCTATCTTCAATCACTGCATACAGCTAGAATAATTAGTTTTTGTTTACTTACTCATCCCATGTGCAATCCAACATATTTTATTAGATTGGTTTGTTTGTGTATACTTGTAACATCAGATTTACAGTAGTTAAGATTTCACTTTCCACCCCTAATTGTAATTATACAATCGCCGTTCCTGTTTTTTCCTTCTTTCCAGAAAGATGAGGTGTATTTGAATCTGGTGCTGGACTACGTCCCGGAGACAGTGTACAGGGTGGCTCGGCACTTCAACAAGGCCAAGACCACTATCCCCATCATCTACGTTAAGGTGGGTAGACACACACACAAACACACACACACACTATAGGCATCAAAAGGTTCATTCATGTCGGTTATTCAGGGATTACATACTTCATTTCTGCATGTATCATTTGTGCTGTTATAGTCTTAGAAGGAAATATTCTATCTGTACTTTCTGACTACAGACAAACTTGTTATGTTAAGTCCACTACGCTTACAGAGGTTATGTTTTAACCCCTCTCTGTTGATCTTAAAAAAGCTGAGAAAGGAAATTAAGTCTACATTCTCTGAGTTCATTTTGGCAGTGATGTGGGATTAATGCATCTGGAATGCATTGTAACTTACAAAGCTGCATTCGTTCGTTTTTTGTTCGTTCGTTCAGTATGATCTGTTAGGACGGCAGCTGCTTTACAAGTTGGAGAATTTGTTCATCTTTGGTGGAGATCTGCGCGCTTGGTGCTTTTGAGGTTTGAAGTATACGACTGTAAATATTTAATTCTAAAAAGATGAGACTTTAAGTCACAGTCTGCAACTCTGACATAATATGATGATATTTTCACTTGGACTAATGTGTCTCATTTGTACTTTTTGCATTCATTTTACTCGCTGGTTTCCATGTTAGGTCATTATCTCTCTGTGTCAAATTATAAAAGGGATTATATTTAAATATTTTATCCTAGTCTTTTGAATTTAGTTCCATCAGTTATTTAGCACATTTTAAAGAAACTCAGTGGGAACTGAAAGTGCACAGTAATAAATAGTAGTGGATGTAATAAACTAGGTATTTTCCTGTTTGTTTTTCACAGACAGCTCACTGTTTAAGGATTATGAAAGCAGAAAGGGAAAGATGGTCCCCTGGGAATTAATCTGTTTGCAATACACTTGGTTCCCTGTCTAAAAGGGTGCTCATTTTAGAGAGAGTGTTTGTGTGTTTACTGTGTTTGTAGCAGCAGAGGACATTATAGCTGTCTCATGGCCCATTTCCCTACCTCAGCCTGCTGCTCCCCTGTGGCTTTGAGATGCATACTGATCTTTCTCTCTCCTCTGTCATCCCGCTGTCCTCCAGCGACACACTTCTATCACAGCATGTCTGGGGTATCTTTTCCCCCTCCGTGTCCCCTGGGTCTAATGTTTTTTGCCACATATCATCGTTTCCCTCTTCCTCACCCCCTTCTCCTCTTCTCTCTCTCTGCCCCCCTTTTTAACCATCATCTCTCATCCCTCAGTCATCTTGCCTGTAATCATTTTGTAATCTGTGGCCGGCCTGCTGTCACTGCATCATGGGGGTAATAATGAAGATAATGGTGATGATGACAGTGATTTGTCATATTAAGATGCTTACCGTCTGCATTCCGCAGACACATTAAATGGGTGCAGACTTAACTGTGTGAGCAATTTCTATTAGAGAATGACATCACTGACCTAGGATGTGTAGACAAATGTCAAATAGGGGTTGGATGAGGATGGTTACAATCCTCAGGGAGAAATTTTCACCTCTGTTATTTTGTTGTAGACACACACCAGGCTGCATTAGATGCCACAAAGCTACTTCTTTCAACACGCACCTACATAATGCACCCAGGGCAAATGTAGAAGTGACCAGCACATGATGAAAATCTATGTATGTCTACAAATTGGGAATAGTTAAACCGTAGAGTGGTTGTCTCTTCAAACATTTTCACAAGAAATTACAGAAGATTAAATCAAACTTCTTCTCTCCTGTACCATAAATTGTCTCACAACCCTTCAGATTTATCTTGTGACCCAGTGGAGGGATCCCGAACCCTGGTTGAGAACCACTGCTGACCCGAGCTAAGCTTGAGTCAGCTAAGGTCACACAAGACTAGCAGTCAAAATAGCAATGAAATCTAAATTTCTGGTTACACGTTATAATTTCTGAATTTATACAATGCAATTAATGGACGGGGCCTTTAAAAACATGTAATTCAGTTCCCTGAAAAAGGTAGTAAAAACTCTTAAATTTACACAAGTCTTAAATATTTTCTCCCACCTGCTCTAGGCAGTAATGTTAGTTATAAAATGTTTTTGTATCCGATTGCAGGATGTTGGGAGACGTTTTACATCTATAAACAAAAAGTGGGATTGTTGCGACAGTGGATTGTGTTCGCAGGAGGCTGTTCAGTCCCTTTTTGTGGAGTTTCCCTCGGCACCATCAGAAACACTGTCACCACTGCTAGCTATAGTAGCTTGCATCTCATAATGAGCAAGTGTCGATTTTAGCAAAACTGTAAATGAACTTAAAATAATTAATCATTTTGAATTGGTTAAGCCATCCATCCGTTTTCGGCTGCTTATCCGGGTCCAGATTGCATTAATTCAATTAGTTATTTCATTAGGAATTATTTTTATATACTGCTGTGAAGTACAGAAAAAAATTTGAAATTTTGGCCGGTATGATTGTGAAACGGGTATTAAATTGCTTTCTGTGTGGTATTAAAAAGGTCTTAAAATGTCTTGAATTTAACTTGGTGAACCCTGCAGAAACCTTGATTGAGCATTGGAGCTAACACCTCCCATTAGCCACGAATCACCTGACTAAACACGAGAACAGGGAAAAGACATGACAATAGTGAACTTGAGGTGTCCTCAAATGCTGTTTTGTTTTTCTTCTTGGAATATCTGCATGATTCTGTCTAAGTTGTTAAACACTGTTGGGCATTATGCCAACCCTCTGTCCCCCCTCAGGTGTACATGTACCAGCTGTTCCGCAGTCTGGCTTATATCCATTCCCAGGGCGTGTGTCACAGAGACATCAAGCCCCAGAACCTCCTGGTGGACCCAGAGACGGCCATCCTCAAACTCTGTGACTTTGGCAGGTCAGTAGCAGACACTGCCTCTGGATGTCTCTGTCTGTCTCTGTCATTCTTTACATTGTGGTGACTGTCTGTGTCTCAGCGTGCATGTTAAGTTGGCTGTCTGTTTGCGTAGCCATCTCTTCCTCAGTCTTGACTTTCCCTGTGTTGATCTGTCATGTGTCTTCTCACCTCTCTGTCTTGGTAGCTAACATGCTGTGGTATTGTGAAAACAAACCCTGAGAACTGAAAGTTTCATGTTGACTGGCGCTGCCCTCCTGAACTGTCTTTGTTTCTGATTAATTTTGCTTCTGTGATCTTCTAGTGCAAAGCAGCTAGTTCGGGGGGAGCCGAATGTGTCCTATATCTGCTCACGGTACTATCGTGCCCCGGAGCTCATCTTTGGTGCCACCGACTACACGTCCAACATTGATATCTGGTCAGCCGGCTGTGTGCTGGCTGAGCTGCTGCTGGGCCAGCCCATCTTCCCCGGGGACAGTGGTGTGGACCAGCTAGTAGAGATCATCAAGGTACAGTAGGGCTACTACAAACGGTGGCCAAAAGCCAACTGATGGCACAAGCCGCTAGATGAAAAGAGATTAGGTGTAAAGTTTGGAATTGAAACTACTGTCAGTATATGCTTTGGGTATCAAGAAACTGTTGTGCATTTGTAAGATCTAGGGGAAAAAGATACATCCATTGATTGGTTCATGTAAGCGAAGTTTAAGCTACATTCTACCTCACCAGTCAATGCCTGTGTACTTAAATTTAAAAATGGTATCAAGGTTCATACAAAGTCTTGAAAGTTTGGAAAATGCTTAACCTTAACCATTATGTTTTCAAGGTTAGGAAAATGCTTGAATTTCAACATAATCTGGTATTTCATCTACAGAATCACTCATGTAAACCAAAAGTCTTTTAATATTTAAAATGAAACAATCCCATTGTCATATTTGTTTGTTGTCTCCTGGCAACAATTTATATGTGATGATAAAGGCTTTGAGAGTCTGGAAATTTTTGGTTTAGGTACCTTCAAAGTGCTTGAAAAGTGATTTTACTCTGAAAAAGCTGTACGAACCCTGTAGTATTTAAATACAGGTATTATTAAATGGAGAACAGTGTATCCAGGAGGACAATGCAAGCTGTACACTTAATATAACAAAGGATATTTGTGTTATCATCCACACTGACAATCCCTCCTCCACATGTTGTGTACAGGCGTGCAGGACATGCCAATGATTGTGATTAATATTAATGAATATTAACTTTTCACCCATGTTTGTCAGGTTCTGGGTACACCAACAAGGGAGCAGATCCGGGAGATGAACCCTAACTACACAGAGTTCAAATTCCCACAGATCAAAGCACACCCTTGGACAAAGGTATGTTCCCACTACTGTAGGATATTAATCCTGGATAGCAGTTATCCAAACATCACTGTGAGGTTTTAGTGTTTGTATCTCTCTGAAACAGCTTTTTGCCCTTTATGGGATAAGAATATAACCAAAATAAGACCCAGGATGTTAGAAATTGGAAGTTGATGGTTTATGTCTCCATAGAAGTAGACCTGTGTGTTTTAGATTTGGAGAGCAGTCCACAATTTGTTTTATTTTTTGGAAGAATAATGGTGCTTTCAGACAGCGAGCAGTTGCCGACTCCACCGCGGTGGCTTCCGAATACCTCTGATTCTACCTTCCTGTAGGCTACACCACAGGCTGCTGCCATCCACCTAGTCTAAGCGCATCAGCTAAATAGAGTGGGTTGTCGCTTTAATATGGAGGAAATTAAGAGCAATATGATAAATAAAGCAAGTTTTTGCTAACTAGTCTCATAACCATGGTTTATTGTCCCAGACTGGATAATCAGACTTTGAAGCTGATGTTGCTCCACTACATTTGTCATTGATCTTCTGGTGAAGAGGTGTATCATTCAGGAAACTCGGATACAGTAAAATCATCTCCAGTATTGTTTCCCTCCCCGTAGTTTGTATGGTTGCCATGCTCACACAGCAAGCAGTGGCGGCAAAGTTGGAAAAGCGGAACCCCCATCCCTCTCCTTGCCGCTGCCTTCGAGTTTACATTAAAAACAATGGAGGCGTCTGCAGCTCACAATCTGAAAGCACCTTAAGTCTTGGATTTGCATAAACCCAAATTCCTCTCTGTTAATACAGAATCCTACATTTCTTTGCTAAATGTCTCTCTTCTGTCAGGTGTTTAAGCCTCGTACCCCACCAGAGGCCATTGCCCTCTGCTCTCGACTGCTGGAATACACGCCGGTGACCAGACTGTCTCCCCTGGAGGCATGTGCGCACGCCTTCTTCGATGAGCTGCGCCAGCCCAACACCCGCCTGCCCAGTGGACGAGAACTGCCGCTCCTCTTCAACTTCAGTCCCGTT
Organism: Macquaria australasica; assembly: GCA_005408345.1. Taxonomy (NCBI): domain Eukaryota; kingdom Metazoa; phylum Chordata; class Actinopteri; order Centrarchiformes; family Percichthyidae; genus Macquaria; species Macquaria australasica. The sequence continues at coordinate 975,909 of SEMN01000124.1, forward strand.
GGTCAGTTTACCTCCCTGTCGTTCATTCTTTTTTTCTCTTTTATCTCCACTATGTGTTTCTTGTATTTGACCTGTGATGACCTTTACTTAGATGCTCCTGGTTGGTTGAGTATTTTGCGAGTGATTAAACATTTGTTTGCCTTTTCTGCTCTCTCAGAGCTGTCTATCCAGCCCCAGTTGAACTCCACACTCATTCCTCCTCACGCTCGTGCACAGACATCGCCTGCCTCACATGGTATGTCACACAACATAAAGTCTTTTTGATACTGTCTTTTTCATTGAAAGACCATATTGAACTGAGCTTAATTTATACATTTATTTTTGTATTTATTGGCAGTTTCTATTTGGCCATTTGTCCTTGGAGCACTAGTGAATTAACAAAATAATTACAAGTAACACTTAATTTGGATCTTCCAATGATACTTGGTTGACAAAAAGTAGTGTGGGAAACAAAACGTCTTTTGCCTACATGGTGCATTTCTGGCCTATATAACCCTGATAAAAAACTAAGCTTCACCCTAATTTAAAATACAACCCAAAGAGTAGCCTTTACCCAGACATTGAATGTCAGTCGACTGCTTATGACACTTTTATGAATATTACCTAAAACACATTTATATTTTTTTTAGACACATTATAATCACTTGATAGTTCAGTGTTGATACTTTACCTTTCCACCAAAGCAGTGAATTTGTTCTGTGAGATTGGCTTCGTGTTGGTAACAAGTGTGCTCCCTCTCTCCCCCTGCAGAGGGCAGTGTGTCGGACAGTTCCGCCCAGCCCAGCTCAGCACCTGGATCCATCAACAACAGCACCTGAGCATCCATCCCTCTGTCATCCTTTGTTTTTGTCCTCCCCATTTTCCTTTTCTCTCCTCTGCTCTCCTCCCTTTCAACCTTCCTCCTGGCTCCAAACCCTTAAGATAGAAAAGAAATAACTATACACACCCACACAAACACTCGGCATTGCTATTTTCCCTGAATTTTAACCATTTCCAATAGAAAGCGATTTCTGTGGCTGCTAGCTTCAGGAGGGTGTGGGGTTGTTTTAAGGACATTTAGGTAGCCATGCTTGGGCTTAATATAAGCTGCAGTCCATGTGACCCTTGTCTGGCCTGTTATAAAGAAACTTTACATTGGTTGTGTATGATGTTTCAGAGATGAGGAGGGGGGTTGTACATGTTATGTGGATTTTCTGTATTATATCGACTTTTATCCCTTTTATGTTCATTTTATTTGCATTAGTTAATTTTATGTGTGGCCGTGGTGCCATTGAATGGGGGTCCTGATTGGCTATGGAGTTCAGCATGAGGGAGCTGCGTGTAAGGCCTGACAAATATTGACAATCATCCATGGTAGGGTCAAAAATGGCACACTTGTACTGTACGTACAACCCACTGTGTAGACCAGTGGCTTTTCTGTCACTTTCTACCCTGGACTCTACTCAAATATTGTCAGTTCACCCAGTCCAATGGTGAACAAATGTTAAGATTTTTTTTTTAATCTCCCAGTTTGATACCAGACAGAACATTATTGGCTGATTTTTGTCCATGTCATTTTAGATAAGAGGTGGTTTTAAATTTTATTACAAAGGGGGGCACCACAGCCTGTCTTAACAGATTCTTTTTGAATATTAGCTCCTAAACTGCCTTTTATGTGAATGAGAGGGAGCTTTACACGAGCAGACTGCACATCTTCAGTTTCTTCAGTTATAAGCTCATGTTTTCATTGGTTAAGCTGGAAACCAAGCGTCTCATGTTAATTCTCAAGTGAGTATTGCACATCTCCAAAGGGAGTAGAGAGGAAGTAAAGTTATGTGTACTGTCCAGCTGTTAACATAACTTTACACAGAGGGAGCCGTTGGTGTGGGGCATTGAATACAGAAGCCTCATTTCATAACCACAGTTGCCTAGCACTGTAGGGTGAATAGTCACCTCATTAATTATGTCACCTTACGGTGTTAAATGGTCATTTCTGTGTTTTTAAACCTGAGCCCTATTTTTTTTTTTTTTGTTGATATTTTGGAATCTAAATGACTAGGTACAAACATTTTGGAATTGGTCCAGTAGATCGCCTCAGCCGGCAGCTGCAAAACGGGCTGCAATGGCTGCAACGTAATCCTTGTGGATACCTGCGTCCGTCAAAGTATGTCCACTAAAAGTGCTTGTTTTTGCCACTGACAGGTTCAGATTGTTATTCGAAGTGTCTGACAACAGACAATACACTAAGCTACGCTTTCTGTACTCCAACACAACAAACTCCTCTCTCTAACTCTGACTCATGTTTCCACCGTCGTCTTCCTGCAACAACTCACCTCTTCCAGGATTTCAGAGCGAGACTTCTCCTTTAGCAAGACTTTCTGTTTCTGATTAAACAAAAAGGATCTTACTCCTTAGCAAAAAGGTCTATCTCTGTAGGCATCCTTTCCATAATGTTGTCAGACACTTGAAATAACAATCTGAAGCGTTGCTAGTTTGGTTCAGCCCGGTGACCTTGGCTGCATGTCACACCCCCCTCTCTCTCCCCCCATGTTTCCTGTCTGTCAAAACTGTCCAATGAAGCTGAAAATGCCAATGCCAAAATCTTTAAAAAAACATTTAATGGACGTACTTTAACGGGCCCAGAAGCCCCCAAGGATTACGTTGCAGCCATTGCAGCCCATTTCGCGGCTGCCGGCTGAGGCGATCTACTGGACCAATTCCAAAACATTTTGTACTTATTAATCATCTACACCCCAAAATATGTAAAAATAGAACCCAGGTTTTAAAATTCCGAAGTGACCCTTTAAGTTTCATATCAGCTTGATTATGTTGACATCAGGTGCAGAGGGTACAGAGAGGCTACAGGCCGCTTTCACAGCTCACCTGGCTCGTCATTTGCATTTCAACTAGTATACAGTTATTATTTGTGCGGGGGAGGACTCTGAGTGAATTTTGTTTGGTCTGTCCCAAACAGCCTGCCTGTGGCGCTCATATCATGTCTAGGAACTGATCTTGAATGATTTACGCAGCCTAACAGTCTGCTGTCAGCATGGACTAGTTTTCTTTCTTCCACCACGCAAATGTGCATGTTCAGCCCAAGTTGACCACACTGTATTACTTCCACTAATCTCCGTAATAATCTGACCAGAAATGATGCTCAAACCCCTGAAACCCAATAGCTTTTGGAGCCTCCCTTTCCATTTCCTTTTTGTCCTCATCCCTCTGCCTTCTGCTTCTCTCTTCCCTCCTCCTTTTTTCACTGCTAAACTGTAAATATCAAGTACCTTTTATTTTATTTTGTTATTTTTGTTATTATTGTTATTATATTGTTGTTATTGTAATTTTTTTTTTCTCTAGTAGACCGGTGCAGCAGCGGCCGGGCTGTTTATCCTCAGTCACAATCTGTAAATACGATTTCATTTCAGTCCCTGGTTCAGGAGGGGAAAAACAGAACAAAATGTTTCATTTTTATTCTCTCTCCCTCCATTTCTCTCTTCATGACTTTCCCTTTTCCCCCATAAATGTTGTCATAACTGTTTTATTTATTGTATTGTGTGTTTTTTTTTTTTTTGCGGGGTGGTAAACTTTTTTTTACATTTTTTTTGTCTTCAAATTTTTGTCCAGCAATGTCACATGCAAAATGATTTCACATCCAAGATACTGTACTCAAATCCAGACGTTGGTGTGTGTTTTCCAATCAGTGGTCTTGTATGTATGCAGGAGCACATGCTAGCCAACAGGTGGAACTCCAGTTTTCCATTTAACTTCAATGTGAAGGGAATGTTACAAGCTTCTGGATCTATGGGGTCGTGGTGTTGGGAGGGAGCACGGATCACCCTGTGTATGTATGTATGTGTGTACGTGTGTGTCTGGAGGAGAGGGGAAATAATGAATCTGTCCATTGACATGTATCATCTCCTGTGTCCGACCGTCTCCTGTTTTCGCTTCCTGTGTGTCGTATGAGTGTAACGGGTTTGACCTGTTAGTACACGTGTATGCTTCACAGATACTTGGTGAGTTTCTTGAGCACAGCTGCAGGGAATGTATGTGTGTTTGTATGTGTGCAGGCAGACCATGGACATTATTCTCTGTACTCCCGACTCTTTCCTCAATGAAGAGCTGACTAAATGTGCTGTTTTAATGTCCCACCCCACCCCCATCTTCTGATCTGTCACACTTTGTTTTTAATTTGCTGTGACCCTGCTCTTTTATCACCCTTGTCTGAGGGTAAATTGTCATTGTTGGGAACAGAACGGTTGGATAAAGGAGATGATGAACAGAGAGGGAAGGAGGGAGAGAGACAGTTTTTGTTTGTTGGTATAAATAATTAAACTCATTAATAAAGTGATGAAACTGTTCCTGTCTCACATTCATGATTGAATTATACTTGAATAATTGAGGCATGTTTACATGATCACAGTGGGGATACAAGGCAAAATGACATTAGAACAGCATGTTTATTGATTACGCTGATGCTTGCCCTGTGTATACAAAGAAAATCAACATAAGTAATATGAAGTAAAACTTACCAAGTCCCTCTGTGCAACACAAGCCCAGTTTACTAACTGGGCAATGTGGACCACTGCCCCAAAGCTCCAGGCTTGACCTAATTTAATTGAACATTTGCGTGGGAAAATGCACCAATCAGCACAATATTAAGTGATATGATGTTTGGTCCTTATTATTAACTGATCTTGAGGCCTTGTCTTAAAGAAGGTCCCTTCGTCAAAATCAAATTTAAAGACATACATTGTTTCTGTTTTGTGCTTATATGTTGCATATTCCAAGATTCATGTGTTCAGTTAAATCACAGCATTTCCAGGCCAGTAGAGATGCACCAAAATGGAATTTTAGGGCCAATAATAATAACCGATTATCTATTTGTTGTGACCAATAAAATAATCAATAATATTACTCTTGCAATTGCAAAAATGCAAAAGACGACAACAACATTTTCTGTTTATTTTCCATTCTGTTAATCTAAATCTGTTGTTTCTTCAGTACCGGGGAATGTTTACCAGTGGTGAAACAAGTTTTAAGATCCTTTACAATACAGTAAAGGACAGTAAAAGCACATATAATAATGTAAAAAAAAAACTCCATTACAAGTAAAAGCCCTGCATTTAAAATCCTACTTGGTACAGAAGTATTATCAGCAACATGTACTTAAAATAGCAAATATTGTACTTTTCTACTTCACTACATTTATTTGACAGCTTCAGTGACTTTTCACATTAAGAGTTCAAAAACCTATAATGATCTTATAAACTACAATGCTGTGTCATACGGTAAATTAAACTAACCAAAAATATAGAATTTTCTTTTTTAATTACCTCCACTTCATCCATTAAAATTCAGCTTATATGTTAATGCGTCAGTATTAATAATCCAATAATAAAATATATAGTAATATAGCACTGGCATGGGCCATTCTGATGCATAATGAGTACTTTTACTATTGATGATTTAAGTATATTTAGCTGATATTACTTCTGCACTGTAGCATTTTGAATGCAGGACTTGTAACAGAATATTTTCACACTGTGGTACTGGTACTTTTACTTAAATAAAGGATCTGAGTACCTCTTCCACCTCTGCAGAATACTGTAGTAATGAAACATGCTAATGAAGTGAAGATGCATGTAGTAGGCCAGATGATGATGAGTTGGGGCAAAGAGGCCTGGAGATTTTGTTGTGTAAATCTGGCTGATACAACTGCGCCATCCTTCAGGGGATGGTGTGGAAATAACAGATGCATCTCGCATTTTTCTCTTCCTGCTGGCAACTCAGGAGGCAATCTGTTTTCAGTCATACATCACCACAAAGAGCAGTGTGATGAGGGTAAGAACAAATGTTGGGTTTGTGCTCAGCTAAGGTGGGCGCTGAGCTATTGACAAATCTGCTGTTTATCTTCTGGGTACTTACCCAGTTTCTAGGCTTCTTTTAATGCTGTATAAATGTACCCTTTCTCCTGCAGGAAATGTTATTTAAATAACTAAATGTATAGACTATAAAGCAGCACACACTTAATGTACTTTGGTGTTGAATTTCGAATATGCAGAGCATTATAAACTTGCTTATCAGGTATGAGTCATAGGATTTACTTTCGCTTTGAATAAAACCTTTTTCATGGAGGGATTAATGAAATGAAGCTCTGGTTATGCTCTGCTGTGGAGTCGGGTGGATCAGTGAACTCTGGAAGGGACCATTTGGAGAATGATGAAATCAGAACGGTTGTTATGGGAACCATGCTATTGCAAATGTCAGTGAAAATGTTTTTGACCTTGACTGATGAAATCTTGCACTTCCACAGTTTGATTATATCCGTCGTGCGAACAGACGGGGGCTGGTTCGTGGACAATTAATATGCTGGTATTCATACTTTTTTGTGGTGGTGTATTTCAGTGATTTTAACTGTTATCTCTCTTTTTTTTTGACATAGTCTCACTTTAGGTTCAAGATATCTGAGCATCACATTGAATTCAGGTCTCATTTGGCTCCATGACTTCAAGGACCTTCAGCACTCATCTCAAACGCGGTTATCTTCATGGCCGCTTAACTAGGGCCAAAGAAGTCTCTCCCACACAACTGTCTCAGAGCGATTCAAATGTTTAATTCAGACAAGAATATGCTGTTCACAAACGAAGAGCAGGATTTAATGAAGTCTCAGGGTGTCCGTGAACTTTCTTCTTTCGTCTTTCTCTGTGTTGAGTAGAAAATATTTATAGGCTCTGGCAGAACCTTTGCTGCCCGGTGCTTGACTAAAATTTCTTGGTTACCTTTAAGCCTGCCCCTCAGGTTCAGCTCACATAAATTAATACTTTGCCCTCATATGCCCTGGCCCAGTCCTTGGTCTCTATTCATAAACATGAACTCAAGTCTTACATAAACATTTTGCATTGTGTGATAATTTCTGAAGAAAGATTTTGCTTTACAAAATATTAATGCAGTTGTTCAAGTTAGAAGGGCAGCATAATTGTGTAAGCAGAAGAAATCCTGCGATACCAGGTAACTTGTGTTTGTTATTAGTAGGCTAGTAAATTCTGGTCGGAGTATTTTATTTTATTTTAAGTATCATTCTAGCAGTTGGTTTCAGTTGAACATTCTGTAGCAACCACTATTGTTTACAACTGTTGATTACTAAATGTCTTTTTTCTGTCTTTTTTTTTTTTTTTTTACCACCTAATAACTCTATCCCTAACTGATACAGGTTTGTACTCATGAATGATCCCTCCCAAAATGGTGTCCCACTCTGTTATTTAATTTCAACCAAAAATACATCAAATTATGAAAGAAAAATCCTCCCAAAATACATTTCATTAGGAATATAATCACCAAAGTTCATGGTGTTTATTGATGAAAATATCTATTTATACATAACTGAAAAAAAAGATTGATGATGTGGGGAAATACAGGTGTATTGAGTGTATCTCTTGATATCAATATTTATATCAAATATCATGTGAAATAGTGTCTGTATCCTCTAATTTTGCCATTAAAGAAAAGTACATTCTTATTAACCTATTACCACTGGAGTGCAACAGCAGCTTTCATGTTGCAAAAACAACATAACAAGAGATAAACAAGAAGAGAGAGATGAAGAAGGTGCGTGTGTGGGGATGCTGAGCAATCAACGCTGCATAACAAAGACAGCCCTCCTCTCCTGGGACCTGCAATCTCTGAACCACAGCCTTCAATGAAAAACATGGCTGCTAAGTCGTCATCATGGTGATATGATACGTCAAGGTTGAATAATGTTATTCTGCTGTGTGTCGAGCGGTTTGCACAGTTTCTGTGGAGCCTGAGTGGCCCCGGTCCCTCTGGCTGGATGCCCGGCCGGCTCTTTAATACCACTTGGACTCAGGTTAAGCAGTCTGGAGGAGCTGCTCATCTTCCCAATCAGCCAATGGGGCACATCGGGGCAAATGTAATTCTGGGAAATGAGTGGAGTGGGCTAGTCTATACTTTCACTGACCTCTGCATATAATACTTGATGCAGCTGACTGTACTCACTTTGAGGAGGGTAAATCTGGGAAGTGTAAGGATATATAGTGTAGATTTAATAAACCTATGTGGGTCACATGAGACAGTTATTGCTGTCAGCAGTTGATCCTTGAAGAGCCGCAGTAACAAACTCAAGATTGTGGTGACATCACGTGGTAAAAAGTGCTGCTCATCACTATCATACTGACAGCGATGTGTGTCCATGTTTTTTATAAAACACAATAAAATATAATGTGGCTTAGAATAACAATTTGAGTCTCAAAACTTTTACAAATTGGCCCCATTTCCCGTGACATATGTGTAAACAAATATTTGCATAATGAATAGTTTTATTCGTGATTTTATAGTCGCTTTTCTGCTCCATTTTGATTTTGTGGCATATTTTGTGTTATCTGCCTTAACTTTATCTACTGTTCGGCAGTTTAATCTATAACAATTTATCTTATCTTATATGTGTTGTTCTTTTAACCTGTTAAGTAACTAGTAACTACAAATGTCAGATAAGTGGAGTCAAAAGTAAAATATTTCCCTCTGAAAAGTAGTGGATAATAACTACAGAGTACTCAAGTAAAGTACAAGTATCTCAAAATTGTAGTTCAGTACCTGACTGGCGCGCTTTTGGACTACAAACTCCCTGTTATGTGTAGTCGAACACTATTGGTTCATGAAGTGACTGATGCAGCCAATCAGATCGAGCCAACTAACATGCAGAAAAAACTGAAGTTGTTGTCCTATTTCCTCGACCGGTAATGTCTGAGGACGGTGAGTCATGTTGAATTAATTTTACTTATTTTGTATGGATGCTACTTTTTCGGTGACATATTGCACACTGGCATTTACGTATGGAGGATTTCAACGGGGGGAGACAGCTAATGTTAACTTTTAGTCTGTCGCCGCCATTATACCACCGAAGAAGCGTATCCCGCCCTCCTTCTTCGGTCTTTTCTTCTTCTCCTCCTTGGTGGTAGAAAGTAAGCACCACTGGTCCAAGCGGTAAACGGGGTTTTTAGTCGCTAGCCAATTTGGCCTCGACGCCCGCTCTCCGGGAGCAAGCAGGCGGTTGTTTCATTAGCTTCCGAGCTAGCAAGAGTCGGGGTGGGGGGCACGTTAGCCATGTTGCTAGAAAGATGGCCATCGTTGCGTGTTGGCAACACAGCACTGGTCAGAGATAATGCAGCTCGCTAGCTAACTGCTAACCGTCGGCGTTGACTATCTGTGGAGCTGTCCGGGCAAAACGGTGGAAGGAGCCAACACGAGGCTTGTTATTAGCCGGCGATTGCATGAAATGCGTGAATCAACACCGGACTGAGCCTGCCCTTGCAGTAACGTCAAAAGCTCGTGTTGGCCAGCGTTAGGTCATCCCCTGCAGATGTTAGGTCCACCTGGCTCACTAGTGAAGATCAAGGCGTATTGTAGCAAGGAAAGTACTGCTGGTGCTCGCTGATAAAGGGGTAAAAGCAGACGCAGACCACCTCACGTCCTATCCTGTAACGTTGCCGCCAGACTGAGGTGTACAGTCTCGCAGAAACCCAGAGGTTTGTGTTGGACCATCTGTGCCAGGACATATTCTGCTGATAAGAAGGAAGCACACAGACCTCACTAGACTATCATCCCAACAGGGGGCAGTGGGGCATTATTATTGTGCCATAATTGGCTGTTTAAATGATACCTGGTTATGTTTTACATTTTTCATACTATAAACAAGTCAAAATGACCAAAACCAACAGTGAACTGATCCCACTAACACGTGTTGCCTGTGCAGCGAATGCCTGGTAAAGCGTATTACTCCGTGTCATTGTTGTCCAAAAACTGTTAAGAACACATCAGTAAGCCACCTTGTTGCACTGAGTGACATATTATTTCATTTCATGAATGTCCTTACTGTAGTTTATGAGTTGATCCCACATCCACAATCCTGCTGCTGCTGCAAATACTCACTAAATCACCAAATCTGCAGCTGAAAATAGTCCCCAGCAAATACGCCTTTTACTCCTGTTTAGGTAACTTTTGCTAAAACCTACAGTACCCTTCTGTTTTAGGGAATAACATTTTTGGGCAAGGTGCCTTTTTAAAAAATGAATCTATATATTTGTGACCCCTTTTTTTTTTTTTAGGAGATTTACATCTTCAGTAGGAACAAATGTGCTTGGGGCTGAGTGTCGCTGACATGCTGGGGAAGTGGGAAAGCATTGAGAGACAGACTGACATAGCATTGTTGGTTTTGGTCTCATCATGGGACAATGACAAAAATAAGGAATATCACCAGCCTTATCCTTGAAGTTATGGCCTTCTCTGCCAATTAAAGTTATTACTACAGGGTGTGTCACATTAATATCTTTCAAAGGTATTGATGAGTGTCTTTCAGTGGATTTCTATCATTTGTAAGGTAATTTTTTTTGAAGAAGATCTCTGCTGGTGCAGTATGAGGTCTGATTGGTGTCCAGTGAGTGGGAAGGATTGTGTTTTATTATAGTTACATTCAGAAGCAGCATGAGCCAGACTACACTTCCAGCGGGTTCAATTACAGCACATATCTAATTGATGTTGGAGCTAAACGTCTGCTCGGCCCGTGAAACAGCAGAGAGAGGAAAAGACTTGGCAAGGTATGAGCCTGAGCAGCAACCTGCATGGTCAAAATAACAATTAGCCCAGGCTCAGCGCATGGTGAGTCATCTTGGCAACCCCAGAGTTAGCCTCCTGGCACTTGTGTCCAAGCTGTTGTCTTGATAATATATGCAGGCACGCATTTTCATCAGGAGAGGGCAATGTTCACAACCTACTTCAAATGTAATGCACTGGTGGGTAGGCATCTGTATAGGGCTCATGTTGTGATATTACTTTCATATTCTAAGCATGCTGAGTTTTGTGAACTGTTTCACCTTCATCTAAATCAGTTTTGCATTGCTGCGTTTCTTATGAAATGTTTTTGATTTCTAATCCCCTGGCAGCCATGGAGAGTTCGTCGGTGTACATGTGCTTCCCCTGCTACCAGGAGTTTAACACCCTGGAAGAGGTACTCGAGCACCAGTTGACGTGCACTGCTGAGGATGAACAGCCGGACACATCTGAAACCACCCCTATCACTGTTCCATTGCTACAGACTCGGGTAAATAGTGACACAGTCAACAATTTCCCCTTTTATTCATGTGATTGTGCCTGGGTGGTTTGAGTGCAGGATTTTGAGTTTAGCTGGGAATAGAACTGAAAAACATCAATATCGTGATGGTGAGGCCTGAAATGACCAGCAGTGTGATGGCATAAAAGCTTCTGAAACAGCTCTGGAGAATGACATTGAAATGACAAGTCTAACTTTAGTCATAAACAATGCTCTGCCTCTGCTACTCATCATAGTAATAGTGGCCTTGATCAGAGCACTTAACATTGAGTTGTTTGTAATGATTTACTGACTCATATCAAGGCATTGCTGTGTATTAATATCTGATTTAGGTGTGCGCTTATGTCATATTTTTATTTAGCCTACCCTCATTGATTTAAATGGGGTGGACAAAATAATACAAACAACTGCCAGTATAAGGCAATACAATTCAGCAGCATCACAAACTGCAGCCTTCAGAATGACCATACAGTTGAATCAACACCTCTGTAAAACTGTTTCAACAAAACTGAACATTTTAACCTTCACAAAGGTCGGTATACCCACTCTTTGTCAAAAGAAATCTGGCCAAGAGGGCAGCATTAAAACATTTTTACAGCAATAAATACAAACAACATAAACAGGCTAAGACAACTGTCGCACGCTACAAAAGAATATAGACAATATTCAGTTCAGAAACATGTACGAGTTTCCAAAATGGTAAAGGCAAAAACAAAAATCATCTTTATAAGCAATCACAAGATTATATGTTTTAAGAGTTATAAACCATACATTTGTTAAATGTCGATTTTTTTCCTTCAAGATCTAGTGTTCAGTAGATGTGGAGATCTTGATATTACCTATAATGTGTTGGGCTAGAAATCCCCCCCCTTTTTTTTTTATTGGTACTGGAACACGTACATGTGCATACATTATACTGGTAAACTTATCAAAGACAAATATCGGTCACTAAGTCATTGCACAAGTAAATTTATCATACCTCTAACTTTTACCCTGATAAATCGGCAATGGTTGTGTAGTAAGGCCAGCCTGATTATTCAACAGTTTTTCTAAGTACTTAAGTGCTACCTGGTAACTGCTTTCTGTCTAGCGTAATGGCAAAATAACACATTAGCACGTTGTTTGTCAGTGTAATGAGTCACTAGTGAGGCAAACAGGTGTAACGGCCAAAAATGTGGCAGTGCTGACAGTGAACTGATTACAGATTGTGGAGTTTTAAATCAGGCTGTATATTTCAGAATATGTGACAGTGCATGTTTTATATTTTGAATAAGCGGGCATATATATCATATGCCAGATCAGAGCGTTTGTTGAGTCAGAACATATAAGCCTGCTTAATGGAGAGGTTGTTTTTGTTCATATGATGCAGTACAATAGCAACATCCTGCATTATGTGGGGCATTTATTTGATAAATAACGGTAGAGGAAAACAGGAAAGATTGGGAGCAGGAGGGAATGACGTGATAAAGGTCACAGGCCAGATTGAGGTCCAGGACGCCATATTTACATGGTATCCGGCATGGCCAGCTGAATCACCAGAATGTTCCTCATGCTCCAATAATAATGAACAATTTGTGTTCAAGAGAATGAGAAAAAACAAATTTTCTTCATCTCTTTTAGTGTTTTCCCTCTGTGTACTAAATGTATGCTTCTGTATGTAAATTCAGTTGTATTTCTTTTGTTTTGGCTCAGCCTGTGGATTTTTGCATTTTATTCAGTATTTTTTACATTGTGTGTCCTGTTTGGAATATATTCTTTTGGGATGAGTTTCATCAAAATGCTGAGCTCTATTAATTCTGAGTTCTATGAAGACGCTATTTGAATTGCAAAGTTTGAAAGTTGTATAATGGGGCGAGTTATTCTGTTTAACTTTGACATATTGAGCTGAGTCGTGGTGCGACGGGCACTTTTTTTCTTTTGGCTTTCCCCTGACAGCTTCGGAAAGCCCTCAGGGTTAAAAGCAGTTGTTGGCCCTTGTTTAGCAGTAGGGCATGGCTGTCTGAGGTTATGCCCAGACTTCCATCCTTACAGTCTTCAACACACATCCATAAAGCACAGTGACACTCATGACAGACAAATTGCATCCCGAGTCGCCAGTGGGAAGAGGAGCATGCGGAATGCATCAGTCAGTGCCATACTTTCTCCTGATGGATCGCTCATTGGCCTTCTCATAGATGAAACAGCTGGAGAAACACTATAAAACATACCGTACCTTATGGCTTCCTGGCCCCCACTTTACCATAAGCTGGTTTATTGCAAGCATCCACACTTCATTAGTTAGATTACTATAATTTCTGTGTACATTATGTGACATAGCTACAGAACAAAGGCTGTTTATGTCTCAAATGGATGCAAAAACTATAATGACAGGACATGGGATTGCTTAAGTGTACTTAATTTTTGTCCCCTGTATCTGGAAGTGAGGGAATCAAGCTTTTAAGGAGACTGTGGACAGTGTTGAGGAAACACAAAAGTGTTTCCTCAAAACTGTCCACTTGTCAGTAATTTGGGTTATCAGAAAGGAACCCACTAAACAAATTCACCCCTTCTTCTGATTTCCTTTTTGGACCAAAGTGTGACTCATCTGCCGCCTCTGCGAAGTTCATTATCAACATACTAAAAATATGCTCTTCACATATGGCACCATTAGAAGCTCTTCAATAATGATTGAGTAATTAGGTTATCAAACCAAGGCTGCTGTCTGAAAGCTTAATTCCTTCAATTTTCATAGTTTTAGAAATTGTAATACGTCAACTGTATGGTCAAGTGTTGTTAGACCTTAAGACTGGCACATTATGCATAGTTTACTGAGTATATGTGCTGCTATTCAGTGCTTGCTACCTGTCTGGCTGATAATGCCAATAAAGTCTGTTTTAAACAAGATCAATTGCATAATAATTGACTTGTTTTCTGCCATTTTTGTCGTTTCATTCATTGTAATCAATAGCAGTAGACAAACGTCACAGCTTCTTCAATAGATGATTCGAACAAATACAGAACTTTGACGTAGTGCCAATACCATGGCACGTTTATTCAGCATTAAAATAGCATGTCCAAATGTTTAGTGAGGTCAGTTGCTAAATTGGCAGTGCAGACAAAGCTTATCAGATAGAGTGGGGGCCATGTCTCCTCACTTGCATGTACCATTCACTGTATTTTGTTTGTTGGTATCATCCTCTACTGAAGCTTTAACACCTATTAACAATACACAGTCGAGCCATAATAAATTCAGATAGTTATTTAGCTGTATTTTGCCACAGAAGCTGTTAAGTCATTCAGTATTTATTGCAAAACATTTATAAACCATGTGCACTTATCACATAGGTCAAAAAGACTTGAGTTCTTGTTTGCCTTTAGTAAAAGGTGCAATTTCACTCTACTTAAAACTTGTATCTTTTCTGAATATATATACCATACCAGCCTGCAACTGGTGTGGTGTGTCACTTTTATAATGAAAGCCTTTCTTCGAAAATTAAAATGAAAGCCTCACTTATATAATAAAAATTAGGGTCTTCTGAAATAAAAATGGAAAACATTATATTGTCAATTGTATTAGACTAAAAATTAACACCACTGATATGACGTTGAGAAGAGCAAAGACTGTTTCTCCAAGCAGTAAACGTGAAGTAAACGTCTTGTAGCTCACTTGCTAACCGTAGCGCTTTTCTTCAGATAAGAGGTGTCCCTGTGAAGCAGTATCTCATGGCATCCAATGTATGAAACCCAACAAAATTTCAGAACCTGTTAATATAAATCCTTTTGTTGCAAATCTTATCTTTGTACGTCCAATGTACAATTGGTGGGGCGACCTCATAGTCTCAAACACTGAAAGTATTGTTTTGTTCCTTTTTAAGAAAGTAGTAAGAAAGTGAAATGAGACATTTCTAACATGTAGGTTAAGGAGAATGAGATCACACTCATACTTGGTCACTTAAAAATCTTTACAAACCAAAATGATTGAGTTTTATAAAAGAGAATTTCTTTGTTGTATTTTCTTAAGCCTGTGAAGGAGAAAGACAGAAATTCAGGTTTTTCTGGCTGCATAGCCTCCATTTTAAGGCTGTCCAAGGTTTATCTTGCAGTGTGAAAAGCCTTATTCAGAATGGTGAAGGCCTGTCTACTTATCAGAAGAAGGTTACGACTAGTGTTTGATATCAAGATGTGAGCCTTTATAACAGCCCTTGTCGTATATGAAACATCTAACATTGCTGGGTTCAGTTATCCGAGTGAGCCACTGTTCACATATTATATGACTGCTATGAATACAGAATATACAAGCTTTTTTTCTACTAATACTTCATACTGATATTTTCTCTATGATTTTTAATAATGTGCAACCCTATCTCCAGTGTAGTACCAGAGATGGGCCGATAGACTGTTTTTTTTTCTTTTTCGGGAATGTTGTGCATGATGTGGAGAAAGATTTACAGAAACGTTATAATGTCTTTTGAGTGGCTTTGTTGTGTAAAATTACAAGAGCATTTATGGATCACAGTTCATGTGCAGGAATAATGCTTTTTTGTAAGTAGGGTCCTCCAGACCCCAGATTATGTCCTGGTTAGATTGTAGATTGTACAAAGAACTCATTCTTCATACACCTGTATATAAGATGGCATAAGTCCTCCATTGTGTAGAGCTGTAGTACAGAAGATAAAAAACATTCTTTACGTTCCCGGTAGGTTCAAAACATCAATCTTGATTTTGACTAATCCTGACTTTCTGCTCCATTACAGGCTTGAGTGATGTAGACAAAAAAGCACTTTGCCAACAAGCTTTGGAGCTAACACATTTATGTTCTGTACAACCCTAATAAAAACAATGTTCTCACCAAAGAAAGTCACTGTAATTGAAAGTAACTTGTTCCTCACCTGTGATGGTGTTTTAATATAATGTGTAATGTTTTACCTTTTGCTTCATGATACATTTAATTATCATTTATTATGCACTAGGAAAAAAAAAACAATTTAAGCAAAACCATGTTAGTTTCAAATTACTATGAATTGTGCCAATTTCAGAGGATGTAGAGGATACAAAAGCGTAGTGTATTTTAAAGATATTTGCTTTAGGAGCACAAAATCTAAATCACACAATTTTTGAAAATCCCATGTGTGTTGAATTTTTATTTATTAATAGATATTATATATAAATATAGTCTGTAGAAAAATGGTGGAGTCTGACTTAATTTACACCTGGTATTAACATGCAGTCTGTTTTTGCATAAGGAAAAATGTATATTAATGCGATCATAATGCTATTGAACCAGCCAGACCACATCTGGAGGTGGTCTTCAGCAATCACATGCCAGAATGCTAAAACAAAAGCCCATAAATCATTACAGTATGTCAGACATATTGAGCTGTCATGATTGAGGGAGTTTCAGACGTCTTTAACCTCGACCTTGATGTTCTGTTTTTATCATTTAAATAGATCGAGGGAGTAAATGTAAAACCCTGTGGAGTGACCCATTCAACCCTGATGGGCCTTTGATAGTCATCAGCCAGGCTAAGGCCTTATCTTGGCTGTCTGGATGTCTCAGAGGAACTTTGGCTCTAAACACATGCTGCTATAATTTGACCTCAGTACCCCAACACTGAATTCTCATCCCTCATCTGCCTGAAAGAATAAAATAAAATAAAACATTGCCGGTTGAATTAGCTTGAAACAACTATTTAATTAGTATTACAAGGAGTCATTTCCTTTGTGTACAGAAACACACAGAACAAGTGAAACACTGAGGATAATCTCTGATTTCTTCTTTTTTTCCTCCCTTGTCTTTGCAGCAGCAGGTAATAAATATATCAAAGCCAGTTGCAGTCCCACAGATTCAAGTCCAAGCAGGACACTCCTCTGTGGAACCTGTTAAGAGTGCACTCAAGCAGGCTGCAGACCAGCCCAGAATCCTCTACCAGTGTGGGGATTGCGATGAACTTTTCAAGAGCCTGGACCGTTGGCAGCAACACCGTAAAGAAGAGACATGTCAGCAGTCTGCCTCTGAGAGCAATGCAAAACCTGATTCACCTCCTGAGCCAGAGACCGCTTCAGCTCAAAGCTCATATTCAGGTCTAAATCCAGATGAGTCTTCTCTCTTTCAGAGTGAAGCTAGCAAAAATAAGCCAGAACCAGAGGAGAAATTCATAACAGAGGAAGAGAGGTCGCAAGTTGCAGATGCCTCTTCAGCTCAGAGCTCTGATCCTCCTGTTTCTGAGGATTCGTCTCCCAGAAAGAGAGGGGCAAACAAAAAGCCTAAGCCCGAACCAGTGCTCTTGTGTGTGGATTGTGGCTCATGCTTCGGCTTGGTGTCTGAACTAGTGGCCCATCGCAAGACCCAACACGGCTTTGGGGAAGCTCTGCACCGCTGCTCTGTGTGTGGGGAAAGCTTTCTAAACACCACCCTTTTTCTTTACCACCGCAAGCAACACCGGCAGAAAGGCGAGGAAAAAGTGGCAGTGGTTCCTGAAGAGACACCAGAGGAAGTTTATACTCAGAGCAATGGGACTGACGAGCAGGGACAGGATGCCACTCCCTCCACCACTAGTGTCACCTCCAGTTTCACACAGCCCGAGTTGTTCATGTGCACCCAGTGTGGGCAGAGCTTCAGCGACGAGGAAGGGCTGGTCACCCATCGTAAGCAGAAGCATGACCTGAAGGAGCCTCTACACAGTTGCCCCCATTGTGGTGAGAGCTTCATGAACACCACCCAGTACCTGTACCATCTCCGGCAGCACCGCTTCACATCAGAGACAGAGGTGGCAGATGGAGCTGAAACTGGTGATGTTGAAACAGCCACCACTAAACCTCAGGATACCCCACAGAGCTCAAAGCGGCTTCTTTCCCCTCCTGCCTCTGCTAGTGAAACAGGTTCACCCCTTCCTAAGAGAAGTAGGCCCTCTTTCAGGATCCTGAGCGGTGTTAATGCACTCAAAGGTAAGCGAAAATATTTGTTTTAAAGCCCATTTGGGGTAAAATAAGGCATTTGTCACAGGATGTTTTGGTCCTTAATGAACAGTTTTTTTGTGTTGTCAGGAAACAAGGGTTCAGGCACCAGAGAGGAACCAGAGGGCAGCACTGCAGCAGACTCAGACAACACCAACCATCCTCCACCTGCCAAGCTGCTGCAGGACTGGGCCCGCACGCCACTACCCCATGTTTGCCCATACTGTGGCAAAACCTTCACACGACGCGTCTTCCTCCGCACCCATGTCTACAGCCACACCGGAGAAAAGCTCTTCACATGCAAGGTGCCAATCACGATTTAATCAAAATTTTCCCTTTCTTGAGTCTGAGAGACAATCTCCTTTGCTGTAAATGTCATTTATGTCATGCAGCTGACATTGATGAGATGATGCAATGCTTTTGAAGCGGGTGAGGTTGAACCTCTAACCTCATTATATGTGACAGATTCTCCAGGGAAATTGTTTAGAAAATTATAATATGAGCAAACAGCCATATACAGCTTAAATTATTCCCTTACAAGAGGCACTTGTTGTAAACACAACTATGGCACTAATCCTGATTATTGTTGTTGTGAAGGTGTGCACAAAGTCCTTCACTAACTCCCAGAGCCTGCTGCGCCACAGCATGAGCCACACGGCCAACAAGCCCTTCAGCTGCAATGTTTGTGGCAAAAACTTCTCCCAGGCAGCCACCCTGAAGAGACACCAACGCATTCACACATCAACACTGCCTCGGCGCAAGCGGGGACGCAAACCGGTACAGTCTCTACCACTTTCTTTTTATTAAAATACCTCTCAAATTTAAGGGTTCAATTCCAAAATCTCTCAAATAAAATAAAAACATAAATAAAAGCTGATTCTGAGAGATTAACTTGGATGTCAGCAGTCATTTTGTTAGTAGGTGTCACACTTTTGAAATGGTAGATAGCTTATTTTGAAATAAAATCCTTTTTCATCTTTGCTGAAAAAGAATGATATTATTGGTAGACTTGCTGTGAAATCCTTTTTTATTGACCATGACTGCTGTGTCCCTTAATGCAGGTGTGTACTTTGGACAATGAGGGAGCGGCTCATCTCTTCGCTTGTCCTCACTGCCCCTCACGCTTCAACACAGAGGATCAGCTTAACCATCACAAGTAATAACACAACAGCAATAACACTTTAGCAGCATTAGATATTCAGCATTCTTTATGTGCAGGAGTGTAGGTGGAAATAACTACAACTCATCTAACGACTTCCATTACATACAGTACACTATATTCAACCCTCTAACTAGGTCTAAACCTTTGGATTTCCATATAGATATTCAATAAATTCCAGCCCTGTTTATCGTGTAAATACATTAGAATTATAGAACGCCGGACAGGATTTAGATAAACGACCTCCGCCTTGCCAGGAGCCGTAGTAGCTGAGCCGTGTCCGACTACTGAGCAAGACCTTTTAAGCTGTTCGGCGAACACGCTGACTGAGATGTCTGGGTGCCCTTGAGCCTCAGCCACATATGATTGACAGACAGAGGGCCAGTAAATTAAGATAATACCGATAACAACCCAGGACAAGGGAAGAGCCTGGTCCTGTCCTAGCTGGTTGAGCAAAGGGGAGAGGATATACTGTGCATATGTGTATTCTATTGGCTTTGGCTACAGCACATTGAATGTGAAATAAAATAGTGTCTATAAGGGCAAAGCACCGACTTTAGGATTTGCAGTGTGTTAATTGTATACCTTTTTTACCAGCAGGACAGCGGTCTAGATGTGGATGTGAACAGTGTAAAATTAAAGTAACTTTGAGTTAAGATTGTTTTGTTTATTTCAAGGTCAAGAATGAACCTCTAGCTAAACAAGGATATTTAGTTTCCTATCTTAGAAGATGAGGAAAAGCAGCATCTTCACATTTGAGAAGATGGAACCAGCAAATGTTTGGCATTTTTGCTTAAAAAATGGCTAAAACAATTGTGATTATCAAAATTGTTGCTGATTAATTTTCTATTAATCGACAAATCGATTACTCATCGTATCGTTTGAGCCTCTAATCAGTGTATACCTACTTGTAGTACTAATGTTGTACTCACAGCGTCACCCCTACTCATTAAAGAATATCTGCCTGGGAGAAGGGGTGACCCTGACTAAAATTTTAATTCTCCCAGCTGCCTCAGGGTCAGCTGTCCCTGAAATATTGATTTGTGTTGTCTATTTAACAGGGCACAGAAACAACCTGGCCTCTTATGGGCCTTGAGAGGTCCTTGCACATCACCTCTAGCATCCTGCTTTACTTTAAGTATACTTAAGTACTTTTGCTGTAACATTACCTGTAGCAGTATGATATACATAATACATATACTTGTATGTATGCAATATTTAGTGGAGCGTTATGTTTCCTGAACTTCAACATCACCTGTGTTTGTTCTGATTATGAGAAGCTGCCTAAAGAACCAGTATACTATTTTTTTCCATGCTGTGAAAGCAGGCCTGATGCAGCATTAGGTGAATACTTCCTAGCACTTCTCTCCTCCCCTAAGGCTATATCCAGCGTAACGTTATGCAATGGATAAATATAGTCTTTCATGTCCTAACTCTGACTCCTCCCAATTTACTGCTGTTCTTTTATCTCTAGCCGTTATACACTCAGCTAATACCCCTTATTTAACCTGAAGCACAGCTAAGCACATACTTGCTGGTAATCCTCCTACGAGTCACATATAGGGTGGCAGCTTAAAACCACAACATGACTTTTCTCTCTTTATTACAGTTAGAGTCTTTATACTTGGAACTTATGCATAATTATTTAATGTAATTGTTTGTATGACTTTTGCCTGTTCGCGTGAGTTGTGTCCATGTTATTCTTTTTTGCTGGTGAAAATAAGTTTGAAACTTATCAATAGTATACTAAATAGCTAAAGCACTTACATGAATATGTGTGTTTTTGTGTATTAAAACAGACTGCTCCACACCAGCCATCCATTCCCTTGCCCCGAATGTGGAGAGGCCTTCAAACGCAGAAAAGACCTGGACCTGCACTCGCTCACTCACCAAGGTGAGAGTTCAGGGCTCAGCATGTATCGTTCACTCGCATATTTTTATGGTTAGCAGGCGCAACCTGAAGCTAATCATCTGGGGTGGAGTGTTTTGCTCTGTCATAAAATATCTATTATGTCACATATGTCACATCCTTTCACTGTGTGACCATTTCCTCTCTTCTGTCTCTGATCAATGTTTCCATCTATTTATCTGTGATGACAGTCAGGAAGATTAAAGATGAGTACAAATGTGGTGAACATAATGGTGTTATTTAGGCCAGGGACATGTCCCCACCACTTTTTGAAATGGTCGATTTTGTCCCTATCACTTTTTAAAAGCATAATTTGTTAAAAATGTTCTGAAAAATAGCTTTCACCAAGAAATGTTAACTAACAAATGAGAACAGTTTGAGAAAGTTTATTTGCACAATAAGAAAACACACAATGCAATGTTAATATAGAAGAAACAAATGCACAGTGTCCAGTGATGTATCAAGTAATTGTGCGGCCGACATTGTTTGTATTGTCGATTCTGTAGCAGCCTTGCCTATGCCCTTGTGATGCGCCGTTGTGCAATTTTTTTCCCAACCCGCTTAAATCTACTCTGACCTCATGCCGATCCCCCCCATTGCATTGCCTAAAAGCGCGCATGTTGAAGACTGTTGAAACAATGTTTTTTCACCTGAGCCCTTATGTCCCCACCACTTTTCAACACAAAGTGACGCCCTTGAACATATCAAGAAATCAGATACAAACCCCTGTGCCAGCTTGTAATGGAAACCAATTAGATATGATGTTCTTATCAGTGCAGCATGCAGTGAATTACTATTGATTAATGCAAAGTCTGCGATAAATGCCCCCATCAGCTTGCCTGGGTGGCCTATCTTGTTTATTTACAAACATATCCATGTTATATGTGCATTGTTCCTCCGATGCATTAGGTCAATGACTTTCCATTGATCTGTGTCCCATGTGGAACGTAGAGGGAAGGTGGAGGTAAATGAATTGGGGGGCCTTGGAACATCAACCTCATTAGTTAAGCTCCAAGAGTCAACCTGCAGCAGAGGTTGGAGGTATGTGGCTCCTCTGAGAGAGATGATTGGAGAGATTGATCCATTGATCAGTCCAGGGCCATAGGCTGAGATTGTCCTTATTAAAGGTTTAATTAGAGGGTCCCAATGGAGAGCAGAGTGAATCGCCCCCACTGGGATAGAAAGTACAGATGGTTAGCAGATTGCAAGATGTTGGCGTGGCGACCTATGGACAGGCTGATGAACATCAGTGTCAGCGATTTCACAGCCTGGGTTTCAAAAGCAACCCTGTGAGAGTGTGGTTTGCTTTGCCAAAATACAACTAGGGCACCAGCTAATTAGAGCTGAAATGATTAGTTGATCGATTGATTAGCCAACTGACAGAAAATTAATCTGCAACAATCGATTATTCACTTTTCAAGAATAAATGCCAAACATTTGCTGTTTCTGGGTTCTCAGTTGTGAGAATTTGCTGCTTTTCTCTGTTTTTATATCTCTGTAAATTGAATATTTTTAGGTTTTGGACTGTTTTTTGGGGGACAAAAAGCAGCTTGAAGACATCACGTTGGGCTCTTGGAAATTGTGGCACTTTATTTTATAGATCAAACATTTTATAGACCAAACGACTAAGCAGTTAATCGAGAGAATAACCAGCTGGATCAATTGATAATGAAAATAATTGTTAGTTGCAGCTCTACGAATAAAGATTATTGATTAATCGGTCAGTGATTGTATTGATAAATTGATTTGTCTATAAAATGTAAAAAAAAGGAAAAGCACAGGTGTTACTAATAACATTAATGATATAGTTTAACGTTCTAGTCAAGTGTCCCAGTAAGCCGTGACAGTGAGTCAGCATGGACATTACAGGACCTGAAAGTGAAGCAGCTAAATGGGATTCAGCCATCATTAATTGTATTATTTACAGTTTTTCCTACTGTAACATGTCAAAGTGGCTTCAGTGGAAAAGGCCTATTGTTTAATCACAAATTACAACATTCCTTACATCTTGTGGCCTACATCTGTTGGGTCAGACTCTTGTTGTGTCCACATTATAAGCAATCATTGACCACAAGCACATTCTTTGTTGAAACTGAAAAACTGGCTGCATGTGAATGTTAAATCAGCCATCAGACATTAGCATGGCACGGGAGCTGCTTGTAGTATGAAGACAGAGTATGAATCCACATGTCTAAATCCTGACACTGTTCCATTGCAGACAAGCAGCCAGCGACGTGTCTTCACTGTTCATCCCAGTTTGTGAACCAGTCAGTGCTGGAAATCCACATGCAGCGTTGCCCTACCACAGAGGAGGAGAAGAATACTGGTCGTGGACGGGGTCAGGGCCGGGGACGATGCACTGGACAGGTTGGGACTGAAAATCATAAATGATTGTCCTGGGGGTTTTTTTTTTCTAGCTTTTATAGGTCTTACTTCTCCACTGCAAAGTTATTCAGAATGAGATATTGCTAAATCTTAAGTGACAGATTTGTTTTTAACAAAGGATGAAACAAGTAGTCAGACCATGTGTTGTGAAGTGTGAAATGTGAGATGTGAAATCCTCTTATCAATTAAATAGATAGCCAACAGTCCAGACAGAAAGGAAATGTGGGTTTAACAAAAGGGGGGTGACATCTAACAAAGGTCCCCTGTCACAATCAAACTGTGATGTTGCTTAGATCACGAAGACACCGGCCTTATCCCTTTTCGTTAATTGTCTATTTTCCATCCTCTTACTTTCCTGTTCTCCCTCCCATCTTATTCCTCCTCCATTTATTCCTCCCTCAGATTGAGTGTGACCTATGTGGCCACCGTTGCATGACCCAGGAGGGCCTCGACCTCCATCGGTTATCCCACACGGGCCAGACACCTCTCAAATGCCCAGTGAGGCCTTGCCGCCGCCGATTTACCTCCAACAGTGCGCTGGAGGACCACGTGCTGGCCCATTTCCAAGGAACGCTCAGCAAGTCCAAAAACAGACCCCGCTTCCGCTGTCAGATTTGCCACAAGGAATTTTCCTACAATTCCACCTTCAGTGTTCACATGAGGACGCATACTGATGAGAGGCCCTTTGAGGTAAGAAGGGTGGTGGTGGTGGTGTGTGTGTGTGTGTGTGCGCTTGCATAAAAGGGGAATTTCTCTCAGCCTTCTGAACCATATTGTGTCCTTTTCATACAAGTCTTTCAGACCCTTTAACGCCTGTATTTCAAATTGAAATCCAGCACCGCCTCACCCCCCATGGTCATACCCGTTCATAGCTGTGTCCATCTCTCCAATTCTGGACCATGGCCATTTGTGCAGTGTGTGTCCTGTGGGTGTTTCCTCCCTCCCTGTGTACCTGTGATTAATGGCAGGCCTGAGTTAGGGCCTGTCAGCTCCCCTCTGTGCCTGTTACTATTCTGGGACTCTCCCTCTCTCTCTGCTGCTCTGGTGACGAGGCAGGACATCAACTATGGACCCACCCAAGCCCATCACAGCACGTCGGACTGTAGAAATTGATTTAATGTTTGTGGCTTTGCTTTGAGCCGTATCTATCAGGCATGCTAAGGATTGAGGTTCAGAGAGCATTTGGTCCTCAAACACACAGGCAGTTATGGGGATGAATTTTAATTTTAATCAAATATACTGTGCATTCCTGAAGGAAAACCTATATTTGCTGAGTATATAAAGGACAAACTCAACAGGAAAGGTAATTTTATTAGAGTATATCTCACAAAGATACTGAAACTGCAAAACTGACAACAGGGATTAGAGTTTCAATCTGAGTGTCCCCAGTAGGAATCAAAGCAAAGCACAACAAAGTCATTCTTTTGTAGTGCTTCAGGTTTAATCAAGTATCTAGTTGTACTGCACTCAGGTGGCAGCAAGCAGAGAGCGAACGTTGTGGTGTCAGGAAAGGTACGGCTGTGGAATTGTTAATGTGATTACTTTATTTAGAAATGGTTTAGCTCTCAGCTCACTGGAAGCATTTCTTTCTGGTGTCCACTGTGTAGTTGATCATACTATCCTTTACACACTTGTAGAGCTGCAACAATGAACTGATTAGTTGATCAGCAGAATATCAAGCAGCAGATATTCTAATAATCAATCATGTATGTCATTTATCAAGCAAAAATGCAAAACAATCTCTAGTTCCAGCTTCTTAAATGTAAATATTTGCTGATCGTCTATGAGAGCAAACTGAATATCTTTGGGTTTGGACAAAATAAGTCATTTGAAGACAACACTTTAAGTTCTAGGACAGTGTAATGCACATTTTCTAACTGTTTTCTGATGTTTTATAGACCAAACAGTTAATCGATTCATTGCATGAAAATAATCGGCAGATTAATTGATAATGAAAATAATTGTTAGTTGCAGTCGTTTTTATTGCTTTGTTATCTGTCTCCGCCCCCCATACCCTGTTCTCTCTGCTCTTCTTCTGCTCCAGCCAGAAGTGCTGCATCTGCAGAAAAATATAAAGAGAGGTCTCAGAAATTTTTATTTTAGTAGAGTTTGTGCACTCGCACTGTTGTGAACACAACTGTACTTGCTTGCCACCCTCTTACCTTTTTTATATTTTGTCCACTCTCCCATTGTCCACTTCCTCATTCTCCTCCATCCCTCCACCAGTGCACCACATGTGGCAAGCGCTTCCGCCAGCTGCCCCATCTGCAGGACCACGAGCGCATCCACAGCGGCCTGCGGCCTTTCTGCTGCTGGATTTGCGGCAAGAGTTTCAGCGTGGCCGCCCGGCTCACTGAACACGCCCGCACCCACAGTGGGGAGAAGCCCTACCCATGTTCCCACTGCCCTGCTGCCTTCCGCTCTCGCTCCAACCTGGATAAACACATCCGGCTACACGGAGACCTGCCTCTGGAGACCGCTGAGCAGGCAGCGCATGCAGCTGAGGCTGCCCACGTCCAGAAGGTGCTGGAGGGGGCCAAGGTGCTGTCTTCTCTGGCCACGACAGGGGAGGTTGATTCTGGCTCAGTGCAGACCATCTATGTACTGCAGGGGGCCGAAGGAGGCACAGAGACGGTCATGATCCCGTCTGATCAGCTCAGTGGCATGGAGGGCACCTCACAGGTCGTCATCCTGCCCTCCTCTGTTCTGGGAACTCAGACCATTACCGTTCCCACAATCACCATGGACGGGAATGAAATCACCATGGTGGAGACGAGCCAGTCGCCACAGCATACCATTGAGTTCATTGTGGAGGAGACTGTATGAAGGCAGATCAAAATTTGTTGAAAATGTAGACTGTTGATGGAGTGAAAGGTTTGATAATTGAGGGATATGTAGTTATTACCTTTTATGTATATAGTTTGATAGGTTATGAAGCCAGTGTCAACAAAAGTCCCATCCTCTGTAGTAATACATTTTTTGATTTAATGACATTGTTGAAATTGTGTAAAACTAATGAATTAAAGGTTGACACACATGAAATGCTCAGGAGAACAGAATGTACCTTAAATTGGTCTTTCAAACTGATTGAAAAACAGGTTGTAAAATTGGCCCTCGACTGTTCACAGGTGTGTATTTACAGCCCCTGTTTATTAGGGGGAAGACCAGTGGTGGCCCATGAAACATCTTCTGCTTTCTTTATAATAAAACGCTTCAGCTTTCACACTTCTGAGCGTCAATCATTTTGTATGGTGGATGACGGGAGGGCATTGCCCCCATCCCATCAGATGGGATTGACTTTATAGGTCCTGCTGTGCCTTTTGACAAACAATATGCTCAGAAATATACAAACCCACTCACCACAAGTCAGTGTACAGGTTTTCAAACCACTCTGTCTCTCTCTGTCACATGCACACTAATGTTAGTGGAAGGCAGGATGAAGTAGACGTGTGTGTATAGATCAACCCTAATGTTCCAATCATTTGTAGAACATTATGTTATTGATTGGTTTTGTGCTGTAATTAAATACAATAATAACGGATATGGCAGGATGTATGATGATTTAGCTGAAGTACAGCATTATGCAGTGGCAAGTAGTGCAATGAAATTATCCAGCACTTGCTGTATAGTTATCAAAAATAATGATCCTATTTGTGTCTGAATGGGAAGAGGTATAATATGATATAAGTTTTGCTGGCGCTGCAGTAGCCCATTATAGGCTTCTAAAGCGCAGTTTATGGCTGTCTCCCACCCAGTGATTGCTGACAGGGGGGGTTTGAAACCACACACATGCAGAGGCACTCAGTCTTAGTTTGTTTTCATGTCATGGAGAGAGAAATGCTGATGATTGTGCGGGGAGCAGAAATGGGGAAATGGCAGCATTTCTGCAGAGTGAGAAGCATATCAGGAAATAGAGGGCTCCCAAGGAGCAAAAAGAAGCCAGTGCCAAGAATTTAGCTGCTCTTCATTGCTTTTCTGAGAGAGTAAACAGGCAACCAGTCGATAAATACATGGTATTTTTCCCTTCCTAGCAAATCTTGAGAGTTGATATTCTGGTGGAGTGCCATTTATCATACCTGCTGCTGCCTGACATTGAAAACACACAACAAACACACAGATGTGAAATGAAATTGTTGATGCTGGATTTGAAATCATGAGACTCGTATGTTCTAGGGAAGCCGTCGGAGTGCAGTATAATGGTCTGTTTACTGTACAGAAGGCAGCGTATCATCTGACTGTTCATTCCTTAGCTCAGACTTGAGTTTGCGGATTTGTTTTTTTGTTCTCTGTTGGTGACGAGCACAGATGAACAAAAGAGTCTTTAACTTATGGCTTTAAGTGTGATTTTCCTACGTTATATCATGATGCCAGGATGTTAGCTGACAGATCTAATCTGGTCTTGGTTGTTAAACAGCAAACACCAAACAGTAAATATTGGGATAGAGAATTGCTATGGTTAAACAAATACATTTGAGTTCAGCTACTTTCATCTTTCATGTTGATAAAATGACAATGGAAATGGAGCATTTAAAATAAAAGCCATGGTGCTTGATGTATAGAAATGAATGAAACTGAGAATATATACAGAAATATCTAACTGACTGGTCATTTTTCAAAAACTAAATTGAATCGTGAAGATGTGCCCCGACGCCATTATGTGTATTGTCCAATGTTACAGTCAGAAAATGGTTTTGGTGGTTAAAATGGCGAGATGTTTAATCATTACAGTAATGACCTTGGGAACTTGTTACTTTTTAAAAATACTTTCAAGGACATCTTTGATCAAAAAAAAAAAAAAAAGCCCCATTGGAAATATTTATGTTTCACTGACAACTGACATGTCTAGTGTTTAACAGAATAGCTTTTCCATTTATGAAAACACACAAACCAATATATAGTAAATGATTTATAATCATGCATGTACATAGCTGAGAGGAATATAAACTACTGCATATGTTTTGCAGTTACGTATTTAAATTATTCGTGGCATTTATGAGCAGCAGTCAGTGAAAAGAAGGTTTTTTTTAAAATCTTTTAATACAACCAAATGAAATGGACAATTATGCAGACACGCGGGTCTAAAATAACCACCAGATTTAGGAATGTCCTTGTTGCAAATAAAAAAATAAAAAAAGAGAAACAAGCACATGCAGTATAGCTGCTCTCACCCTGGGCATCCCTTTGATTCTCGCCTCTTTCTGTATCATAAACACTAAAAATAGCCAAGTGACCCTCAGGAGAGGTTGTGCATATTCAGCTCTCACAGCTGACATCAGTGTCCCGTGCAGGTGGAGGACACCAGGTAAGAATAGCACTCAGCTACGAAGTGGATACACGTGTTTAAAACAGTTACAAGTTGCTTTAAAAAGTATTTCTTCTGTGTAAACCTTTGTAAACCTTTGTGTCAGATGTTTTTGCGAACGTAATTTAACATTAGCTTACTTGTAGCTAGCTTGATACTTTTATCTAGCATTAGCTATTTAATCTATTTTTATTTATTTAATTTATCCGTTACTCTTTGCAATTTGACCATTTAATGGTTATATTTGCTAGGCTACTGCATTACATTACATTAGGCTACTTTTAGCATTTCAACCGTGTTTACCATTGCTCTTAGCTATTTTGTTTGACAATCCATCCATTACTTCTAACTATTTCAACTGTTTAGCTATTATATATTATTGACATATATACTTTTAGCTATTTCAACCATTTATCCACACTTTCAGCTTCTCTGCATCCGTGCTAACTAGTTTTCACTCACTTTGTTTTTTTTTTGCAAGGTAAAGATGCTCAATTTGGAAGATACATAAACATTTTCCATTTGTGCATGAGAAAATAGATGCAAAAAAATACACATATGTATAGATACACACAAATGTACTTGTAGAAAAAAAAGAGGAAAAAACGTTAATTATAAACATAATATTGATACATCGACTTAAATGTATATACAAGCAAAATCGTGATAATGACATAACATTACTAATAATAAACCTAACCTATTGCAGTGGTAATTCATGAGAACAGTAACTATATAATAATAATAATAATAATAAAAGAAAACATTATATGAATAAAAAAAGTAAATAATGAATACATACACACATATATACATTAAAATTTGTATTAAATAAAAAAGAAACCAGTAATGCTACAATGATCTGTCTGAAGGATACACTACAAATATTACTACAGGCTACACAATCTTGGACGTATATCATAGTAAATCATTGGAAATAAAAAAAATACAGACGTACAGTAAACTTCTATACAGTCACTGTAAACCCATTAACCACCGAGTCTCCAGAGAAGTATTAAAGTCCTGCTTTGTTGATGCCATTTGACATCTTGGCAAGTTGGAGATGCTGGGCAAAGCTTTGTTTCCAAGGTAACATGATGGAAAACTCTGTTTGCTGACTCAGAGTAGCACTGTGGTGAAAAAGAAACGAAATCATGGAACCATTATCTATAAATGGTAAGTGCAGTGTTACTGTGTTATTTTTACAGTGACTTGTGTGGTATAATGTCAAACAAGTTAAACAAAGAACTGCAATTCTGCAATATATTTACGATGGATGCAATATAAATATCACAGCAAAACTATCATGCAGCCATTAAAGGTCAAACATTTTACCAGCAAAAATCACATGCAATAGTAATGCTACAGGAGAAGGAAAATGTAATAAATCACGTTAAGGTCAATACACTGTATTTGCAGTGCTACACAATATGTCCCTGCAAAACAAATTCTATTGGTTTTTTTTATGCAGGGAGACAGCCATGTTTTATTAAGTTATACTCATATATACACTACTGGAGATGTACATGCAGACTCTCGAATGACACTGGCGACATCTGCTTGGGGTGTGTTATATATGTTAGCCAAAATCATGCATCCCTAATTCATATTTACCTTACATGCTCTATTATACTAATATTCCTTACTCTTTTACACAGAAGATTATGCAATCCCACCTGCAACATCATGAAGTTGTAGATGCATTTTACCAGGCTTAAATGCTGTATATTTGGCTGTTTAAAATCAAAGCATCAACATTTGATCTATCAATTCTTTATTCCATTAAAAATGAATGCTATCTATTACAGTAACACATGCTATTTGCTGTGCTCCACAAGTGACATTACAGTGAATTATATGCAATACTGTAGTTTAAGATTTTCCATCTTAATTGAAAAACATTTCACTTCTCTTATGATAATCCGTCCAAAAAAAAAAACAAGTCTGAGTTAGGGGAGCGTGCAAAAACATGATGTAGTTCTTTGTATTTGACTAAGTGAGCACTCTTATGCAAACTTACTCAGTCGGCTACAGCTGACTTCCCAACTCTATTATCATATCGTAGTTATTAATGTATGATTGACCTATTTAAGTAATGGTATACATTTATCATTCTCTATGCCTTGTGATTACGTATTTATTGCTGGCACATGCTTCCTCTCCACCCTCTGTCCTTCTCTTATTTTATTTTTCTCCTTTCTCTCTTTTTTTAAATCATCACTCTGTCTCTCCCTCTCTTCCCCCCTGCGACATAGCCTCTGTCTCTCTCTTTGCTGAGGTGGCTGTACCTGCTGTGACTTTGACAAAGTAGTCTCCACGCGTGTAGTGGTGTATTTCTGTGTGTGTGTGTGTGTGTGTGTGTGTGTGAGAATGCAAGGGTGCACAAGAGTGTTTGTGTGCATGCACTGCTTGCACTAGCTTCATTTTTAGTTTGCAAATTTGTCTGACTGCTTCATTTATTTAAATGTGCACACTGAACACAGCAGCGTGTGTGTGTGTGTGTGTGTGTGTGTGTGTGTGTGTGAACATACTGCAGCACACTAGCACCTACATCTACTGCTGCTTATGTCATAATATATCCCCGTTTTGTCCTCCATTACCCCTCACTTTTTTTCATCCCTTGCTCTCTTGTTCACCTTGTTTCTCCCTGTGTGCTCTTCTTCTCCTGCGCCCCCACCCCCCACCTCTCCATCCTCCCTCCCCTTCGCTCCCCCACCTCCCTCTGCTTGTCTCCTCCCTCTCTGTCCCCTCCCTCATGTTTCCTCCTTCCTCTCTCTCTCATTGATAGTGAAGCATTTGTGACTAGAATACTGAGGAGCTAATCATTATTCCACGAACACAGCGCAGTGCTCGGGCAGAATGTCAATTCTCCCCCCTCCCTCTGTCTTCCTCTCCTTCTCCCTCCCCTCTTTTGCATGCTTTCCAAGCAATAGTTAACATGGAAGCCGCATTTGTGTTCTACAAAGAGAAAAGTAAGGAAACACTTCAAATACGCATTCGCAATTGCAAACACTGGGTTCTTAACACCTGCAGCGAGGTGTATGTGTAATGGTTGAGTAAGGTTTACATTTGTGCTGTGGATGGTATTTGGAGTGTGTGTGTGTGATACGTAGTTGTTATGTAAAAGCGCTCCACATCAATTTGTCAAGAGCAAAGTGGTGTGGGATGGAGATGAGAGAGAGACAGCTGTTGAATGCATATTTAGAGAGAGGAGGGAGACTAAAACAGAGTGACAGCAGACTTTCAGTGGACGCAGTAAGGCCTAAATCGCCAGTAATATTAAGTTAAATTGCCTTATTGTATATCTGCATGTTGGATTATCAATATATTGTATAAACATAAAAAGACTGAGGTATAATACGCAGACTGTCACTCTCACAGAGGAGATTCAGTGTCACCCAGTAGTGCCGAAAACCAAGAGAGGGGTAAATTAGACCAGAGGTATATTAGACAAAACAGACACACACATGCTGGGACTGCGGGGCGTATGTCAGTGTGTGTGATGGAATGGGAGAGACAGCACACGGAGAGTCCTCCTGACTTCCTGAAAACTGCAGCTGTGGGTCACAGCCAGGGGTAACGCTATGTGCGCGCAACCCTCACGCACACACCACGTGCACAGAGCCTAATACAGAATTTTAAATCTGCAAGTTGGACGGATGCAGAAACAGTCATATCCAAATGTCCACATACACACACACACACAGAGGAAAAAATGCCATGGCCTAAGGGAACCTCTGGCGTGACATGGCTGTAGTCTAATAGGCTCAAGCATGAGTGAGTAATAGGTGTTCCAGCACTGTCCGCCCACTGGACAAAGACATCTTGAGATGCACATTATTTTATGAGATGCAAAGTGAATAGGTGAAAACATGATGAAGCATTGGGTAGGGGGGGGCTGTTTGAGACCAAAGCAGAAGAGACAGCTCAGCATTGTCACATACTATATTTGCTTCCCTGTTTGATTAGGGGACAGCTTAGTGGACGAACCAGAGTTGATGTATCCAAAGGCTCAAATCAGAGGGTATTAGTCAATATGGGTGACATAAATAGGCCCTAACTTTACATTACGCCACAGCGTATTCATATTACGAGTGGAGAAGGTTACTTTTTTAGTTGGATTGGAACAGTGTGGATTCATTAGTAATAGACACATGGCAGATTTATTTGTCATTTTGTTCATTTAAATTCTAACAGCAATCTTGTAACCTAACACCTCTTCTAAAATCTTGTAAAGCACAATTTACAAATATCACTGCAAGGCAACACAGTGTTGTCACTAGCAATTATAGAGCCACCTCATGCACAGAGTGACAAAATCAATGATTTAACACAGTGTGGCAAGTTTAATAGCCTTGGAGGACATGAAATGCTAAGGGAGCATTGGGGCTGCAAGGTTAAGAAAAAAATCTATATTGAAAAGGCTACTTGGACCGACCAGAGCACCAGAGAAGAACAAAGGCATCATAAGGCCAACGTCCCAGTCTCGTTAGTTGAGATGAGACAGCGTAGCGTGATAGAAGTGGGATATGGGAGTTAGCCAGTGACATCATATAGTGTGAGCTGCTTCTCTGGAGACTGCTGTCTGCTTGCAGTGGGCTCATGCTGTTGTGGAGTTGTGCCTTATATGAGTGAACATTATAAATAGTGAGGAGGATGTCAGCTCCATTCAAGGGAGTCCCACATGAAGTGTCAGGGTGCTCTGGTGAGAGGAGAGATGATTTTCAGCAGTGTATGAGTGTGTAGAGTATGTGTGCATGTGTACACCCAGTGGTGGAAGAAGTATTCAAATCATTTATTTAAGTAGAAGTAGAAATACCACAGTGTAAAAAAGTTGTATATTGTGCTGCAGGGGGGGGGGGCATAAGAATTTTACTGTTTTTGTACTTGTATGAAAACATGTAACAATAAAACTCTTGAATCTTGAATCTTAAAATATACCCCAAGTAAAAGTGCTCTGTTCAAAATGTTACTTAAGTAAAAGTGCAGAAGTATTAGCAGCAAAATGTACTTGAAGTATCACTCACTATGAGTATTACATTACTATTATATATGTATTAATGTGTAAAAGGCATTTTTACTACTTTATATACTGTTTAGTATATAAACTGTACAACTGTAAATCTATAAAAATGCATCATATTTTTAAGATGAAAACATGTGTTGTATGTAAAATTGTAATCTGCTAATCAACTGCAACATCACCGGTTCACGTCCGGCCGGACATTTGCATGTCATTTCCCCATCTCTCTCTCTCTCTTGTCATTTCCTGTCATCTCTCTACTGTCGGCTGTCCAATATAGGCATAAAAAAATGCCCAAAACAAACAAACAAACAAATATAAAAAAATCTTAATCAAAGTAACTAGTCAAATAAACGTGGTGGAGTAAAAACTACAACATTTCTCTCTGAAATCTAGTGCAGCTGAAGTATTAAGTGGCTTAAAACGGAACTACTCAGGTAAAGTAGAAATACCACTGAATAATTCAGAATTCACTTGAATAAATGTACTTAGTTACATTCCAGAACTGTGTATGGCTGCATACATGTTTGATCTAACCTCATGCTCTGATAGGATTTATGCCCGTGTGTGTGTGTGTTTACCTCTACTTCCCCCGCTTGTGTTTGTGCATATCAGTGACATAATGTCAATATGTGCTTCAGTATGTGAGCCCAAATGTGTATTTACATCTGATTCTGCTGTGTGTGTGTGTGTGTGTGTGTGTGTGTTTGTGTGTAGATATGTATATGTTTGTGTGTGTGTCAGTGCGTGATGTGTGTCATAGGGTATGAGGCGATCCGCGTGGTGGTGTGATAGTGTTTGTCACCCAGAGCATGTAGCCATGTCAAACTCTGTCAGGGTAGTTTACCCGGGCTAGGGATGTAACACATCCCTATGATTACTCCCTCTCTCTTTGTTGGTGTGTGTGAGTGTGTGTCTGTTTCAGACAGTGTGTTTTCTTCATGGCCAGTTTTTTTTTTTTTTGCCTTTCCCCTTATTTCAAATGCTTATCGCAGAGACTGACAGAGAGAAGAGAGGGTAGAGGGGGTTGAGTTGATATTCATCTTTGAGAAAAATACCTTGGAGGGAGAGGGAGAGAGAGAGAGAGAGAGAGTAAAGGAGTGGGTGTTGGGAAGGAGGAGGGAGGGAGGGAAGAGAGTGGGAGGGTGCAGGGAGAGAGAGAGAGAGAGAGAGAGGGAGAGCTGATTAGATTGGAGAAAGCCAAGGAGGTACGGGTATACTATTGAGCAAGGGGAGAGACAGAGAGGAGAGAGGCAGAGGGGAGGGTGACTAAGTGAATGCAGTTTGCTGTCGCGTGTCGCCGAATCACAGCAAAGTCCACAGGCAGGAGGACGGATTGGACCTGAATCAACAAATGGATACAGAAAAACTGGATGTACACTGCATATGAGGAGGAAATAAGAGAGGACGAAGAGTCTGCCTTCATATCCTTTTATCTCTGCATCAGATACGGCTGTGAGGAACCCACGGGGAGGGAAAGGGAAATAGCGGACAACTCATTTCTCTCCAACATCCTTGGAAAAGCCGAAGAGCTGTGAGCCAGAATAGAGTCGACTGTGGGACTCGCTGGGATTGAATATATGCTCAGTAAGTATTTGTATAGGCTACAAATGTCATGTGTGTATGTGTGTGTGGATTGATGCCTCTGGCTTGTGCACTGCCTCTGATGCTTTTTTCATGAAGAAAGAGAAAATAAGAGAGGAAGAAGGGAATGCAAATGCAGTTGTGCTGCAATGTCTCCTCTATTGTGATATTCTGTTTGCATCACTGAACAGCTTCCCCCCCCCTCTAATTTAAACAACTACCCCAGACTTGACTCTGTGTTTGTGTCTTTTCCTCCACAGTGCTGGTGTGTGTGTGAGTGTGTGCGTGTGTGTGTGTGTGTGTGTGTGTGTGTGAGCTGATAATAGCAGCCCCATTGGTATTCAGTGGAGGGAGCTCCAGGATCTCGCTGCGCCTTTCCCCAGGATGGGATCACAGAGCAGGGATTGTGCTCGCCTGTGGAGAGCCCACTGAAATGGGTGAGTGTCCGTCCTTCTCTTCCCCCTTTTTTCTTCTTTCCATTCTCTTTCACTTCTCATTTTCTTGTTTCTTATATCTCTCTGACTGCCTCCTCTTCTTCAGTCTGCAGTTCAGAGCATTTTGTTCAGAGCATTTTCACCTCTGATGGGTTCTCCCTTCGTTTTCTTGTGTCTCTCACCCACTCACCCTGTCCAACCCACCTCCCTACCACTCCCCCACCTGTTTCCCTCCATCCCTCCTTCCGTCCTCTTTTCATCCAGCATCCATCTCTCCTCATCTCCTTCCCCCCCATCGAGACATAAACAGGCCTGTCCAGTTTGATGGATTTGGATGAAATCTGAATGGCTCACTTCAATTTGTTGCTTCTCTCCCCCCTCTCCCCCTATTCTCCCTCTCTTCCCCTCTTCGGCTGTGTCACCCCTCCCCCCCCCCCTCGCCTCCATCCCTCTCTTGGTCTTTTCAAGCTCCTCTACATTCTGTTTGAATTCAGACACAGCGAAGACGTTTGAGTCTCTTTCCTGACACAGGCAATGAATGGAGATGCTGTGGATGTGTGTGTGTGTGTGTGAAAGGATTGCTATTTCTGTGTCTGTGTCAATCATTTTGATAGCGTTTCATGTGTGTGCGTCTGTGACACAATGCAGAGAGGGCAGAGGTGTGTGTTCAGCCTCAGTGTGTGGAACAGGAGGTTATGAAGTAGATCAATGTGTTTAATTGCTCCAGGCATGACAGCTGTGACACATATGTACACGCACAGACACACACGTTGTCACTCGTTTTACACACACCTACGTATTTGCACTCCTTGCTGACATACCTGCTGCACACCAATTCACACCCACCTACATCTTTTCACATGTGTGACACAATAGCATGCTAACAAAGGCTTTGCGCACAGATGCACTCACATACAGACACCGAGCACTAATCTAACCAGTGAGCCAACGCACACACACATGGTCTCATCTTAAATGGTCCTATGAGGACATGGATGTCACAGGAGGGTCATATCCATCCACACAGCAGTATTGATTGGAGCTGATACACGGAATGGCCTCTAATGTTTCATTTTAAATGGCCCATCACCTCACTGGACTCTGGAAAAAGAGTCACTAAACCTGTTTAATGATTTAATTTTGTTCTGTTGAAAGAGATGATATTGTCACTGCATGGCTCCGAGTTGCATCTACCTTTAAAGAAATGCCTGCTTTCTCTGTACTGTTCTGAATTAAGAAGGCATTCATCACTTGGCTGTGAGCTTTTTGATTAGAATTCAAAAACGACCTCTTTATATTCAACAGGTGCAAACTGTTGCATAGTAACAGAGGTGAGACTACCTGTTGGGTAGCTAAGATTTGACATCCTGCTGTTATTTTTAGATTTAGGCAATCTATTTGACAAAAGGCGGTATGATTTATTAGGGGGAAAAAAACAAACTCAACAGGCATCCAAGTCTGTCTAAGCTCAGGACAACAGTAGTTTTGCCATCTGTCATCTGCATGCAGACCTGTCTGCCTGGAACATTGTTAGTTTGAAGAATGTGACAATATCTGACAATATCGTAGAGCTGAAAAATGAACTAAATCTTATCAGTTATGACTCCCAAAAGGCACAAAATGTTATTTGCGTACATTAAATGCAAGAGAGCACAATCAAATGTCAACATTATGACCTGTCAGAGGTCACAAAGTTTGGGTAAAAACATGGAAATTGTAGTTTGTGGTAAACTGAGAATGTTACTCCGCACAAGTTCAGATATTTTCTCCTTTTCTTTATGAGAGCATTCTCATCTATACATTTTTATTTTTCTATTTATTTATTTCTTGAACAATTCAGTGCTGCTCAATGACTAATTTAAGAGAGTCTATTATTTGCATTTGCCCTAAAACCTATAAGTATGAGTAGTAAAACTCAAAAGCACAGTTTTCCCCCTAAAAGTCCAATTTTGTTTACAGTATCAAAGTGTATCATACCGTGATCCCTGTATCGTTGTAGTAGTTGGAATTTCGAATAAAAATGACAGCCCTTGTCTACACCAGTCAAGTATGACTACTTGACCAATGCTATGAGCCTGCTGAACTGCAGTCCTCCACCTGCCTCAGGCACATTCTCCAGTCAGGGGTCTCTCTCTGTCCTTCAGTGTGCTTTCTCACATGCATCTTGTCTTGGAGACTGTGGAGCGTGATGGACAGCTAACTTGGAATTGAAGAGAAAGACAGGAGAAATGATTAGATGAAAGCAGGCTAGGTGTAGATATAAAATTGGATAGAGGGAATAGAAGAGAGATGTGACGGGGGAGAGTGTTTGAAGATGAGCTTGTTGGGAGAGAGCGAGGGGATCAAATCATAGAGTGAGTGGAGAAGAGGAAGGAGCAAACAAGCAGCAAAGTCGGAGGAAGAGTGACAAGGACGGAATAGACAGCAGGACGACAGGCAGGGTGGAGTGTGACGAGGAGGAGAATGACGTACGCGATAAGGCAGAGTGACACAAATGTCACCATACTAACCTTTCATGCACTCTCACTCTCTCTCCTCTTTACTTTGCCTCTCTTCTTCTTCTCCTTCTAGATCTGAACCCTTGCAGAGATGGACACCAAATGGGCAGCGTGGAAGCCAACATACACCCTCCAGCGACTAGCTTTCCACACCTAACCGCCTCCACTATCTCCAGCCATCAGGTCGAACCACCCCAGCGAAGACTGAGCCTGCAGAGTTGAGGCCGGACAAGCTAGACTGAGATACCAGAAGCCGTCTACAGGAAGTAAAGAAAAGCAGAGGGTGACAAGCCTCAGAGGAGTTGACGTACAACAAACCAGTCAACCTGTTGAGCATACGATTGAGCTTCTTGGACTTCATCCAAAATGAAATAGGCTGCAGTGATGCTTGAGCAGTGGTATGGAGCTTTCGGACATGTCCGGATTTATCGACCGGATATCCTATCGAGATTACGACACTTTTGTGCACACCTCAGAGCTGGGCCACTTTTCCAAATTGGCTTGTGGGCAAAAGCGAGTAATTGAAAATCCCCCCTTGAGAGGGTCTCTCTTCTGATTTGTTGTGGGGGAAGAGGGCTTTTTTTTTTTAAAGAACAATTTAAAAAAAACTCTCTTTATCCCACACTTTTCCCCTCTTTCTTTTTCACCGTCTTTCTCACACACTGCGGAGAAATACATTATGAAGCAGCACCATTCTTCTTCATCCTCCCTCGGTGATGGAGAGAGAGGAGGGACAGACTGTCCAGAATAGATAACGAGCAAGGAGACTGGCACTGAGGAGAGGAGAAGGAGAGAGAAAAAAAAAACAGAAAATAGAGGGAAACAGGTAGAGAGAGAAAGAAGAAGACAGAGAAAGAAGCAGAGAAGGCAAGAAAAGAAAAACAGAATAGGATCTAGTATCCTCTTGGAGACTTAGAGTCTCTTTCTAATTCGTCTGTGCCGTGTTGGAGGCTAGTTAGCGCAATGTGCAGGGGAGGGGTCAGGATTTACACCAGGGGGGGCACTTGAGCAGGAGAGTAGGGTTATGTCCCCCCTGCACCTGCCTGGTCTGTATCTTAGTGTTTGGCAGGAAGACAGACTGAAAGATGGGCCGGTAAACAGACAGCTATACTGAATGATAGACAAGCTCTGAGGCTGGTAAGATAGACAGACAGACAGACAGACAGGAAGACGGGTACACAGCCTATTCCAAGTGTCAGGCAGAGAGCCAGGCAGACATCCAGTACCGGCACAGTAGACAGAGTGCGATTCATTGTCATTCTATGCAGTGTGTGAAGAAGAGACAGAGAGAAGGAAAGAAAGCAGAGACAGGAAGAAAGAAAAAGGAGCATCCCTGTGTTTGTAGCTTCTGGAGAATCTCACTTCATCTGCATCCACCTCAGTCAGTACTGTGGCAAGCCCATGCACTAAAAAAAACAGGCCGGGAGAGAGGGGGCTGTTACTAGAAAGGAAATACAGGTTGGAGAGAGAGAGGGAGGGAGGCAGGCAGAGAAACAGAGGGAGAGAGCAGGTGTCGGAAATCCTCCCCTTCATCTGCTTGTCATTTACTCCTTTATGTTCTCTCGTCGTCTGGCGAGGTGATTGGTTTTCTGATGCCGGCGTTCCTCTGCTCATAGGCCCTCCGCAATCCCCAGGAAAACAAGAGGTGGGCAGACAGAGGAAAGCAGAAAAAGACAGCATAAAAGCAAAGGTGGAGCCACATTTTGATTGACTAATTTTTCACCCCTTTCTTTTCTTATTTGTCAAGACGGGCTCTTGTTATTTTTTTTTTCTTAAAGTAAGAGATAGAAAGAAGAAAAACACCAGCCCAATCAATCCCTCATTCTCTTTGTACACAGAATTGAACCTTTGCTTTCATCAGTTGTTGATTTTTCTTGCCTTGTTCTAAAGGGATTATTTTCTTCATCTGAGTATAAACACTGGAATCCTCTAGATTCCCTCTATATGTCCTCACCCCAGTGACACATTGTGAACCCCTCTGACTGCCCCACGGCGTCCCCCCTTCGGCTGAAGAAGTACTAAAAACCCTGTGGTCTCAGATCTCAGTGCCTATGTTGACTCACTACTACAGCGATAATATGGCACAGCGCCTCTGATAACGTCTGATTCATTCTGTAAGTAGGACTCTCTCTCTTCTCTTCTCTGTGTGTGTATGTATATGTTCACGTATACGCTGCATGTCATTAGCGTGTATTACGCTCATGTATGCAGAATAACAAACGTGGTCTGTCTTTCTGCAGTGTCGGTTTTATGGTGTCTTCACAACAGATCTGCTTTCCTGTGCTTCCTCTGCTCCAGGCAATTTGAGCATGTGTGTGTGTGTGTGTGTATGTGTGTGTGTGAGTGTGTGTGTGTGTGTGTCTGCCAAAGAAAGAGATTTTGATCTTACAGCCAAGCTTACAACAGCATCAGAGTGGTGTCAGAAAGAGGCGAAGGAGGTGCCTTTCTGTTTGTGTGTTTGTGTGTGTGTGCACGCCTACATATTGGTCCTGAGGTTAATTTGAACTAATTAGTGGTGAGTATTTTTGCTTCTCAGAGCAGTTTTTGGGTTCTGTGTCAGTGTACTTGCATTCATTAGGGTGAGATGGAAAGGGGATGGGGGGGCTAAAACTGAAGAGGGTGAACCAGCTAATGAGAATGACTCTGATTCCCTGACTAGTTCTTTGTTGCCTCTATTTCACATCTAATGCCCTGAGCATTACACCCTGGCTGCATATCATTTCAGCCTCCTTTTTATCTCCCTATGTGTTGCCTTGGATGAAACTCTATCCTGAGACCCAGCCTCTGCAATGTCCTGCATATTACTAAGCCCATCTATCTCCACGGACACATCCACATCTTTATACACTCCCACAGTCACCAGGCCCTGCACCAGGAGACGCTCAATCAAGATAGTCCCTTCAAACAGACCAATGAACTGTGAATAACGCCATTACACAAACTCCCAGCTCAGAGCGTTACAGAGACAGAAAGATTGGGAGGGTGGAAAAAAAAGGAAGGGAAAAAAGAGAGGGATAAAGAGAGAGAGAATGAAAAACATTCTGGAGATAGAAGAACAACAGCAGAAGGGGAATGTGAGAGGAGACAGAGTGTGAGACAGAAAGCAACAGAGAGGAGGACACATAGAGGAGGGAGGGTGAGAAACAGAGAGGGAAAAGGGAGTGCGTGGGTCTAGAGGGGCCGCGGAGCAGGAAAAGACCTCTGCTCCATGGGAGCACTCTGATGGGCTTAGCAAGGCCCCGCTTTGTTCACACTGTTGGTCAGCCTCTCAGAATTAAGATTACTAAATAATATGATTACCGCAGCTGCACACTGATAACACACTGCTGCTGATCCCCTTTGTCACTGTCAGAAGACCCAGAGAAGAGAGGAGGAGTGGCATATGATGGCATCAAAGGCATGACAGTACTGACTACATTACACTGTCACAAGGGCCCACGCTTCACAACATGGCTTCTCTGCTTGCCGCTGAGTGAAAAAAGTGAAAGTGGAAAAAGTTGCTGTGACTTTTCATACGACGAATGGCCATAAACAAAAGGATACAACAAGGATACTGAGGCAAAAATAACATCAGCCTGGGTTTTTTCGTCAAATGGATGGATGTTATGTCATTATGTCCAATCGTGACATAAATTTCGACTCACCTTATCTTTTCTTCAGTTATTAATGTTGCACTGTCAGCTCCAACAGGCACTAAAAACAAGTAAACAGGGAAACCTCAGTATATTACCTGATTCCACACATGTAAACATAAACCAAGGCTCTCGTGGTGAGACGTCTGCCCCTTATCTTGATGTTTTACACCGTATCCTCTGTGTGGGCTATTTGTTTCATGTTTCCGCGCTTGACAGCTTTGACACGGATTCCTGCCAAGTTGACCTTGCAGTTTAAAGTGTAATAAAAGCTGAATTCCCAGGCTGTGTTGCACATCGATATGTGTTCTTCTGGTAGTTGATAAATGGTCTCCCACCCCATGGGAGAGGGTAAAAACAAGCAGACAGCAGAAACTGATGTCCAGTCCTTCTCAGTGGAAGTAAAGTACAACCGTCTGAACCCCACTGCTCCCAGAGTAGTGAGCTCAAACCCCCTCCTATGAAATATGAAATATCCCCACTCTCCTCTCAGCAGGAGCATCCATTTGCCTGCAGAGCTAAAGATTAGCTTGGAACAGGAAACAGAAAAGACGCATTTAACATGTGATGGTATAGTATAAGAGTAACAAATAACAAACCAGAGTGGAGGGCACAAAACGAAATCAATGAAATATGACACACAGCACAAACATGCAGCTTAAAACAGCCCTAAGCCACTGCAAGCTGGCAACCATTCATTTCAGTTTCTGTTCCTGTGCAGCACATTTGTCATCGAGTGGAGGTTTCGTGTACATGTCATGGAGTGTATTTGCTTCAGTGACATCGAATGAACTTTGACCCCAGGCCATCCCCAGCTGAGCCCCATAGTCACAAAATAACTGTATGAGTCACTCTGTAGAACCAGTACAGCTCCAGTCAAAAAGCATCCATGTTGAAGCACATGCACTCTGCTCAGCAAGACCAAACACACAGAAACAGAAAGGCAATATGGAGATGATGAGCCAAATTATTAGTTACGTGTTCATGTCACTCGGTCTCCCCTTTTTAAGTGCTTTTCACAGCAGCAGTGTACTGTGTTGGTACAGTGTGCGGTACAATCATTTCACTCGACTTGGTCTAAATTGTGGCAGAAATGCACATGGTTCATGAGATAATCTTTCACGTTGGGTTTCAGAGCTTCCCATTGCCCCTGTTTGTACCAGTTAGGTCCTTTCAGATCAGTGATCCCATCATCCCTCAGGTTTTTTTTTCTAATCGCAGGTTTAAATTTTTATTTGCTGGTTCCAATTGTGCTTGACAATATTGTTCCTTGATAATTCTCCACTGCATCATTAATCATTTTACAGTTCTTTGGTGGGAACAGCTGTTCTTTCTTCGAAGGTGGTGGGCAGCTGTTATTTCTTTAACTGTGCTGTAATGTAGCAGGGGATGCTTCTTTCTTCTCAAAAAGGTATACAGTAGTGTTATAGCAGGAATAGATAATTGTTACACTGTTATCAACACTGAATCCATCATCTTATCAACTAGGGACTGTGATTGGCTTCTGCTATCATGTCCCATGATGCCTCTTGCGTGTTAGTTCACCCCTGAAGTGTCTCAGACAGCCCCAGCTCCAAAGCGAGCCAGGCTAATTTGGGACGTGAGATCTCTTCCAACACCAAGCACCACTTCAGTTTCCTCTGCCTTCAATCTTCTGCCGCTTGACCACCAGCGCGAGGCACTGCAGCCTGCACTAAACCTTTGCTCCTCATTGCCTAATGGAGCACAAAAAAATGGCCCTGTTTGCTTAGTCGTTTGTCCACTCCTGCTTGCTTCAGGCTAGCTGGCCTTGGGGGAAAGATTGAGTGAGTGTATGAGTGTGTGTGTGTGTGTGTGAGAGAGAGAGAGAGGAGGGTGACAAGAAATGGACATTAGGACACACATGCCCTTTCCATAATGTGCTCCCGGCTGGGCTGTTTGGCTGGCCATAAAGTGAATGCCGCTAATGGCCTCTCAGTTAATGGAGTCATTAAGATTGGATTGCAAAAAGATAAAAGCAATGTGTATAATGTGTGTGAACCAGGTGGAAGTGTGATCGTTTGTATATGTGTACTGTTACTGTAACCGCTTTGTGTATTTGTAGTTATTTAGTGCTTCAATAGATAGACCCAGGACAACACTAAAGGCGGTAGTGACACTCTCCTGCATTAGCATTAGTAGAAAAGGTCAGTATTCTATCAGTGTAATTGTAATGTGGTCTGAGGCTCAGGTGATCAGTCCTGACCCGGCCTGTCCTAATCACTCGACTGGCAGAGGCGTGTGTGTGTGTGTAAGTGACAAAGGCTGATAGGCTTCATTTAAGGTCATTTCAGGACCTGTCCCCGAGAGAATATGGCAAGGCTGGCGAAAGGCATTCTGGGTAGTGTTGCGTGTTGTTTTCATGGTGGCATGACTGCTCATTAAGCCTATGTCAATTTCTTGAT
Organism: Macquaria australasica; assembly: GCA_005408345.1. NCBI lineage: Eukaryota > Metazoa > Chordata > Actinopteri > Centrarchiformes > Percichthyidae > Macquaria > Macquaria australasica. The sequence goes on from SEMN01000124.1 coordinate 1,020,289, forward strand.
TTTTACCAGAGGGTTTGCTTATGTCACTGACTGTGCTCATCATGTTTTGAGCTTCAGCTGCCGTCGGTCCAGCTTGCCTCATTCACTTGTTGTATTCAGTAAAATGCAGCCCTTATTGCACCACAAGGAAAAGCTAGTTTGCAGGCAGAATTAGCATTAAATCACAGGATAAAATAATTAAATCAGAATAGAAAACGCTTTCTAATTAGGCCAGACTAAATTTTGTGTATATTCACAATTGTTTTTCCCAACTTTGCATAACTTTTTTAAAACTCAAAATAGAGATGTATTTTACTACACTGTTTACAAATATTCCACACTCAAAAATCTTTGCCAGCCTCATGATAATAACTATATTATCTGTCAAATGGTGTCAGTCCATGTATCAGAAGATCAGAAAATAAATTTCAGAGTGAAAGAGCACACCTTTTAATCTAAACAGCTACTAAGCAGGCAAAGCCCATAGCTGGAAAATGGAGTCTCAGCAGGGGATGTCATACTGCAATCGCTGATCAAACCTGTCTGCAGACCCCTGAGGAGGCCTGAGGGGGTCATGCTGCAAAATAAGGAAAACTGGTTTAATTTCACTGTTATTTTATTTTGAGATAGAATCTGTGAGGGCATATTATAGGAGTGACTGTTCTGATCAGAGATTTCATTATCGTTAGTCATCATAGTATTAACAGTTGTACAGTTGTAAATGATAGTGGATTAAATAATATGTGTATGTGTTTGGGGAGCTTTTTTGGGAAGATGTTTGCCCATATTTAGATAGATTGACTACAGCAGAAGGACAATGCCTTTTATTACAGTATGAGCTGAAGCACTCTGCAAGCAGTCTTGCACTGTTCATCCACTCTGGTACATTTCTACATAATTGCTTTTGTGTGAAAAATTGTTCAAAAGTCATCCAGGTAACAGCATTGTCAGCCCTGGTCTAGTGAGTCTATTTTACATTTTAATGTTTCACTGTGGCCCCTGCTGAGCGGCTGTTTGCCTGACAGTGTAATAATGGCACTCATCATGATATCTGCAGGTATCGCCTCTCTCTGAAGGCGATCATTAATATACGTAGAACTCAGCTCAGCTCTGCCAGACTCAACAGGACTCCACGGTGGACCTGGATCGGATAGAACTTCCACATATTTGCTTTAACGTACTTGGACAAACAAAATGCTGTTAAAATATTAGCAAAGTTGAAGACCAGCCATGTAGTGTTTGCAAGAGAAATAAAGCAAAGTAGTAGTTGTTGTTTATTGTGTCATTCACGCGTAACAGTCAGCTCAGCCCACGTGGACTTGTGTGTGACCAAATATACTGTTGAAGTGGTAAAACACCATTTGCCAGAAAAGAACATTAAAATATTACACTGCAAACAAAGAACTTTGTGTCCTCTCCCAATATCTGCAAATAAATGCTGTCACAAAAAATGTTGCTTTTCTGAAACACAACATTTTACAAAAACAAGTGTAGGCCTTAAATCATTATATAATGAACAATAAAACATAAAGTCAACATATCAAACAAAGCCTATACTCTTCTAGGAGACCATTAAACCTGCCTGTTTCTATAAATAATCTTAATGTAACTGAACATAACTGTGCGCATCTTTGAGATATTTGCTTTTTGGTTCAATTCTTCTTGACATAAGGTGTTTAACTGTAGTGATTTCTTATGAGACAATATGTTCATAATTTAGGTTTGTGCCCAGCATCAATAGACCATCTTTGCTTAAACATAAGGAACAATTTGCGCTGTCATGAATATTGCACTGTAATTTTATTAATAAATAAATCCTAAAAAATAAAGATTTCATCTCACTAATTCAGGCATGCCCATGCAAAATGTCCCAAATTAAACATTTTTGGTAACCTCCCTTACTTTTAAAGTTTTACATCCCATATCACGACTGATTTTCATCTCAACTTGATATCTACGAAACATGACACAACATTTTCTCAGGAAATAATGGCTAGCATAAATGTACATGTCAGGAAGTTAATGAAATCACCCACCTGACAGTTTTCATCTCTTATATCATTATCAAAATAGTTTGGTATTAAATCATCCTTATTTGTGGCATTTTCTACCTGGCCAGACGTTAGACTCCAGCAGATGCATTATCCTATGTTAAATAATCTGTAAAATGTTAATTCACTGAACAAGAAGTTGTCACCTTTTGGAGACTTTTATCGCTTCAATTAGTCAGCCACCCAGCTTTTTCCAGCATTCGTTAACAAAAACTGTGGACAGCCAAAACTGCAGGCTACTGATATATAACACATTAAATACAAGAGATGCCGTCTCTGCTTCGTGTTCCATTTCATCACCAATTCCATGTTTTGTCTCATTGCTTCCACAGCGCTGGTATTTTGGGATTGTGAGTCAAGAGCCTGCAATCAGCTCCGCCAATCAGAAGTATTAACATGCGAGTCAGTTCCAGCTCAGCTGCCTCGGTCCAAATGGTGATGCAGCAGTTGATTATGGGCTACTCTGCCTGATTTTAAACTGCTGAATATTTAATTGACTCAATGCAACATAATACTCCAAATGGGCTCATATCATGTCATTATAATGGAATTTAAAAAATACAACAGATGTGATTAATTAACTCATTTGTGGTTTTATAGGCTTCAGATTTCCGCTAGCATGTGGTGGGTCCGGAAAATATGGCAGCATTTTTTTTCGCTGAGTCAAAACTTGGCTGCGATGACAACCCCCCCACCACTGCCCCATGCTGCAACCACATACACATAAGTGTCATAACATTATCTGCATCACTGCCTTTTTGAGGTATAACTTTAACATTAGCTTGGATGTAAAATGGTAGCATGTGAATAATGTAAATTCAGACACCCAGGGAAGGAAGTGTTGACAGTAATTAAGCTCACATGGAGGTGTGCGTGACATAAAGTAAAAATGCTTCGCTAAAGCAAAGCAACTCTTTAAATGGTCTGACAACTTCCTGAGGGTGATACTTTTCTTTTTCACTTAAGTTAAAGAATAGCAGCACATCATCCAAGAGGCTCAGTTAAAATGAAAAACAATTTTTATTTCTGGTTCAGTGGTACTTCATGTAATCCACAGAGTTGTTTGACCAGTGTTTATTTCAAGTCCTCCTGAGCTATTCACTTGCTCAGGAATCAAAGTCTAAAGCTCGAGTAATTTATCTAGTGCTTTTCTCTGAATCTCCAAGCGCTGCGGTGTTTCGCCAAACCCAGAAATTTTAAAGTCGCATGAAAACAAAATGCTTTATGTGTGCGCGATGAACTGCATTTGTACACAAGAAGACTGAGCATAAGTGTATTGTATGTCTGTTTATACATGAGCATCTGACATAGCCTGTGTGTGTGCATGTGTGTGCCATGTTTACGTATACCGGGCTCATATGTGCAATATAAATGTTGCATAGGCATTTTTTTTCCATCTGTGTCAAGACAATTGATCTGCCAAGACGAGACCCATATTGTGCTGCCCATGTGTGTTTATAATTCCTTTGAATTCCATACATGATGAAATCCAGAGGGTTTCGTCAGCCTCAGCTCTGCTGTTTGCAGGTCAGTAGTAGAAAATAATATAAGAAAGTCAGTAGGACAACATGAGACACAACGTGTGTCTTACTTAAAAGCTGCTAGATTAAATCTGTTAAGCATTGGTAATTAGTGAGCAAATTGGGGATCAGGAATAGATTGTAGGTATTATATACCAGGTGCTATATTGACTTAATTTTATTTAATGGCATCTGCCACTTGGATGCAGGTGAAACAAGCTCTAAACACACAACTGACATACAGTATTATTACCTCATAAAGTTGATATGGCGAACATGTTAGCAAACAGTTGCGTATTTAAACACCCAGCCACCAACCAGTTGCTACCTTTGTCTGTGTACTGTTTGGTGCTGGGCAGGTAGCGTACAGTGGGGTTTTAATGTCTTTTCACTGAAAACAGCTGCCTGCTGCGTGTGGAAATAACGCTGATGAGAGTGGTGAGAGTGAACCGAAACAGCAAAGCCAAAACAATGAGCTGAAAGATGCTAAAACGCTCTTTAGGGCTGAGGGGAACTGCAGAGTCGGAAGATACTTGTTAAAGCTACAAACAACCCCTTTCACATTACATACAGCAGCCTTAACAGTACAGTTAGGAATATTCTGCATGATACATCAGGAAATAGGATTTTGGGCTTGTAAACTGATTGTATCCTGGTGGAAATCTAAATACACACCCGGTAGCCAATTAGCAGTTATATGTTGTTTCCCCTAGTGAAGATTCATTGTTTACCCAACAACGTCAGACCTTTGCCCACTCCAACAAATGAGGACAAAACACACAACCATCATTTGCATTGCCTGAAGATTTGTGTAACCTCGGCTCCTGATATCAGCATTTTCCAATTTCACCATCACTGGCCTCAATGGGACATAATCAGTCGCTAGCAGTTGGCCAGTGGCACTTGCTGGTGATATCCTGTCCACGATAATAACAGCGCCGTCTCATAAGGGGATAACCTGCCTTATTGCTCAATGGATTTACATACAGCAGGCAATCAACGTGACCGCAGGCTATCTGTGACTGATGGTGTGTGTCAGCACTGTACATGCAGCCTTTGTTTTCATTTGGCAATCAGGCCTGTCAGGCCATGCTGCTGCAGAGATCAATGTACCGTTTGGATGATTGTAATGTGTGTGTGATTGTGTGTGTGTGTGTGCGTAATTCATCTAAATGCTTACCTGTGGGCCATCATCTTTGCTGCCTCCATGTATCCATCTCACTCAGTGTTGCTGTGAAGCAGAGAAAACATAGGGCTCGTTTCTCGGGAGACCACACCATTACAACAGCAACCTGATTTACTCTCCCACAGAGGCTTTGATATTAAAACACTATTGTACAATAATCCATTTTAAAAGAAAACCCAAATTCAGAAATACGCTAATAAAGGGAAGTGTGTGTGTGTACAACCGTATCCTCCAAGGCTTATCTAGTGAGGGGACATTGGAGGCAGAGGGGAGGAGGTGTGGGGGAGAGGAGATAGGAAGTGATAGCTCAGCAGAAAGGTGTAAAGTCCTCCAGTGGCTAGCTAATTTGCCAGGTTTAGGGCGGCCAGTTTTCTCCAGGCCCTCATGGAGGAAGAGGAAAGCTCCGTTGGGCTCACCTTTCAAGCCGCCTGGTCCTCAGCCACAGGGGGAAACCCAAACACATCGATTAGCCATCAGGAGGGGTGGAGACAGTGAGGGAGGGGTGGACTAAGTCTCTCCCTGTCCTTCCCTCTCCCTCCACCTCCTCCGACCACCTCCTCCAGCTCAGGCCACTGCTTTCTCACGGGAACATACGGGTACCGCGGAGAGAAGATTGAGGATGGAAGGAATGCAATCAAAAATGAGGTGGATGAAAAATGAGGAAGGTGTGTTGAGCGAGAACAATCCACAAAAAGAAAAGACAGGAATCAAACAAACAGGCGAGCCCAGAACAGCCGTGTTTTGTTTTGCTCTGATCATAAGCCAAAATCTGGGAGCGTGCTTGTGCACAAATGCGCTTGCGTGTGCCTACGTGTGTGTGTGTGTGTGTGTGTACATGAGTGTGCGTGCACGGCAGCTGCTGAGTTGCTGTGTTTATCTGTGTGAAAGCTTTACGGTAAATAAAGCTCGAGTCCTGGCAGGGAGACAGGTGCAGCAGGCTGGGCCAAAGGAGAGCTACTGTAACCTAGGAAGAGAGAGAGGGAGAAAGAGTGAGAGGAAGGGAGCAACTCTCTTGAAAGTGCCAAACGGACAATCTTTTGAAGTGGCCCATATTGGCACATCATGAATAAACATGAGCTATGTTTGCTTTCGAGCAAAGCAAAGCTGAAGGTGTGAGGCTCATTAGAGACCAAGAGGCCATGTTGATAAAAGAACTGTGGCCAGGATCATTTACTGCACTGAAAAGCGCTGCGAGTTCATCCTGTAGTGTTTATCATTTTAACCCTGATGTTCGTCTAATCATGCATGCACTGATGAGAAAGAATGGAGGCACTAATTAAAAAGAAAATTCCACAAAGCTGAAGTGTACCATGTAGACATGAAAACATCTGAGATCATCTAAAGTACTGTATTATCTGTTCATTGCTCGCTATTTCAAAATCACCTACCAATTATGCTGTCAACTACCTAATGATACTATTTTGTCAGCACATTTATTAAGAAAACCATTATAATAATCTCTAGAGTTTCACTGCAATGCCATTTTGTAGGAATAGGTTTCACATTTTTTAGTTGCCGGAAACAAACTGATGATAATGTCTATTACTGCTGATAAGGATAGCGCAAATTACATAACTCTCCCAGCACTTCCACTCCAAATCATAACTCATCTATAGGCACTTGGAATATTAACCCAGTGCTCCCCCAAGGCTGAGAATATGAACCAGCACCTTATAAGCCCATGCAACCCTGTGCAGCGGTGGTGTGATTAGAAAACCTGCTTGGTGAATTGCTAATACACTTGCTGGAGTTTGATAGCCTCCTGTATAGCAGGCTGCTGGTTATGAATAACCCTCTGCATAACTGACCCTCCCCCACATCACTCAGGGTGAAATATACAGTTTTCACAGCCTTTCCATCAGTGTTTTAGGCTGTGCACTTTAAGTTTTTTTTTTTTTCCTAACTGAATACATGTCAGAGCATGGGGTTCATCTGAAAGCATTAGAGGAATCAGTAACAGCCCTTAAGTCTTTCTGAGGCGGATCGGGGTGGAGATTAAGCAACATCGGTTAAAGGGAGACGGGAGGGGAAATGTGTTTTGGTCTTATAGGCGTCTGACAGCTCCTCTATAATAGGGAGCTAATCCTTTTTATACAGTGTGTGTTCCTTTCCTACACACATTGGCAGCATCCAAACACGTACACAGATCTACCACATTCATGCAGGCACAAAGCACACACACACACACACACATACACACACACACACACACACACACACACACAAACGAGGGCATGCACATACACGCTCATGGGCACAGACACATGAATTCATAAACACTAAAAACATAAACAAAACCGTACATAAACACGTGTCTCAGCAGTGTTGGCTGAACTGATGAATGGAGAGGCCTTTGAACTGATAATTTCTTGATGTGTTTCTTAATTTCAACTTGACATCTGTCAAAACTGCTCAGGCGACCGTAGCCAAACAAATGTTGTCCTCCTACCAAGACCATGGTCAGCAAATATTACTCCAAGTCATGCTAGTGGCTAAGATGCTAAAGAAGTGTGTGTGGTTACTCCTGGCACGGGACTACAAGCCACTTAGACACCAAATTGACTCATTATAAGTGCTAATGACAGGTGTCCCTTTGTGTTTGGTTTGCGGTATGGAAACGCTGCCAAATGCCTGCCATCACTAGCGTCAAACACTGCGGTGTGCAATTATTCTGTAGGATGAGGTGCTATCTATTGCTGCGCACTCGTTCAGCTCATTAAAAATGAATTGATATGTGACATTTGATATCCATTGTTGAATCACTTTAATGACATTGATGCGACAGACTCAATTCAGCCAGTTAGGCTGCATCAGAGTAAGAAGTCATTTTGTCCCTCCCGTCATTATCTTTCTCATCACACCCTGTGATTGCACAGACCAATTAAAATGGATTAACCTCCCATCCGGTTCACCCCTTTCTGCCACCAAATTGTTGTGTCATTTATAGAGGAGCATCATGGCTGAACTGGGCTGTCGAAAGTAATAATTGTGTTTCTTGCTCTGTGATAATGCGGTGCTCTCTGTTCCTTTCGGCTCTGTATTGAAATCTTGATCCTGTCCCTCTGCAGTGGCTATCTCCCTCCGTATCTGAAGAACCGATGGTATCTCCCTCCCCCTGTGAATTTCCTCCTCTCCAGCTGAATTACCCATTCTCCACCTATGGCTCTCTTTCTCAACTTTCAATATTTCCTCTCTGGCTTCCCTATCGTCTCCCCTTTATCTCTCCTTCACCACTACATTTCCTCCATCTTGCTCTCTCTGTCTTACTCTCCTACCTTCTCCTTTCTCTCCTCTGTCACAATTCTCTCTTTCCTCTGTCCACCTCAATCGCTCTCTTCTGTTTCACTTCAGTCTAACTCGGTATCCTAAAGACGCTTTGCATGTCTCTGGCCAGGAAGCATCAGAGTGTAACCTGCTAAATTGGAATGTTATGGTGAGGCAACACACACGCATGAGAAACTCTTGAGTTAATGGACAATTTACTTCACCTCATTGTTATAGCCTTTACATTCATTAAGCTCTCTCCTCTGCCTCTCTTTATCTTTCACCCATGCACTCACTCCTTTACTCCTTCATTCTCTCCTCTCTTTCTCTGCCGTTGTTGTCTTCATCCTAAAAGCCGGGCCACATTCTTCTTCGTTGTGTCCTACCTACTGTATGTTTCCTGTGGCTCTGGTGTTCCGCTCTTCATCTCCCCTCTGGCCTGAGCTGTCCAGCCTGGTTCCTCCACCCTGCTGGAGTAAATGGTAAAATAATGGTAACAGCCAGCCATAAATCAACTCAATTGAAAAACATCACCATTAGAGTCTCCCTCTCTTTCCCTCTCTCATCTGCTCTTTTCTGTGCCCTTCACCTTTGTTCCAGGAGGGAATGAGGGAGGGAAAGATGACGATTAGCAAGTGTTGTGGGGGAAAACAGAGGCTTCCAGAGAAGGTGAAGGATAATGAAAAATAAATACAGCACATGCGTATGTATGTGTGTGTATTTGTTTCTGTGCACTTTTTGTGTATTTGTCGATTTCAGAGAATGAGATCCAGTCTATAAGCTGTTACTGGTATGTGGATGCTATGTGCTCTGTCCTGACCCGAAGCTTAGAGAAGGCTCATGCGGAAGGAAGAATATCCATGTGTCAGCACATCCGCAATCCGTTTGTGTGTGTGTGTGGCCACGCATGTATTATAGGCTTAAGGGAGGGAAGGGAAAAATGTACCACAGTGAGACAGATAGCGCAAAATGGCAAAAAGAAAAGGAGTGATAGTGAGAGATCATCATGGTAGTAAGAAATTTGCAACAACGGGTGGTGAGTGAAGCGATGCGTTAAATATGATACGACACAGGGACATATCGTAGACTCACAAAGTCTTCTATCCTCATTCATAGAAGACAAATACATTGACACACACGCATCCATGAACACACATATTTAGTTACAGCAGCTGATTGCAGGCAACGGTGCGTTGTTCAAGCTTTATTGGACCAATAAAAGCCGGCGTCAGGCTGAGGCCTGTCTGGGTTTGGTTGCTGTGGTGATGCTTGCCAAGGTACATGGCAGAAAGCAATGATGGAGGAAGTATTTAGATCCGTTACTTAAACAAAAGCAACAATGTCATAAATATTCTATAACTAACAAAATTCCTGCATTTCAAATCTTATTTAAATGGTCAGTTTACCCAAATTACAAAATTTCTTACTTGCTTTTGTTGGTATCTCCGATAGTTTTGGTTTTTATCAGCCAGATTTTTAAGAAATCCGTCTCTTGAGATTACTGCTTGCTCATGGTGCTCACAGCAATAAAATATTACCTTTAAAAAATTCAGCAGCAAAGTGTCTTTCCAGAAACAATGTCCCAATTACTCTGGATGATCCACAGACTTTACAGTTTTTACTGGAACTACTTTCTACCCAAGAAATAGTCACTATTTAAACCATTGACAGTGAGTTCCAACTGTCTGCATACCACTAAAGGTAAATGAGAATTTTTTGGGGGGTAATTTTGGTGAACTGTCCTTTTAATAAATATACAGTACATATAAGTATTATCATCAAAGTCTACTTACTTATCAAATATAAAAGTACTCATCCTTTCAGAGTGTTATGTTATTATATTATAACTGATAGATTAACATGTAAGCAGCATTTAATGTTGTAACTGGTAGAAGCGTGTCTAATTTTAACTACAGGCACTTTATAAACAGTTTGGCAGTTAAATCCATAACAGCGCATCATATTTAACAATCTGATCATAGCCTATGTTTTGAATTCAAATTTTATTCTGGAAACTAACAGGTAACTGTAGCTAAATTCTACAATAAACCAAAAAGCAGCAAACAACTGAAAACACACAACTCGCATACACTAACCATGAGTAAGTAGTCATGCATGTACTATACGCTTGCGCTCACAACTCCCACACACTTGACTGAACCACACGTGCCGTGACACATCTTTACAGATACACACACATCCACCCTTCCTTACAGACTCGCAGCGCAAAGGCCATGCTGCACAGAGGTGCTGACGGCTGTCATGTTAATATGCCAGCGAGGCTGGAGGATTGGGTTGTTACCAGCAGGATGAGTTGGAGGAGTGGAGAAGAGGGAGGAGAGGAGAAGCAAAGTGGTGTGGGGGCAAAACAAAAACTTTAAATTATTTAACCATCTCTTTTACAAAAAATAATTAAGTGCATGAAAAGCTTTTTATTTTTTTTTGTAAACGATTTTGGCATATAAAATTATGGGCATTACAATACGGTACACAATACGGTGAGGAACGGCCTGATTATTAATGAATTGTTAATGAGTAGTTCCTGAATAACTCTGACTCAAGGACTATATAGTAGATAATGATGAGTTACTACAGAGCAGACTGGGAGATACTATATTAATTTCATGGCAATCCATCTAGTAGTTGTATTGTATTTCAGTCTGGACCAAAATGGTGAACCGACTGACAGACAGTGATAGTGATATATATTAATATGTGAAAAATACTGTTATTGATTTAAACCATATTTTCCAGCTCTAATACAGCAGGATCAACTTCAGGTTGTGATGTGTTCCCACAAAATGAATAAACAGAGGTGTGGAATAGAGGTCCTCCTATGTAAATGGTAGTGGATGCAGAGAGTGGTTGATGAGATGAAGGTGAGGGTTGTGCAGATTGGGGAACGAGGTAGTTAGGGAGGGGCAGAAGGAGGCCAGGATGAGGGAGGGTAGGGAAGTCAAGACTGAGAAAGCAAGAAGGAATGTTGATGATGGGATGAAGATACACAAGGCGGGGGGAAGGGTGGAGGCATGTTGTGAAGGAGTGCGGGAAAGGATGGAGGGATTGTTTGAAGGAAGCGAAGGAGGGGGATTTGTCCTCCATCCAGCAGGAGTGTGGTCTTCACTGGGCCCTGCGGCACTGTCTTCCCAATCTCCATCCCTTAATCAAGAAGAAGAACAAAGATATGCATGTTATTAAAAATCAGGCCCGTCAAAGGGAGCAAGGGAGCAGGGATGAGAGGGAGGGAAATAAATAAATAATGGCATAGTAGAGTATAAATATAGTGATATCCTCCAGGCATGTTCTATCTATCGCTCATTTTTCCATGGCCATTAAGGAATTCTCTCTTTTTCGCCTCTCTCTTTTAAATAAAAATGAAATGGTGTTTATTTTCATTGTCTGCCTTCACTATGTCTCCACGTCCCATCTCTATTTTACCGCTGACTGCCCATCTCTTTTTTTCTCCCTCATTTCTATGCTTCTGTTCCGTGACTGGCTCTATCTCACTGTCTTATTAGCTTTGTTCTCATTCCCTGCCTCTCACCTGTTCTTCATTTTCTCTTACACTCGCCCGCTCCCTCCTCTATCACACCTTTATTTTGTGTGATGTCAAGCTAATCACTCCGCCACTGTTTCTCTCTGCTTCTCTCCCTCTGTCTGTCCCTCTGTGGTGTGAACGTGATTATGGTGGATGGCGCGTTAGGTGGTTTGTGGTGTGTATGTGTGTGTGTGGGAGAGATGATGATGGCATGTTGAGAGACAGGTGAAAGGTGAGACACAGGGTGCGGCTGCAGACGGAGGCGTCAGTGTGTCATCTCTTATCAGCAGTATTTAGTACCGGATGTGTTACCCCAGTGTAATTTGCGGCTCAATATGGAATTATACAATATTTACAGCCCAGGGTAATTAGAGGGCTGCAGTCAGCTATCACAGTGTCACCAAGGACATGGGCACTCTTAATTACATGTCACATGTTTGGATTTAGTCAGCCTTTAATATTTAGACGGGTTTGAGAATAATCTTTTTGTCCAGTAACTGTAAGAGCTGGGTCCCTCTTCCATATAACATACTGTTTCTAAGCTGGTTTTGTAGTGTGTGCACACTGGAAAAGTGACAAAATTAAGTATACTCAAAACAGACAGCATTCATACAAAGATCGCTTGATTTTTTAGCGTACTGTTGATGTACCAAGCGCCCAGGAACGGCGCTGGGCTGTGAGACAGTTTTGGTGTTGTGGCTGCACTGGGTATTGCAACTTCCACGATAATCACATGATGCACACTGGCCCAAAAATAATTTTCCCCATACACAATCATTGGAAAAAGATCAGCTTTAAAATGGTTTCTGAGCGTCACAAACCCCCCCGAAATTAGTTTTTGTATTACCAGAATTGGATCCTTTTGGCCCAGTAACATTTGGAAACTCTTGAAGAGCCATATGATGTAATTATTGTATCCCATTCATCTGTGCAGGGAGCCAACAGGAAGTCGGCCAGCTCGGCTGGAGAAGAGATCTAGTGTGCATGCTCTAGGGGCCCATAAACGCATTTGCGTGATGAAGCCTGCATGCACTCAGTTAGCAACTTTAATTGGAATGAATGGGGCGCCATCTTTGAGCGCGGTATCCAGTTCTTCTTAATACATCCATGTGATGTACAATATTCCCAATGCAATGCACAAAGGAAATAATTTCCTTGGAATAAAAAAATGACTGCCCTAGTGTGTAGTATTAAATTACATGAGGCTGTAATGCTCATTATGAACCAGAAAACACAACAGTGGGGGGGGAATTATAAATTGGCGTGAGGGTGGTACCATCTGTAAAGTTCAGATACTGTTACCTGAATGCTAACATTAGCTTGCTAGCACATAGCATGCTAACACCACCAGCACCTGTATAATAATTCTGTTTAGTTCAACAGCTCTGCAACAACTACTTTTGTGAAGCTGTTCTGTTGAGTCTTAGTCAGAAAAGTGTTTATTCATAAGCCCCAGAATCTTCTTATACTATACAGGAGTTCATGTTATTGTGTTGACCCCTGTATTTGCCATAATGTAAGTTTGAATCAGTCACTTACCAACCCTTCTCCCTCTCCTCTCTATTATTATAAAAATGTGACAACACAGAGAGGGTGTTGACCGCTTTGACCTTGTTGACCCTCTCCATTGTTATCATTTATGAGTTTAAAATGATTCTTTATCAGTATTTGTATTCTGAAAGCACATAAACTGTGTGCTTTCTCTCTGCCCTGTTTAGTCTCTTTCTCTCTATTACACTCTCTCACACACACACAAAAACACAAAAACGTACCCGCCTGACACAAACCATTTATTCCAATATATAAACAATCTACCAAATGCTGGTAGGTTTTCCAGCTGCATTCATGATTTTCCTTCTATGACAAATAGAACATTTGTAGGACAAGAAATAAACATATTGCAGGAAAACAAGTCAGATTTCTTGCGTTGCTCCAAATTTCTGCCGTTGCTAGGCCCAGGTACAGAACATGATTGGTTTTCTAATAGGTAAGCTGGCTTGAGACACAATGAAAATATGGGACCACCTGGGTGTGTGTATGTGTTTCATGCCATGTTTGACAGCAGTGTCTGTATGTGTGAGAGTGTGTAGCTGCAGTCGCCTTTGGTTGCGCTCATTAGTCTATTATGAGGATGGTATGTGCTCATTACCAAGCGAAGATTCACAAGAGCTGCCATAGTATCCAGCATAAAGTAACAGAGGAAGGCAACAAAGAATGTGCAGCACATGATTTGTCCTCTTGTACCATCAGTGGTCGAGACGTGTGTTTAGATCAAAGAACCTTGACTGCACAAGTTGAACCAAGCTGCAACCGCCACTGAAGCCCAATGCAGAAATGCCTTATATACAATTATAATTATAATGACCATGACGTGCAGACCCCTAGGAAACTTAGACTGTATAGAGAGCTGAAGTTAGACCAGAACTTATGACTCCTGCTCTAGAAGTACATTGACATTTGTAACATTAAAACTCCAACCCTACATAACCTATGATAACCTTACTTAGCAGTATGTTGTGCAGTCTACTCCATTTGTGTAGACAGGGTGGTAATTAAAAAAAAGACATCTTTTTTATTTAATCATTCTGTTTTTATGGGTCCTAAATGTTCACCATGTCCCTTTCCCACACGTCAAAGACTGTTGCGGGTTAAAGGAATAGTTTGGCATTTTGGGAAATATACTTAGTTGCTTTCCTGACTAAAATTAGATGAAACGTCGATACCACCAAAGAACACATTTGACTTTTTCAGAAAGATGAAAGAAACCCTCAGTGGGAGGTTGCGTTGATTTACAGAAGCTAGTGAAACAGCAGCTAGCTTCACATCGGGACTTCGGCTCTCTGTTGAATTCAACAGGAAAACCCTGACTGATTTTGAAAATTATGGTTCCATTAAGGTTTGAACTGAAATATGTTTCCCAAGCTACTGCACCCAGCTGTGGTAGTTGCTACTTGCTTAAACCATCTCTGCTCCACACAGCCTCCATGCCATTGCCAAAATTTGGAATTTCTGGCTTTGATATCTGATGGCAATGAACAATTAATCCAACTTCAGGGTTTAAAACCTCTCATCAGAAACCTTTAGGTGAGTCCAGCCAATCACTACCTTCTCTCTCTCTCTCTGTCTCTTTCTGGTTCCAGCAGTAGCTGTTTGGCATGCCGTGGATGTGTCCTCCTTGCAGACATGAGTAATGCATGGAACACACAATATATCTGCCAATCAAAGCAAGCTAGACGTGTGTGGGCGAGAGCGTTCTCACATTTACCTTTTGTGTGTGCTTAATAAAATAATTTCATCTGCTAAATATACATAAGCCTGGATTATAACATATGATACAAGATCGTATGCACAGACACACACAAACACACACACACACACATACAGTACATGGACATAGATTTTCTCATCTCTATGTTGATTGTCCTTCACCTGATGAGTGTGTTTACGTAGCGGTGCTGAGATTCATAGCGTTCCCTCTCAGTGAGCTGGCACTTCGCCACAGGGCTGGTCACGCTAATAAAGACCCTTTGAACTGAACCGAATTGACTTGAGACATGCGGCGAAAGGGGGAGGAGAAGAGAAAAAGAGAAGGAGAAATGGAATTAGGAACAAAGACTGAAAGAAAGAGATAATGAAAGGTTTTGTCCTCCAGGTAAAGACCTGCCTTTTTTTTTTCTGTTACCTATGCTAACATTAATAATTAAAGGCTAGGCAGGCTGGCTGGGGTCCCTAGATAAGGGCAGATGACGTCCTTAGATAATGCTTGTTTCAACCTTCATTTTGATTTTTAAGGTCGTACTCGAGGGGCATTTGACATTTTGACATCTGACATTTAAAAGGCGTGGGCAGTAGACTTCACTTTGGCATTTTATTAGTTTTAGTTCTGGGACAGTACATTGAAGCTAAAATGTGAAGAGAGAGAAATGTGACACAGGCCTGATTTGAACCCATTTCTGGCTCTCGTGTCAGTACTGGAGCATTGCCAGACTTCATGTTATGCCCTCCTCTCCAGTCATTCTGCACCTCTAACTGTTCCTCCAATGACAACGGAAGTCTTCAAATTTCACCGCCCTGATGTTGTGTAATACTTTTGTTATCTGTTTCATATCTATCAAAAGCTCCTGTGCAACCTACCTCACATACATTCTGAGAAAATACTGGTGAAGTTGATTCTTAGAGATCAGTGTTGAGTTTATTTGGAAACTGGTTCCAGATTAGCAAAAAGGCTATCATAAGAACCAGACTGAATGTCAATCAAACAGTCAGTTATGGCACAACAAGACATCCACGAGCAGGATGCAACCTAGGGGCTGTGTGCGTGTGTTACTGTACCACTGATGAAGCAATGTGACATCTTGTGTGTGGGCCTGCGGCAGCTTCAGGCCTGCAGGGGCTGTCTAGTCCGACTAATGAGGATGGAGAGAGAGGTCAGAGATGATAGCCAATCTAAATAAGGACCTTGATATGACTTTAACACTGTGTCATAGTGTGTCACTGTGTATGTGTGTGTGTGCTTTGAGGTGATGTCCTCCCACCTTCCTGCTGTTATGTTATGACTGGCGTCCTTGCTCCGAGCCCACTGTCAACAGGAGGTGTCATCCACGCAGCGCAGCCATGGGCGCACTGCTGGCTGCATTCTGAACACTGACAGAGATGGACACACCTTCACAAACACAGAGATATTTAAATGTGCAGAAATACACACACAGTTGCATATCTAATGTACTTCTTATAAGGCATTCTGTGAGCGTAGACAAATACAGGACACGCACATGCTCCCTCGTGGGCGCACATGCTTCCAGCTCTGTCAGTTCTCCCACTGGCCGTTGGTGAGTGTCCATGTTATGCAAACTCATAACAAAACACTGTCAGAAACTGTGAGTGTGTGTCAGCTCACCTGACAGGAACAGAGGGCCGTCTTCCTCCCTCACCATCCCATTTTCCCTCACTCCAACCTCATCTATCCTGAGGCAGACTCTTTACGGCACTTAAATTCAACTGAAGTTGACGTATACTCACTTAACATTGACACATTTCTTGTTTCTGTCTCTCCCCCTTACCCAGTACCTCTCTTAACACATGACCACTGTTGGATTTTTCAAGAGATAAAACTGAGTTATAAACCAGTTGCCAGGATACACTGGTCATGTAATTGCTTGCTTGAAGTTGGTATTTTTTGGTTTTCAGGAAGTCTGTAATTTTCCCTGCTCAGCGGGACTGAAAGCATGTCTGTCTAACGTGGCATGCAGAGAACTATTTTGGCGTGCTATCCATGCTTTAATACAGGGCTTAGCAGCCACAGCGGAGTTGTTAAGTAGCATAGTAGCTGAATGTTAACCAATACAGTGATGCCAACAAGCCTCATTGTAAGTGTAGCTGTCAGGAAGAACAGGAACTAAGCCCCACACTGGGGCCTGTTTCAAACGCACAACAGATGAGCGGCTGATGAAGAAGACGGTGCAGAAGTACACCAGTGACATTTTAACGCCTGAACAATTCCCAGAGATGTTTAAAACATTTCCTGAGCAGAGGCGAAATATTTGAAAATGTGCTGTTATTGCACATATTTTTTGATGATAATGTATACGTTTGTGTGTGAGCTGTCACAAACATACAGTATACAGCATCTCTTTCTTCCTCTGAATCTTAATAATAAAGTCGCAGTTCTTTGAATCCATATGCTGCCTTCCTGGCTGCCCCAACAGCTTGTATGTAGTTTGTCAGCTGTTGTTATTTTAGCCTGCAGGCCCTTGTGATGGGATAATTTAAGACTTATTCCCCTCACACCTCCCTTTATGTGTCCATATATGGAGCAGTTTAAGGGACCTCACATTTAGAGCCATCTCACCTAGAAGCCCTATTCTTTGAAGGCATTTCTTGCCCCATGACTGGCTTTACTGTACAGTATATGAGTTGTTTAAGTTGTTTCCACAGCTGCAGGAATGTGATTGTTTCTGCAGCTCCTGACACGGAAGCCATAATGAAAGAGACTCCTTTTTTTTTTAAGCACTGCTTCTCGTATAATGGCTTAATTCAGGCAGGAATGGAATTTGCTGTGCGTATGGATGTGAGACCCGCTGGTCAATCATAGCAACTCACATAGCAACAAGACCTGCGTAGGACAACTGAAATAGTTGAAATGAATCAGTAGCAGTGCTTTACTGTTGGCATGCTTTATCTCCTGGCCATGACAACATCTTTGTGATCAGTGTTTGTCAGTTTGTCCCCACATTCTGTGGTGGATAGCATTGCCAAGAAAAACACTGTGGACAAAAGAAGCTAATTAGGAGTTGGAATAATTCAAAAGAAAAAACACTGTTTACAACATAGATGCACTGTTGCTTTTATCTGAGAGTACCGCCTTCACTTCTAAAGCTAGAGAGGACACAAACAACAACAGGAGGTGAGCCACTTGCAGTGTTGCCCTTGGTCGATTTGTATTTGTACATCGCTGATTGCTGGCCATGCGTACAGATGTTGCAGCTGAAGGTCGTTGACCTGGCCACATGGTGTGTGTATGGTGAGTGTCTACAGTCTATTACACTGTGGCCTGGAGTGAAACCTGAGTGGAGCCTGCCTAGCTTGATGAGCGTTCACACAGCTTGCTGGAGCCCCTGGTGGCGTGTCACAGACGCATATAAACAAGCAGGCAGTCATGTGGTCAGGGAAGCACACACATTGACAAACAAACAAACACAGATGGACAGGTACAATGTTTTCACAACCTGTTCAGTCACCCTCACACACTAGAACCATCCCTCATCTCTGTTTTCTAGATGGGGTCGGCATGTCAACTAGCTCGCCATGAATTAGAGAGTGTGTGTACGCACGCGTGTGTGTCTAAGCATGCTGTAGGGCTTTGTTTGTATGTTAGGCCCAAGTCCTGCATCACTCATTCCAGCACGACACATCAAAGAGACAGAAGCCGACGCCGTTGACCATATATGGTTCTTCCTGCATCATCTAGGCTTTGGTTTAGCCCATTAGAGAAAGTAGGACAGAGCTGGGTCCTGATGACCATATTTGGCCGGGTGCTCTGTCCCCTGCAGCCATCTTGCCTGCCTCCACCGCATGCTGCCAGGGCACTGCTGCTCAGCTCTTTCCCCCTCGTTGTCTATCCCCATTTCTTCTGTTTTCTCCTCCTTCTTCTCCTCCACCACCAGAACAGAACACTTTTCATTCTCCTCTTGGTTTCTCTTTCTGCTCACTCTGCCCCCTATTGCTCCTTTCCCCTCCTCCTCTCTCCTGCTCATCCTGTTACTGCTCTGTTTTGTCTTTTCTCCCCAAACCCACTTCTTCCGCTCATCCTCCTTCTCCCCGCTTCACCCCTCTTTACTGCTTCCTTTGTTCTTTCCCTTCTCATTACTTCCTGTGTTGCTCCTTTCTCCCTTATCCTTCCCCAGCAGGAAGCTGTGCGCATCCAGGTTTACTCCACTGGCTGTGCACAGGGAGCCGGGTCTGCTGGCCCCTGGCCTATTCTGGCTCCATCCCTGTGTTCCTAATCAGCCCTGCTGCACAATGCTCACGTGTTTGCAAATTCATTAACGTACGCACATCCTCACACATGTGCATAGACACTTTTGTTATGTATGAGTCTGTGAGGGTGAGCCTACATCTGCACACCCTCACACATGTGTTTGTTAAAGCATGCACACTTTCACACGCACACACTCAATTTGTGTGAGCACGTTAATAGTCACACACACACACCCTCTTTCCCCCTCCTGGCAGTGGGTTTGATCGCCTGGAAAATGAATACTAAATGCAGGGCAAAATGGCTGGCAGGGATCACCTTGGCTGCGTGCAGCTCGCCGCCTGCTCCATGCAGGCATGAAACTGGAGCACCTCCATACCTATCTCCCCACTCAGATATTCTTGGACTGCACAGCTTGATAAGGAGACACAAAGTGATAGTTGGCTTTTGTTAGTAATTTAGTGTTTAAGTAGAGAAGAGAGAGGCTCCTCCTGTGCCCTGGCTGTAGCATTTCCTCTGAGCCCTCAGCCTTTCCTCTCACCACCTCAGACTGGAAGGAAACACACCAGGCTACGCTGTGCAGAGGTTTCTACAGCACATACACACACACACACACACACACACACTGCTCACACTCACACACACAAACAGAGACATACAGTAAAGGCACGCACACACATGCAGAAACTAGTTAATTTCCCCAATCGCTGGGAATCAAAGGAGGTGGAGTAGCTAGCTGAGGACTGGGCCAGCTGGGAGCAGGTCTTCCCGAGGCTGAAGGAAACTGTGTGGGATCCAGACACACACACACACATCTTTGAATTTGGAAAAACATTGTTCCAACCAAATAGAATCATCTGATTTATGTTTTTCAATATAGCCTCCTACCAGTCCGAGTATGGGAGTGTATGAACAATCTTGTAGTGCTGACCTTATAACTGCGTGCAGTAGCATGGAAGGAAAGTCTGTTGCTTGCAGCCATTTTGGTGTGTTGTTTAAGTGGTTTTAGGCATAGAAACTCTGTTCCTGGATATTTAGTTGTAACTTTGTCCTCTGCACTCAAAGCTCAACTTGTTGAATACAGATTTGGAGGATAGAGGCCTGCATGTCTGATTAAGCACTCTGTTTCCTTTACACTTATTCTAAAAGTGTTTTGCCACACAGCTGAACTGTAATCTGCCATTTTAGCACCAAACGTCAGACAAAACAGCTGTAGGAATTGATCCAGTTGTATTACCATAAGAATGCCATCTCAAGGTTGGACTTTACATGGTAGCATGAGTGAAGTTTGGAGACGGCATCTTTGTTTCTTTACATGTGAACGTCATCACGGTATGTGAACATACAGGCATGCACAGACACACGAGCACACATGCAGAAAACTCTGGGCTCCTGCAGCTATTTTTCCCATGAAAAATTGAGATGAGTTTGGCCAGAATTTCAGGTTATAACAAGATCTCGATTGTCAGTACCCCTCCTCTCAAACCCCAGTAGAAAAAAGTTAAGAGTTCTTGCAGAGCAAAAAATGAACAATTAAGGCCCTTGCCATGGCTCATTGTGTGTGTGTTTTTGTCTGCATGTGTGGCAGGAGAGTAGCATGGCTACTTGGATGGAGTGTTTACAATACAGCCATGTCTGTGTGTTTTTATGTGATTATGAATCTTTTTATGTATATGAGATGGGTTCATAGCAAGAGTGTGTGTTTGTGTCCGAGTGTTTCTGTTTGTGAGTGTTTACTTCTGTTATCAATCTGGGCCAGACGACAGAAGCTCTTTAGTGGAGAGTTAGTTCAGTTTAGCATGAAGATGAGGTTTGCTGGCCTGCGTGTGCCAGCCTTACTTTGCCGAGTGTATTCCAGCGTGTATGTGTGTCAACGAGTGTGTGTATGTAGGGTATTTGTGTTTGTGTGTGTGTGTGTGGTCTTTTATATCAGCTGGTGGCTGCTACTGTTTGCAGATGTGAGCGTTAGGTAATCACAAAGCAAAATCACTCTGATCTATTCCTGAACCTCTGCCATTATATATAGCATTCTCCTCATCCACCCACAACCTCTCTCCATTTTCTCTTTTTTTCCCCTCTATTTTCCATCTCTCCTCTGCCTCTGCCACTCCTCATCTCTGTCCTCCATCTCCTACTCCCACACTCACTCTATCTCTGTGTTTTGTTATATATTACTGCTCTCTGTTGTTTGTCTCCGGTCTCTGGACATTTTTCTTGTCATCTCTCTTTTTTCCCGTTCCTTCACCCGCTGCCCTCGAGCCCTGCACTCCCCATCACTAACACTTCCCTCCTCCCTAGCCTTTCTACCCCTCTCCTCCCTCCAACATCCCTTCTTTACCCTTGCTGTCCTCCTCCTCTTCTCCCTTTTTGCCTTCCATCACATGTGTGCATGCTGTTGGAGGGGGAGTATTGATTGCACACTTGGCTGACAGGCACAGTAATGGACGACTTGGAGTGTGCGTGTGCGCGTGGTGGTGGGGGGTGTTTAAGGAACAGTCCTGGCAATAACTCACCTGACCAAGCGGACGGCCGCTGGGCAGGCAGGCAGGCAGGCAGGCGGAGTGAGAGGTGCTGCAGCACGCGGCATAACTTGACAGGCTGCATTTGAAAGCAACTGAGCGAAATATAGGGCAACTTTCAAATCACACCCTTTTTTCCTCAGGAAACTCGTTTTTGACCAGATGCACCATGTGAAAACACTGGCAATAAAATGGACGAGTAAATTCAGGAACTGCAGTGACTAGTCTCCCCTGCTGTCATATTATATTGTTTTACATTTATCTCAGACATGCAGGATATCAAATGTGCTGCTTTCAAAAACACAGTGTGCTTTGTAGTTGCCAAATCCTGAGCCATGCTCCTCAATAATCACCACTGCAGCATGGACAGCAACACACTGTAAGACATACACTGCAGTTAAAATGCTAATATGGGCGATTCAATTAAAACTATCTCTTTTCCATCGCCCATAACACCGTTTTGTGGCTTTTTGTGTCCACTCTTTTATGGATTATTATGGAAACAGAGTGTGGTTTCTCTTCTCTCAGGCAGTTTTTGGACATTGTCATAATGATTGCAGAGCTTTATGCCGCAGCTCCTTTGACAGTGGAATAGCTTTTGTTTCATGGTGCTGATCTAACAGAGAGAGCCTGTGACATTTGGGTTCATGCTGGATGCTATTACAAATACTGTACATATATAAATCTAATTGTGGTACATGTACTGCATGCCAACAGCTTAATTATGTGAATTCTACACACACACAATGCTGAGTGTGTCATTGCATACATAACACATAAGTGTTATTATCATTCCCACTGGCATAATGTGCAGCACATACAGTACATAAATACATGCTAATACACATGAAATCACATTGTGTGATATCACTTTCATCCTTAAACCACATCATTTTAATTTATTTCATTCAATCTGTATTCAAAAGTGGGAAAAGTACAGCTGTTAGCCAAGAAAAGGGTAGTACACTACAAATAGTAATTCAAATAGATAAGCAATTGAATAAACACATTTCTCATCCATAATTAAGTGAAACCTGACCCAGATCAAGTAACGTGAATGAATGATTCTAATTTGAGATGCCAGTTGTAAGCCGTATAAAAGATGAATGTGGATATTCATAATTCTGTAGTAAGTTGTGGAACTTCTAAGGCTAATGTACCATGGGCTAACTAAATGTATTATGCATTTATTCACCAGTGCTTGGTACTGATTTACTGAACAATGGAGCAAACAAATGCTAATCTTGCATTAAATACGGTGCTGTTGCATAAATATTCTAACAGACATTGCTTTTCGCATATGCTACCCACTATTAGCATAGAGCCGGCGGACGGATAACCAACAGTTTTGCATGAGAAAGCTGAACTGAATGTACCGCAGCAGCGTTTGACCACTGAATTCCAACTGAATTACTTAATTGACCTTGTGAAGGTTACACTGCGGTCATGGAGACACACACACACACACACACACACACACAAACACGTGCACAAGCAGCCTGAAAGTGACCTGCATTTGTACTAAAAATAAGCAGTATATAGCACTTTGTTTTCTTTTTATGTTTCGATGGCTCTTCTGCAGCGAGGCAGCTCTCCTGCTCAGCTGAAACCTGGTTTGTGGAGATGGTTGAAGAGCCAATCTGTCCTGCTGGTGAGGGACATTAAATATTGACTTAGAGATAGAATCAAGGCCCAAATGGCAAGAAATGATTCATCATTTATCAGATGTGATGTTTTTGATCATCTGAGCCGTTGTTATGCTTCAGACCTCTGGCCTCTGCTCTGCTGCTGACATTGGACTGAATCCCATCATACCCATGTTAAGATGAAATACATATTGAAGTTAACAGCTTACTTCTTAAAACACTGATAATACACTCATCTGGTACACAAGGAGAATATTAGGCATTTACTCACAACAAAACCCTGTCTTTTACCTTCATTTATGCTTTATTGTTGACAAAAGGTATTTGCATTTGCTCTCAGCACAATATGGTAGCTGTTGGTAGCTAAACAAAGTCTTTATTGAAACAGCATTACTTTATCTGTTTTTATTCCTTTAATTCCTTCCTTGAATATTTATTTAAAAATTGTAAGTAACACCTTTCAACAATGTGTGGCATGTTGTAACACAGTGAAGAAATTTGATGCTTTCTCGTCAATGATAATAAAAAGCATTCATCTTCCCACACCATGGAAACGAAACTAGTGCTCATTAGGTGGTTGAATCCTCAAAAAGTCCTCACTTTGCTTTGTGTGTGATGTCCTTGTTTCACAACTGGGCCTGAGAGGTACAGAAAAGGAGAAAATGCCTCTCGCCCGGGGCATCTGAAAACAATTTGAGAATGCTGTTGTCGGTAATGCATTTAGCACAGATGGATACACAAATAAAAAGCTTTTTATGCAAAACTGATGCACAACAACATTTTGAAAGTGCCCAGTCACTCCATATTTCTGTATTTTGCTGAATCTCGCTGCCCCTCCCTCTCCCCTCTCCAGTCAGCCCCTATCAGGCCTAATAGTGGGATGTCTCGTGTTGAGCGGAGATGACCAATTTTAGACTCAGTCATGGGTGACAGATTTATACAACATCTTGAGGAGATATGCAGCGTATTCAGGCAAACTGTGAAATAATTTTTAGGGGAATAAAAATCTGATAAATATTGACCATTAGCCCTGGATGGACCACACATCTAAAAAGATAATTATATGACTAATTTGATCTGATTAATATGTATCGCAGCCGGTTGAATAGCTCCGCCAGGCTAACATCAATCAGAGTTGGACAAACTCTCCCCGGGCAATTTACATAACATAAATACCAATAAATTAAACTTTTATTTCATAATATACAATTCTAATCTGAAAGAAGCAGCCATGATAGAACATATGCACATCCTTAGGATTAGTATAATAAAATATGGATGATGAAAGCAGTTTTTCACGGTCACTATTAAAATACAGATATTAATGTATTTATGGTCTGTAGGCTTATACAGTAAGAGAGAGTAAAACTGATGAAATCATTCGATTAAAAGGATAATTTATGGCTTAACACATACAAACACTGTAAATTAATTATTTTGGGCTTGTTGTCTCCTCCAGCAATGTGGCATTTTCTATGCGTTTGAGCAACTCCACAATCTGGCAAAGGACATTATAAAAGATTATTCTCCTGGCATTTCCAGTGTGCTGGATATTGCAGAGTGCAGAATGAAAGATAACATGGAAGAGAGGCAATGACATCAACCAAGGTCATGAGCTATATTCATACCCATGTAGTTTTTGACATGAGACACAATGAAAAAAAAATCCCTCAGGGCTTAAATGTGTTACCCTATTGCTTCTGTGACCTTTTTAAAATGGATGGTGCTGTTTTTTTTTCTGTTTTAATGAAATTGCTCATAAATAATCTGATCAATTATGTAATCCAATACAGCCACCAGGAGTGCCCTTGATCTTTTATCTATGCACATGCACATTTAGGGATAAGAAATAGAGTTACTTTGAACTGTTTGTATTATTTCAAGTATTTATTCCTTTAATTGTAGATACCATATTTAGAATTAGTTCTCGGTGATAGTCAGATTTTTCCTCTATAGTAACAAGAGGGCCAAAGTCAGTATTATCTATTAAGACGCAGACTTCAGATTGTCGCTGAGTCAACACAGATTGGCGCTGTCTCGAGTCGCATGGCATTATTCATGGCTTATATTCACCATCTGGCACTAATGCAAAGTCCTCAGCTATTTTAGCAGCAGCATCAAAAGTAAAAATGTATTTTTTTATGCGTTTATCCCAAGGCACAATCCTAAACACAATGTCAGATGAAGAAACATGAGGTAAACAAGATAATTACTACATTTGTTTTCATTAAATTAAATGATTTCTTCATCCACTGCCTGGCGCCCACTTTACTTATGAATGTAAAGTGACATATTAACAAGTGAATGTGTGAAGAAGGCTTTGATTCAGCCAGGAGGTTGAAGTGGCATGTATTTACAAATGGCAATTACTAATAAAACACTGTTCTTATGCTGTTGTTAATTCGAAATCATCACCTTGTCTGATCATTTCAATGATCAACTTCTGCTCAGTTACTGGAAACTCGTAATGATGTTTTTATATTTTCATATTGGATTCTTTGAAAGCCTTTCATCACACCTGCAGCGATCACAAAAAATACACTCCATCTGACGTAGAGATGATTCAAGTCTTGTTAATTTATTGCACATCCATGCACACTTTCCTTGAGCAGAGAAACTGAATTCTCACATATTTCTTTGTGAAATGTCTTAAATGAAAGAGCTGGTAGAAAATCCTCTGAAAAAACATGATGTAACATTTGGTGTTTCAACATGATTTTTAACCTTGGCATTGTACATTAATTCTTAACATTTTTTAAAATTATATATGATTTATTTGTGGAATTCTCAACCCCAAAAACAACAAAAACAATACAATATATAAACCCTCGTATGTATGACTGAATAAGTGAAATAAAATAATTTGATTCTGTAGAATGAGGTAAACACTGGCAGAGGTAGTAATGATACTAAGACAAGAGGGTAGTATCAACAATACAACCTTAACTCTACAAGAGAGCATGATCATTCCTCTCCTGAATGAGAACAGTGGCTTGCCCTACATATTTTGGTCTTTGCATAGTTACTTTGCATAGTTGCAAGTGAATCCTTTTCAGATGTTGAGCTGAGTCTGAGAAGTGCAGTCAGAGAGAATTTGTCTCTTGCCCGGGGCAGCTGAAAACAAACCAAATTTGAGCATGCTGCTTTCTGCAGAGCAAATTAGTACAGACGAAAACACAAACCAGAAGCCCCACATGTAAACTTGAATCACAAGAGCGCTTTCGCAGCACTCAGTTGCCCCTTTACTTTCCTGTTTTTATTTTAGCTTTTCTCCGCTCCTCCCAGTCGCTCTCTATCAGCACTGATGGTGCGCTGGCTCGTCCTGATCTCATAAGACCAATTTTAGACGTAGTCGTGGGTGACAGAATTATACAACGATCTGAGTGGACACGCAACATGTCCTAGTCATAGAGTCCACACACCCGAGTCAGGCGCAGAGTGCACACCCAGTCACGTAGCAAAAACACATTCCTTGTGTTTCTGCCTCTCACTATTACAGCAGAGTCAATCACACACACACACACACACACACACACACACACACACACACACACACACACACACACTCAGAAAAACACACACTGCAGCAGCGACGAAGCCCCGCCTCACATGACCAGTGGGCTCTGACTCCCCGATCTCTCATTTACCTGTTCCATCACTGGCTCCTTCTCCTCTCTCCCTCTCTGTCTCCCTCACACTCCTCCCCACTCCCACTCCCTCCTCCTCTCATCCTCGACTCTGTTGCCACGGCAGCAAAACCTGACAATGAGAGAGAGAGAGAGAGAGAGAGAGAGGGAGAGAGAGACAGAGAGAGCAAATGCCATCTGAGTCATTTAATCCACAACCTGTGTGTGTGTGTGTGTGTGTGTGTGTGTGTGTGTGTGTGTGTGTGTGTGTGTGTGTGTGTATACGGCGCGTGGGTGTCTAAGTGGGAGAGCTGTGTGGAGTTGGTTCATTGGTTCATCACAGAGCTATGGCAGTGCGAACGCAAACGCTCTTACCTTTGTCTGTCTCACTGCATATAGCAGCGCTGTTTCCGCTTTCTATTTCATGTTCACTGTAAATATCTGGTTATTTTCAAGCAACACTCCCTCACCAGCTTCAAGTGATTCACAGACACCTCTGTGTTGTGAAGCCTTTGTGCCCCGACTGATCGAACAAACTAAACTTCTGACTCTGAAGTGCTTTCATGTTATTACATAGTGTCTCTTACTGTTAAGTAAGAGACATGATTTAAATATTCTGCATCAGTAGTCAGCTGAAACGTACGGAAGATCTCTGTGTAAATACGAGGTCCTCAAGTCAAGTCGAATCGAGTCAGATTTATTTGTATAGCAGCTCACACCACTGGTGCTAAGCTCTCTAAGAAGAAAAGGAAAATACTATTCACGCAAAAACCCTTTAGCACATAAGCGAAAAAATATTGAAAGACGCCTCAGGAGAGGCAATTCAAAAAGACATCCCTCCTCCTCGGATGGTCGGCTCTACAGTAGGAGCAGTATTTGGGGAAAAAGACAACTGCAAAAAAATAAAAGAGCAAAATGTGGTAACAGCTAGAAATTCAAAGCACAAAGGGGTTTATAGTCCAACAATGGGATTATAATAAGTCAAATAAAGTGTGTACCAATAACTAATACCAGCCATTTATGATGAAAGTCAAAGCATTCATTGTGACGTCCACCTGATAGCAAACGTTGATTTAAATTGACAGCGCTCTGTTCTCACTCCGACATTGTTCTCTTCGCAGCGCAGTATGTAATAATATCACTGTTATATTTACAAGGCTTTGTTCTGAATGCAAATTTTAGCTCTCCAAACAAGCCAGGGGGCGAGTGAGTTCAAGGAGAGCTTCCTAATTGTGATTAAACTGCTGTGCTTACATAAGCCACAGCTGCAACAAGTGGGACCTATGTCGACAGCGAGTGACACTGAACAGCACATCTTTTTTAAACAGCTCCTGGGGAAAGCAGTGCACTGAGCCCCCCCAAAAGAAAAAAAAACAACAAAAAAAACACACTCTGATCTGAACAGCAGGTGGTACATATGCATGCGGGAAGGCTGAAATGCAAACTCACTGCAGGCGTGTACGAACACATAGCACGCAGGCATGCATCGCGACGCAGATGTAGCACACACACAATGTTCTTTGAACCTTCCTCGAGAGTTGGTGTATGCGTGTGCAGCGAGTGGATGCTTGTGTGTTTGTGTGTGTATGTTTGTGCGTGACATACTCGGATGTGACAGTGTCACAGGAGCACGGTGGTTCCCCAAGCAGGCGGTGTCACTGACTGAGGGCCTCTTTGTCAAGGAGAACACTGGGAAGAATTTATCCATGTCCAATGAACAGAGAGAGAGGGGGAGACAGAGGGGGAGACGGGGGTGGGGGCTGTAACAGAGAAAGTGTACTGTTGAGATTGAAGAGACCGGTGAGAGCTAAGATAGGGAGAGAGAAGAGAGAGAGAGGTCAGTAAAGAGACAGGGCTATAGAGTGTTCCTGAGGAAGAGAGACAAAATAGATAGAAGCTGAGTGAGAAGTAATACAGAGGTGGGGGAGGATGGAGAGAGAGAGAGAGAGAGGAGAGGGTAGAGAGGCTGAAAATGAGAGATCAAAGTGTCTGCAGTCCTGCTGAGGGAGGACAAGGTGAAAACATATAGGAAGTGGGTGGGAGTAGCAGTGAGACAGAAAGCTAGAGACTGGAGTTACTTGGGTCGGACACAATAACATGAACACCTGATGCAATCCACAATATGATAGTCATGTAATAAATGTTGTGAAGCTTTTTTCCCTACAAATTACAAAGAGTGTAGTGTGCACATCACATGATGGGTGCAAGGCTATTGGAAATCAGCATTGATGAAATGAGGAACAGCTGCACACTTATTAATTGAAGTAGACAACGTTTCGATCCCAATCGGATTTGCGTTCGACTTTTGTTTTTCTTGACCTGACGAAGATCCGACTGCAATCGAAACATTGTCCACTTCAATAAATACATTTATGGTTTGGAGTAAGTGCGCTCTTTTCAACATTATTCTACAAATTGTCATGAACTTAAATATGTACTTTCCAAGAACCCAAGGTGACATCTTCAAGCTGCTTGTTTTGTCTGACAGACAGTCCCAAACCCAAAACATTTACAAACTTACTGAAACAAATCCTCACATTTCAGTAGCTGGAACCAGCTCTTTCTTTTTTACATTTTTGCTCCATAAATGATTAAATGAAACATTTAATGAATGATCAAACTGTTGATTAAATGTCTGCCGGTTGACTAATTGCTTCATCCCTGCTCATAAAAAAAAACTTTGTCTGAGCAGCCAAGTATTCCTGTTCACAGTGTAGGATTCTGTGCTGCATAATTTATGTCCATTTCCAGTGTTCGGTGCCAATCATATGGTAACAATGCAGGAAGCATAGTGCTCTTTTATGTAGCAAAGCGGGGCTGCAGGGGTTCACAGTTTCCGTCAACACAACATTTGATGTTTGCTTTTTAAAAAGTGTAACCACAACCTAACCTTAAAGGGTTTTAGTTGCCTCACATTAACCATGTAGAAGACATGATTTGCTCTGGATGTTAAAAAATGTTGTCACTGGATGTAGCGTGGGGACCAGCGCCTCTTGTTCTGAGAGGTGTTGATTCAACAAATTTCTATGGCTGCAGTTTGTAATGTTGCTTTATGAGACAGCACTACAGTGGCAGATTCCCCCCCCCCATACTAGAGTGAGAGGAAATCTTCTCCAAAACAAACATTCAGCACTATAAGCTTCACAAGGGTGTGTTTATTGCACTACTGTTGTATTGACTTGCATTGTTTACTATAGCTGTTCATGTTTGTTTCTTATTCCACATGGGCAAGCTAATGTAACCTTTTACCCAACATTCTGCACTCAAGTAAACATTTTCAAAAATCGAATTTAAGATATATGTACCAGCGTCCTGGTAGGTGACACCGCATGAATAAATCATATTTGCTTGAAATGTTGAACCTCACCTTCAAGTTTGTCTCTCTCTCAAAAGCCTGTAACGCTGAGAATGGCAATAAGAAGGAAATGTGAAGATAAAAATCCACACACACACAAAAAAAAACCTGGAAATACTGAACCAAAAGGGATAAGAGGAAGAGAGAGACGGTGGTATAGAGAAGAGGACAAAGGTAAGATAGAAGAGAAAAGAAGAGATGGTGAGATTAGAGAGGTACATGTAAGAGGAGAGGAGAGGGAGAAAGTGTGAATGGGTGCAAGGGGAAAATGCTGAGTCAATGCGACCAAGAACATGTGCCGCTGCTTTGATATTAGAAGCAGACACAAAGTACTAAACACTTAATCCTACAAAAAGCCAAAAGGGGTGAGCGAAGGGTCCTTGGTATTTTTCCACTCCCACTGACACTGCTTATACACACACACACACACAAACACCAAACTGACCTCCCAGCTCATCTATATTGTCTGGGGGTTAACAAATGCTCGGAAATGGCCTGACCGTGCTCATTCAGGGACAGGAGCCCAGCTGTCTGCAGCAGCCCGTCTCTAGTCAACAATGACTGTTAATTGTGAGAAGAAAGAGCAAAATAACACCTCTGTCCCGTAATGGCTGGCGGTGCAGTCTTCTTAAATCCACAGCCACTGAAGCCGTTCCACTTGCAAATTCAATTATGGGAATGATTCATCCTTCCATTATGATAACTGTCAGATTTTCTTGTGTCATACAATAAGGCAGAAGGGGAAAAACAAATGATTCGCCAGCCCCCCCACGACACCCTTCTCCTCCCCTTCTCCTCACTACCCCCACCCCCCCTCAAGCAGCTTTTCTCCATGAGTTCTTTTTGTCTTTCTCCGCATCTCTCTCTTCTTCCACTCCTCCCCTGCTATCACTCATCCTGCTTCCTCTGCCTTAGTCTCCGTTCATCCTCTCCTCAACTGCCTGGGGGTGTGAGGCGAGATAGCGTTCCCTCGTTTTCTTATTTTCTCCATATCTCCCCCCTCCCTCCCTCCCTCCCTCCCTCCATCCCTCCATCCCTCCCTCCCTCCATCCCTCCCTCCATCCCTCCATCCCTCCCTCCATCCATCCCACTCTGGCGATCCTTTTGCTTCTCCCCTCCTTCTCTTCTCCCTCACGCTCTCTCTAGATAATTAAGATCTCTGATTTTACGGTTTTCTCTTTCATAATAGGCACCGCAGACACTATAAGCAAGCCGCCAAGTCTCCAGCACACACACACACAAACAAAACAGCAAACACACACAAATATGCATACGCCTTCATACACACACTAAGATGAATGCTCGCACCAAACAGCTAAATCTCCAACTGGGATGAATGTCCCCTCTCTCACTCTCCATTCTCTCTCTCTCTCTCTCTCTCCTTTATACTCTCTCCTGCACACACACACACACACACACACAGCGAGGCAGGATATTTATGTATTTTTGCTTTTGTGTATTTCTCAGTGGTACCAGCATGCAGGGTGACTTACAGCAGGGTGCAGAATGAAAGCAAGCGAGGGGGGCTAGAAGCAGTGTTTTCTGTACAACTCCGACTAGTCTGGCTCATGCTCAGGCCTCTCGCTGCTCAAGCTCCCTGCAGACTGACACCCAACTGCTACAGGGACTCATGTACTACTACAGCAACAGAGCACGTACAGCAGCCAGACACACAGTCCTTGCAGATTAAACACGGCGGTAGTATCTCACCGTTTGCTCTCTCTTTCTCTCTGACTGTATCTGTCTCCCTGACTCCTTCCACCCTCTACTACCACATTATAGCTACTTGCTTTCTTTCACTCTCCTGCAGAGGTGGAAGAAGTGAAATCACTAATGCCACAATGTAAAAATACTGTGTCACAAAAGTCCTGCATTCAACTTTTACTGAAGTACACAAGCAAAATGGCCCTTTTCAGAGAGTTATATTTTAGTAAGTTTACTTTTAATTGGGTAGTCTCAGTGAGAAGATCTTTTGATGAAACATTAATAGTCAGGTAACCACTCAACTTGCATACAGGAACAACACATTTAAAGTTAAACAACCAACAATCTTCTTCTGTGCTGTGATGGTAATCTGACGGCTTTTTAATTTGGTCAGTCAGTGGAGGTGAGCAAATGGAGGAAGTAACATTACCTAAAAAGCTTAGAAAGCAGGACATACAAGTTTTTATTCAGACAGTAAGTTACTAGCTACCAAAATAGGTAACGTTAGGTTAGGTTAGTAGATAAGGCAATAGCTAACGTTTCAGGTAACTGTTACTACTGTACATTGTACACTGTTCTTTATTTATTAAAGTAAATAAAACTAGTAATACAAGCAGAATATTCAGTGTATCAAATTAAAATGATCATCAAGGTCATCAGTCATTGTTCTTCAGGTAAAATAATGATATGTAGTCACACTACAGGCAGCACTAAGAGACAGGGAGGGAGAGACATGCTGGAAGCAGAGGTCAGACAGGGACATGCTCTGGAGATACAGATGATCAGGTGAGATAGTGGAATGTGAACTATAATGCAGTTTAGTATAGCACATAGACAGTAAGTGTAAGAATCCAGCTCAATAGGTTGCTTAGTAAGGCTTAGTTTCTTAACACAAAAACTATGTTCTAAATGTGCGAATGTTCATATATAAATATCATAGAATTGTGAAAAATGCTGTTTAAAATTTGTTTTTGACCGCCCCCCCCCCCCAAAAAAAAAATGTCTATACCATCATTACGCCCTTGCATATAGTTATTGGATCATGTACTGTACAGTAGTTACAAGATTTAAATGAAGTTGCGAAGAGAGAAGAGACGTGAGGTAGTTTGGAAGCTTTAGCAGTAGAGCTTTAGAGATGAATATCATGAGAAGATTATTCCTTCTTGTCAGTAAATTTGTGATGCAGAGAGCAGTGATGAGTACAAAATGTGTCATTAGTGATAAAGCGTAACACACTGTGATAAACAGGCATTAACTGCTGAAGTAATGATAGGGCAGCGCAGCAGTACAGAAAGTCCCCAATATATTTTATTATATATACTGGATTACAGTTATTGATGAATTACTGTAACAAGCAGCATTTTAATGTTGCAGCTAGAAGAGATGGAGCTAATTTCACTTAATGTACTGTTGGGAGCTTAATCTACAATAATGCATCATTTTATATGATCGTATATTTTGTAGGTTCATTTTATTCCTGCAAAGTGACTAGCAGCTGTCAAATAAATGTAGTGGAATAAAAACTACAAGATTTCCCTCTCAAATGTAGTGAAAGTATAAATTAACATGAAGTGAAAAATACTCAAGTATACAAGTACCTTAAAATTACACACACAAACACAGCACTTGAGTAAATGTACTTTACTCTCCACCACTGCTCTCCTGTCTTTCTATCTCTATCCTGCTCTGCCTTTCTCTTTCTGCAGAAACACTTTCCAATCTCTTCTCTCTGTATTCAATTTTGTTCTTTTATTCCCCCATCGTCCCCAGCCCATTCCCTCTGCCTATTTTTTTCTCGCATTCTCCTTACTTCTATCACAGCTTTCCATCTCCTTCCTCCCTCCCCCCTGTTCTTCTCCTTGGAGTTTAGATGCTGTAATCTTCCCTGTCTAATGCTGTCAATAGCTCTCAATAACAATGAAATAGCAGCACCGGTTCCATCCCATCATTGATGAAGGCATAGCCTCAGTTAGGATCTTATTCGTCATCATGGCAATCTTCTTCTTGGTAATAGCCAATCAGATGCCTCCTGTGAGATGCAGCGCTCCCATGATAGGTTCCCCATTGTTTTGATTGACTGCACCTGAGGGCCTGCCACTTCAGCTGGGCTCGATCAATACGCCATCACACTCACACAAGGTGAATGCATGCCCATGCATGTCCTGGAATAAACACACAGGTCTGGACACCTCACACACACTTTGGTGGAGAGTAAATTGAGAAAGAGACCGCCAGTGTGGGGAGCAAACAGAATACAGTAGTAACAGCTTGCAAAATGGAGTACTGTGCAGCAACAACACTCAGCAGTGTGACAGCAGTGTGATCTCACTGTGTGGTCAGAATAATCAGCTGTTGCATAACTCTGTTGTACGTGTGCACCATTATACACATGCACACAAATACAACAACAGCATAGAACTTTTTAATTTTTGATGCAATGATCATTTATTGGAACCTATGTGACATACTGTGTTAGAATGATTTATTGAAAACTGTGTGGGGGAAAAATGACTCCCACTGTGTGCCTGTTATTCTATGTTGTGTTACACATACAGATGGCCTCGCGTACGCCCTGCCTCTGTTCACTTTGAGCTTTGGTAAAAATAATGAGAGAAACACAGCCATCTGCACAGTATGGCGCATGCTATTAGTATTACAAACATGTTCGCGCACATGCTTGCCCACCCTGTGACACGACAAACCTGAGAATGAGAGACATGTAAAACTTGACAGGAAGAAAAATAATTGCATAGAGAGTAAAAAAAAAAAAAAACATGAGAAAAAGGTATGTATGGTTGGTTTATGAGACGCAAAGAGGGATTCAAAGCACAGGGTTGCAGATTTTTTTTTGATGTGCTTTAAACATCAAAGCTAAACAAGTGTTGGAAAGGTGAGCGGGGAAAAAGAAGACAAAAAGAAGATCTCAAAGTGAAAAGGATGTAAAAAAAAAAAAAAGAATTTGATGGGGGCAGGAGGGATGTTTGTTCAATACAGTGACCGACAATCCACATCATCTGCCTCTTTGATGTACACATAGTGTATGCACAAGCGCACAATGCCAACTCATTTCCAACTCCTCATGCACTTGTCAGGGTCAAAGGTCAGCCTTCTACCACTCCAGCACCCCCCCCCCTCCCCCTTGTTTACAGCTGCAAGGGTCAATTGAAGGCCATGAACTGACACTTTCAGCTGTCTGTCAGACCTGTCTAAAGCTCAGACCGGTGAACCAGACGTTTGAAACATTCCCGGGTCAGCAGCCCCCACCACCATCGTCACCACCATCACCAACACCACCCCTCCCTCAGCCTCCCTGCCTGTCTGTCACACAACACTCCTTCACCCCCCCTCCTTGTCATGTTGTCAGTCAGAGCAAAGCTTTGTCACTCCTGGAGAGGGCTGCTGAGCACCAGTGGAACTCAGCTGAGCTCTCTTTGTGTGCTTTTTTTTCTGTGTGGGAGGTTAGGGTTAGGTTATGGAAATCATGTAAGTGGGTTCAGGCGTGTGTGGGTGTATAGTATATGGTTGTGCGTGTATTCAAGGCAGTTGTCTTTGTACTTGTGAATCTCCCTCTGTGTGTGTTCAGTAAGTGTTTCTAGTCAGTGACTGTGTATCGGTTTGTTTATATGTATGTATGCGTGTGTGTACATACAGTGTAGATGTGTATGAGTGAATGTGCGGCGACGTGTGTGCCAGTTGTTGTGTGTTGTTGTGTGTGTGTTGTCTTTAAACCCCTGGAGATCGCTTCAAGGCTGAGTCCTGTCACTTCTAAACGGCAGACTTTCCACAGGAGACATGAATAGAGATGTGTGTACTGTATTTTATTAGACAGACTGTATGCATGGGACTGGGCTGCCTCTGTGATATGACAGTGAACATCTTCATAGCTGAGTATGAAAGTCTATTGTATGTGCTGTCAAATTACAGGTGCTCCCACTACATGGAAATGTGACAGAGCAAACTGAAGATAAGCCGAAGAGTGACAATTTAAAGAGAGACATCTTGTGCCAGGAGAATGATAATTTATGTGTCCAGTAACGTACAGCGTGTCCTCCGCTCCTGCAGGTGGTGGTACAGGCAGCCAGCAGACCGTTCTCCATGAGGAGCAGTAGAAGATGCCGGCTCTGCCAGCACTGCTGCTGTCAATACACTTCCTCTCCTTCCTGCTAGTCACCATGCTGCCACGCTCCCTCAGTCAGGCCCCGTTGCTCTCCTCCGTCCGCATGGGTGAGTGGCCAGCCGTCCCTCCATCCTACCCATAGATCAAAAAGTTTCTCAACAAACATGGTTTGTTTTTAGCCTGCTTTGGTGCCTGAAAGTGGATTTTGCCACTTTTATCAGCCACATTAGCACTAGTACTATACCTGTTGGTGTCCAAACTGTCCCTATACAGTAAAATGTTTCCCCATAAAGAGTGATTGGCAGATACAATCTTCATCAGGAGCAGGAAGAACCGCAACGATGCCTCTGTACTTTTTTGGAGTAACTCTACTCTTTGATGTTTTAAATATCAATGGATCTCCTGGATCCAGGTGTAAGAATACCTGCACAGTATCAAATATTAGAAATGGACATTTTCTGTAAGCATTCAATATTTTTGTCAGGCCAAAACAGCTCATGTACACAGAGGTTAGACAAAATAGTGTAAACATATCATAGACTAAGGGACTTGAGCTTTGAAGTGACTTAATCATGACTACAAACGCTGCAACAAAACTGGGTAAAAGTGTGCCAAATGCCAGTTAGCAGCATTTGTCAGCTACTGTATGAAAAGGGTCTGACGGTCGGTATTTTGATAACTAACTAACTCCATCGAGGCCAGATCATATCAGCCCAAATGATGTAATATGTCAAAGGGAACCTTCTTGAAAATCATGACAACATATGGTAAATACAGACAAACTGCACTGATAAAGACAAACTGCAGGCACAAGCTGAACCAATCATATATGACCCAAATGTGTACAAATGTTTGCACTAGTGATTTCGTTTCTTAAAGTTAAAATGTTATTGGATTAAGTTTTTAAACATTATCAGTAAGAATGCTCCCATCTTTAAAGGAGTATTTTGTCAGTTAGATAAGAAGATCGATACCACTCTAATTTCTGTTAATTACGAAGCTACAGCCAATAGATGGTTAACTTAGCTTAGCAGAAAGATTAGAAGCAGGGGGATACAGCTAGCCTGGCTCTGTCTGCTAGAGTGGTATCGATTATCTCATCTCTGCAAGAAAGTGAATAAGCACATTTCCCAAAATGTCAAACTATTTCTTTAATTTCTGATACTGTTTCTGTCACTAATTTGAACAAGGTCAAATCCCTTAATTCCTTCACCAATCGGTGGTTGTGATCCCTCTGTCAGCCCCATTCTTCTTCCCAACACACATTCCCACCAACACATGAGCATGGATCTTCCACCTCTACTCCCCCTCATCTCTTTTACTTACTCCTCTCCTCACCTTCTTCCCCTTTCACTGTCCTCTATCTTCATACTCTGTCCTTCTCTCCTCTGCCTCACCTATCTCTCCTTCCCTCTCTGCCTCTCTAGCGGCAATCCTGGATGACCAGTCTGTGTGTGGGCGTGGAGAGCGGCTGGCGCTGGCCCTGGCCAGGGAGAACATCAACAGCGTGATGGAGGGTCCGGCCCGAGCCCGTGTGGAGGTGGACATATATGAGCTGCAAAAAGACTCCCAGTACGACACTACTGACACCAGTGAGTGAGCCGATGCACAGCAAAGAAGACCAGTAGAGCAGATTCACACAAGCCATCAAAGAGTGATAAAATCCAGTCCAATTGGGTATAGTGTCTAATTAGCACAGGCAAAATGTGACCACTAAAAATACCAGCAGATATTATTAGTAATATGGAATATTAATATTTATAGTGACCAGTACAGAGTAGAAAATAACAGTAGTCTACTGAATACTGCAGGTTTCATTCCAAAACACTTAAGAAGGATGCTGATATTTTTCAAAAAAGATAATGACATTTTCTAAAAAGCTGAAATTTTTTTGTGAGCAAAAACCTCAAATGATAAAAAGACTCCACCACTTTCATGTGATTAGGAACCAGTAAGGGCTTGTGCTGATTAGTTTACATGTCATTGTAGACCAGTAATGGGCCAGTAAGCCTGTCTCATTTAACAGTGGGCCAGTGCCCTGCAGTAACAGCTGGCACTGTCGACTGTGCAGGCCACGACAAAAACAAACTATCAAATACTAATACAGATCAGCGGTGCAGGCCAACAGAAAGCAGCACCACAGCACAGAGGCCACTCCATGAAATTTGTATTGATATACAGAGTTAAAACAGAATGTTTGGAGTCTGTAAAGACAGAAGAATAACTGCTGAATCCAGTCACTGAGGAGACAGACTCCCTGCTCCTATTCTAATAGGTCGCTGACCCTGCCACAAGCTACTGGCAAAATGTCTATGTGTGCTTGAGAAGGGTTGTGTACACATGTGCATGCTTGAGTTGTTGGCGTGTGTGTGTGTGTGTGTGTGTGTGTGTGTGTGTGTGTGTGTGTGTGTGTGTGTGTGTGTGTGTGTGTGTGTGTGTGTGTGTGTCCTTGACCGATGGGCAGGAGACAGGCTTGTTTGCTCGCAGCGTTTTTTGGTCTCTGGATCAGAGAGCTCATCATCTTACAGCTACGGCTGTCTGAGACACGCTTGCACGCACCCAATCGCACACACATGCACACACCCGCACACACAGGCCTTTACACATGCATGCACACATATCCCTCTCTGCAGACACATTCACACATGGGCACAGTGTGGGCATATATGCTCACACACACACACACACACACACACACACACACACACACGCACACACACACACAGACAGTGGCAGGGACAGAGGAGGACTAATTGGGATGAATTAAAATACCAACCAAATATACCAGCAAGAAAAGAGCTTTATGACTGTCTGAATAACACAGTTAAGTCACCAGACTAATTTCTGCTCTATCTGTGAAAGTACTTTTTAGATGGGTAGACAGAAAAAAATGTCAATAAAAATGAATTCACTGCACATGCAGAAGATACAAAAACAGTTAAGTATTTCTGTATGCTAAAGGATGAAGCCCCTGAGTACATAACATGGTCAAACTTCTGTCTGTTATGGATACTGGCCAATGACAGATATTTGACTTTGGGAAATACACTCATTTGCTTTCTTACCGAGAGTTAGATGAGAAGATATAGCAATCTCATATTTGCACGCTAAATACAAAACTACAGACTGCATCTGGTTAGCCTAGCTTAGCGTACAGACATCAAACTCCCAAGCAAGAAAGCGAATCAGCCTATTTCCAAAACTATTCCTTTAAGCATTTTCTAGTTTCTTTTAACTGTTTTGTCAATTACTCAAGTAGAGTATAAGACAGACACTTACTTTTAATAATTCATGTGTCTACTCAGCATAGTGGAGATATTTCCAATATGTGCAAAAGGACGAACTTCCGGCACTCACATGTAGAGGAGTAGGAGTGTGTGGCGTTTTAATAAAAAAACAACAACTTTATTAGTTACATGGCTTGTTCATGAAACAATTAAAAAAAAAAGTCAGGTTTTGACGTGGGAGATAGTGGGAGATAATGAGCATTTTCACAGACAGAAAACTCAGTTGAAAACGGAAAATAAAGGTAAACATGGTACTTGCCTCAAGTTATTGCCTCATGTTACATACATAATTTCTTCACATAGGAATTGGATATGTGAATATAGTGGAGACATTTTTTGTCACGTGGGGGTTTTGAACAGTGAAATCCATGTTTGAATGGACTGTTTACTGAATCAGTGAGATAGCGTTTTTTGAGCCATTTTTGAGCAAAGTAGTTATTGTAATAGACAAATGTGTAAAACTGTTTATCCCACATTAATGTCCTCCTGCAGAAAGGATAATCATGCAAATTGGCATTTGTTAATTGAAGGCGACCAAAAATCTGTTAGTATAGTTCTGATACCAGAGATATAATTATAGCAAAATGTCTTAAAAATCATTGAAATCATTAAAAGGGACTGTCTAAACAGTGAATAATAGCAGCAGGCAACCTCTGGCCTGCCCTGCTGTAGTCCTTGGAGTATTTATCTCAAAATAAGTCAGGTTATAATGAGACAGATTGTGCTGCCACAATAGAATCAGTGGTTAAACTGAAATCATAATGCATCCTCTGAGTTTTTGCTGCATTTTAAATTTAAATCCACACTTTCTCCTGACTGCAGCACCTACTGTATGCCAACTCTGTGCTGCCATCAACACGAAGCAGAGGAAAGGTGTGTGTCTGCATATTCAGTGTTTATTTTCCTTTCTCCCTTTCAGTGTGTCAGATTCTACCCAAAGGCGTCGTCTCTGTGATAGGTCCCGCCTCCAGCCCCGCCTCTGGCTCTACTGTCAGTCATATATGTGGAGAGAAAGAGGTAAGTGTGGAATATAAACACACACACACAAATATGTGCAGTCCCGTGTACCTCTGTGTCGTGTGTGTGCATACAGACATCACATACCTCTTTTTCTCCTACACACATAGACGTTATGGTGAATGTATCTACAGATTTGGTTTTCCTTGCCTGTTGAATTTCTTCTCATATAATTAACCATCATCCTCTTCTTCCAACAGTTTTCTCCTTTCTTCCCTTAGCCTTTTATCCTCAGGTCTCTCTGCCTCTGCCATCTTTCTTATCTCTCTTTTCACCCTGTAGCCTCTCTAATGGATCTTCTTTATTCACAGTTTTTTCCTGTTGAGTGTGTTTGGAGGGGAGTTAATCACGACACATTTGCTTTTCTTGCCTCCCTTAATGTTTCTCTCTCCTCTCCTCTCCTCTCTCCTTCTGTCAGATCCCTCATGTAAAGATTGGTCCGGAGGAAACTCCCCGCTTGCCGTACTTGCGCTTTGCCTCTGTCACTCTGTACCCTAGCAACGAGGACCTGAGCCTGGCCATAGAAGCCATCTTGCGCTCGTTCAGTTACCCCTCAGCCAGCCTGGTCTGCGCCAAGGCTGAGTGTGAGTACACATGCAGCCTGTTTTATAGTTATAGAGTACATTATGTGTAACTGCATGGCTGTGTTAGTAATGAGGTAGGTGTAAATGCACCGGTTGTGTTCTTGCAAGCTTATTCACCTTGTGTATGCGTATGTGTGTGCGCGAATGCCTCTGTGGGAGTGTTGGCACATTCACACTGTTTGGGCGGATATGACTGTTTTGCACTGTTGGACACTCATTTTGACAGTCTGGCCATAAAGTTCTGTCTGTTGTCAGAGTTCAGAACATGGCTCATGCTGCAGCCTTCCTATTTATTACTCATGCTCTCGCACACTGTCTCTTATCCACCTCAGAGGGTTGTTAGGCCAAACCAATTTAATAAATGCTCGTGTTTGAAATGCTTTCCAGTATTGGAAGAACTTAGGGGACATTTGATTTAACTTGCCAGGTACTCAGAGAGCTTCAACATCACAGGGGATTCGGGGCTTAGTCACTAGCTCTCTTTATTTTCATTTTGAAAGAGTGCGGTATTGATTTATTATACACTGCCCTATCGAGAGTTGCAGGAATTAAAGGGCTTGGTCGGATGGTGGCTGTAGTATTCAAACAAAGCTTTGTGAATATATGACAGAATACACTACGTGCTGTAGGAGGTGGCAAAATCCTAATTTTTTTCTCCACTGAATAATCGCCTGACTTTTTGTCCATTTCTGAGTGAAACTGAGCCAGGGTGAGTTGTTGTGCAGCTGTTGACTGCTCACACCAGCCAAGAACCGTACAAGAACTGAAGGGCAGTTACATAAAGAATAAGTGGGACCATTGAAGTCTGTGAACACTTCTCATGGCAGTGTGAAAAGGGTAGATTTTGACAAACAAAAAGCTGTGACATTATGAAAAATTGATTCAATCATTGAGATGCTTTCATTATCTCCCCTGCAGTTAACCAGCCTTCCTACGGTTTCCTGAAAGTAAGCTGAATTCCTTGTGGACTTGTCATTTCATTGAACTAAAAGAGCTTTGAAATGGCATCAGACCTCTTTTCACAGTTTTGATCATTAGTTGAATGGGAGATAGGAAGATAAGAGCCTTGTCTTTCACCGGGATTTTCCTCTCAGAGGAATTAGAGGCTACAGATATCCTGATAGTTACTGACCGGGCCAAAAGATGCAGCTTTTACTGGTAGAGACACTGAAGGGTGCGTGTGTAATATATTTGGCTTGAAGGTGATCTATACAAGGTTATCACACTCACAGACTCTGACCCACTTGGCTGCGCTATCTATCGCCATGGAGCTGGTTGCCATGG
The DNA here is from genome assembly GCA_005408345.1 of Macquaria australasica. Taxonomy (NCBI): domain Eukaryota; kingdom Metazoa; phylum Chordata; class Actinopteri; order Centrarchiformes; family Percichthyidae; genus Macquaria; species Macquaria australasica. The sequence continues at coordinate 1,062,440 of SEMN01000124.1, forward strand.
CTGCAGAATAGGTGCTAACTGCCACTCAACAGGCTTGTTCCACACTCTGAACGACTGTGTGGGTGTGTGTGGCACGGTATGTGTGTGTGTGTGTTTGATATATTTTTTTCTGTGTGCTTGGTTCACTTTGTCCATACATGTTCGTGTGTTTGAGTGTCGGTTTATGCGGGCATGTGTGCGTGTATTTTGGCCCCTGAGTGTACTGTATGTCTGTACATGTGTGAGTGAGTTTTGGGGTTCTTGTATGATTGTGTGTCTGTGTGTGTGGCTCTGCTGTGGTGCTGCAGAGGTTGGACATCAGACAACGTTTACCACCAGCTCACTTGTTTAATTCATCTTGTTTACCCCAGTGTGGAGTGGTGTGTTCAAGTGAAGTAGACAATCTCTCTTTTTTGTCAGTGAGGCGGGTAATGTATGAAGTCACACATTTCATTGACACCCACCATGCACGCATCCTAATTAAGTGACGTATTTAGAAACTGATCATTTATGCAACAGCATGTTGGTGGCATTAATCACATTTTACCCTCTTTAGCCCGTGCAAGTAGCAGTCCATAGATATTCTGTTAAATGAGAGTGAGTCAGAGATTTTGGGTCATTTCCGACGTGTCCTTCTCTCACTGTGCCTGGGTCACAACGCGCTGTCTGAGCCTAATTCCATTATGCAGTTTTCATGAGATGGATGAGGTTAAGGACAGCGAGAGGGAGAGATGGAGCACAAGGAGGAGGAGATGGTGGTGGCGGCGTAAGAGCGAGATGGATAAAGACAGAGAGAGGTAACTGGAGCACAGGGTTAAGACGAGAGAGATAGAGAGGTTAGAGCTTATGTGTGAGAGAGAGAATATGTGAAAGAAGGAGAGTGAGAGAGGGGAGGAGAGGAAGCTGTAAAGTGCATTGATTTTTTCCCCTCCTTCCTCAAACTAATTAAAGTTTTGGCCTGGTTCAGTGATTACCCCACTGCTTACAGAGGCTTTCTCCTGCTGAAGGGCTCTGTGCGCTACCACTCCCCCTCTCCTCTCCTCTCCTCTCCTTCCTCTCCCCTTCTCCTGCATCCCCCAGATGCCTGCCCCACCACTTATTTACATAGCTAGGGGTGCTTTACTATGGAATTACAATTAGGAAGCAGCAGGGTAGACTTTCTAGTAAAGGCTCATTCCACGCACAATGTCAAGTGAGTCTTGACTGCCATTGGTTATACTCATTTTCGAGAGGAATTCGCTTGAAGTGGGTGAATTGTCTCAAGTACTGTATTTCAGTCTTTCTGCTTCTGCAGTTCTGCTTCTCTTCCTGACCGTTGTTTCAGTTATTTGATTTTAAGGTTTTTAGTTTTTTTGAACACATACTATTTTGCAGCACAAAATCACTCAAAGAACTGAAAAGCAATCCTTGATGGATGAGACAACAGATACAAAGTGAATTACAAAGCACTCAAAGAGCACATACCTCTGCCAAGGCTTCACAACCCTCTAAATTTATTATTCTATTAATAGAAAATGTTTAGAAATTTGTCATGCTGATTGGCTGATGGCAGCGATGAATTTTGGAGGACACCTGAGACGTGTCTGGGAATATTAGGCCTTTGTACCAAGATTCAGACTGAGTTATATTTTGTCATGTTGCTGTTGCGCCAGACATGGCTAAAATGTCATCTGATTTTGTTGTACTATTAGGAGTTGACATATACACTTGTTGCATTTGCACAGTGCATTTAAATGTTATGGCAGTTTATGTCAAACCTAGAAAAATCTGCACATTTAGAAAATGTGTACATATGAGCATAGTCCAATATGCAACTTACACAAATGTGATGTGAAAACTATAAATCTGCAGTGCACATACACTGAATGGACAATAAAGCAGGAGACATCTTGTGTCTAGTTTGTGTCTGGTATGGAAAAACCATAACCCAAATTATTATTCAAAGCAGAGCATTTTTTTTATATGTTCTAAGTAGGAGGGGATCTTTAAAACATTTTTGGGCTCATTCAAATATTTTATGTACTAGATTTGGTTTAAGATGGGACAAAACCTGTACAAGAAACATTAAAGAGGAAACAAATGTTAAGATTAATGCCTGTGATGTGATATATAATATCTAACGGCAAATACTCAGGCGGATAGCTAAAAAAACTTGAATACATATGGTCTTAACTCATTAAAATCACACCAACGTGTATCTGTACCTTTGCCTTCGTTAGTGTGTCTGTAGGAGGAGTGATGAAAAAAAAAATCAAGATGGTGGAAAATCTGTCTAGGTGTAAATCGATGTAGTCTGAAAGATTCATGTAGAGTCAAAGAATCCAGAGGAAGAATTTTGCTTCTGTGCCTCACAGTTCAGGTGTTATGAGCAAAATGTAAAGTGCTTTATAAATGGCCATATGGTGGCGCTATCTATAGCACAAACGAATCAGTTGTTTCCCGGCCCGTAGCCTAACTCTTCTTCATCTAACAACATCTGTCAACTCCATTTTGAGATATACTAATAACTAACAGACAAACAAACATATGGCACTGAATAAAAAAACCTCCTTGGCAGAGGTCATAACAGATTGAAATAAGTCCTACAAAAAGAAACAGTGAATGCATACTGTATACTCCATATTAAATCATATTTCATTTCCTAGGGATTTAGACAAACCATCGATCATGCTTTGCAAAATGACAGAAATATACGGCCATCCGAGGATAAATCAAGATTTTCACAGGTCCTGCAAAGCTTACATTTTGGAAATATGAGTTGTGTCTACTGATACAGACATTGATATGCGGCTCGGCTCTGCTTTGGCTCTGCCTCAGGCCTGCTGAGATTGGAGGAACTGGTCCGCCGCTTTCTCATCTCTCGGGAGACGCTGTCAATCAGGATGCTGGATGACAACCTGGACCCTACGCCGCTTCTGAAGGAGATCCGTGACGACAAAGTGGCCACCATCATCATTGACGCCAATGCTTCTGTCTCCTATCTCATCCTCAAGAAGGTCAGTCCTCAAACATCGATACATTCTTCAGAAACCGCCCACACATGCAGGATATGAAGTTACTCGTGTATACAGTACACATAATAATGCTCGGGGATGTGCGTTTTTCTCTTTAATTCACCCATTTGGGAAATTCAGGTTATAGTCATGAAGGGCATGTAGAGCTTACCATCTGTAAAGTAATAAAACAACTCTCTCCCACAGGCTACACATTTGTTGTCAAAACAGAATTTACATGTATTTTTACCTTCTCTGCCCTCCAGAGCTGCATAGGGAACAATATTTATGCGCGTCTGCCAGCAATAATCACTTGCACTCTTAAGAAAGTATTTGACAAAAGAACATCTTCTGCTGGGACGCGGTGCAGATGTTACCCAGGCTTGTTCTGATTCATGGTGCGGCCTGTAATGCCGATAGCCAGCGCAGTGACTCACAGTTTGAATGCGTATGGGATGTTTTCACTGGGCACATTGGAGCGGATGTCCGCCCTCAGCGAAATGTCCTAGTGTTAGCCTGATGATGTAAAACTGTGATTAACGTATGCTCCCTCTCCCTCCTCCTCTCCTCCCCCATTTTCTCTCCTACTTTGTCCCCCAACTGTCTCCTTTGCTCTCTGCCTCTCAATAACGCTCCTCCTTTGCCCCCCCCCCTCTCTCTCCCTTCATCAATCTTTCTACATCTTCCCTTACTCTCTCTTTCCACATCCTGTATCCCACCTGCCTCTTCTTTATTTTTTTCCATCTCACTCTCTCTTTCTCTTTGTCCTACAGGCGTCAGAGCTGGGGATGACATCAGCATTTTACAAGTACATCCTCACCACCATGGTAAGAGCTCACCAGTTCTACCCCTTTCTCTCTTCTGTCTCCTGTTCCCCCATTTTCGCCCGTTCCTCTCTTTCTGCTGCTCCTCCTCTTCTGTCCTTTTATGAGCGAGCAAAGGTGGTAAGGCGGAGAAAGTATTAGATAAAGGGAGAAGAGAGAGGTGACAGAGAGAGAAAAAAGAGAGATGTGAGAAATGAATGAATGAATGAACATACTCTACAAAGATGTGGAAATGCAGAGGAGGATGGCAGAAAAAGGGGTCTGAGGTGAAGGTGATGACAGACGTGATGCGCACTTTTTCTTATGCCACCCGCCACCTTCTCTACGCTTCTGGTGTTTTCATCTTCCTCTTTGATATACTCCCCTCCCCTTCTAACATTTGAATTAATGTGTCAGTTTATGCTCTGCGCCTGATTCTTATTTATTTCTCCCCTCTCCGTCCTCTGTACACGATGTGCTCTTGTGCTTTAGATGCCGCGTCTTGTGTGTATATTTCTGTGACAAGGTACTGGAGTCATTTCCATCAACCTTTCTTTCCCCTGTATCACTGTTTTCTCTTTTTCCTAGCTGTCTATATCATTTTCTTCTCTCTCCATCAGAGATTAGATGTTGTCACTCCCCGTAACCTCTCTTTTTCTTTATCACACTCTCCTTTGCACAGTATTTTTCAAGATTTGATACACTGTCAACATTGTCACTCACCTGAATTTTTCTGTCTCTCTCTGCAAACACCGTCCTTGCTCCTCCTCCTCCTCCTCTTTCTCCTTTCTAGGACTTCCCACTACTGAGACTAGATGATATAGTAGATGAGCAGTCCAACATTGTGGGGTTCTCCATGTTTAACACCACCCATCCCTTCTATTTGGAGTTCATCAGGAGCCTCAACCTCTCTTGGAGGGAGGGCTGTGACCTAACGTACCCCGGCCCTGCGGTCAGTCTCATGGACACTCGAGTACTCATGCATGCGCACGTTCAGGAGTAATTTTCAAAGCTTTGTTTGTATGCCACGTAACATTAAGCAGCATTATTCCTCACACTGATTCATGGAGCAGTTAAAGAGATTCAGCTAGTCTTTTGCTTGTATTTAATGGGTATTGATGTATCCATCTGTGTTTCCTCCCCACTGGTTTACTCATACCTCACATCTCTTCTCTCTCTCCTCTTATTTTCCCTGCCCCTCTCCCTCCGTCCCTGTTAACCATTCAATCTTCTCTGCTCGCACCTCTCTCCTCATTGCATCTTCTCCCTTGACTCCTTGTCTTTCCTCGCTGTGTTTCCATCCCTCTCCCCCCTTTGCCTGTCTCCCCCTCCATATCTCTCTTGTTTCCTCTCCCCCTTCCACAGCTCTCGTCAGCGCTGATGTTTGATGCGGTACATGTGGTTGTGGGGGCGGTAAGAGAATTGAACCGCAGTCAGGAAATCGGAGTGAAGCCTCTCAGCTGCACCTCACCTCAGATCTGGCAACACGGGACCAGTCTTATGAACTACCTGCGCATGGTAAACGCTTGATAAATACAATATGTATTCACCAGCTGAGATGCATGCTTTAATTCGTTAGATGTCCACACATGTGATATTCACGTCCATTGTAGCATCACTTCTGTTTATATGCTCCATGTGTTATCATCATAGTCAAGATGTTTCTTTTTTACACTAGAAAAACACGCTGCAACTAACAATTATTTTTTTTAATTGATTAAACTGATGCTTTGTTAGAATGAAATTTGTTAGAATGTTAAATGTTAGAGATAAAAAAATTACTTGATTAATCTATTAATTGCTCAACAATAAATTAATTGGCAACTATTTTTCGCTTGACTCAATGCCAAACATTTTCTGGCTCCAGACTCTAAAATGCCAGGATTTGCTGCTTTTCTTTATTGTATGTCATAGTAAACTGAGTTGCTGTGTTTTGGACTGAAAATGCCACCTCGGACACATAATGAAGATAATCATTGCAGCCTTACTTCAGATGGCCTGTGTTGTTGCACCAAAAGCCCAAAAACACCAAACATTTTCAATTTATAATGATCTAAATCAGAGAAAAGCAGAAATTCTCACATTTGAGAATCTACAACTAGCAAATGTTTGGCATTTTTGCTTGAAAAATGACTCAAACGATTATTGTGGTCTATTAATTTTCTCTCGATTGACCTATTGATTAATGACAACAGCCTATGTATCATCCTCATCTCATTTTGCATGTAACCTCTGTCTCTTGTCACTCTTTGTCATCTCCCATCTCTGGTCGTCTGTGTGTCTCTCTCATCGACGACCTGTTGTTAAGGCAGCCTGAGTCCCATCTCTCATTGCCTCCACCCCACCAGCCTGACATCTGCCTTTGTTAGTCAACATCATGGTGTGCTCCGTCTTCAGCACCGTGTCATTCATCATAGACCTCGCTAACCGTGCCAGCACCTGGGTTTTGGAGAGGCAGAGCTGAGCTGTGAGGTGCAGTTCTGAGTCTTATTAGGGAGCTGTTGACTGTTTTTGCTGCTCTATCTGAGCCTCTCGCTCAGTCACTTTCTCCTAAGTTGATCCAAAACTGATCATCCCTGTCTGGTCCAGCCTCAGACACTTCCTCTGTCTCTCTAGCTCTTTCTTTCTTTTTGTCTTTCACCCTCTCTTTCTTCCTAATCACTGTAGATAGTACCTGTTTGCCTAATCATGATGGATAGTGAGAAGAAGAATGTTTGGTTTTATATAGAAGATTCCTTGTGTTTATGTCTTTGTCTCTCCTCATTGCTTCTACCTACTTTCATCTCATTTTCTTATCTTTCCTTCTTCTCTTTTCCCTTCCTCTCGCATACTTCCTCACCTCACTCTCTCCATCTGCCTGCCAGGTGGAGTACGATGGTCTGACAGGGCGTGTGGAGTTCAACAGCAAAGGTCAGAGGACCAACTACACCCTGCGGATCCTGGAGAAACACAGAGGAGGCCACAAAGAGGTCAGGAGTCACCTGTTATCATGCAGCAGCCAGGTCACATCGCCCATAGGCTTTGGGTTAGTTACAGGTCACCCCTCTGATTTCATAATGCCACGGGAGGAGTTTAACACTGAGGTCAGCCTCATCACAGACCGTAGCCAAATATCTTTACTTTGTGAAGTTGGTTTGATGCATTTCACCTGACGGCGCTGCAGTGTAACCTGCCATCAGACATGGGTCAAGTAGCTGCAAATACGTGTTCACATTTATTTTGTCTCAAGGCCACTGGAATACATTAGCTGCTCGTATAGCCCATCAATTGAATTTCAAACGGTTGCTAAATTTTATAGCAGGTCCGTAGTATCGAGTCCAGTGTAAGTGTTGTTTTTAGTTTGGACTGTCCCTGTCCCAGATGTTTTTAGCCTCCAACATGTTCCTTGATTGTTGACTTGATGTTTTCTGATCTAAAAACATACAAAATTATTTTATTAATGGTGGCTTTTTTTCTTCCCATGGCTACAAACAATGACATAAATTTGTTGGAATCAGTGTTTGTAATTGGCCTCAAGCTCAGTACAGAGTGGGTGTGCAGATAGATAGACATCTCTGCTCATCCTATATATAATACTGTATATAATAATCATTTGGAGTCTTAATGGAGTATATTTTTGTCTCTGTCTTGTGTAGAAGTGGATTTGCTTAGGAATTAGTCTTGATCTGTATTGGTTTTGGCTTCTTTTGGAATTGGTCTTCACTTGAACTCAACTGGTTCAGGTCTTGCAGTTGACATAGACTACACTAAAGTGGTCATGACTACAGTGCTATTTCCTTGAAGATCTTCAACTCATATATTTTGCCACCACAATTTTAAAACAATTAAATGTTATTGTGTTGAAAAGATTTTTCCAAATATGCCTGCTCCTTTTTAGCAATGCCCTGCTGTTTCTTCATATTGTTACTGTACATATTTACATCAGGGATCTGAGCAGTCAGTTGGGTTTCAGTTGCATTTAGGGCTGGGCAATAAATCAATATTATCATCTTCCGCCTTTCAGTGGAATTGTATCATGACAATATGATCATATCATGTGGTTATTTTACAAAATCCTGTTGTTTATATGAATGATTCCAACATTAGTTAACATTAGCCACCATAAGCTGCTTGTCATACCAGACCAATTAAGGCTGTAGCAGCAAAACCCTGAGTGCATCCAATTAAGCAGGAGTGTGTTTTATTGCTTAAGACTTTAACCTGTAATTTGTAAGAGGAACCATGTGTCATTTCTTCTTTGAAAAGTAACATCGTCTCGCTTTGTAGTTTTTGTTCTACACATCTTCCCTGTTAGTCTGGGCATTTGATCTTTTTGATGTACTAGGTACAAGCCACATCAAATTTGTTAAGAGTAGTTGGACAGTGTGGGGAACCAAAATAAAATGATGGCAGACCCAGCCAACGAGGTGTTTAGGACCATTTTGGAGCATTATTCTGTCACTGCACACTCCTCCAGTGAGCATTAGAAGGAAAGGTGAGGGAAGATAGAAATCAAAATGCATTTCACCTGCATTTCAAAGTCAAGATTAAATGAAGCATAAGTACGCACATCACTGCAGATCCAGACTGAGGGAATTACATTGCGGTCCACTGACTGAAGGAAACACTTTCTCTGCACCTTCCCTTAATATGTCTTGCCGGGCTCTACTATAGGCCAACTGCCTCCCATGTTAACACTAAATGCCACCTGATAACCATACTTAAATCTAGACTTAATTCAGCTGGAGACTTAGGTTGTGATAATCAACACTCTGCTCACCTCTCTGCACATCAGCACCCACAGTGTAGGCAGGCAGTGGTGGTTCAGAGAGAAAAGACCCCTCTTAAATGTCAGGGCAGGATAAAGAGTGTCATAGAAAAACTGTGATTCTGTCTGAGGAGTCATTACCTCTCCTCTGACCTATTGAAAGATGTACAGTAATATCTCCCAAAGAAATGTCTCTGCAAGCTGCACACTGGTTAGGTCTTGATCACACACTTATGTACTTAAGCGACTTTACTGTCTCCATAAAATAGAAATATGTGAGCTGTTTTTTATGCAATTTAAGAAAGGTGTTAATAAAGGAAAATACACATGGCAATGAAACTCCTGATCATGAATGCTTTATATTTATTTCCATCTTGTCCCAGCTCATTGCTCTGCTTGTAAACAGCAGTGTTTTTTTTTTTTTACAATGCATGGTGTATGGCTCCAATGGGGGCAATTAAATCAATGTACACATACAGTATGTAACAGCATGGATAACAAAGCATGCATAAAATATTCAATGTGCAAAGGTACTAATTTAAATAGACCAATACTGCTAATGCACTCACTGAATTTGCTATAGATGGAGTGTATCCTGCCACAACAGTAAAACAGTTGCAGTGAAGTTAGAGCTTAACAGTACATTATTTATCCCACAAAAGCCATTGATTTTCTCTCGCTTTCTCTTCTCTGTTAGATCGGGATCTGGTACTCCAACAACACCCTGGCAATGAACTCCACTAGTCTGGATATAAATGTCTCAGAGACGCTGGCAAACAAGACACTGATTGTCACCACCATACTGGTAAGGTCACAGTTACCTTCTGGACCACCACGCTGGTGAGGTCAGAGTTGTTTTTGTGTTGCTGCGCAGGCTGTGCCGCAGCTCATGCTGTGTTGTGGTCTGTTTCTGCTAATTTTGCTGTCACTGTAGCTGTTATAGAAACTGACGGAGCACTGAGAGAGACGTGTTACTAAATTCAAACGGCCAAAATCCTCATCAAAACACTAGAAGTTGCCTCCTTCTGGTTTCCATTTGAATGTCATATCAGAAAATCAATAAACCCCTTTCATGATGCTTCTCCACCATCTTCATCTTGTAAAAACACCTGATACAGTAAATGCCCTTCCCCACATTATGCTGTAATATAACATCCTTTCCAAAATTAAGAAAAGCTTTATTGGCATGAATATTGATGTTACATTATTGCCAAAGCTTGATTACATGTTGAATATTACATTTAACAAAATGAAACAGATATATAATCACAGATAATCCTAAACAATACAATCATTTAGAATATAAACTAGCATAAAAAATGGTCGAAGTGTTTACTCTTTGGTTGTGGCAAGCATACATATTCGGCAGCCAGAAGAGCTATTTTGCTGCTTTCTCCCAAGATGTAAATATGTTTACCCTTGCTTTTGTGGTCGGTTATTTCTGGCCATATGTGCAAGTTTTGTGAAAGAATTCCTTCAGGTCAGTATATTTGGTACACCCAGTGAGTAAGTGAAGCTCTGTCTCAATGACTTGCAGATCAGTGTCTATTTCAATGGCCAGACGGGTCACTGAATCTGTCTGTCTTCTTGGCTCTCTCACCTACTTTGGCAGCCATTTTGCACAAGCCATTTTATGTATTTTAAAGTTCTCCAGCAGTTTAGTACTTTACTTTTATAATGTTGGGGGACTCACAAGAGACAGATTAAAAATAGAAAGGTCTAAATTGATTCTGCCAAGATATCCTGACTTTCAGTCCAAAGTATTGGTCAGGCTCCTAAAAAGCTGAATCCTACAATTCCCATGATGAAACGGTATATCATATTTTTGTTAGACTCTCTGTAACCCCTGCCTGGTTAAGTCCCATGTCTTTAAAACTCAGTGCCCACAGTTTTACACGCTGTCCTGCAACTGTTCTGACTGACCTGAGCAGTACTCCTTATGACAAATAAACTGATTTTGATGTGTAATATTAGTGGAATTCCACTTTAAATACATTACATTTAATTTGAGTAGAGACTCAAAATGGTTTAGAGAGAGTCACATTGAAAAAAAAAAGGGACGCTTGCTTTCACAAAATTACCAATGACATGCTAATAGCAACTTGTGCTGGTATATTAGCTATCTTAAAGGAAATGTTTGATTTTCTGGGGGGAAATACGCTTATTCGCTTTCTTTGCCAAGAGTTAGATGAGAAGATCAATACCACTCTCATGTCTGCACAATAGATATGAAGCTACAGCCAGTTAGCTTAGCTTAGCATAAGGACTGGACTGTAAGGAATAAACAAACAAGCTATAACATGTTAATTAGGGAGATTTAGAGGTGGTGTAGGTGGTGGATTTTGTAAACATTCGATAGAGCCAGGCTAGTTGTTTTATCCTGTTTCCAGTCTTTGTGCAAGCTAAGCTAATCATCTCTGGTTATAGCTTCATATTTAACAAACAGATATGAGAGTGGTATTGATCTTCTCATCACTCTTTGCCAGAAAGCAAAAAAGCATATTTCCCATAATGTTGAACTATTCCTTTAATCTATTATTGACATAATAGTACAATAGAAATCCCTGTTTCTGAAACATTGAGTCTTACATTTCAGTCTATAATCCCTCCTCAAACAGGATATTCTTAGTTTTGAATTGAAAACCCTTATTTTTCCCCCATGTTCAGGAGAACCCATATGTGATGCGCAAAGAGCACTACCAGGACTTCCAGGGCAACGACCAGTATGAGGGCTTCTGTGTCGACATGCTGCGGGAGCTGGCAGACATCTTGAAATTCTCCTTCAAGATCAAGCTGGTGGATGATGGGCTGTATGGGGCTCCAGAGCCCAACGGCTCTTGGACTGGCATGGTTGGAGAGCTAATCAACAGAGTGAGTACTCTCCCTCTCCCTCCCTCTCTCTGTCTCTGTTTCACATACACACCAGAAACATGCTCAAATGTTTTAACCAGTGTCTCTACAAACAGAAACACACACGCACGCACGCACACACCACCCACACACACACACTCACGCTGTAACCCCAAACCACAACTCTGCTGTAACTTCCCATGTCTCAAATTGCCCTCAGAGGGGAGTAAGACTCGTATCTAGGACAAAAGCTGACTTGATAATTCCCCAAAAGAGAGTGGTAGCATTGCCTAAAATTGTCTGCACCATCTTTCCTCACAGTAACCCTCCTCTATCCCAGCCTGTCCCCCCTCCTTCTCTCCCTGTCCAGGCCTAGTGCGCCTCTGACAGACACTCTGGTTGAAGCAGGCTAATGAAAGCCCCTCTTTGCTTAATTACCATACGGTATACTTCAATTACCAGACTGTGGTCCCTGTGTGGTGCCTGCCACACTGGTGCTCCCCCAGCTCTCCACGCTTTCTCTCCCTCCATGCCCTCCCCACTGCCTGATCACTCAGCTCTAATTAGCGGCCCATGTTCATCAATTAGCTTTTAATGGAAGAGATGGAGGGGAGGCAGAGCGACCAGAGACCTGCAAGGTTTTATACAGGTGGAAAGACCAGCCACCCAGTGCTTACTTGCAATTAGCCTTATTTGGATGGTGGATAATGTGTGAGTGTGTGTGCCAAAGGGAAAGGGACAGAGTGTTTCAAGTGCACAGTCAAACTTTTCATTTTTCATTCTGCAAGCCAACATTTTATACAAACAGAGCTCTCATCTACCCAGTGCAGCATCAAGTATCTTTCTATTTCTGCACAGTTACCTGACCACTTGTCGTTCTTCTCTCTGACTCTCCTCCACTACCTCTATCTTTCTCTCGCCCCCACTACTATCTATCTACCTATCTATCTTTGTCAATCCCGCAGAAAGCAGACCTGGCAGTGGCAGGCTTCACCATCACGTCAGAGAGAGAGAAAGTTATCGACTTTTCTAAGCCGTTCATGACCCTGGGAATCAGCATCTTGTACAGAGTTCAACTGGTGAGGGTGTTATCTGGGGCTGTAGGGCGCCCGCTGGGTGAGACTCACTGGAGATCTTGTGTTGGATTTCATTTCTTTTGTTTGCACAAGCTGGCAGGGTCATACAGAAGACGACAGGTTGCACTTGATAGAAGATTCTTATGGAATCAGACTGAATGTTACATAAGAGTTGATCTCATCTTTGAAGCTGAGGATTGTGTTTGTGTAGTATGCTGCATCCACTGTGTCCACAGTGAAATTTATAGGTGTAATTTAAATTGCTCAATAAGTCAGTGCTCTGTAACTGGGTAACAGTGGCAGCTTTACATTGCTAATGAGGTTTTGGGTCTAAGCCAAGTATGCTTCAGCAGAAGGCATTGTGAAACGGAGCGTTTATGTATTGTAGCATTAGCGTATCAAAGCACTGCAGACTTACTATCAGAGTGCAGTGAAGGACACTGCCCTCCTGTGGTGCAAAGGGGACATTCCCTGACTGCTGAGATATGACACCTTGTTTTCTAATACACTGTACCTTCCTGTCTGTCTGTCACTGTCTGTCTCCATCTCTCTACTTCTCCTGTTCTTCTCTTTCTCTCTGCACCAGGGTCGGAAGCCGGGTTACTTCTCCTTCCTCGATCCCTTCTCTCCAGCTGTCTGGCTCTTCATGCTGCTTGCCTACCTGGCTGTCAGCTGTGTGCTCTTCCTGGCTGCAAGGTCCATACATTACATCACACACTGTACTGATAGTCTGCAGCTCACATCTGTGCTCTATCGCCGTTTATCTAGTTGAACACGAGTTGCCTGTCACATAATGGAATTTTTTACCTTATACAACCTCCAGCAGACGGTTTGACAGGGATCAAATGACTGATTGGTGGTGACTTGAATGATATGACAGAGGTACATTACTGTACTGCAGTTTCACCTCAAGGTCATTCCACTGTACCTGTGTGTCCCCGCCAGGCTGAGCCCCTATGAGTGGTATAACCCTCACCCATGTCTGCGAGAGCGCAGGGATATGTTGGAGAACCAGTACACCCTGGGAAACAGCTTGTGGTTCCCTATTGGAGGCTTCATGCAGCAGGGATCAGAGATCATGCCCAGAGCCCTATCCACCAGATGTGTTAGTGGGGTGTGGTAAGTTACAGAATGGTTACGTTTGTGTGTGTGTGCCGGCCACTTTAAGTCCCAATCCTCTCAAACATGTGTTAATTCACTTGGATGTTTGACCTTTGCAGAATGATGATGTGTTTGACACTCGAAGGCTATTTTCAAATTCATGTGCTGAAGGGGGAAAGTTTCTCTTTGCTCACATTAAATGAAGACGTGAATGTACGAGCAGGATTTTGTGACATCAAAACTAGTTTGGATGCCAGTCATGGTCCAAGATGCAATTTACACAAGTGTGATGTGGAAACCTGAAGCCTCCAGTGCACATTCACTGTGGATTTCAGTGAGGTAGGAGACATCTTGCGTCCAGAAAAAAAATATTTGGAAATTTAAAATATTTGCATATTTGTAGATTGTGGGTTTTTTAATGAGGGAGAAAAAAAAGAGAATTTTTATGTCTTCAAACATCTTTGAAGGGGATCTTAAAACTGTAGCATGTGTTAAATGTTGTATATTTAATTTACATGTTGCTGCGATAAAAATATTAAAATGCATTTTTATGGTACAAAATCAGAGGTTCACAAAGTGCTAATCAAAAAGAGAAACAAAGGAATGCCGAATAGTAGAAACAGTTAAGATAAAACATGAATACAATTTTAAACAGTTTTAAAATAAAAGAAAAACACATATAAACCCATTAAAATAATGAAAGGGCTGGTAGACAAGAATATATGATAAAAACAATTAAATAGGAGGGGGCAGTAAATACAGATTAAGTCCAAGCAATACATATGAGTTAATTTTAAAATTAAATATATTAACAGAATCTGCCCTTTTGACGATATATGGTAAGTTGTTCCATATTTTAGGGGGCATATTTGCAAAAGCTCAGTCCCCTTTAGACATGTGTTCTTAACTAATTTCTTCATCAAGGACCTTTATTTTTACTTGAGGTTGCACATCTGCTGTGTGAGAGATTATGACATTTACATTTTAAAGTTTAAGCACGTAGCTGTCATATAGCTCATACGTTTCAGTCCCTGAGCTCCAACATTTCAAGCAAACAATACAAAAATGCTAACTTCACAGAAATACTACATTAGCCTGATGATATTCCTGTGGCAACAGAGTGACTGTGAAAGAGATGCTGAGAAAAAGAAAATCGCTAAGAGCTAAGGAGATACAGGGTAGAAGAAGACAGGAGAAGCAAATTACACTTAGTTGGGCAAGATATGGGATAGGGGATATTAAGTATAGTGGGTATGATGTTCCTCTTGAAGAAAGTTTTTAGACATGCAAGAAAGGTCACGAGAGTCCCATCTCCGAAGTTGTTGGGGTAGAATATTATCTGTTAGTCCAGGAAACCTGAGCCCCTTTTCTTGCTTACTCTTAGGGTTGGGTGATATTATGTGGATATACCATGAGACAATATAAATTTGGGAATTTCAGCACTGTTTATACTGTGGTATCTCTCCCTTTAACATTCCTGGGTATATTAAGCCATTGTGGGTCATGATGCAAATCAGTGAGAAGCACTGATTTATAGTAATATTGGATTTTTATATTATTTTCAATGATAAAATATCTCGGTTTGTCAGGTTATTTCCATTGCTGGATTCCTAATTGGTTGTTTAATCTGTGAAAGGTCTCTCAATTGATTTTGTACCATGATATGTATCAATTTTGTGATCTAGAAATTACATATACCGTGATAAGACTGTACCCGTATCACCCATCCATACTTACCCTTTTCACTTTTTACCTCCCCTTGTCTCCACCTCGTAGGTGGGCGTTCACCCTGATCATCATCTCCTCCTACACGGCCAACCTGGCAGCCTTCCTGACCGTCCAGAGGATGGAGGTTCCCATCGAGTCTCCGGACGACTTGGCCGACCAGACAAACATTGAGTATGGCACCATCCACGGAGGGAGCACCATGACCTTCTTCATGGTACGACCCACTGCACCATCTATGGCTCTGGTTGGCCTTGTGTTTGGCTGTTTTGAATGGGTATTTGTGTGTGTTTGTATACGTGCGTACATGTTAAATTGTGTTGTTTTTAATGGCAGTTGGATTTACTCTAGAATGGGACATTTTCCTGAATTGCATTCATAGCGTCAATCTTTCATAAAGATTTTGCGTTTGTGTGTGCACGTGTGATTTAGTGCAGTGTCTTTGCCTTTATTGCCGCGCCTGGAATGAGTGGTTGTCCTCATATTTGCTACTATATCTCTGAGTTCCTCTCTTGTTTTCTTTATGGCTGTTTGTGTTAAGTGGCTGACTGCCTGTGTTTGCTTTGAGAGTGCTTCCGGCATCTGTGTTGGCATCTGTGTTTGTCATAGTGTGTGTGTGTGTGTTTTGTCTTTGTGTGTAGGTGTGTAGGTGTGTTTGCATGTGGGAGCGTGTGTAGGTGAGTGTATAAAAAACTGTATTTGTTTATTTGTGTGAATGCATGGGAAATGGCTACGTGCCAAATTGTGTGTGTGTGTGTGTGTTTTGCATTCTCTTGGTGTTTGTCCATATTGAGGATATAAGAAAGAGTGGTTTATGTTTGCCTACATAAGCCCGTTTCAGTGCTACAATACATTACCCCACTCAATGCCTAATCCACACACACACACACACACACACACACACACACACACACACACACACACACACACACATAATACACACCCGCATTATTACACACAGATGCCGCTCTCTCTACTCTTTGCTTTTCTTCTCACACACAATACACAGAGATACAACATGTAATTGTACACTTTAAACACTTAATCCTGTTTTAAAGCTTGCCATATTTTGCTAAGTGCTGAACCACCTCCTGTGTGCTGATTTAACTCCATCTGTATGAAAGATGATGCATCAGCTACACCATGAGCGAATAATCTGTTGCCTTGATTCATGTCGCTTTTTTCCCCTCTACTCTTTTCTCTCCTTTCTCCCTCTATTTACCATTGATGTTTTATTTGAATTCTGCTTCACAGACAGATGATTTGACATGTTAGGAACCCTGAATGTACAAACACACATCCGTAGTCAGTGTTTAATTACCATTGCTGTGTTCCCATTCCTCTGCAGAACTCACGCTACCAGACCTACCAGCGGATGTGGAACTACATGAACTCCAAGCAGCCCGGTGTATTTGTGAAAAGCACAGAGGAGGGCATCGCCCGCGTCATCAACTCCAAGTATGCCTTCCTGATGGAGAGCACCATGAACGAGTACCACCGCGGCCTCAACTGTAACCTCACACAGATAGGAGGCCTGCTGGACACCAAGGGCTATGGCATTGGCATGCCACTGGGTAATAACACTCATAAATCTTTTTCAATCAAAACAAATGTTACAGAGTGCTTGTAGCAACTGATAATGTAATAACTACCAGGTAATAACTTCAAAATGTAAAACATGTAGTAAAACCTGTAAATTTGATAAACTGCTAGAAGGAAATTACATCACAACAACAACAGAGATTCATTAGTTCACTACAGTAACTTAAATGATCTCAGTGTAATAATGAGTTACATATGTTACACTCTAAGAATTTTAGAGATAATCATTGTTTAAAGCTATTATCTGGTAATTTGTTGCTTTCCTTTTTACTATATTTACTATACAGAGAAATACAGTATGTTATCACTTACTTTAATAAATATTTATTACATTATGAGTTGCTACTATGATTTACAAAAAAAAGCAAAATACTGAAACAAAACATTGAAATACCAGCAGACAAACAGAAACCGTTTAAAACATATTAATGAAATTATCACAAAGCTTTGAAGCCTATAAATAGGTTTTGAAATTATCTATATTGATGTAGTCAATGTCACTTTCAGGCAATGGCCTACAAGCCCCTACAGCAAACGCTCAATCACCTTTTGTCTTTTTGCCTGGACTGACAGGATCTAAGGCTACGATCAGCCTCGGCAGGGGGTTTATAGGTGTCATGTCTTTGAATAGATCTATAATTTATCAATAAAGGCCTCAAATCAATAGAAAATTTAACAACCAGCAACCAGTGCAGGGAAGCCACAAGGGATGCACCACTGACCCTTTTTTTTGGTCCTGTTACGAAACACTGCTGCAGTATTTTGCAGGGGTTTTGATACAGCTTGTGGATTAAGAATTAGTGATTAGTAATTAGAGATTGATCATGTTAAAGCACTGGTTCCTGACCTTTTGTTCTTGTGATCCCTCAACACAAAGCAGCATCTACTGTTCTTGCAGCCCCCCGTCACAGGGTGCATGTGTTTTAACTAGTCGAAGAGTGACTTTCCTTTATTGGACTTCTTTCATTTGACTTTACTTTTTTGAGGCCCAGAGAGATAAAACTATACAGAATTTCACAAGGAAAAAAGCAAAGATTAGAGAAGTTTGAAAAATAAACATAACATTATGTAGCTGAATTTTGATTATCTTATTTCCTCCCCTGGTAATCACCTCACAACCCCTTAGATTAATCTTGCAGCTCCCTTGTGTGGGTTCCGACCCCTAGATTGAGAACCACTGTGTTAAAGGATTCAATCTACAGTTACAATCTTGCATTCACGTTCTTGAGCTTTGTTTGCCTTCAGAAACATGTCAGACATCAGCAAACTCATGATATACTGTAACACAGCTTGCTTGCAGAAGCAGAAGCAACACAGTCACCAACGAGATGCAACATTTTCAACATGAAAGTTAAGATGAAAACAATTCCAGTGCAGCACCAGTGATGTAAACATATCGTCTATGCCTGTGATCAGTGGTGTCACATATATATACTGTAATTAAAAATGTAAAGATGGCATATATACTTAAATTGTGTAAAAATGCTCTTTTATCTCTATAAACCTCATCAAAAAAAACAACTCAATTGACTGTGGGAGAGGCAGAAACACCTGCATGAGATCAATTATGCTAAATAGACACATGTAGTAGTACTGATTGGTGAGAGATTAGATCTGAAAAATGTCTTGTACATGGTTGATTTATTTTTTATTTAAGGGATTAGTAAGTATTTCAACTGGAAGTAATGAACATGCAGTTAATTGCTTTTCCACACACGTCCAGCTCTTCTGAAGCTCCTTCTTTAGCGTGTACTGTAGAGGTGGTGTCACTGCATCACAGCGATCTGTTCTAACGCAGAGGAGGAGGAGGGCATGACTAGAAAGAGGAAGGAAAAAGGACAGAAGGTGAGATATGACGGACCAAAGGTGTGGAGAAAGACGAAGCAGAGTAACTGTACATCAGCATGCAGAGCAGACACAGACATGAAGAGACAGACCAGAGGAGAAAGAGGTCTAGACCAAAAGGAGAGACATTTAGATAGTTAAAACTACTTTTAAAGGGTTGGTTTACCCAAATTAAAACAAACCCCCCCCACACACACTTTTTCATAGGCATAGTTAAATTTAAAGAAATAGTTCAACATCAAATCAAATGATTGCTTTCTTGCTGGCAGTTAGATGATCGCTAAATATTGGTACGCTAAATATGAAGCTACAGGTGGTTAGTTTAGTTTAGCATAAAGGCTGGAAAAAAGGGTAAACAGCTGGCTTGGCCCTGTCCAAAGGTAAATAACATGCGTAAAATTTTACAGAGAGTTGTGTTTTGGTAGAGAACAGTGACTTTCTGAAGTCGAAAAGCCTTCAGGAGGAAATTGTCCAGCACAAAACCCCCGTAAAGCCTTAACTAAGCTTTATAGGTGCTGGTAGGCAGATTTAGTGTATTTGGACAGAACCAGTCTAGCTTTTTCCAGCTAAGCTAACCATCTCTTGGCTGTAGCTTTATATTTAACGGACATATATGAGAGTAGTATCGACCTTCTCGTCTAATTCTCGGCAAGAAAGCGAGCGAGGAGTCCAGGTTCTGTATTGCCGTAGTAGGGAATAAAACTATTGTATTTTTAAAATGGTTTGTCATCCTCCCAGAGGATAATGGCTAGAACAGGTGATGATCTGGGTGAGTGCTATCTGAGATCATTTTCCATGCTCTGTTTCCAGGTAGTTTTTGGGTAGTTTGGTTTTAAGTGAAACACCATCCCCGTTACTCTGAATAATTCACAGAACACACTGTCAACAATTTTCATAGGGTCGATTTTAGTAGTAGTTCCAATGAAAACTGTTCACACTGAAGTCTGCTGATCATCTTCATGGATAGACAATACTAGGGTAACTGAGGAAATGTATTTGCAATTTCTGGTGAACTGACCCTTTAAACCTTCCCATTCTTTTCTACTGTATCCAGTTCATAACGTGCTTTGTATGCTGTCTGACCAGCAGCTGTACCACTGGCTCTGTCTGGCTGTAATCTCGCTCTTTATCTCTCACTAATCCTCTCTTTATTCTCACAGTAAGATCACTCGTAGCTATCTCCAGGCTGCAACAGCAATTCTTTCCCTGTGATTCTCTTTCACTTTCATGTTTTCCTCCTCTTCTGAAATAACTCTTCTCTTGTTTGGGCTCTTTTGCTGTGCCTTTTCTGTCCTCCTTCACTTGCTCTTATCCTGCTTTCCTGTCATTTGCCAGGTTCTCCGTTCAGAGATGAGATCACGCTGGCCATCCTCCAGCTGCAGGAGAATAACAGGCTGGAGATACTGAAGAGGAGGTGGTGGGAGGGAGGCCAATGTCCCAAAGAGGAGGACCACCGTGCCAAGGGTCAGTCGACCGCAGCTGTCTGTCTCCTCTCCCTCCTTCTCTCTAATGTTCCCAGTAATAGTCTCCTCACTCTCTGCTACAGTCCAGCTAATGGCTAATGCCTAACCTAATGTCCTTGTGAAGGGTGCTTAGTGCAATCTACTTTCCCAAATGTCTTCTGTTTGTCTCAGGTGGTGTGTAATGGGAATTTTATTAGAGTGAGTGTGTCTGTTCACGCGTGTGTGTTAAATGTGCACATGTGTGCGGCTGTGCCTGTATAAATGACAATGAAAATGCCTCGGCATTTATGCCACAGCTGTCAGATGAAAATCTCTTTTAAAAATGGTTTTGGTAACTCTGAAAAGAAAAGACTTCGTGCCTTACCTTTCAGCATCATTGAGCTTCATCTCTACAGTGTATCTCAAGTGTTTCAGGGCCCCATAATTCTGGTATTCACCCAGCCACTTCATCATGGGCCATTTAAATGTTTTAATTCAATTGAAAGAGCACTCCAGCGATTTAGTATTGCACTTAGATAAAGCTGAGATACTTACAAGAGACAGATTTTTAAAAAAGAATGGTCAAAATTTGAGCCGCAGAGGCTGAGAAATCCAGACTCTTAGTCCTTTGTATGAGTCAAGCTCCAAAAATACTAGATCCTACATTTATACCCTCCATGAGTGGTAAGGCCCATGTCTTTCAAACTCCCTGCAGTTTGTTACACAGGCTGTCTATTAAAAATGTGTGGTCTCCAACCAGAGATAATTTTCTCAGACATAAAGGACTAGGTCAACATTTTGGGAAACACACTCATTCGCTTTCTTGGCGAGAGTTAGATGAAAAGATTGATACCACTCTCATGTCTGTACAACAAATATGAAGCTACACCCAGCAGCTGGTTAGCTTAGCTTAGCACAAAGACTTGAAATGGGGAAACAGCTAGCCTGGTAATAAAATCTGGCTATCAGCACCTCTAAAGTGGACACCGCTACTTATCATGTCATATCTCGTTTGTTTAATCCGTACGAAAATCAAAGTGTAAGAACTACAAGTTGTGATTCTACGTGGGGTTATTTTTTGACCGTCCGCTGTAACTTCCCTAAGGTGCATGTAGGTGGATTTTGTCAACTTCAGACAGAGCCAGGCATATTGTTTTATGCTAAGCTAAGCTAACCAGCTGCTGGGGATAGCTTTATATTTATCATACAGACACGAGAGTGGTATCAATCTTCTCATCCAACTCTCGACAAGACAGCAAGCAGCCCTGTTTCCCAAAATGTTGAGCTTTTCCTTTAACAGAGCTCCTTCAGCGCCACAGAAGACATACAACTGTTCATTGCACAGGCTGTGTAGTACTCCCCATGACTAGTAAATTTAAAGCCATGTCGGTGTTAGTGCGTTTCTGCATGCGTGTACTAACGTTGGTCTCCTGTGGCCCACTCTCAGGTCTGGG
Source organism: Macquaria australasica (assembly GCA_005408345.1). Taxonomy (NCBI): domain Eukaryota; kingdom Metazoa; phylum Chordata; class Actinopteri; order Centrarchiformes; family Percichthyidae; genus Macquaria; species Macquaria australasica. The sequence continues at coordinate 1,084,057 of SEMN01000124.1, forward strand.
CATGGAGAACATTGGGGGCATCTTCGTGGTGCTGATCTGTGGCCTCATCATAGCCGTGTTTGTGGCCATTATGGAGTTTGTGTGGTCGACACGCCGCTCGGCAGAGACCGATGAGGTATGCCCCCATACCTGCCCTCGCCGACCCCACAGACATACCCCAGTAGGTTCCCATGGCATCCCGCCAAACCCTTTTTGATTATGTTGTTTTATGTGTGCGTGTTTGTGTCTGTGTGCATGAGAGAGTGGGGTAGATTTTTTTCAGCTTTTGCCTCCATTTGTATGTGTTTGTTTGTGTGTGCTGTAACATTTGAGGTTCAACGTGTTATGTGCATGCGAGATGGAGGAATGTTCAAGTATGTGGCACTGAACTGCTGTAATGTCCAAAATGTATACAACAAATAGAGAATTTGATGTCACTTTGCATGTCCTGCCTGTTTTGAAGTCACTGTGCCCTTCTAGTGTTTGGTGTTTAATCGTATGGCACTGAGTGTTTGTGAGCTAAACTTGATGGTACGGATAAGCAATATTGAGAAATGCCAATATTTGCTTGCATAAAAAAGTAGTGTGATCTTTTTCCCTGGCATTAAATGTCATGATGTATCTTCTTTTACATGCCTCACATGTACGCTGGTATTCTTCGTTTCCATTCTTGGATTACTTCTCACCCATTTCATTGTGTGTCTCCCTCTATCTCTCTCTCAAACACACAACTCCTGTCATTCGGCCATCAGTGTCTGTTCTCCGATAACGAGTACTGTTTCTGTTTATGTGAGCATATGACTTTTTATTATGATTTCAATGAGAATGTTGTTTGTAGTGGACATGTTGATGCATTTTGTTCGTCCTGTGTGCAAATTACAGTAGTCATGCTGTTGGAATGATGAAAAAGATTTGTGGGTGTTAAAGTGTGTCTTACTGTGTGTGTGTGTGTGTGTGTGTGAGTGAGAGAGAGAGAGAGACAGTGTGCACAGCTGCTGTACGCGTGAGTGTGCCTTTGTATATGTGCACCTGAGTTTGCAGGCCTGCCTGTCCATTCATAGTGCATAGTGCCATAATGAAGTGCCCATAAACTAAACAACATTTTGGTGTTTTGTGTGTTTGGATTGTAATAACTCTCTCTGCTCCTTGGATATTCTCCCATCTCTATCCATTTCTACATCCTTCCCCATCACCTCCTCATTTCTGTTTTCAAACCATCCCTCCATTTGTTGATCTCTGTGCCCTCTCCTGCGACTTTTTCATTTACCATGCCTTACTGTGTCTGTTCTTTTTGCCTTGTTCCCGCCTTCTTGTTCTTTTTTTTTTTGCTTTTCCTTTCGATTTTCTTGTCTTCCCTCCGCTCTCCTATTCATGTACTGCCTTACCACTGTCTTGTTCTGCTGCCTGCCTACTTTGTGTCTGTGGCACCCCTCCTACCTTTGCCTCCTTCCTTCCGTTTTTCCCTCTTTCCTCCCTCCTTCCTTTTCTCCTTTAGGTGTCTGTCTGTCGGGAAATGATCACAGAGTTCCGAAACGCCGTCTCCTGTAAGAAGAGCTCCCGTATGCGCCGCCGTCGGCCCCTCAGCAGCTCAGCAGCCCTGCGCCACCCCACACGCATAGCTCTGGGGGCTCCTCGGCCCCTGCGCCTGGTCCGGGAGATGCGCCTCAGCAACGGCAAGCTCTACAGTGGAGCTGGCCCACTGACAGGTGGAGCTGGAGGTGGAGGAGGTGGAGCAGGAGGGACAGGGCCTTCCGATCTGGGTCCTGGGCCCCAGCGCATCCTAGATGATCCACTGGGGGCCAACACAACCCCTCCTCCACCAGCCCCTACCCCTGTGATGCTGCCCGCCCGCAGCTGCACCCACGTGAGGATCTGCCAGGAGTGCCGGAGAATCCAGAGCCTGAGATCAGGCAGCAGTATAGGATCAACCACAACAAGAATACCACCTTCATCAGCACCCCTTCCGAGGCTACCCCCACCCCCACCCCTATCCTCATCCAACACAGACAGTGAGGGCGGAGGGGGGCCAAGCCCAAGGCGGCTACACCACAGCTCCCCAACTCATACCTCCCGACCCATTCCCCCTCCACAGAACAGCAACACCACAGACCTACTGGGTGACCAGGACTGAGACCAGGAACAATGGGCGGGGTGAGAGGGCTGCAGGGAGCCAGTGATGTGACTGAGGAACATTTGTGTTGCTGAGAGAAACACTGCTTGTTGCCACAGGTGAAATTCATCTGAGAACAAAAGAGGGAGAGATGGAGGAAGAAAAAAGTTGAACTCTGCGGGGTCAGCCAATAGAAAATGAGACAACCTTTAAAAAGGAGGCCTACAGACACAGAACTGGCTACGCTGTGAGATGGTCGTCGGTTAAGCTGGTGTAATCAACTCCGAAGAACAGTTCAGTTTGGACAAATCTGAGCGGAAATGCACATGACCTGATGATGGTTTCCATTGGCTCCTTTTTCTCTCCTCACTCCCCCTCACTTCACCTTTAGATTTGAGGGGGCTGGTTTTCTTCCACAGACACGTCCCTGGAAGCTAACTACCCCTCTAGTAAAATGAAGCCTTGTTGAAAGACATACTGTATCCGTATGTGATTTAAAACAGCAACTAAAAGACTTCCAGAGAATTCTTTCCTGTTGTTTTTTTCTTTCGTTGTCTTTCTTGTTTTGTTACCATTGTTCTAAGTGGGAATTACAGAGTTAAATACAGACTATGTGTGACAATATGGTGGATTATAACGTACTACGAAACTTGGCTGCGGCTAATTGTGTTCAAGAGTTTTGTGTCCCTCCCTGAGCCCCATAGCTGCTTTTTGGATGGTATCAGGGAAGGTGGATGAAACGACTTCAAGGCAACATAATGCAAACAGTAGCAGAGGAAACTGTCAGTCTGCCCTCTTTACACCGTGCGTGTGTGTGTATGTAAAAATTTGTGCTTCCTGTAAGTCTGTCTGTAACTACTCAAAGTGAGGAGAACCATGTACCCAGCACCCTTCTACAAATGTTAGATAATAAGACAGCCACAAAAAGAGGCGAGAGAGTGCAAAAGGCTTTGAAATGTGAAATTAATGTCCCTCGTTATCCTGGGTAACGCTTGCCAAGCCTTTACTTCTTTTTCACCTCTGTTCACACAGCGTAGAAGAGATAGAGAGACTGGGCGAGGCAGAGCCAGAGACAGAGGGGCAAGATAGAGGGGAACAGAAAGAGAGGAGATAGAAAGAGGCAGAGAATGAAAAGGACACCACTGAATTTGAATGAGAAATCCCAAACTTCCATTATTAGATCTGTCCTGATCTGTTAATTCTGGGCATGTTTTAAGGGGCTTGTTAATGCGCCAGCAGGCTGTAGCTGCAGCTTCCTCCCTGCTCTCTGTTTAACAGACAGACTTGGCCGTTCACAGTAGAGGCTCCTGCCAGAGTGATAGACTCAACACAGCCTTGTCAATACTGTCTCAAGCTTTTGATCGCCTAATTACTCCCCTTGGTGGCTGGGGACTCATTCAGGAGGGGGTTGAACACAGGGAAACATGCTGATAAATAGATTGAGAAGAAATACATGCTTTTCACTCTGGCTGGGAAGGGAATCTGGTCTCTTTTAATGATGTTAATGTTAAAGCCCTACTGTTGTGTGAAACTCCAACTAAAACATTTGAAACACTACATCTTTACTAGCCGCGGTGCTTAAAGGGAATGCAATGGTGGATTTGCATGTTTTAGCCCTTTAACTTGAAATTGTGTGCGCTTCATATTATTGCTACACAGATTTCCATTCTCCCAAGTAGCTACTGCTTTTACACCAAGTTATTGTGGTGTAAAAATCAAGTTGCACAAACTTGCTTTTGATAGCTGATCCATCACAAGGAACATTAAAGGATAAGGCTGGTGACATTCTATATTTTTCTTATTGTCAACAATAAACAATGAAAAGACTAAAACCACCAATGAATTGATATGACTAATAAGTAGCCAAAGCCTCATGTAGCTTATTCCTCTGTGCCATGAACCTCCATTGTTTAAAAACAATTAAAAACACATTGAGTTACATCGTTGCACTGGTTTGAGCAATGTTTGCAATAAACTACAATGCCCAGCTGTTTTTGAAAAAAACTTCTTTTTTTAAACTAAAGTATATATTTGTGCCCATTTTTTAAGAGTTGCATCTTCAGTGGGACCAAAGGGGCTTGTTGCTGAGCGCCACAAACAGGCTGGGGAAGTCAGAAAGTATTGAGAAACACATTGGTGGTTTTGGTCTTTTCATGGGATTAGTTGACAAGAAGAAAAATACACAATACTGGCAGCCTTATCCTTTAAGTCCGCTTTATTTTATACACCATCACCTCCAATCATCGCTCCCGTTTGTGGACGGATTAAACATCTTATTAATCCAAATTGAATTAAGCACTTGCTTCTGTTGATGTTCAGGATCACAAGTAAAACGGATCAGATCAGTTTTAGGTCGGTAGTAAAAGAATGAGCTTTACTCCACTTATTTACATGAATGCATGACAGATATCAGGTGTGATTGGTTACTGCAGCATGATTTCCCTTTAGTTTACCCTAATCAAAGGTACCCATGATACATTTTATGTGCTTCATCTGTGACCTCTGTCCACCTCAGAAGCAAATGTTACTGTGTCAAACAATTTAAACAGTATCATATTTCCTGTTTTTGTTTGCACAATAGTCTATCAGCCCCAGATTATATATTTTTGATATGACATCATTATCAAGCACTGTATTAGCATTTTCTGCACTGCAGGTCACTGACTCATCAGTGTCTCAGTGTCTCATTGAATGAGTTACCTAATCAATTCCCAAAACATTCACTTTAGAGTGACTCACTGCTTACTGCTGAACTAGGGGGCGGTTTGATACACACCCTTAGTTATAGTTAGTATACTTAGTTATAAAAAGGAAATGCTGACATCCATGCATTGAAAACGCTGATGCAGCAAAGTTATTACTGAATCCTCATCATTCAGTTCAGTGTCCATGTTTGCTTATTGTTTGTCTTTTATGGTTTGATTTCCTGACAGCAGATCATCTGAATGTAAAGCTTCTGATTCTGCAGCTGATTCTTAATTCTCGAAGGTCAGTGTTTCCTGCCTCCTGAACGCATCAATACATTTTTATTTTCTTTTTCCTTTTCCTCTTTTTTTGCCCCTGGTTTGGAATGTCAATTTCTCTATTCGTACCACAAGCCGTGTCTCTGAAAACCTCTCGACACCCACGAGTCTCCTCCAATACACATTAAGCTACCAGCTGCTTGGAGGACATGATCCCTCACTGGCTTCCCAACAATCCATATTCAGCAGTGTTACAAAGTGTGTGAGGTAACATGCAAAACCACCAGTTCAGCCATTTACAAATCCCCTGAAAAAAAAAATACTGGCATTGTTGTCTAGGCAAACATTGCATTGCTGTATAAAATTATGCATTTTGCAGTGGAACAGATTTGTTGACACCGTTGTGCTCCATATAATGAATGATAACATTGTTTGCTGTTTCTCTGAATGATTGCTGTCAGCAGAGGCAGGCCTGGAACTGATGCATCTCTTTCTCTCTGTTTACTTCTGCTTTTGTGTTCAGAATGCTGACAAGGCAACAGGAGCCAACCAAACTTTCCACATGTAGTCACAGTACACACACACACACACGCTCACCAACAAAGACACACAACATCTTAATTTCTGATTCCCTTGTTGTCTAAACAAACCCCCACTGGTTGTTTTTTTGTTGTCTTCAGTCTCTTTTCCATGTCTTCTTTGGTTTGTTCTGTGTACAAAATCACAAAACTTGATAAGTGACAGCACCACATAGCCAGTAAGTGGCTATCAACAGCTTTAAACCATCAGCTGGAAGCATTTATGATTACTGTGGAGAGACAAGAAGAGGGTACAAACCCTAAAAAGCCAAAATTCTGCTAGTTTGAATATCAAAGGGAAGGGAGGGTCACAAAACAAATCAGATGGGGTGTCTGAACGGTCACTCCACAAAACAAATCTTTTTATTTACTTTTATGTTCTTTTCTTTGGTATTTTTTCATATTTCTATACTAGTGCTAAATGGATTATTAAAATTGATGAATATTATGATTAAATTGTTGTTATTATTCCTATTGAAGAGCAAGAGGTTCTATAGCGTGATTGTGGGTGAAGGGTGTGGGATGGGAGGTGTTGGGGTGAAGGTGCAATGACGTTCTTCAGAGAGCTTGCCCTGTTCAAACCTATAGACACACAAACTTCTTTTGGAATAAAAATATTCAAACAGTCTCACAGTGACGCGTGTCTTTTTGCTTTTTGAGTGAAAGGTTCGCTGCATTTGTTCTTGATATGATTCACTGATATGGAAACACTCATCATGCCAGGGGTGCAAGAAGTACTCAAATCTTTTACCCAAGTGTCTCTACAACAATGTAAAAATACTGCATTACAAGTAAAAGTACAAAGTAATTGCATTAAAATGTACTTAAGAGTATCAAAAGTACTTGTTCAGCAGGAAATGGCCCATGGCTGATATTATATATGTCATTATTAGATTGTATTATACTGATACATCAGTGTGTAAGTAGCATTTTACTGTTGCAGCTGGTCGAGGTGCAGCTAGTTTGAACTACTTTTTATAAATACACTTATATTCGGTAATTTAGTCAAGTAGTTCCTAACCAAGGGATCAGGCCCCGACAAAAGGTCACAAGATAAATCTGCGCGGTCGTGACATGATTAATGAGGTCGAAAACAAGAAAAAACAAAGTCTGATACAGTTGCACAGTACAGCAACTATAGCTCTCATATGGCACTTGAGTAAATATATTTAGTTAGCCTACTTTCCCACAGTGCATAATGCACTCTCTTCAAACAGCATCTGTCTTCTTATCTATTTCCTGTCATGGCAGAACTCTATAGTACAGAAGAAAAATAAGAAACCACAGACTTTGTAACGTTTGTGAACATGTAGAACTTTATTAAGCCAAACAAAACCAACAAAAAGTTCTATTTTAAAGCAAATGTAGACAATTTACAGAACTGTGTGCACAGTTGGTTCTGTCTGTTTGTCTGCATGACTTCATAAATAAGCAACAGGACTGAATAATCTCAAATGCATTACTTTGATTGTAGTCACAGTTCCATGCCCTTAAATTTGTACTTTTCCACATAAAAAAACCTGGTTGTTCTCACATGTTCTGACAACACAAAGTGAGCAGACATAATCTCACACCTTCAAAATCACACTGTCAGGAAATGCTGCTGAAAACCTGCAACTTAAACTCTGTAATGTTCAGAGATGGTATGCACCATTACAGCAACTTTGCAAACAAACCATATTTTGTCACCTTTTTACATATATCTTGCTCAGACTGTAACATCTGCATACAGGATTCTGACATTAGGATTGAGCACTGTTCTGCACAACAGACCCAAAGCAAACAGAATACAGGGGTAGGATAAAAGACTATAACTATTACCAATATCTGGCCTGTTGGAATATATGCAATTCTTGTTTTTGGTTTAAAGCTGCTGCAGGTAAATTTGAAGAAATAGGCAGGATTAGGATTAGGATTAGTCACAAAAACCCAAACTCATAAATGACTCATTGTCTAGAAAGTTAATTTTACTGCTGAAATAGAGCAAGTTTGGTGTCACTTTTAAAGTCTCAAAACACCTTCAGCTCTTGCCGTCATTAACACGCCACACTAGTGTTGCATTGCGGAGTTAGTTCCCTGTTGATTGTGTAATTTTACATTTGTCTTCCTCCTTTGATGGTCAGAAAAAGAGGAACAGAAGAAGCACCTGTCTGTGGGAGGCGTTAAGTGTTATGGCCACGGTCAAAATCGCAGGTCGTGTGACACCCTGGGAGCCAGAAACTGTTTTTGCCTTATGCATCCATAACTGGAATAGTCCTCATTACATGATTGCTGAGTTAGATTCAAGTGCAGTAACATTAATGCCTGTTTTTTGATAGTGGGGGAGGTAATTGCGCCAAGCTCAGCTGTGAGCAACCGTGACGTGCTGTGATCAAGTGGTCCACTGCACAGCAGGGCAAGGTAAAAGAAGAAGGAGGTGTGCTGGTTTGCATTCAACAGCTCACTGTGGCTTGTACTTTTTCTCCCTGCAATATTTAAACTGATCTGATGACCAAATGGCGCCAAATATATCCAAATGTTGTTGTATATATTAGCCATTCTAACCACGTTGGTCCAGACTGAAATATCTAAACTATTAAATGGATTGCCATGAATTTTTGTACAGACATTCATGGTCCCCAGAGGATGAATCCTACTGACTTTGGTGATCCTCTGACATTCCTTCTGCTAAACATCAACAGGACAAGCACTATTATTGTAAGCATGCTGTGAGCATTTAGCTCAAGTACAGACTCATATCTGCTAGCGTGGCTGTAGTCTCTTACGCTGTGTCTCAAATCGCGTACTCCCGTTAGTACACTTACATGCAGTATACTGTGTACACTATGTACTGACTTGTGTAGTGCGTTAATTTTGACAGGGTGGTGTCGTCTCAAATCGAATACTGCTGTTGTACGCTTACCGGTAACGACGATTGCAACCTCTGACCGCGTCTTCTTCTTAATGACGAACTGCAACCGGGCGGAGCATTATCGCCAACATTTACCACGATTGCCGCACGCCAAAATATCTGCCAGCACGTTTGCTCACTTGTCTTCAATTCAATTATATTAAAAATGAATGAAAAATGAACGTGCTTTTACTTTTAGCCGTGACAATCGCCATTGTCATACGTTGTCAAGATGGCCAAGATGGCGACCGTTGAGGGTGAGCAGCGTGCAGCGTTTCACACTCAACTTTCTGGCCATTTTGTGTACTTGCAGTACACTGCATTTTGCCATACTTACCAGTGTGAACGCAGTTATGCACTCAAAATACTCAGTTTGAGTATGCAAGTACCCGATTTGGGACACAGCACTAGTCTAAAATACCACCGCCAATGAAAGCTCTCTTCCTTTATACTGTTTCACCTGCTGTGAGGCTGTAGTGGAAACACGTCGTCAAACCCTTGAGAGCATGAGTAGATGCCTGGAGCAGCCACAAAGGTTAGGTTATTATAGGAGCGGTTGATTTATTGACAGCTGTCAGGATATGCTGATTTCACTAAATGATACCAAATTTATGGTAAATGCATCTTGCATACAGCAGCTTTAATAGTGATTTTTAAAGCTATTTTTTTGTGCCTTTAGCAAGTACAAGAAAGAGAACTTCAACATCACTTTTAGCATACATTTCATCTCATTTGGGCGGTCCACGCGAAACTAGGACCTCGGAGTACATGACATCGTCAGCATGCGTCGTCTCTGTGTGCTCGTCATTGGATGAAGGTGTAGCATCTCTGGATGGTTTGAGCTTGACGTCAGAGTAGACCACATCCTATGAGTAAGTGTGAGAGAGCGATAAGGTGGAGACTTTGTTGCTCAGTTGTATCGTTATGTTGCTTTGCTGAAACAACAATTTCTTCTTCTTATCACAACAACAGCATAATTAAACTTAATCTGACTGAACCTTATTCAACTTTAATTCAGTGATGTAGCTGCAAACCAGCTCTGAACTCACCTCCTCTCTTACAATAATAGATAGCCTGGTCACATCCATCACTGGGCCACCTGTATCTGAAAGAGAGACATGCTTTGGGGAACTGAAACAAACAGCAAAATATATAAGAAAATATATTATCAGGTGCTGTGTAGAAATAGACTGAAGAGGAACTTGTGCTTTTCTCACCAATGTAGACACGGTGCCTGACCGAAGAAGCAGTTCTGAGTAGAGGAATCAAAAGTGCTGTCATTAGTTTTTCTGCACGTAATTATCTGATTTAACTTTTGACTTGAAGTGACTCGTCTTTCTAATCCTAGAAACCTTTTTGTATAAATTCTATATCCATTCTTAAATTAAAAAACAAATGCTAAAACAAACCAACAAAAGGCACATTATTTTATGTTTTGAATGAACTGAATATAAAAGGAACTTAACCTTAATTTACACTTAATATGTTATCAATAAATATTAAACACATGTTTGCAAAGAGTACAAATGCTATTTTATAAGATATATGTGTACCTGTATATTTAAAAATGGGTTAGGACAAATTAAAAAAATAAATAAATTTCAGTAAAGGGAGTGAACCTATGGAGTAATCTTGAGAATGATTAAAAAATGTGTAATGCAACCCAGAAATTCTAAGGAATATTGAAAAATAATCAAACAAATAGAAAATAATGGTGACACCCCATCATGGCCTGTATACATGAAACATTTTAAATACAAAACTACATGACGCACAGTTATGCACATGCATACACAGCTCATGGTGAGCCATCATATTATAAAGTTGGTTGGTTTTTCCTGTAATTTACATATCAAAGACAAAAATAGAAAAGAAGACGACCAACATCCTTCTTAGTCCAGCAAATACAGTAATACTGTTAAATATGACCATCAGCATAATAGATGTAATTATTGTTAACAAATATGTATTAAATGGATGATTAATGCTGATATATTTGTAACATTTTATGACATAAGAGTCTTGGTTATAGGAAGAGGTTTCTTTTCCACAGCTTCTATACTCCTACACAAAATACACACACACACACACACCTTCTGATGAATATGAGGTAGACTGTGGCTGCCATGATCCCCAACAGCAACATGACAGCAATCACTATAGCAGAAACCAGCCCTGATGACAACAGCATCTGTTCTGGGAGAAGAAACATGACTGTGATTAACCCTGTGTGTGTCTATGGTGAAATTATTTTAAGTTATTGGTGTTTATATAATCTCAGTTAATTTATCATATAATTGGTATAGGTGAGAGACATATAAGGTAAAGCAGCACAATCTTTTTGTTTTTTTTAAAGTTGAATCAAATGACCCCACTTATTTACTGAGATAATCAAAGCCATTTTATTTTATTCCCGACAAGTAACGGACATTAGGATTAAAAATCGAATCTAATGTCACAAAACAGAAACAAAACATTGTTTTCAAATTTATATATTTATACTTCATATATGGCCAGTTTGTGCAAAAATAATTTACTTACTCACCTTGAACAACAAGGTTGGTTTTTTTTTCAAATGAACCACTAGGATAGGTTGCAATTTTGCAGGTGTACAACCCTGCATCTCTCATTTCCACATCTCTAATGATCAAAGATTGTTCTGCAATGTCCACTCTCTCCTTCAGAAACGTATCACGAGCATTAACTCCATATTTATAATGAGAAACAATAATGATGAATTCCTCTCCTTGTCGTGGCTTGAGATCCCACTGAACCTGAGTAATCTTGTCATCTTTTGGTCTTGGGGTGAGTGGGCATGGCAGGGTGACTTCATGCCCGAGGTATCCAGTCACTTCAGGCCAGACCTTGAGTTTTTGTGCCTGAATAACTGCCAAAAAATAACAGCACGTAACCAACTCACACATCAGTATTTGCTATAATAGAGAAGCTGTGTACTGTCATAGAACTAGGCTCTAAAATGTGTTAAATTCTGTTAAACAACATCCGAGTCTCAAAAACAGTCATTTTAACTGATATAAAATCAATATTAACCTAATATTAACTACCTCACGTGTTCTACACACGGTAGCCTACACACATATGCTGCACTGTAATCAGCATTTGAAAAAAATAAATCTCCAAAGTTTAAAACGTTTTGTCTTACCTGGGAGAAATGTGATGTAAATCAACTTCAGCAGTATGAGAGGTGATTTACTGCAAGTTTTCATTCTGCACAACTACAGGTGGTGGACAAAATAACAGAAACACCTCAGAATAAAACACAATAATCCTGCTGTATATATATACACGAATCAATGCACCAGAAATAGGAGGTCACAGCAACTAGGACAAAGCAAGCCACATTAAGTTAAAATATCGTATCAGTGGTGCAGTGGTGGGAGAAGTACTCAGATCTTTTAGGCAATACCACAGTACAGAAATACTCTGTTCCAAGTGAGTGAGTCCTGCACTCAAAACTTTACTAAAAAGTAAAAAGTACAAAAATATTAACATCAAAATATACTTAAAGTACAAAAAGTAAAAGTACTCATGTATGCATTAATGTGTTCATTACTTTAATGTTGCAGCTGGTAACGGTGGAGTTAATTACAACTACGTTATATACTGCTGGGTAGTTTAATCCCTAAAAATACATCATAATTTATTAGTTGATTATATTTTGTATTAATAATCTGACTCTGCAAAGTAACTAGTGACTTAAGCTGTCAACATAAATGTAGTGGAGTGAAAAGTGCAATATTTGCCTCAAAAATGTAGAAGAATATAAATATAACGTAGCGTAAAGTGGAAATACTCAAGTAAAGTACGTCAAAACTGTAAAGTTGTGTATCAGCTTTCAAGTCAAAATTAAGGAAACTTACAGAGTTAAAAAGTGGCAGATCCGTCGATGTCCAGTTGATGGTGCACACTGAAAAAAACACGCAGCGCGGCAACAGGTGACAAGTCTCAAAAATGACGACGACATGTAGCAAACAGAAAAATAAGCATTTGCAAAAGGGGAACACACTGAACTTGGCACCTGCACTGAGTGATATGTGGCTACAACGCAACGCTGCAAAACCACACGGCCTCAAAAAAGGTCGAGTTGACTCAGATACTATAGATATAAACCGTATTGTCGGTGAGGTGTTATATTGTATTTAGTCCACTCCCTGTAGATACTTAAAGCTTCAAGTTAGATTGCTGAACATCCACATTTAGTGTGTACACAAACGATTCTTTGTGTAACAAAATAAGTGAATTAAACTGCCTTCTTAGTAATTAAACTAATTTACCCAAAAAAGAGTAGAGGATACCGGCGTGTCTGCGGCAGGAAGCATTTCCCCATCTCTCAGCACTTTTACCAGGAATAAAACTACCGTATATCAAAACTCTCACATGGCGGATCGTTTGTCGTTCGCGTTCAAGTCTGCATTTGCCAAGTCAGCAATCAGCAATCAGCGTGATTTCTGATTGTTTATTTCTCTCTGCCGCCCATAAAGTAGCTCCCCACCAGTGGAACAGTGACCTCATGTGGTCAAGTGATGATAATGACATCTAGAGATACACTAACGTGACGTTGAAACCTCTTTTTACTGTTTGATCAAAGCAATTCCCAGATAAACAAGACTGAGTTATGGTTTGCATCAATATCAGAAGCTTTGCATCACTGCCGCTGGTAAAAAAAAAAAGTATTCAGAAGTCCTGATTATGGTTGATCAAATCTTCAGATCCTTTCAGTAGCAATGCCAGGATAAGATGTAGTACAAGTAACTCTAAGTGAAAGTAAAGATCACAGCAAAATGTATTGAAATGTATGAAAAGTAACACTACTTTTGCCCTCTTGTGCCGTCAGCCAAAAAACAGAAATCACATTTTGTTTGTGATGGCCAATTAAAACACACAGACATGACTTACTACACTGTTGTGGTGGATACATTTCCTGGAGATGAAAGCAGAAATACAGAAAATGAGTCCAAACTAGCCTCACAAAGTTAAATATAATAACGTTTGATTTGATATTCTGTTTGTACATGTAATGCATATGTTATCTTATATTATATAAATGCTTTACTGGGTGTGCAGTTAGATGTCAGATTTGTGCTAATGCTCAGCCTTTTGTTCCCCTTTGCATGAAGGAGGAAATTGTGGATACTGACTGTTGGAGGGGGCAATGATTGTCTCTTTACATCAGCATATTCATAAATGTGAGAATCTCTCTCTCTCTCTCTCTCTCTCTGTGTGTGTGTGTGTGTGTGTGTGTGTGAGTGTGTGTTGGAGAGAATTCCAAGAGGAAGAGAGGGGTGAAGTGAAATGTTTTCAAATATGCCATTTAGCATCAAATTAAATGGAAAATAATGCATCTTCTGCAAATGTGTACCTATGTGTAAATGATTGCTGATAAGATCTTGATCAGGTCTTGAAAACTGTTCCGACAAAATGATTGTTTGCAAAAATGCAGAACTCATCAGTAGACCCAGCGGTTCTTTTATTGATGCCTCAGATGATGAATCCAGGTATGCATACAAACAATACAACAAGTACAAGTATAGTTGGGGGGGGGGGGGGTCAAAAGAGGTCAAAAGTTTCAATAGCCAAGAGAAGAACAAACGATGGACTTTTTAAAGCATGTCAGCAGGTGTACACGCCTACAGAGAGCATTATTATCAGAAAGAAAAACCTTGTTATTGCAAGATCCAAATCACTTGCTCGTCGTAGCTCTTCAATTTGCAATCAAATCTTTGACAGAGACATGTTGAATTTAGAGATATGACTAAAGATTTCAGAGATTTAATGGAATTAAAAAAGCATTTTATTCAGTTTTACATGCCATTGTAGACTCTTGCAGGTTTGCTCCTGAACAAAATAAAGCGACTTTTCCTGCATTAGCTGTAAATCTTATGAACACCTCCTACTATTTTCATAATAATAATAAAATAGTGACGTAAAACACCCAACACCACAACGCACACACACAGGACATTTTTATTTGTACATCAAATATTCCTTACTTGTATCTAATCAGCTTATGATTATCAATACCCACCATCTTCTTTCTTTCTGTTTGACCATGCAGTCACATAATCCACCGCCAATTTGATATAAAACATGCTAATTTTATTTATTCCAGTGACTGATCTGTAATGTCTCATGTAATGTCTAATGTCCTCTTTAATTATGTGTAAAATAATTATAATTCATCTCAAGGATTTAAGTGCTGTGGGACACCACGCCCTACAGAGTTGCTTCTTACTACGAACTGACCTCATTAGTTTTAGTGTCAGAGTTTTATTGACACATGATGGTCTAAATGCTATTTGGCTTTATTCGTCTACAGTGAACCCTAATGTGGACATTGATATTTTACCCTCAGCATCATGAGTATTGACTTTTACTTTCCACTGTGATTAAGGAAGTTATAAGATGAGAATACAGAACAGTATGTTTTAGTATCATGGTGAGCGTTCCCTGTGTCTTTTCTTGTTCTCTATAATGTATCCAGCTTCATGTACACCTACATTCAGACCATTATAGTGTCACTAGTAGACAGCAGCTGAGGCTGGTCCCACAGTGGATATCATGTCAGGACAATCTGAAGTTCAAGTTCAACATATTGTATGATGACTTTATAATCAATAGATGGAAAGAATTTGACCGTTGTGTTTGCGGATACACAATTTAAAGACTAAAGTAGAAAACTGCTGCAACAGATTTTTACCATCATGTGTGCTCAGTCTGTCAGTCAAAGGTGCAGCTCACCCCGCTCGACAGTTTTAGTTAAGATGCTGGATGATAACAGTGTGAAGAAATAAAAGAGCATAAAGCAGAACAGTGCATTCATTTTATAGCCTCGCACCAGTGACCTCGTGTCAAGCATCCTGAAGGAAGCTGCTTCTCAGAAAAGTGATGTATAATTATCTTCTCCAATCAGAGTCCCTGGCTGACTTGGCCCCAGGTGTTCAGCGGGGTAATCAGGTCAGGGATGCTAAGATTTGCCTGTTTCAGTTGGTCGAACTCGGCTTGTTGCCTGCATGTAAATTACTGGTCCACAGGGTAAGACAGTGCAACAGGCACAGCTCTGCATCATGAGTGACACTCCTCCAAGTCAAAGCACGCAAAATGTTTTCTTATTGGAAACAGTGGTGCATTGAACATTGTGATGTGCTGGTACAGTATTAATAGCTAGAAATGCAGCAAGTACAGTTCTGTGTCTTCGTCAGTACAGAAAATCACTGAAAAAGAGGGTTTACATTTATATATAAAACAGGAATCTGTTTTTTTTTTTCATGTTTGCTGTGTACATTTACAAGATAAGTCTAGTTTGTGTCTCAGGTCTCACTTCAGTGGTGCTCCTGTGTGTGAATGAAGCTGTGGGATGAAGTGTTACATTGACTACCAGTGGTGGAAAAAGTATTAAAATCCTTTATTTAAGTAAAAGTAGCAATACCACAATGTCAAAATACTCCACTACAACTAAAAGTCCTAGATCCAAAAAGTATTATCAACAAAACTGTCTATATATATATATAAAGTAAAGCTGATGTGTTATATGTAAAATCATAATCTGAAAAGTAACCAGTAACTATAGCTGTCAAATAAATGAATTGGAGTAAAAAGTACATTACTTCCCTCTGAAATGTGGTGGAGTAGAAGTTTTAAGTTGGGTAATTTGGAAATACTTAAAGTGCAGGGACCTCAAAATGGTACTTAAATTATGTCCAGTACTTGAGTTAATGGACTTAATTACGTCCCACTGTTGACCACCACACTCGCAGCAGCACAGAAGCCATTTCACTGAGTGAATTTGACTTTTCAAGGTTTGTTTATTGTAACATCCGCCAGAAAAAACAATATTTATGAAGGGAAGACTGAGTCAATCTGGTCAGATCTACATGAGCAAATTATGTATTTATTTATTTATAAATCAGATACATATACCAGACAAAAAATATAAATGATATGGAACAATCATGTCACCCCACTCTGATGTGAGGAACCCACAAGCATATCTACACAGAGTTGTGGTTTATCTGTGAGCAGGGATAGAAAACCATAAAACTAAGTATTCCTCATGATCTTGTTAAAAAAGTTGATCAGCTTCTTCCAAAAAAAATCCTTTGATTTCTTTTTACCATGTGTCCTTTGGTTTAAAACAAGTGATTATTCCTGCAGTATACGTTACTATGGAAAAGGCATTTATGGAGCTATAATTTGTTGAACCAAATGTGGACACACAGACATTTATTTGCACTCTTGCATCCGCATACATCAAAAATAATACACAAGAAAAGTGAATAATAAATCCAACTGGTGCTGATATGAACAATAAAGTAATGAACGTGAATATTTAACTAATATTGGCATTAAATTACCTACATCTCCTGTATAATTATTTTCAAATAGATTTCCAGAAGTCTGTTTTATTAACAAGTAGGATAATTGTTTTTCCAATGTGAGAGGTTCTACTTTGTCTCGGGAATGACAAGTTGAAGCATCAAAGTCTCATTTTGTCTGTAGCACATTCTGGTTGGTTTTAATCAGGGTCCTTGTTCATGAGCAAAATGCATCAGGGAAGGAAGAATCTGAGAAAAAAAAATAAAGCAATGTAAATTAACATGACAGTAAGAAAGAACAAATAGATAGAGGGAAGTTAACTATGAACAATAAGGCAGATATATTAGAAATAATTAATCTCTGCGGTCATATCTCACCTGCAACTTCCTCTTACATTAACCCTCTCAGGGTCAGCACACTGATCAGAAGCAGTGAGAACGACCAGCAGGGAGCAGTGCAGGATGCTTCATGAGGTAAAAAAAAAAAGACACCTGTTATCACCCCTTGAAATGCCACCTACTGACAGATAAAATGAGGCATCACTTTCCTGTATCTCATGTGAAAATGTGAAATCTCACCTCTCAGATTCAGAACGGTGGAGTTTTCCTGCATGGTCACCATATTTCTGGCAGTGCAGGTGTAATTCCCTATGCTCCTCTCCTCCAACCTCTCTATAATATACATGGAGTTATTAACATGTGTCTCATTGCCGTTGAACATCCAGCTGAAGTTTGCTGGTGGGACAGAGTCCGCTGTGCACTGCAGTGTTACTCTACGGCCAGGCGCTGCTGCTGATGGTCCACTAATTGATATGTTATGTGGTCCAACTGCATAGAGAAAAGAAATATGACATTTTAGGGGTGTAGAGTTCAGACCTGTACCCAAAGGCCTTTAATAACTGCAAAGATTCTAAAGATTTCAACATATACATACACCTTGTCCACAGTCTTTTTTGATAAAAATATCTACTGGAGGTCTTCGGAGAGCAGTACTCACAGTTGACAGTGAGATTATGGGCCACAGTCATGGTGCTCACTGGGTTTCTGACTCGACACTGGTAGGTGCCGTGGTTGGACCTGTGAACAGGCTGTATGAACACTGTCCTGTTGTCCACGGAGAAGCTGACTCTGCCACTCGGAAGGAGAGGCTGGCCGTCCTTCCTCCACTCTCTGGTGCTGATGGAGCCGGAGGCCTCGCAGCTGAGGTTGGTGGAGCTTTTATCTTCTATCAAGATGGCTGCGGGGCTGCGGATGATGGCTCCGGTTATCAGCACTGGCAGAACATAACGAGTGTCAATCCAATGAAAATGGTTAAATAAAAGAAACTGAAAGGAAAAGGAAAATGTATTTTGGTGTTGGTCAAATTAGATTTGAACTTGGCTAAAACAGTCCAATGTCACCTCACGCAGATTTATTTATTTATTTGTGACAGTAACTTCGAGATGTCAAGTGAGGATGGCTGTCACAGCTGGACAAGCTGTTTCAACGTTCATACAGATGTGGACATAAACACAAGGATTGTGTTGGTTAATATCAATATGTGTGTAGTTCTAGCAAATATTTCTGCAATTTTCTGATTCTAAAATGATTTTTTTATCATTTATATTTGTTTTTCTCTAATTCTTATTTTTCACTTGTATATGTGAGAAATAATTCTTCAAGACAATTCTTGAACTTTAGTGCATTTGCAGGACAAAGAGTGAATAGAATAATGGATTTATTGGACTACATCCAGAGCCTACTCACCAACAACAACAATTCAACACAAACACAAACCATGACCTTAAAAAAACACCTCACAGTCTAAAATTTGATTTTAAATCAGCTTGGCAAAGGAAGTATTCAGGATTACTGTAATGGATTGAATTAGATATTATGATTATTATTATGAATATTATTATTATTAGCATTATAATGCAGTGCCCTGCCCACCACAGGCAACATATCAGCATTTCTGCTGTATCAAGATATACATATCCATCCACCATGGAGGATATGTATATCTTGGGGAGAGGGCGCTGGAGCCAATCCCAGCTAAGATATACATATATAGATTAAAATTAAGATTTATGTACTAAAATACATTAATTTATTTAAATATAATTTCATTTAATCTGTCTGAATTTATATCAATACAATGTCCTTTGAAGACAGCGCTCATTTTAGAAGAATTCTTACCCTTATTTCAAATGGCCAACAGGTTATTTCTAAACATCACTAGAACATTAAACCCACCATACACATTCAGTGTGGTCTTCCCCTGTTTCTGCAGCCCTCTGTCTGGTATGATGGTGACCGTGTACTCCCCGCTGTCCTCCAGCACCAGGTTCCTGAGCTCCAGGTCCCCTGTGGCTCGGTTTAGTGAGATCCTGTTGGCATATTCGATACTAGTGATGTTGGTGCTGGTGGATGTGATGATGTTCGCCTCCTTGAAGCTCCAGCTGACTGAGAGGAATGGACTCTCAGGAGGACTGAGGGTGGTGGTGAACTTCACTGTGCCTGCCACAGCTCCGCTCAGGGGTCCCGGGGGTAAGATACCCTCACCTACACACACACCTAATTACCCAAAATAGAAAATTAAATGCAACACAGTTATACTTCTGAAAGTGCTGTGAGTCAAGTGGCCTTAAAGTCCAAAAATGATTAAATTTTGCTTTTAATACAATTAAACAAAATTTGTGATGTAGCTCATTAAATATTTGAATTTAATCTACCTGAGAAAACAAGCACCAAACAAGCAGCAGTCCAGAGCATCTTGTTGTCCATGCTGAATAATGACTAACGTAACGTTGTCTCGCAGTCCTCTCCCAAATGAAAAACATGGAGGGTCATGGGTGCTCCTGCTCTTTTATCGTCTCACACCGACAGCACAGGACCAACTCCAGCCCCCCCACTCAGTAATGAAAAGCACAAACGCTGTTTATGATGCCACTGTGTACATACACCAACAGGCCTGTGGGTATATCTTCACTCTAGGAGTTAGCTAGACTCAGGTTGATGGACTCTGTTGGAATAATTTGTTTTTGTAGAAAAGCCCTTCGATCAGACAAATAGTGGTCTGCAGTTTTTTAAGGAACAACAATTCTTAATTTTTTCCTAATTTTGCTTTAATTCCTTGGCAGAAAAAACTTGTAATCAAAAGAAGAAAAATCAACAGCCATCTAACAGCTCAACAGATCTCATCTCTATGAGCCATGACATGATCTTGGTTTGTTCCCAATACTGTAATTTCAAAAAAATTAAGTATAATGGCACATAATCTCAGCAAATCATTTTGACAATAAGCTAGAAAACCACTGAAATAAACATTTTTAATTTAATAATGTGGCTGAAGATCTTATCCTGCCGGAGGCCTCATCAATAAGACATACCTCAAGTTAATCTTAAGATTATTTTCCCCTTAATACATTTGAAAAAAAAAAAAAAAAACATCAACAAAACACACAATCAAATGCCTAAACGCCAACACAATTAATGATAATAAAAACACAACTTAACATTTAATCAGCCATCAACTTATGAACACTGACTCAAATTAAGTTGATTATAATTAACATCTCCTCAAATTCAACCATGTTGTGTAGATAAAAACACCACAGAGCATTTGATCAGCCTGCCTCTCCCGGACCTGAACTGTACCTGATTCTTGTTTTTGTGCATCAAGTATGGAGCTAGTTGCATCAGACTGGTTGCGCTGATCAGCTATATATTTATAGATGATTGAAACTCTGCATTTAGACTCATGCATTGACATTTTCAAGCTTGGCAAATCAGAATTGATAAAACAGGTGTGAAAACACACCATCTTCAGGCTGAGCACTGGACTGAAAATGTTTGTTTACTCGTTTTGAGCTAAGAATGACTTGGTCATTTCCTAACATTGAGCTACAGGAGCTCAAAACATACAATAAAATGTATTAATTCAAGGATTACATTAAGATGAACCATTCATTAGTTATGCATTACGCTTAATACACAGATGTTTACCCTCAAGTGAGGTTAAATAAAGTCTTCCTGGATAAGGACATCAGGCGAATTGGTAGATGATCAACATTCAACCATTCAAGGTAAAGTAAAGTAACTCAATTTAACAATAGGCTATCCATGCATATAAATGTGTTAGGCTATATTGTGTGCACACGACTATGTGTAGCAGAAGTCTGAGTCATGGTGGTGGAGGCGTATTGTGCATCAGTTTTATGAGCCCTTCGGTGAGTGGTTTTGGGTCTCTTACAGGCTCGTGTTTGAGGAGCAGCAGTGAGCCGTAGCATTCCTCGAGGAGGCGGATCAAAGACGTCCAGGAGACACTTAGCCTCCTTCAGACGACTTGACAAACAGATCTCTGGCTTCAGTGTCTGCAGATAGATTTTAAATTGAAAAAAAAAAAAAAAAAACTAAAGTGGACATTTCACATAGTGTCTCTAAATATTTTAGTGATCATTATTGATATTTTTTTTAAGCCTTTATCCAGAATTAATCACTGGTTGATAAGTGACATGCCCGTCCAAATACTGTGAGGCGACCATCAAATCAGCTGAAACAATGAGGTATTCACAGTATGTCACATGTGTCTACAATTCTTGACTTGTGAATGTACAATATAGGAGGTGAAACGTCAGTCAGGGATGTGTAACCGACAGACACGATGTGCTTTGGTAAGTGCAGTGTAAATATAACGTTACTCAGCCTATCTTGGCACACTGTATACTGGGAGTGATGGCGTAAATGTGGCTCATTAGATTCTGAGTGACTGATTAGAGAACATGCCCTTCAACCAGATAAGTGGTTCTCAACGTTCTTTACCTTGTGACCCCATAAAATGATGTTTCTATTTGTGACCCCAAGTTCTCAGCAGTTAATTTAATTAAATTTATGTTTTATTTGAAAAACGGACAATGTACATTAATCAACATTCAAACAAATGTAAATGCACCCGAGTTCGCTGAAGGGCTAGTTTTCATCGGCAGCCCCTTTGCCTGATGTTGTTAGACATCCTAGAATAAAAATAAATAAATTGTACAATAATACAATATGTACAATAGTTAAAAACAAACTACATTGTGATATAAAGCATATACAATACAGTTAATCAACATAAACGGACAACCAAAGGTTTTAATGTTTCCTTTGCTTTGTTGTTTGATTTGAATATTTAGAGCACTGAAGATGTAAAAGTTTCTTTTTTTAAGTATTAAGTCAATTTTTTTTCTTAATTCCTGTTAAATCATCTCACAACACCTCAGATTTATCTTGTGACACCCAAGAAATAAAGTTTTTACCACATGCAGAGGTGCTGTTCTGTAACTGACCTCTGTCAAAAAAATAAAAGTAATTTCTCTATACAGACAAATTATTTACTGATGCTGTATTACAATATCATGTCCTTACATGCAGTCAAAGCAAAATCAAGCATAAATGTCCCACTAACTCATGTTTTACAAAGCTGAATTTTAGTTTAATACAGAAACTGAACTTTAATGTGCTACAAAATGCATTCTTAACATATAGAGTCATGCTATGTCTCTGTAAGTTTTTATGGGCTCTTTATGGGTTCTTTGGCTGTTTTCCGAGTCTGTAAATATGTCACAGTAAGTTTACTGTAATGTAAACAGAAGACGACACTTTAACAGACAGACACAGTTTACATTCAAAACCAAACCCCTTTTTTCAATATAATAACTACGTCAACAGTGTCAGCATTTTTGAAAGCAGCGCAATTCTGCTGAAAAAATGCACTTGTTACAATTTAATTTAATTTATTTTTTAATTGTACTGGATAGCTCTGGTTTCTGAGTAAATGTAGTGCCACATTTTATTGTAAAGAATAAACACAATTTAAAAAAATACTTTTCTTACCACAAGTTCTCATACCATTCTTGTATATTTCATTTTAGTTTAGAAAACAACATGATACTAGATATTTTGCTGAAATTATACATCTTACAAACGATTCAGTTTCCTTCCACACAAACAAAGAGAAAGGGGAAATTGATCTATTTTTTTTTTTTTTAAATTTTACAATAAAGATAGGGTATTATTTATTAATCCCCTGGTTATTTTTGTTTAGGTACAAAGCATACCCACCAAATCTTCTCAGAATACAAGGTGACGTCCTCAGATGTCTTGTTGTTGTCTTTTATCCTTATAGATGATATAAGAAGCTAAAAAGAAGCAAACTGTAAATTGTGTAAAAAAATTTCTTGAAAAAATGGGACCCAGCACATTTCTAACACTAAAAGAAAGTGAAAAAGCTTATTTTTGTGATTCCAGAACAAGAAAATTAACATTTAGGAGAAAATGTGAGTCGTATTATGTGTTTAATTTTGATAAAAGGACAAAAGCTGTTTAAAAAGTCTCAGCTTTTTAGATCTTTCAACTGGGTTGACCTGTGACCTCTGCAGAGTGCAGCTGCTGCCAAGTCTTATCTGTTAGTTGTTAAATGAGTTAATATTTTACAGTTGAGAAAAGCCATTGTTTTGCATCTCAGAAAATCCTCAATATTCACGTAATTATATCATCTGACTGACATGAACCAAATCAGAAAACATTAAAGTTACACAGTGTTAATAAGTCTGGAGTCTTTAGAAACATCCAAAGTGATAGAAAGCTAATCTTTCATGTCATTTCTTTTCAAAATGTTCTAAACTCTTGCATGTTGCTAGAGGGTGTCATTGTGTTCAAAATGTTTTGAAGTTTGGCATTTATTTAAATCATTTTAATGTTCATCCTGAAGAGTACAACACTGTGTCCACTTACTCCTGCAGTCAAATGAGAGATGGCATTGGGAGGTGAGATTATTATCAACGGTTATTATTTGTTTTGTACGTCAGACGCCTTGTCTTTGTTGTTTCACATCAGCTGTTGTTCATTTTATAATCTGGTATAAAGGTAAAAACAGATTAAAAAAAAAAGATGGAGTGCAGACTCACTTGTGCCGACATGCAAACACAAGTGCTGCAATATAATATTAGTAGATATTTATTTCTATGCTCTGTGATGTGCCTCCTGCTTCTATGAGATCACACAGGGTCACCGCAAATTAGGGTTAATCTAGGTTGCTGTAGATATTACATACAGTAATAGAGTCAGTGTGCAGTCGACTGTTGTCATAGACTAAGGGAAACAACCTCTGTAGTGAATGTTTGAGTGAAGTATTACAATTACCCATGATTTTTGTGTTTGTTTGTTTTTATTATTATTATTATTATTATTATTATTATTATTATTTATGTCTTATATTGTATTTCTGTACTTCCAGCCCCTCTGAACATCATGAGCTCTGAGGGAATGAACATGACATGTACATGAACAAATGCAAAATGTAACAAAACAAATGTATAATACATGACTGAAACATCTCCACAACATCATAGTGAAGCAACTTCACAGCATGAAGTAGTTTTGACTGAGAGCGCTTGTTTTACGCAAAACAAAGCAGCCAACTGACCTGGGGCCCCAAAAGCTGCAGGTCCTGCACTGTTACATAATCTTGAGGCCCTGTCTTGTAGAGGGACACTGTCAAAATCGTGTTCAAACATGGTGCATTTTCCTGCATAGAGTTGTGTTTCAAATTATCAAAAACTAACTGACTTACAGAAACCCTGAGGCCAGGGAGCTCCAGCGTAAGAGTGCTGGTTGGTTTGTAGGTCCATCTATAATGTGCTGAGTGCACTATACTTATACTGGCCCAACAGTTTATTCTGCACATGGTCACCGGTTTCAGTGTGTCTGAGCTACCGCTGGATGCAGCTGCATGCACATCTGTCTGGTTTCTACTGAATAATGTTGTATATGCTTCTTGTTTCAGTGGTTCAATGACCCTTACATTAAATTATCAAAAATATTTAAACCCAAGAATCTCCATTCTTTAGTCTGCATCATTTCATCAAATCAAAAATATTTTATATATGTTCATTTTACACACATTTTTTCTGTGGTTTAAACCAACACTCTTCAATCTGTTGGTGCGCTCTCTGTACAACACTGTAACATTTATTTTTTGGTTGGTTTATCGGCATTGCCCATAATATACCATACCATCTTTAAACTTATATTGGGTTCGTTATTAGATGTTCTGGCCTTGAAACCCAGGTGTCTTTTTCTTCTTCTTTTCCTCTTTTTTCTTCACCTTTCTTCTATATTTCTCCTTTGGATGATTGATTGTCTGGAATTATTTACTGTATACTATGTCCTTATTATCTATTGCTAAATGAAATGCCAGATAAAGGATGTTGCACTGAAATTTAGTGTTGACGTGCGTGGAAGGTAATTATTTTTGTATTTTAACTTAAATTATTTAATGCACCTGTCCAGGTGTGTCTCTATAGAAAAAATACTTATCATAGAGACTGACAATTTTACTTTTTAACAAATGTCTTTGTAACAAATTCACTGAGATCAGCCGGCCTGACAAAAATGTGAAATTCCTCTGTCCTTGGCCTGGTCTGTCCGAACATTGTAGATTAATGATTTATGTGTGTAAGAATAATGGCCTCATAATAATAAAGATGATAAGATCTCACCTCATAAACATTCAATGAACATTTCAGATATGGTACAGTAGTTACTGTCACACTGTATGCATATACAAATTAGATAACCAAGATATTACTCTCTCCTTTACTTTTACAGTGTTTTAGCCTTGTTTAAATTCCATTCCTGTTATAATATAAGAGACTAATATCACATCATTTGAGCATTTGAGAAAGTTAAAATACACTACCTATATATTTTTTTTATGTTTAATGTGACACTTCAATTATTAAATTGGTTGCTCTTCAAGGCCTTTTGAAAAGTGGAAGACTGTGGTGCTGTAACGCAATAACTGAGTAGACCGGGCAGTTCGTTTACCTGGAGCCTTTTCCAGTTTACGCTGGGCAGAAGACAGAGGAACAAGACAGGTCACCAGTTCACCAATTGATAAACACATAAAAACCCTTGTATTCATATATGTTGCCAAATTAGTCACCAACCCATCTGGCATGTAAACATGAGCCCTTTTTGCTAGATTAGAGCCACTGAAATGTGAAATATTAAATGAATGTGTTTAATTGTTTGATAGTAATTTGTCAAAAAAAGCATCAAGAGTGCAAAAATGGGCAAAGTCATGCTATATTTTTAGACGCTGATCAAACCAAGATTACATTTTGGTGCACTGTGATCTGCATGTTATCATCTAATAAGTAAGTAAGTAAAACTGTATTCATATAGCACTTTTCAAAACCCAGGTTACAAAGTGCTTCACATTTGATTTAAACCAAACCACAAGCAAAATTGTTAAAGAATAAGAACACATTGGGAGCAAGGAATCATCAATAAAAGCCAGCTGAGAGCCAGGTCACTGCTTTGTTTACAGTGCTCATAGAAAGATAAAAGCCAGAACAAATAAATACTACCAAAAATATAGCAGAGGACCAACGCTCATTACATAAAAACTAAATTTAAGATGATAAACGGCAACGTGGTAAAAAATCAAACAGCATATCTATCTGTTCTCACCTATGATTGCTATATGAGTTTCAAATATAAGATTAGATTGAGTACATTCAATGAAATAAAAAGATTATGATCCCCTTAGGAAATTTGGCATCATTAATATATTATAAACTCTGCTGTATGAGGCTGTCACTGTTTAATCAGTAGATATGAGGAGCAGAGCAGCTTGGTGTGGATTGTCTGACGAACTTATGCAGTATTTTAAACTTCATCATCTGTTAAAGACACCAAAGAGTCATTCAGGTTGAGTTAGTTGGGAAATTCTTACTCTTCTAACTAAGAAAGGTGTATGAAGTCCTGCTTTGTGCACAATATACAACCTTATCAAGTGTGAGCACCATGACAGCAAGCAAGATCCAGGACATGCAGATTTATCAGCCTAACAAGCTGTGTGCTCATTATATTTGTCTGATTCATGTAAAACCAATTTCTTTTTTTAGAAATGCTAGCAGTGTGGTTCCAGGGATGGCTTTGGTTCAAACTGAAATATCTCAGCAACTGTTGGATGCTTCGCCATGACATTTTGTACAGACATTCATGGTTTCCAGAGGATGAATCCTTCTGACTTTGGTGATCCCCTGACTTTTCTTGTAGCGCCACCAGCAGGTCAAAGTTGTACTTACATTGTGAAATATCTTAACATCTACTAGATGCACAAATTCATGGTTCCCAGACCTGATCCTAATGACTTCACTGATCCCCGGTCTTTTCCTCTAGCGCCACCACAAAGTTGATATTCATTGTTTTGAATGAAATGTGGGATGGATTGCCATGAAATGTAGTACAGACATTCATGTTCTCCTCAGGATGTATTGTAATAACTTTGGTGATCCCCTGACTTTTCATCTTGCGCCATCATCAGGTCAAAATTTCAATTTGCCCAATACTTTGATTTATGACCAAATACCTGCAAAACTAATAACATTCCCATCAGTCTCAGATGTACTTTGTGTTTAGTCCTAATTAGCAAATGTTAGCATGCTAATGGGGCGGCTGTGGCTCAGGAGGTAGAGCTGGTCGTCCATCAATCCCAGGGTCGGCGGTTTGATCCCGGCTCCTTGGGCAAGACACTGAACCCTAAGTTGCTCCCGATGGAGGCCAGCACCTTGCATGGCAGCTCTGTCGTCATCGGTGTGAATGGGTGTGTGAATGGGTGAATGAGACAAAATCTGTAAAGCGCTTTGGGAACCACTAAGGTTGAAAAGCACTATATAAGTGAAGTCCATGACAGAGGCAGTAATACAGAAGGCACTGAAGGGTCCAAATAAAGTGTTTATTAAATATACACATATATACATAACAAATGTCTTGTATAATCAAAGACATGTTCCTTTACTTTATATTTAATAATTATTTTAAATAAATAATTGTATTATTTTACATACATATAAGTATTAATTGTGAACTAATTCTCGCACAACCATCAGACATTAAAACCAGGTTACATGTTACACAAAAGTTGCAATGCAGCAATGCATCTAATATCAAACTCAGCACAGCAACTTATAATCTGAAGGAGGCAGAAAATGGTTGGGTTGAATAAATAAATTTAAAAAACAATAACACTGTTGTTTTTCTTCGAGACTGTTGATACTCAAAATTATCAGAAGGCTTCTTATAAGTGTTTGTGTTTCCTCATTTCATTTATTCTGCAAGAGGGAAAAGTTAAGAAATGATTAGAAAGAAGATTCAGTGTTTTGATCAACAGTACGCCTACAACATGTTGTCAGCAATTGCTGGGCTCAAGCAATGTGTCATTTATGAACCAATCTGAGCAAAAAAGAGGGAAACAGAGCTACTAAAGAAAACGTAGTAAAACTCCAATTGAAAATACAATAGTTTTTGTTTGTGGCACATATTCAATTTATTGATTAAGTACAGACCACAGAACAGACACAATACAAAAACATGAACCCAAAGAAAACACATGCGGATGTTCTTTCTGTCTTTCAAAATACAGTAAATTCTCCCCATTTCATTAAGTCATATTCAACTCACCTTGAAAGGAAGATGAGTCGTTCTTTGCTGTTACTGAGGTCTTATACAAATCTGAATGGTTCTCCTTCACGCTGAATTTTTCTAAGGGGTCAAAACAGAGGTGATTCATTAGGTCACTATTATGATTCATTGTCATTGTCTTAAGATAAGACAAGAACTTGGATCAGATGAATACCAACCTTTTCGATGTGGTGGATAAGTGCTTTTGACTCTGAAAGATAAAAAATGAAGCATTGTTAAAATGTGGCCAGCCAGATTACTCAAAATTCAAACAATTATTTGAACCAGCTTCCTTAAATGTCCATAGTGTTTGTGTTTGGGTAACACTTTATAACAAGGTTGTATTAACTTCTGTAAGGTGTTAAGAACTTTCACTGCTCAAAAGTTAATATTAAATGGAAGAAAACAGAAAGTTTCACTGCTGTGGCAGACAGACCATGAAGAAATGAATTCATACCATTTTTATATGTTAGTTAAGCTTTGGTTAACCATCAGATAAAACACTAATTAATGCTAGGGTCTCATGAAAGTCAAATGAGTGGCCAGAAAAATAGAAACCCCATTGTAATTCAAGCCATCTTATTGTGAAACACGATATTTAATGGGTGTTGTCATTGTGTCAAAGAGGTTTTATTTGAATTTTACATGAATATGTGAGGCTGTAGTTTACACTGAAATGCGTTTCTAATATTTTGCTCCTCCATATAAATGACACCTTTCAGTATAATGTAGTTCAATGCTATCCATCACAAAGTAAAACCTCAGATTACAGCAATTTAAGTCAACACCCAAATAATAAAATTTGCAGTCTAAATAAAATCAACTTTTATTTCACACAATCTTTATATTGAAGTGATATTGCATCATGCATCAGTTTTTCTCATTCACTATGAAAACTAAGGTCATGAACAGCGTTCCATTAAACCAATTAACCACCCATTATTACATAATTACCATTAAGAAATGCATTCATGTTTCAATTGAGTATTTTTTCATGAATTAATGCACGAACTGGTGTTATGTTAGTTGCTATGTTAGTTGTTAGCAGCTGTATTAAAAATGACTTCCTGTGTGTGTGGCATCGTTTTACAGACATTTATGTCATGTTGTGCACATGTACAATTCAAGATAACATAACTGTAGCCACTATGGATCTTTTTCCAACAGAAATCATAACTTGTTTTATGCTTACCTATTCCTCCTTATCAGACCACATGCAATTGTTCCACTCACTGCTGCAATAATAACACAACATCCAGCTGTTATGAAAGTAGCTCTTCCAACAGCAGCTGAGCAGTCACAGTCTGAGAAATCTGAAAAAAAAAACACAAGATCCTAGATGCATTTCTCCCCCCCCCCCCCAAAACATACTCTATACAAATGTCTGATTGATATATATATTTTTCTGAGTCAGTTTTTCCTTCTTTTTTTTGGTCACATACCTATAACAGTTAACTCGTGGTTCACTGTTTGACTCTGCCCTGTAGCAGTGTTCACAGCAGTGCAGGTGTATGTCCCACTGTCAGAGCTTCTGATGGACGGTATGACATACGCAGCCTCATGAAAAGTGGTTGGCTGGTACGCACATAGTGGAGCAGTAAAGCATTGTGAAATCTCCAACACGTATGGATTCAGGTCCTTTGATGGCCGCGTTGTCAGGTCCATCTGTAAAACAAGCAGAGAGTCAGATTGTTTGAAGTTACTGTAGTTTGGCTGTATTATTGTAGAGGCATCAGATGTTTTGTTTTGTTTTGATTTTATGTGATTGTGGGTTTTATTCTTTTATTCTTTTAGTCTTCAGAATCAGACTTATTGTTACAAAGCTCATACTGCAGCAGGGCCTTGCCAAGAACTGAACTTCAGGAACTTTGGTTCCCTACGTTGAGTCTCTCAGGCGGTGCTGTCTGGAAGGAAATGCAGGCTGTGTTTCGCCCTTAACAATCTCAACTAAACTAATG
Source organism: Macquaria australasica (assembly GCA_005408345.1). Taxonomy (NCBI): domain Eukaryota; kingdom Metazoa; phylum Chordata; class Actinopteri; order Centrarchiformes; family Percichthyidae; genus Macquaria; species Macquaria australasica. The sequence continues at coordinate 1,114,361 of SEMN01000124.1, forward strand.
CTTTCTTTAACTTAGAGATGGTTAAGGGAAGGGTTAGGCCAGGCCCGATGTCCACCTTCACAGATTCTGACACGTTTCTGATAAATTTGTGAGTGTATCACTCTGAAATTGGGAAGTGCTTATGTTTTGCATTAAGGTAATTACCCACAGCCAACACCATCTATAGCAGTCTAATGTTAAAAATAGTGATGATAGGGGGTGATAGAATAAATAATTGTAATAAAAGATTACATTGATCAATTTAATTTAAAGAGCTAGCAGGAACATTTTTGCAGGTACAATGCAAAAAGCACCTTTGGTCTGTGAAGATAATGTATGATTGATAATAAGTACTATTGTCACTATCAGAAATGAGGAACAAACACTTAATTTTACATATAAAATATAAGCCTCACACTTTGCTAGTCACAGAAAAACCTTGGTCATGGTAACCTAACCTTTTAGGTTTTTAATGTAAGCATTTGGAGCCCTTGCACCCTTTTTCACACTGGTACTTATGCTGATCAAATAGGTGACAGGACTTTGGGTTTAGGGTGGACATATAGGATACAGATCCATAGTTGTGGTTTGAGTCTGCCAATCCCACTGAAATTACCCTTTGCCATAAACTCACATTGGATGAAAAGATTCACCGGCTGGCCGATTCCACTACTGACACCATTCGACACGTTGCACCTGAACAATCCCTGGTCATAGCGGGTCACATTGACTATAGTGAGATTGGCGCCTCCATCAGTGAGCTGAACTCTGTCGCTGGCTGTAACCTCAGAGCTGCCGTTCAGCCAGAGGAAAGAGAGGGAGGATCCAGAGGCGAAGCAGGACAAACGGACAGAGCTGCTGAACTCTAACAAGTGTGTGTTGTTCAAAGTTACCACCACATTGGAGACTTGTGCTGTGGGTAAAAAAGTCAAGAATTCACATGTTAAACTTAAAGCCATTGCATTGCAACCATTTAATTACTAAACGTATTCTAACGTACCCAGTACAGACACAGCTGCAGGCTGAGATGTTTGAAATCTCAGAGTTATGTTGTTAAAGGCCTGACAGCTGTAGTTTCCACTCTGACTCATCTGAATGTTCATCAGACTGAGCTCTGGTCCAGTATCAGGCAGCAGGTCTCCATTCAGAAACCACTGAAACCGGGCAGCAGGTCTGGAGACAGCTGAGCAGATCAGGTTAATGTTTGATCCTTCCTCAAAGTATTCTTGTGACTGAGATATTGCCATATTAATATTTTCTGGTCCAACTGGGGAAAAAAGACATAAAACGGTATGGTCACCAATAAAGGAACAGTAGCTTGAGAAAAGCTGCACATTGCATGCAGCTTGTCTCAGTGTGAAAGGGGTCATTACCGTTCAAATGCCAAACTGCATCATTAAACTAAATCCAGCTATCATTTACTCAGTACCAGCCAAACACTGCAACAATCAAACAGCGAGGAGCACAATAAAACGTCATTTAGACAGAACCTCCCCTGACATGATGGTTGTAATAATTATGAATCAAGCTGCAAATTTAGAGGTCTATGTAGCATTTGCATGCAGATGCTGTAACATCGAAGACTAAGTATGTAACTCACAGCTGATGGAGAGTTTCACTGGATTGCTGGTGTAATTACTGAAATTATTGAACACATGACACCTGAATGGTCCCTGGTCATAGCGGGTCACATTAATTATAGTGAGAGTGGAGCCTCCATCAGTGAGCTGAACTCTGTCACTGGCTGTAACCTCAGAGCTGCTGTTCAGCCAGAGGAAAGAGGGAGAAGATCCAGAGGCGGAGCACGACAGACGGATGGAGCTATTGAGCTCTGACACATCTGTGGTGTTGGGAGTTATTACAACAGAAAGAACGTCACAGATAAATAATGTTAGTAGCTTGAGGCAAAAGGTACATATCGTTAGCCTCATAGCATAATTGCCTAAGTCATTTTTTGGCCAAATTGTGATATCTGCCTAACTTTACTCTCCTACCACTGCTGCATCATTCTGCCTTTCTGCCTATGTCCTTGGCCAATCACAACACTTATTAGAATCCAAAAACACTATCTGCCTTAGTCATCTCTTTGACTTAGGCAATTTTGATGCTACAAACAAAATGGCAGAAAGCATGAGAAAGAGGGCTCTGCTGTCCACAAGTGAAGCATTAGGTCTTCTCTTTGATTCGTTTTCATCTGGTAAGATGATTTTCTAGACACTAAATGTAATTTCAGTCAATCAAAGGGATTATGAACTGTGTATTTAAACTTTAAATCACATTTTTGCTACAAGGTATGATGAAGTAGCTTAAGGGCTAGCTAACACTAGCAAAATATTACCTCATTTCTGGTCAGAACAAATCTTTACACTTAAAATAAGAAACATCACCATAAAAAGACATTTAGGCAATTTTAGACATTTTTAAGGAAATCTTCAAGTGAAGTCATTTTTCAAGCACCTGAATGGAACTTAAGGGTGGGAAAGAAAAACAGTGGTTAAGGTTAGAAATTAAGAAACAACTTGGTTAAGGTTGACAAGTAACACATCTTGGTTATATTTAGGAGAGTAAAACAACTTTGGTTATGTTATGTTTGCATTTATATGTAAGAGAAACTGACAGAGACTGTCAGAGCTGCTGAACTCTGATAAGTCTATGTTGCTGAGAGTTACCGTCACATTGGAGACTTGCACTGCGGGTTAAAATAAACCACAAAATTATTAGGAGTCACACATGGGGCAAAAAGATTGCACAAATCAATTGCTCTGGCTTTTCTACCCTGTTTCTGTAGCAGGACAACCACTAAAGACAAAACTTTCTGCTCTGATCCTGTGTCAAACACAACTTAACAGTCACAAAATAATAATAATAATTATTTTATATATTTTGAGGATGAAAAACCATGATCCATGATGGATCCATGATGAATAATTGTGACTTTATACACACTTGCTCCTTGTGTGTCAATGAAAGTCAGGTTTTATTGAACTGATAATGATATTGCATCAGAAAAAGGCTGCAGGAAAGTTCTGCACCTGCAGTAGCTGCAGGTGAAGGTCAGAGTCATTAATGTAGGAATAGCTGTAGAAAGATTTATAGTCCAATAATTTGACAAACTGTAAAATTGCAAAATTTCAAGTAACCATGATCTTACACTGTGCAAAAAAAGTCTGTTAGTTTTAGTCAAGTTTTCACTGATACAAGTTTTTGCTTGAAACGACACACCTTCTAAACTTTATGTACTGCATGTAAAGCATTTGGAGGCAGCAATATATCATCATACTGTTAACCACCTCAAATCAGATACATTTAAGGTAGATATTAATATGTATTATTACATTTTTTTAATTCAGTAGTTCAGGAGAACTAAAGTTGTTGCACATCAGTGGAAAAATGCAGCATTTGGTTTGTCAAACTACGCTTTTATAAGATTTGAGAAGTTAAATTCTTTTGGCTTCTGACATCGAGCAATAACATTAGGTATGTTTTAAACTGATGGCATGATATTTGATTCTGTGTAAGTGAAAGAATCACTTTTTAAAATGGTTTATAGGAACAAAACCTTGAAAAAGTTTTCATGATGTTTTTAATTCAACAGTGAAACAGTGATGCATCGATGTACCATGTATGACCAGTCTGCAGTTTCCTTTCTGCTGTGCTCCACCATTTGGTATAATGGTGACTCTATATTCTCCAGTGTCATTAAGAGCCAGATTCCTGAGCTCCAGAGATGCAGTAGATCTGAAGAGGGTGATCCTGTCTGTATACGTTGGTCTACAATTCTACAATAAATTCCTTATTAATAAACATCTTGCAGTGATGACAAAGTAGTTTTCCTTACTCCTTTCCCTGTGTTTATCTATAGTGTTGTGTATTTGTTTTAAAATCATGTCGTTAGTGTTACAATTTTAACAGCAAACAGATTTTCTGAATATTTTGAGTTTTGTTTTTTAAGATTTGGTATGACTGAATATTTTATGTTGACATTATGTTGAAATTCATTAGTTCCTGCACTTTGACGTTTTCTCATACAGTCAAACGTTTACTCCCTGAGTGTGTTGCAGCCTTGACAACATATTACACTGATATGATTCATTTACATCACAGTGCACTCATTGATGATAAAGTAATAAAACCACATGCTGTACATGATATGCTGTTGTTATGGGTATTTTTTAGATGTTTAAGTAGTTTCTTTATCAGTGATAGTGACAATTTGAATGGTTTTACCTGCATACAATTATTGATCCCTCTAACTTTATGAGATTTACATTAAATTATACTGTTGTCGTGATTTAAACACACATGGGAAACTCCTACATGACAATGTGCAACACACTGATACAATATACCGAATTACAGGTATGGCAACTGTTAAGCACACATGTATGTTTGTATGTCAACAGGTCTGTTAACTGGACTGAACAAGCATAGGATAATAATAAAAATTAAGCAAACAGCCAAATGTATTCATTTCATGATCTGAACATTCATTTGAGAGTATATTACACACTTGGGAATCAACCATGTGGTGATAAATTTGGCTATAGACACAGTTTGTTCCCTCAGTGCAACTTTACTTTCTACCTTAGCTGGGAAGTACAATAGCTCATAAGTTCCTGTGCAAATCAGCTTGTCCAGTTCTAATAAAACTTTACATTGGTTATAATTTCATAAGAAGTTAATAGTCACATTGCATTATGTCATTAAAAAAAAGAAATACAGTTGTTGCAGGCAGTATAAGACAAGAACAAGGATCATTTCTGTATCAGTAGGAGAAAAGAAATACAGTAGCTGAAAAGTTGTTTCAATAAAATAATAGCAAAATAGCTGTAGAACGTAAAAGTTATTGCTGTGTCCATATTCTCAGTCAGTCCATCACTTTAGTCCAGACTGAAATATCTCACCAACTATTGGATGGATTGCCATGAAATTTGTTACAGAGATTTGATGTCCCCAGAGGCTGAATCCCATTGACTTGTCCTGACTCTTCTTCTAGTGCCGCCCTGAGGTTGACATTTTTTAATTTTACAGTAAGTGAAATAGTAGTACTACAGCACTACAGGATGGATTTGCAAATATTAGCATGCTAAAAGTAATTACTTGATTCAACAGCAACTTGCCTCTCTGGAAACGAATGTCCCTATTACACTTGATAATCCACAGACCTAATTGTGAACAGTTCACTGGGACAACTTTTGACTAAAGAAATAGTCTCTATCAAACTGTTGTTCGTGAGGTCGGTGGATTATTCAGATTATATTATCTGGAAAAAGCAAGCTGCTCTTAAGTTTTCAATTATAATTTTCCAATGCTTTTACTTTGCTGATTCCACCAAATTATGTTTGTGTGTGTGTGTGTGTGTGTGTGTGTGTGTGTGTGTGATTTAGTCTGCTTTTAGAGTTTCAAATCCTGCATTTAGTCCTAACCGTGGGCCTCATTGCCCTCAATAAGACTAACACAGACTAAACTATCTTAGTCCAGGACTGGTCAAAGGTACCTAATTCAAAATGTGTTCCAAATGTATTCTCAAAAAGTCATGTTTATAGAAAGGGTTAGTGATAAGTAAGTGATTAATGCCTCCTCCTTTTTTAATTCATGCTCTGCCAACAGGCTGCCCTTGAACCCTTATTAATTAAATACTCTACTGAGCACTGTTTGGCCCTGACCTTTGTCTGAGTTCTTCATGATGTCATGGCAAGAGTTTTGGGTTTAACACTGCTGTGAAGTCGACTTAGGTCAAAGTAGGTTTCACCAGTTGATGCTTTAAGGGTTCACGGCAGCACGTGGGCGCACCCTTGTGGAACAAAAAAGTAGGAATGAACGGAAGGTGCATGATGGTGTTCATTAACTAACACACTGCAGAATCTGTAATAGAGTTTTAATAAAAGTTTATTACAGTGGAAACTTGATAAGACATTATCAGGTGTCTGTGTGAAAGAACATTAAACACTATCATATGTCTGAAGGCAAAGTATGTCAGTTCTGTTATACACCTGAAACGTCAAGTAGTGTCAAGATTAATTTATTAAAGCTGAATGTCATGGTCCACGGAGGACTCTTGTTTGGACTTGTGTGTGTTTTTCTTGTTTCCTGTTTTATTTTGAAACTCCTGGTCTTGTGTTCATGTGTGCCTATTTACTAACTGTCATTGTTCTGTTTTCCCACCAGTTTTGATTAGGTTCACCTGTGTCTCGTTACTCACCTGTTTGTTTCCCTAGTCACTCCCTCCCTATATATACAGGTTCCTTTCCTTTGTTCAGTGTCGTGTCATTGATGTTGATTTCTTGTGGTTACCTGTGGTTCCTTGATGTGGATATTCCGGATGTTTCTAGTTGTCTCTTCGTGTAGTGTTCCTGGTGTTCCCCTGCGTGTCTGTTCCTGTGGTTTTTCGTGAGTTTATTTTTGATTAATAAATCTTTGGACTTCTTCTGCCTCCCTGCCTACATCTGTCTGCGTTTGGGTCCTTCCTCTCCCTGCTGTCTTGATGGCACTTCACAACACTGAATCCGTTAACAGTCATGAAATTACAGCTGCTGTGGGGACATATTGTACTTTCTTCTGTTAAGTTAAGTTAGTTTCTGTTAAGTGAAAGGCACCATTTCAGCAATTAGCACTTCAGTTGTCTCAATATAAAATACAAAGAAAAACTGAGACAGTTATTTGACATTAAACACAATACTGAATGTCATGTTGTATATTACTGAAGAACATCATAGATATAAAACTGAATTGAATATATTGCAGGAAAACAGAGCAAAAAGAAAAGGACCAATGGTTTGTCATTTCATCATTTATCATTCAGTGCTAAACACAGAGAAATTAAAATAAACAGTTATTGATCAAAATGAGCAAGCTTGTTGATATAACATCTATTTCCACAGACAACATGCAGTCTTTATACCAATATGAGCCCCACCGAGGTCAAGACAGTGCAAACCATCATGGACATAGAACCACTGATGGGAGTCGAGGAGTCTGGATCAGAAGAAAAAAAACATTACTCTGTCTTTTCCATTTGCAATCACACATCATTATTGACAAGTTAGAGAGACATGAAAGAGAGCTCAAATACCACGCAGCATGTGGAACACAGAGGCTTCTTGACCAGTGACGGCATTGCGGGCGGTGCAGGTGTACATCCCCAGGTGCATCTCTTCCATCTCATTGATGTAGTGCATGGCCCCGAACATCATCATGTGTCTGAACGTCCAGAAGAAAGTTGCCTTTGGTAGGGAGTCAGCATAGCAACTAAGAGTGACACTCTCGTCAAGTTCTGCTCGTATTGGCCACTGATCGATTGTTGGTTTGTCGGGTCCATCTGAACAGATGAGGAAGAAGAAGAGGAGGAAGGAGATCATTAAGAAGATATTAATTATGATGAGACTGAAGAAGAAATCTTTATAATAAGCTAATACTCAAAATGTATAGATGTTGAAAAATGTGCTGTTGAAAGTACTCACAATAGACTTTCAGTGTGCATTTTGCTGTTTCAAAGCTGAAATCATTTTTGACTTGACAAAGAAACTCTCCAGTGTCTGCCCTGTTCACAGGGCTGATAGACAACACTCTGTTCCCATCATAAAAGCTGAATCTCTCTCCAGAAACCAGACGTTTGCCGTCTTTCATCCACACTCTGGTAGACACGGAGCCGTCAGCATCGCAGGATAGTTTCACAGAGGTTTTACCTTCTATTAGGTCTTGTGTGGGGCAGGCAATAGTGGGTTTTGACACTTTGGCTGTGCACAAAAAAAAATTGATAAAAAGATGATGAGAGACACGTTGACACCATACCCAAGCAATGTGATAAGGTATTCAATAAAAAAATGTAATTCAAACACTTTTCAGTTCCTACCTAACATTAAATACACTGTCAGATTAATACATCTTACTTACTCAGCACCTCCAGTTTAACAGTTCCTTGAATCTGCTCTGCCCCGTATGGGATGATTATTAATTCATATTCTCCGCTGTCTTTTTCAGTCAGGTGTCTGAGCACAAGAGATCCAGTAGATTTGTCCAGGGTCATCCGGTTCTCATAGCCTTGTCCTACTACATCTGCACTGGTCGAGGTTATTACATTGGTGGTCCCGTTGAAGCTCCAAGTCATTGCCAGAAATGGTTCAGCTGCCGGTTTTACAGATGTTGTGAAGGTCACGCTCTCTCCCCTGCTGCTCCACGAAGTGAGTCAACAGTGAGTACACCGGCTCCATGGCAAAGACCTACGGAAATATGAACATAGTTAACTAACATTTCACAACCTGAATTTGAATCACTTCTAACTTCTTCTTACCTGAGGAGAGGAACACAAGTACGGCTGACCTGAGAAACGTATAGTTCATGGTGTATTTCTCAGTTGGTCCTCTTCTAATGTTATCTGACCTTCTGCCGTCTGTGTTAGTACAACAATGGAAAAAGTGGCCCTGAGATTATCTGCAATAAATGAAACATGTCATCAAGATGTCCACAGGCTTGGCGTGCGTAATTACCTCCATTAACCCTTTGTTATTGTGGCTCTCCAAACTTACATAACAAGCTAATAAAACACAACTTCATGTTCTGAACACCAAATTAGGATTATTTCTTCACTATTTCCTCATAGTTTGTTTGCTAATTTAAGGAACAAGACTCTACAGCCATGCTAGCAGCTGCTGTATTTAGGCCTAGCAGTGCGTTGAGCTAAATGCTAACATCGATGTTAACATGATGTTAATATGATAATAAACTTTATTCATTCAGCACTTTTCAAAACAAACGTACAAAGTGCTTTATGTTCTATGGTTGAACCAGGATAGACATTTCAGAACTACAATTAGGAAAATAAAATCAGACAATTGAAAGTAATACGAAAATAAAATGGAATAAAATGCCCAACAATAATAAGACAAAAACAAAAACAATAATAAAACAGATAAAACAATAAAAGGCTAGCACAGGTTACCATGGTCACCATCTTAGTTTGCCATGTTAGCATGAAAACATTTGCTAATTAGCACCTGATGATGGTGCCTGATGAAAAATCAGAGGATCACCAAAGTCATCAAAATTCATTCTGAGAGGGACGTGAATGTCTGTACCACATGTCATGCCAGTCCATCCAGTAGTTGTTGATACATTTCAGTCTGGACCACAGTGGTGGACAAACAGACCAACAACACCCTAAAATCAACATGTTAACTATTTAATTTTATTTAATTTTAACAACTTTTAACTACAACAACTTCCCTACCAAATACCACTGAAGCTAAGAGGCAACCATCAGTTCAGTTGTATTTATATAGCACCAAATCATAACAGAAGTTATCTCAGGGCACTTGTCGTATAGGTCTAGACCATACTCTTTATAGTATAATTTACAGAGACCAACAGTTCCCACCATGAAGCAGCTCATCACAACTGAACACGGAAACCAAAGCGAGCCTCTCGCTCATCTCACCTCCACCCTGTTGCCATCCCAAATGTTTCCTGATCCAGTTACAGCATGAGAGAGTAAGATTTTGACCACTCATAACAGGAGCTCACTTGATCTCACAGATGAATATGTTCTTTGTGTATGAAGTCAATCACTTAATTAGTGTAAACCCATGAAATGACATGACATGTATTTATATCTATATAAATATCTATTTCAATTCAGCAACAACAAATCTAAAAACTAATTGTCAAATTACATGGACATTGATTTTGCTAATGTATATGCACTCCTGTAAATGTTAGATATTAAAGATGCTATTTAACTCGAGTTAAAAAGATCTGGTTGTGTGAACTGTTGCTCATTCCCAGTATTAGCCTCAGGGAGAGTAAATATCCAGGAAGATATCCTGCTCACTAAATCAAATCAATACCACTTGTATTAATGTATTTTATCCCAGACTGCCACAACAACCACGGTTCCACCACAGGAGGGCAACATACTGCAGCTTTTGGCACAGAAGTGCTCTGCAGGTTCAAAGGACTTATCTCATTATTCAGACATTTCGCAACACAGCACTTAGGTAGATTGTCAGGACAGGAGTCGTGTAATTACAGCTGCCATAGAACCACATTTATAAGGAGGACTGTCAAAGTCCAATGATCAAGAGTAAACTTCATTTAACCATCAACATTTCTTTATTGTTTTTTGCAAATGAATGAGGAAAAACCAAATGTATCAATTCAAGTAAACAATAAAATGACATATATACAGCTTTATTAAAATACGATACACTTTAAACCTCATTTCCACAGTTGCCAGAGTTTGGCCATTATATTTAAATAAATATTTATATATATTTAAATATATATTTAGAAGACTGTTAGATAATCAGTTTCTGTTAGAACCACATGACAGAGAAAACATAAATATTTTGTGGTGCAATTTTCAAAAGATAAAATATTGTATTTCATGTATCATATGTTATACAAATTGCATAATGTTATCCCAAAACAATATTTTCCCATTGTTTACAATGTTGAGGTTGGACACAATAATAACAGGAGAATAAAAGCAAGCTTTAGATATACACTGTAGAAATGCACAAAACATATAAAAAATTAAATGCACACACTAGAAATGGTAATTCTTTTTTTTTTTTTCTTTTTTTTTAACTTTAACTGTTTAAACTTTAACTATTTTCAAAAAATATTATATATTATTATAAGTATTTTTTGTATTAACAATACATTAAATGTAAAATGGCTCCGGGTTTTAAACTCTATTTCAGCTCTTAATTTTAAGTTTGAAGAAATTTCACTCTCACAAACCCTGTTTCTGGCAGATGTTTTCACCAAAAAACTCTGATTGGACCACTGTATACGTTACCTGCTATAAGGAGAGTGAATATTGGACTTGCATTCAACAGGTGGTCAGAAATGCAGCAGAAATGCTACTGTTGTTCTGTACTGGTTGTACATATGACGTTTGCTAACACCTTAGCCATAAAAATGAATAAGCTGATAATATGTCATGGCTCTGCTGCACGAGTGCTGACAAAGACCAAAAGGAGAGCACATATTACACCTATTTTAAAGTCTTTACACTGGTTACCTGTTATTTTTCGTGTTTATTTTAAAGTTTTTATTTGTTTATAAGGCACTACATGATCTGCTGTCTGTCGGTTGTGGAGCTCTTCTGTCTCTAAGTGGCCAAAAAGTCAACTGTTACATTGCTGGTTGTCTGACAATAACACTTTCAGATACATACATACATACAAGTTTCACTGCATTGCAACGTACTTATCTTAAAGGAAAAATATAACCTAAAGGTAGAAGAGAAATAGTATCAATTTAAAAAACAACAACATTGGTGTTTCTTCTTTTCTTGGTGCAGGTGAAGACTTTAAAAAGGATTTTATTTTCTGATCATCTGCAGGGAAAAAAAAGTAAACAAGGATTAAAGTAAAGTATTACTGTTGATTATGCTATACTGAGTGGTCAGTAATTGTTGGCCTATAGCAGTCTTAACTGATTTTAACCAAGATGAATTATTTCTGCAGAAAAAGAAAACACATCTTGCTGCTTCTCCCTTCAATCCCTTTTCTCTAAATCAGAAAAATGAGCTCAGAACTTACCTTAAAAGGGAAAGTTGAGTTTATGTGTTCTCATATACTGCTGATGTGTTCTCATACACGTTTTGTTGTTGTAGTTCTAGGCAAAAAAACAGTTTCATAAGCCTGATATGTATGATGGTAATTGTCTATTTTTTCTACATTTATATTAAAGTATTTAATGATATGATAGTCTAAATGTAGGGTGAAATTAGATCAGATGAATACTTACCTGTATTACATGGTGGAGCTTTTTTGTTGATTCTAGATAGATTGAAATAAAGCATTGTTAAAATGTGGCCAGCTAGATGCTACTCAAAACTCTAACAGTAACCAGATACGATATTAACTAATTGGGTAATATGTAATAAAAAAGATTCCTAAACGTTATAATGAAATGATTTTCTGATATAAGTTTGTTTTAATAATAAAAAACAAACAATACAACAAACAGGTATTTAAATTGTCACCTGTCAGGTTTTTTAAAGAAAATTTTTTTTTAAATAAAATTAAATGTATGCCAGTTATGTTAATCTGATCAACAGAATATCATGTCAAATTAAAAAGTCAGTTTGTTTGTGAAAAGCGGTCTATGTGAAAGTAACGTAAAGCTTTATATAATGTATTATGATTAAAGTTCATTGGGGCTAAGCTTAAGTCAGTTACAGTTACCACTGCACTCTCCAAAATCAACATTGCACACAATTCCTGAAGAAAATAAAGAGACATGTCTGACTAGTACTATTATGAACTCACTTCTTTATATACATATAGTACCCTCCAGCAGCCCCAACAGAAACTATGACAAGTATAGCTATTATTATTCCTGCGATGGCCCCAGCTGAAAGACCTTCAGGTGATTTCCCTGGGATGCACAAAATGAAACAAGAAACCATGTTGCATTAGTCATTTTGGAAACACAGCTGATAAGTAGTATTAACAGTATATCATGGCAAATGCAAAATATTAATACATTAAAATGTATGCAGTATCACACCAACAATGATTACATGCAGTAAGTGTTACGTAAGTAGACAAGTCAAGCACAAAAGCATGGCCCTAAAATAAATAACATAATTCTTCTCAGCATTTCAAAACAAAACTAACACACATGTTGTTGGTACAGAAGAAAGAAAAGCCAGCCACTTTTCACATGATTATTAATACTATGAGTGGTGACATCCAAGAGTATCAATATATTGTAATCTGCAATGAACACCAGCTTTATCAAGGGTGCAATTTTTTACTTCCTCCATCTACTGTCACCAAAAAACGGAACTTTACCTTTTACAGTCAATCCATGCACCACCTGTGATGTTCTCCCAGTTATATTATTCATCGCTTGACAGGCGTAGCTGCCACTGTCAGAAAATTCAGTGATGTTTTTAGTGAACACAGAAGAGTAGTGCATCTCTGTCTCATTCACTATCCAGGTGTAAGTAGCAGATGGTGTGGACTCAGCAGAGCAGGTTAATGTTAAGGTCTGTTTCTCTTCTATCTCACTTGGACCTGTGATTTGAACGTTTTCTGGTCCATCTGGAAAAGAGAAAGTTGTAAAGTTCTTACAGCTGCACAAACAATAAATAACATAAAGCTTGTTCAATAATTGACTTCAAAATGTAAGATCTTGTGGCAGGCCTACAAACAAAACATATCAGTAGCACACTGTTATTTATGGCACTCGTCTTTTTGAACACTAACTATACACTGTACAGTGTATTACCTACAGTTTACAACCATGTTGTATCTCGCTTCCTCAGTGCTGATGGGGTTGCTGATTTCACAGGAATATTCTCCACTGTCTTTTTTATTCAGACTGCTAAAAGACAGCACTCTGTTCTTGTCGTGAAGTATTATGTTTTCAGCCAGAGTCAGATCTGAGCCGTCCTTCATCCACTTTCTGGTAAAGACAGAGCCAGCAGCATCACAGGTTAGGTTGACAGGGTTCCCATCAACTGGCAGGTTTGTTGACGATTTGACAGAAGCATCTGATATTCTCTCTGTTGGGCAAAAGATCATGGATTTAGTGTGAAAAATATGAAAATGGAAACAAAATCAACTGAGTTACTGAGGACTGACTGAGTAAATAAATATAAAGAAGCTTGAGAACAGAGCAAACATTATAACTACTGCTCCATGAATCATGTATATAACGTAAGTGTCTGTCTTTCCACAGAGTTATTTTAACATTTACAGTTTTGAACAACCTATACCTCAGCCATTTCCTCTGTATGAGTACTTAGATACAGTAGGTAGTGGTCAGTAGTGTGTCAATTCACACACTGAATAATGGAGAAGAAAACATTTTCATTAAAACCACATGATTCTTTAACAATTGACTCAAAACGGTCGACAGTTGCAAGACTCATGACCTTTGCCATGTAATGTGCTTTCAATTTGATCAAATGTTATTGTTTCAAAGTTTTGACCACAAGTCTTAATGGCGCATGAAATCCTTAAACCTGCGTTAACCTTTTTTTTTTTTTTTTTTTGGCCACTTGGAAACAGTGGAAACAAGCTGTCAACTCAACATTAACTTAAACAGTGATCATGTGTCGATATAGCAAACTTGTTAGCAAACGGTTGCCAATTTGGGTTACACATCCAGCACATACAGAGCAACATTTAGAGTTGTGTTTGTGACCACCTGGTGAATGTCCAATATTGACACTCCTTTTAGCTCTGCTTTTGTCTCCACCAACTACTGAGGGAAATATGTGGCTCTTTAGGTGCTAAATGCTCCACTATGTTCCACAGACAGTCGCTAACTTTCTCTGTCTTCCGTTTGGTGTTGGGAAGGTAGCGTAGGCTACAGTGGGTTTTGCTGAAAACAGCTGCCTGCTGCTGAAAACAATGCTATAAATGGGAATCATCATCAGTCAAGCTGCGGGCCAGAAAACCAAAACAATGAGCTGAAAGATACTAAAAGGGTCCACAGAGCTGAGGGGAACTGCAGGTGGCAATTCTCTGTGGGTTCATCACTACAAGAGACCTTTCACATGCAGGTAGTCATGTCATCCATTGTTAATAAAAGAAATATTGATTATAGCTGAATTGGAGTTATGTTTTTGCATGGCCTTTTCTAATCAGAACTTGTCCTGCGAGGTTAAGCAATCAAATGTTAAATTCAAAGGTGTTTTATGTTTTTATTTCAGTTGTTTTACTGCAATCAGAAGTGTTACACAAGTAATGTTTTTCTTGTCTTTTTTTGTTATTTAACATTAATTGAGTGCACACAGATTATGCAGGTGAGTAAGTTAAGTGCCATCTTTTGGACCCATATCATTATATATCCACTAAACCTCTTAATTCCAACTTACCAAGTACAGAGACAACTGACGGCTGAGATGTTTGATATCTCAGAGTTTTGTTGTTAAAGGCCTGACAGCTGTAGTTACCACTGTGACTCGTCTGAATGTTCATCAGACTGAGCTCTGATACAGTATCAGGCAGCTGGTCTCCATTCAAAAACCAGCAAAACAGGGCAGAAGGTCTGGAGACAGCTGAGCAGGACAGGCTGATGTTTGACCCTTTCTCAAAGTATTCTTGTGTCGAAGATATTGTCAAATTAATGTTTTCTGGGCCATCTACAGTGTGCGGCATTTGGGGAGTAAAAAACAAAAAACAAAAATCACTACAAAGTAATGTTAGCAGCTTGAAGAAAAATGCTACATGACGTGCAGCTTAGCTCAGTATGAAGACTATAGTACAAGATAAATATTATTCACACGTAGGTTAGTAACTCACAGCTGATGGAGAGGTCTACTGGATTACTGGAGCCATTACTGACAGGATTGAACACATGACACCTGAATGGTCCCTGGTCATAGCGGGTCACATTGACTATAGTGAGATTGGCGCCTCCATCAGTGAGCTGAACTCTGTCACTGGCTGTAACCTCAGAGCTGATGTTCAGCCAGAGGAAAGAGAGAGAAGATCCAGAGGCGGAGCAGGACAGACTAACAGTACTGTTGAACTCCAACAAGTCTGTGGTGTTTGAAGTTAGCTCAACATTGGCAACACGTGCTGTGGGTGAAAAACACAGTGGTTTGATACCTGCCACCTTTCTTGCCTAAGAACATTGTTCAGTGGAGGGGAGTGGGAATGAACTCAATTTTAATGATACTATGATGAGTAATAATGGGTATATGTTTAAGGTTTGCATTTGAGTTGGACAAATATATGTAGTCACGTGAATGTGGACTTGAGACTTGGCATGGTTTTGTCTGCTGTGAGCATTAAAACTGAGTCTGTTTTGACCCGTTAAAATCCTACAGCAATAAAACATAAATAAAACAGTGGACACGTGCTTTGCTTGTTAGAGTCAAATCTCAGAGTGTGGATGAATTAAGTGATGTTTTTGAAGACAATACTTGCATCTCTGCAGCCACCTGACTCATAGCATACATTATTTATGTTGTGGTTCCTACTTTTATTTACTCGTGATAAGAGAGTTGAGTTTAGCTGTCCGACCAACTTTGCAAGTTTAATTATTATATCTTATCCTATCTGATGCCTAGTACTTAGTGCAATGCTTAACCAGTATCAGCTGACTGTACAGGTTTATCTTGCCTAATTAGCCACAACCATACTCACCATGGAAACACATGAGTTAAAGGTTGGGTAGGCAGTATTGTTATGGCGTCACTGGCCAACAAATACACAATAACCGTGCAACATATTGTAATTCAAGTGGTCTGAGAGCAAACCTCTACTTCAGCCCCTCCTCTTGGCTCTGTTTACAGGCTTCAGAAAATCAACCTTGTGACAGGAGACTTTAGCCAATCACAGGTTATTTCAGAGAGAAGGTGCGTTTGTATTGGCTGTTCTCCAAATGCAGACGCGCGTACACGTCCCTTCAGACGGTGAAAGCCTGATTTAATGGCAGAAAATCCTGCCGAAAATCCTGCAACTTGTGATAAATTTCCAATACCTCCTTTGCCTGCAGCAACACGTCCCTCCACATGGATCTTCGGGCTCATTAGCTCAAGTTGTGGGTTTGGTGGGAGGGGGAGTGGATACGAGGCAACAAAGAGAGGGGCGGAAGGTTTTGCTTAGGTTGCACAGGTTTTGCCTACCCCAGTTTTAAACTTGAAAGTAATTAGCCCAACAATCAGACTGAGAGAATGAGAGGCAATTCATCATCAATCACTCCTGAAAAATTGAGATGTGAAAGGCAATATAGTCTGTGACCAGACTACGTTACTGTAGATACATCGCAGTTATAGAAAATAATGTGCATTTACATAGTGATTGTGTTTAACTATGATTGTCCTCAATTTGTGTATCCGTTATATTTGCTTGCCACAACCTTTGCTGTGCTACTGGCCACTCCAGAAAGTAATTTGGTACGACCTTAAACATTTTTCATTCTGACACCTCTCAGTTGTCTCTGTACCAACTAAAATTGCAGAAGTATCTTGAGTGCAAACGTATGTATGTATTGTTTTTTCTTTTGTTCTAAAAAATGTTTAATACAACCTTTTTGTATTCAAGGACGTTTTATCTGATACTATCCAAGGTACATGCCTAAATCCCATCTTTTAAATCCATATTTCTTTGTACAAAACCTTTTCTTCAAACTTACCGAGTAGAGACACAACTGAAGGCTGAGATGTTTCATATCTGCCAGTTTTGTTGTTAAAGGCCTGACAGCTGTAGTTGCCATTATGACTCTCTTGAACGTTAATCAGACTGAGCTCTGGTCCAGTAACAGGAAGCAGGTCTCCATTCAGAAACCACATAAATTGGGCAGAAGGTTTGGTGACAGCTGAGCAGGACATGCTGATGTTTGACCCTTTCTCAAAGTATTCTTGTGATGGAGATATCTTCAGATTTATATTTTCTGGGCCAACTGAATGTAGGGGAAAAAACAACATAAAAAGAAATCACCAAAATGTAAGGAAAAATAAAAAGGCATAATGGCATGCAGCTTAACTCATTGTGGAGCTTTATAACTGATCACTATGAACATCTTTATTAATATAATGTAATTGAACAGCCCTGCAATCCACACTTTCTATATGAAACTGATTGTATAATGATTTAGTTGACACTGTGCTGTGATGTTGTCATGGATTCCATTAGGCTGAAAAATGTGTTTCTTCTTACTAAACTGTGACAATAATGCAGATGTTGTCAGATAAAGTACTGAGATGTAGGTTAGTAACTCACAGCTGATATAGAGGTCTACTGGATTACTGGAGCCATTACTGACAGGATTGAACACATGACACCTGAATGGTCCCTGGTCATAGCGGGTCACATTGACTATAGTGAGATTGGCGCCTCCATCAATGAGCTGAACTCTGTCACAGGCTGTAACCTCAGAGCTGCCGTTCAGCCAGAGGAAAGAGGGAAAAGATCCAGAGGCGGAGCAGGACAGACGGACAGAATTGTTGAACTCCACCAAGTCTGTGCTGCTGCCAGTTACCATTATATTAGAGACTGGCACTGTGGGTGAAAAACAAAATTGTTTTATACTTGCTACCACATAACAAAGGTACAGTAGAGAGAAACACTGCAGTGGCTGGGAATGAACACCATGTTTATCATGGCATGTTGAGTGTGCAGATGTTGTCAGATAAAGTACTGAGATGTAGGTTAGTAACTCACAGCTGATGGAGAGGTTTACTGGATCGCTGGTGCCTTCACTGACAGGATTGAACACACGACACTTGAATGGTCCCTGGTCATAGCGGGTCACATTGACTATAGTGAGATTGGCGCCTCCATCAGTGAGCTGAACTCTGTCACTGGCTGTAACCTCAGAGCTGCCGTTCAGCCAGAGGAAAGAGGGAGAAGATCCAGAGGCGGAGCAGGACAGACGGACAGAGCTTCTGAACTCCACCAAGTCTGTGCTGCTAGCAGTTACCATTATATTAGAGACTGGCACTGTGGGTGAAAAACAAAATTGTTTTACTGCCACCACATAACAAAGGTACAGTAGAGAGAAACACTGCAGTGGCTGGGAATGAATCCCATGTTTATCATGGCATGTTGAGTATCCATGGCTGCATATTAAAAGTTTACACTAGCTCCTGCCACTTGAAAAAAAGCAACATTTTCTCACATATTATTTGATGACAATGATGCAACGACCAACAAGGCGAGGTGGGGCTTTCACAAAATGCTTTGCACATAGAGGGATGTTCAGTTTTTGTTGACATTATGTCAAACTGGCATTGATTTAACTCAGTAATATTTTAGGCTTACTTTACTTATTGAATGCAGTTCAATTTAACATCAGTTAATATGTTTGGCCTTAAAACTTTAATCAGTGTCTCTCTGATACAGTCTCAATAGGACCTAATATGTACAGACTATATAGGTGTACATAGGCAAACTCAGTGTATCCATTACATTGTTTTTTAACATAATGTTGATATCAGCACTTATAGTCACACCAGTAAAAATAAGGATATTGCTCATTGGCATTAGTGGCCAAGTGAAATTGTTCAAATCTCAGATATGATGCAGTTACTGTAATACTTGGGAGACATTATGAGAAAAAATACATAATTAAGTAATTTGAGCATGAAAGTTTATTCTCGATCTTGAAAACAGTAGTTTGACAAAATGAAATGTTTACTTGAGGTCTACTTACTTTTTCCCCAAGCTTTCAACCACATCTCAGTTTTTTCAATAGTCATTATAGTCATGTAGCCAGTAGTCATGGAGACAGCTCAGTTGTTGTCACATGATCAAAGAATGTAACTTCAGTCACATGACAACAGATGGTCATGTATGAAGGGGGGATGATACATGATGATTTAATATAATCACCTGTTATCACCTGTGATGACAACTGAGCAAATTCCATCCACTGATGAAGACTGTGAGATACAGTTGAAAGCTCTGGAAAATACAGGTCTAAGTGGACCATGACATGAGATAATTATATTTTTGTACTTTTTGTCAAATTAGAGTATAATTGAACAATTTGTGAGATTTCAGTACAGTTATATAAATTCATGTTTCTTTAAAGGAACCTGAAAACATGGTCTTAAATCTTAAATATCCATCCACTGACGAAGACAGAATAATAATCTGAATTCTGTTTTAGCTGGTATGTTTTTAATATTTTAATAGATCTCATTTGAACACCTTAACACAATTATTTGAACAGAAACATTATTTATGTCTTGTTTAATTGCATGATCTCCATTCAGCACTGAAGGAAACACAACATGTGAAACATTTGCTCACCATAAACGTCCAGTCTGGTGGTTCCTTGCTTGAATGGGTCTGCTCCCTGTGGTATAATGATAACTTTGTATTCTCCACTGTCATTAAGAGCCAGATTCCTGAGCTCCAGAGATCCAGTAGAGGTGAATCAGAAATCAGATCAGAAATCAGAAATCCTTTAATAGTCTCACAGTGGAGAAATTTACATCGTTACAGCGCAGATAAGAGGTAGAATAAAGAGATAGATAGGAATATAAATAGAATAAAAATAGAACAAAAATAATAAAACAAAAAAACAAAAATAATTAAGAGCACGAATATCAATAAATAAGTAGTATAAGTATACTTGAGTTGTACAGTGAAGAGGGTGATCCTGCCTTCATACGCTGGTGCAGTTATGTTTTCAACATTTGAACTGATTATAGTTTTACCATCAAATGTCCAGCTCACTGATATAAAAGGTTTTTGTGGTGGAGTCAGTGTTGTGGTGAACATCACCCTCTCCCCCACAGATGCATTCAGAGGACCGCCTGGCAACACACCAGCTCCTTTGGTTAAACCTGGAAGACACAGTTACAGGTCTGAGAAGGACTGTAATGAGGACATTACAAAATGGGCCACTGTGATGATGCTGCTTAAATCACAATTCAAGACAAGTCAAGTCTTGATCTAAAAACTACTCAAAAGACAAAACTGCAGCAGACAAAGCAATCACCTGTTTGCTCTATAGAAGCTAACAGTACAGTCCTTCTGTGTATGCACTTAGTAGGCTCATGACTCTTTCCTTAGCTCATTTGTAGCTTTGAATCTTTTCCTAAACTTGCCTATTTGCTGCAAAGAAAAACAAAACCTCTGAATAAAGTTTAGGTGATCGTCAAATTACTAACCAGCTGTAGACATGTTTGACATGTTTACACAGCAGGTTGACAGAAAAGCCACAGATACACTGAGTGTCCTCTTCAACTCCTTAGTTAGTTAGTTTCTTGCCACTGATCGAAGATTTTGATCACAACAACAGGGCAACTAACTAACGGAGAGATGAACTCACTTTGAGGTCCTTCACTTTCTGTTGTGATAGATGATTAACTCTAGTTTGTGAATATATTATTTACCAGTACATTTTATATTTAATTTTTTGAAGACTGGTGTATTTTACTATAATGTATGCATGTATACATCAAAAGCTGTGTTTCTATTCAGTGTATTCTGATGCTTGTTGTCATTTATTTACTATGTGAAGGAAGTATAAGACTCCACTTGTCTGACTTAGGAAAAGACTTCATTTGATAAAGCAGGTAGAAGTAGTCAATTATTCATCAAACAAAATAGTTCCATGATACAGAAAAATCTGAGAGGAGAATCCAGCGTTTCACTAAATATATTGCATTCTGTTGTTCTGTTGTGAATGGCATGTTTTTCAGTGCTGCATTGTGGTTTAAATATGTTTGTTAAGTGGCTCCATTTACTAATTTTCACTGTCTAACAAGTTGCCAGCTAACAGGGATATCTCCATCCACAGAATCTGTGGACTGAACTAATGTGTCTATGCACTGAGATTATTAACCAGTGAGAAGCTCACCGTCTTATGTGAAAGATACTGAACTACCCATTTGCACTAACATTTTATGTCCCAAAGAAAAGCAGGGAGGGGTGTAATCTGACGCTGTTCAGTATCAATAATTAGTGGTTATATTTTGAGAAAGAAATGAATAAATACTTGCTTTTATCTGCTGTATTAAGAGGTAAGAGCTCACCTGAGATGACTCCCAGGATGATGAATGTCTGCATCACAGCTATTTCCATTTCATCTGCAGTATCATCAAGTATGAAAAGAGAAAAGAGGATCACAATCACTCGCTTCACTCTCCCTTAGCTAATGTATGCTGATTTGAATAAATGAAGGTAGTACAAGGAAGTACTGTGCAATGGGGATTTTCCCATCATCGTACCACCAAGGTTGACCTTGTTGATCATTAACAAAATATGCAACAAGCAACTTTTAATAAGATAATTAAAGATTTTAAGTACTTCTTGGGAAGGAGATATATTTTTATTAAGTCCAAATAGCAACAAATATCACAGTGACATGACTCAACATTCAGAGGTTTATTCAGAGTGGTCTTACTATGGATTTGCTCTGTATTTTGTTGCGTGGTGACAACGTGAAAATATAGCAGGTTTGTCCTGCTATATAGCTCAAGACACAATCATTGTTCACAACTGATTCCATTAATTAACGCAGCATCCTGTACTGCAAGTGATAAACACGTCATATACTGTGTGCTATGCTGTGATTATATTGTAATAGGCATTTATAGTCATGGCTCTAGGAATGGTAACGTCGGTCTGTCGGTTGGTTGGTCCACCACTTTGGTCCAGACTAAAATATAATCTCTATCTCCACCATGAGGTTGATATTTATGGTTTTGAGTGAAATGTCTTGTCAACTCACTGTTGGATAGATTACAATGAAACTTGATGCAGACCTTCATGTTCCCCTCAGGATGAATTGTAGTAACTTTAGTGATCCCCTGACTTCTCATAAAATCAGCAGGTCAACATTTCCATTTGCCCAATACTTTAGTTTATGACTGAATACCTGCAAAACTAATGACATTCCTTGTCTCTGTGAACATGTTAGCATGCTGATGTTAGCATTTAGCTCAAAGCACCCCTGTGCCTAAGTGCAACCTCATACACCCACTAGCATGGCTGTGGACTCTTAAGATAAGATAAGATAAGATAAGATAAGCCTTTAATTGTCCCACAGCGGGGAAATTTTCTTTTCTTGTTAATATGATGCACAAACTGTGGGAGACTTACAGAAGTTATTCTGACATCAGTATTTTGTTACCACACTTGTTCTGCTTGGCAATTTCAGGGACTCAGAGTCCTCTTCAATACAAAATTATCAAATGCAAATAAACATTGAAAACAAAATCAAGCAAACAAACAAAAACAAAACAAAAAAAGGCCCTAAAAGCTGAATCTATCACAAGAAACTAGAGGTTTGTTTATTTGTGATGTCACACATTAATTAAAAAATGTATTCATGCATTCATTGATGCATACTTAAAATCTTTTTTTCTCTCCTTTAATTAGCTTAAAGGTTGGAAAATTAATATTATTCCACCCTGTCTGACAATATCACATATAAATATCATGTATAATCTTGTTTCAGCTCTTCATCGCAGCTATATGATGTTTACACTGAATTCATATTCAAAACCAAGACGCCATGTTACCGCTGCACCACTCCATCAAATGAAAATATTCTAGATGCCCTGTGTATCATTTTAAATTTCCTCCAAATTCATCCTGACATATTAGATGTCTTTGGAGATGCTGGGATCTCATGGCTGTGCAGCAATGACTGTTCCCGCCTGTGGGACCTGTCCTTAAGTTTGCTTAAGTTTAATTCAGCAACCAATTAGTTTGGTCTAAGTTAGAGCTAACTGATAAATCCACACCAACTGTCAAATTATATGGACACTATTTTTGCTGCATGCATATACCAGTTTAATAAATATGTTAGTAGGCGTTTATGTCTAAGTTTGTGCTAAAAGCTTTTGAATGTGTCTTGAAATGCCTCTGTTAAAGATAAATAGCCTAACCAAATATAACATGTTAACTTTTGCCTGCGGGATTATTAATACCACAGTAGCATTCCCTCTCTTCACTGTCCATCAGTATGACAAACACCATTACGCCACAAGAGGGCGGCGTCTTGCAGCCTTAGGGCATGACAGCAGATTCAGTGGATTCATCTCATTATGCTGACAGTTTGTAACTCAGCACTTACGGCTGCCGCACTCTCACATTTATTAGGACAGTCAAAGTTTGATGGTTGACCTTAGCTGTTTATGTCTCGCAAAGATAGATCAATGGATATATTACCTTTGTTTTGTATCGTCTCTGTGGCTTTTACAGGTAAGCTGTCGTTGTTTAAAATACATTCTCTGTACATTTTTCTTTAAAACAAAATCGTCGAATTGTTGACAAGTTGCTGGGAAGGGGTTTAGCTAGATCTTGAGGATGAGGTCTGCCATCCATGCGGAGTCACAAAATCATGGGTAGCAGACTGTACGTGTAACTAAAGATTTATTTAAAGTTAGCCCTATTACGTGTGGTTTAGTATATATGGATTTTTTAATATATGTCAATTAAATTAGATTTAAAATGTAGCTTTATTAAAATTGTATTTATCAAAGTCTTGATGGATTAAGCTGCTTTATACTGTGTTGGTTGTTTGTTCTGATTGGGACACTTTGTTAGACTTAATTTCCATAATGTGGTCTAAAAGAGAGAGCAGGAGGAAAGAGTGACAAGGATTCAGACTAGGCAGAGGACCCAAATGCAGGACGCAGGAGGCAGACAGACAGTTTACGGAATTTAATTATAACAATGAGATCACTTGACAAGGTTGTTTTCTAGAGCTTTCGAAACAATACAGGGATTGGCAACGAACTAGCAACAAAACAGGGGAGACGCCGAGACTAAATACACAAAAGGAAATGGGGAACAGGTGGAGACAATTAGGACGGAGCAGACAATCACACTGGCAGGAAACACACAAGGCAGAAGGTAAAGGAACCTGAAACGAAAGGAAAGGTTAGACTTTTCAAAATAAAACAGACAAGCCAGACAGGAGACAGAAACATGACAGACATGACCCTTAACACAATTGACGAGACATAACAAAGAGAACATACAGCAGCACAATACAGTTCCACATAGGGATGCAAAGCAATAGCTGTGGTAATGGCATTGATGTTAACACCAACAGAAATAATACTAAGAGCAACATTATAATAGTAATACTAATAATAAGAGCAATAACAGTAATAGCAGCAGCGGGTGCAGAGCAGGAGCACGGGGGCAGCAGGTGGCCTGCAACCACAGATCCAGACTCAACAGCTCCGGAGGCAGAAATACCTGCAGAAAGCAACAGAAGGGGAGAGAGAGAGAGAGAGAGAGTGGAGAGAAAGCACACAACTATGGGAAGAAGTTGAATTAGTAACAAGCATTGATGGGATATGAGGCCGTACAGATGGAGAGGAGGAGAGAGGAGAGAGGAGCTCAGTGCATCATAGGAAGTCCCCCGGCAGTCTAGGCCTATAGCAGCATAACTAAGGGGTGGCTCAGGGGTCACCTGAGTCAGCCCTACTATAAGCTTTATCAAAGAGGAAAGTCTTAAGCCTACTCTTAAATGTGAGGAGGTTGTCCGCCTCCCGTACACAAACTGGGATCTGGTTCCACAGGAGAGGAGCTTGATAGCTGAAGGCTCTGGCTCCCATTCTACTTTTAGAGACTCTAGGAACCACAAGGAACCCTGCATTCTGGGAGCGCAGTGCTCTAGTGGGGTAATAGGGTACTATGAGCTCTTTAAGATATGATGGTGCCTGACCATTTAGGGCTTTGAAGGTGAGGAGAAGGATTTTAAATTCTATTCTGGATTTTACAGGGAGCCAGTGTAGAGAAGCTAATATTGGAGAAATATGTTCTCTTTTTCTGGTTCTTGTCAGTAAACGTGCCGCAGCATTCTGAATCAGCTGGAGAGTCTTAAGGGATTTATTGGGGCAGCCTGATAATAGAGAGTTGCAATAGTCCAGCCTAGACGTAACAAATGCATGGACTAGTTTTTCTGCATCTTTTTGAGATAGGATGTGCCTGATTTTTGCAATGTTACGTAAATGAAAAAAGGCAGTTCTTGAAGTTTGTTTTATGTGGGAGTTAAAGGACATATCCTGATCAAAGATAACTCCAAGATTCCTTACGGTGTCGCTGGAGGCCAGGGCAATGCCATCTAGTATATCTTTAGATAACTATTCTTTAGGTGTTAATGTGTTCGAAGGTGTTCGGGGCCAAGTACAATAACTTCGGTTTTGTCTGAGTTTAACATCAGAAAATTGCAGGTCATCCAGGTTTTTATGTCCTTAAGGCATGCTTGAAGTTTAGCTAATTGATTGGTTTCATGTGGCTTGATTGATAAATATAATTGGGTATCATCTGCATAACAATGAATATTTATGGAGTGCTTCCTAATAATATTGCCTAAAGGAAGCATATATAAGGTAAATAGAATTGGTCCGTGACTAACTTTGGCGTGCATAGAGGATTCATCATTAAACCAGCTTAGTGCAGTACCTTTAATGCCAATTAAATGTTCTAGTGTCTGTAATAGAATGTGATGGTCAATGGTATCGAATGCAGCACTAAGATCTAGTAAGACAAGTACAGAGACAAGTCCTTTGTCGGATGCAATTAGAAGGTCATTTGTAACTTTCACCAGTGCTGTCTCTGTGCTATGATGCACTCTAAATCCTGACTGAAAATCCTCAAACAGCTTGTTGTTGTGTAGAAAGTCACACAACTGATTGGCGACTGCTTTCTCAAGGATCTTAGAGAGAAAAGGAGGGTTAGATATAGGTCTATAATTTGACAAAATCCCTGGATCAAGAGTGGGCTTTTTAAGAAGAGGCTTAATTGCAGCTACTTTAAAGGACTGTAGCACATAGCCTTTTAATAAGGACAGATTGATCATATCTAGTAAATAAGTGCTAACTAAAGGTAAAATTTCTTTAAGCAGCCTAGTTGGGACGGGGTCTAAGAGACACGTTGATGGCTTAGATGAAGAAATCATGGAAGTTAGTTGATTAAGGTTGATGGGAGAAAAGCAGTCTAAATGTACAGGTTTTACAGTTGTTTCTAAGGTTCCTGTGTTTGAAGATAAGTCAGTACCAACTGAGGGCAGGAGGTGCTGAATTTTGTCTCTAATAGTTAGAATTTTATCATTAAAGAAGCTCATAAAGTCATTACTACTGAGGTCTATAGGAATACATGGCTCAACAGAGCTGTGACTCTCTGTCAGCCTGGCTACAGTGCTGAACAGAAACCTGGGGTTGTTCTTATTTTCCTCTATTAATGATGAGTAGTAAGCTGCTCTGGCATTACGGAGGGCCTTCCTATAAATTTTAAGACTAACTTGCCAGGCTAAACGTGATTCTTCCAGATTGGTGGAACGCCATTTCCTTTCAAGTTTTCGCAATGTTTGTTTTAATTTGCGGGTTTGCGGGTTATACCATGGAGCTAACCTCCTCTGTTTTATTATCTTCTTTTTTAGAGGGGCGATAGAGTCGAGTGTTATTCGTAGTGAGCCTGCAGCACTATCAACAAGATGATCAATTTGGGAGGGACTAAAGTTAGCATAGGAGTCATCTGTTACATTTAGACATGGAACTGAATTAAATGCCGATGGAATCACTTCTTTAAATTTAGCTACAGCACTATCAGATAGACATCTAGTGTAGGAATGTTTGCCTAATGGCATGTAGTCCAGTAATAGGAATTCAAAGTTAATAAAAAATGGTCTGATAAAAAAGAATTCTGTGGAAAGACTATTAGATGTTCAATTTCAATGCCATAAACAAGAACAAGGTCGAGGGTGTGGTCAAAACAGTGAGTGGGTTTATGTACACTCTGACAGAAGCCAATCGAATCTAATAATGAGATAAACGCAGCACTAAGGCTATCATTTTCTACATCCACATGAATATTAAAATCACCTACAATAATTATTTTATCTGTTTTAAGGACTAAACCTGATAAGAACTCTGAGAATTCAGATAAAAATTGAGAATACGGTCCAGGAGCTCGGTACACTATGACAAATAGAATTGGCTGTAGTGTTTTCCAGGTTGGGTGTGAAAGGCTAAGAACAAGGCTTTCGAACGAGTTATAATTTAATTTAGGTTTAGGTTTGATTAATAGGCTTGAGTCGAAGATGGATGCAACTCCACCTCCTCGGCCTGAGCCTCGAGGAATGTGAGTATTAATGTGACTGGGGGGAGTGGATTCATTTAGGCTAACATATTCATCTTGACACAGCCAGGTTTCAGTGAGACAAAATAAATCAATATTATGATCTGATATTAGATCGTTTACTAGAACAGCTTTAGATGAGAGAGATCTGATGTTTAAGAGTCCACATTTAATTCTCCTATTTTGTTGTACTGCAGTGGAGGTTTTACTTTTTATTAGGTTTTTATGTGGAACTCCTCTTCTGTTTACTTTGGATATAAATAATTTATGTGGTCTGGGGGCAGACAACCTCTCTGTGGAGTTTAGGGTGGGTAACTGCTCTAATGGTTGCGCAGAGAAGCGTGTAGGACTGCAGCTCTGCCTCCTGGTCTGGACCACAGACTGTATTAAGTCTGTGGTCTGAACTCTGAGCTGTCATGGCTTTGGGCCACTAATAAATTCGGCCAGATTTCTAGATATGAGAGCGGCTCCATCCAAAGTGGGATGAATGCCGTCTCTCCTAATCAGACCAGGTCTTCTCCAGTAAGTCCGCCAATTATCTACAAAGCCCACATCATTACCTGGACACCACCTGGACACCCAGCGGTTGAATGATGACATGCGGCTACATGTCATCGCTAGTAAGATCAGATAGGGGCCCAGAGAAAACTACGGAGTCCGACATTGTTTTTGCATATGTGCACACCGACTCCACATTAATTTTCGTGACCTCCGATTGGCGCAATCGGCTGTCATTACCGCCGACGTGAATAACAATCTTAGCATATTCACCCTTATCCTTAGCCAGCAGTTTTAAATAGGATTGAACGTCGCCCGCTCTGGCCCCTGGGATGCATTTGACTGTGGCCGCTGGTGTCGCTAACTTCACGTTTCGCAAAATGGAGCTGCCAATAATCAGAGTTGGTTTCTCAGCGGGTGTGTCGCTGAGTGGAGAGAACCTGTTAGAAACGTGAACGGGTCGGTGGTGAACCGTGGGCTTTGGTTCAGGGCTATGCTTCTTTCGGACAGTCACCCAGCCTCCCGGGCTTCCCGGCTGCTCGGGAGGGCTAGTAAACAACTGTGGGATTAGCGGAAAGTCGCTAACAGGAGAGAGCTAGTGTATCCTTAAATGTATAGCGGGTAATTAACCGCTATAGTAAAGAAAATATCAAAATTAACTGGGTTTAGCTGGAGCAGCGAACTTTGCAACCACTAACACAGAAACACCGGCAACCGGAAATGAGACAATACGTTCACCTGAGCACGTCAGCACGTAGTTTTTAGAGGTCCATATCAATGTATTATGGAAAAGATGACAACTACTTTGGCTAAGAAGAGTCATGAGCCTGTCAAGTCCAATCCATGTCAAGCTCTCAACAGTGTGCTTCACTGTTTTTGGTGTTTTTCTTTTGGACTGTGATCAAGGATATTGTCCCAGCGGCCCGTTTTGCAATGTGCTCAACTTACATGTCCTTCTCAGACCTGTAACTGTGTCTTCCAGGTTTAACCAAAGGAGCTGGTGTGTTGCCAGGCGGTCCTCTGAATGCATCTGTGGGGGAGAGGGTGATGTTCACCACAACACTGACTCCACCACAAAAACCTTTTATATCAGTGAGCTGGACATTTGATGATAAAACTATAATCAATTCAAATGTTGAAAACACAACTGCACCAGCGTATGAAGGCAGGATCACCCTCTTCACCTCTACTGGATCTCTGGAGCTCAGGAATCTGGCTCTTAATGACAGTGGAGAATACAAAGTTATCATTATACCACAGGGAGCAGACCCATTCAAGCAAGGAACCACCAGACTGGACGTTTATGGTGAGCAAATGTTTCACATGTTGTATCTCCTTCATGGCTGAATGGAGATTATGCAATTGAGCAAAAAGTAAATAATGTTTCTGTTCAAATAATTGTGTTTAGGTATTCAAATGAGATCTATAAAAATATTAAAAACATACCAGCTAAAACTTCTAAGAATTCAGATTATTATTCTGTCTTCGTCAGTGGATGGATATTTAAGGTTTAAGACCATGTTTTCAGGTTCCTATTAAAGTAACGCGAATTTATGCAACTGTACTGAAATCTCACAAATTGCACAATTATACTCTAATTTGACAAAAAGCACAAACAAAAAATAATCTTAAGTCATGGTCCACTTAGACCTGTATTTTCCAGAGCTTTCAACTGTATCTCACAGTCTTTAATTCCATCATCAGTGGATGGAATTCACCACAGGTGATAACATCATGTATCATCTTTGAACAGAGACAGGAGTTAATCAACATTATGTTAAAAAACAATGTAATGGATACACTGGCTTTGCCTATGTACACCTATATAGTCTGTACATACTGTATTTAGCTCCTATTGAGACTGTATCAGAGAGACATTTATTAAAGTTTTAAGGCCAAACATATTAACTGATGTTAAATTGAACTGCATTCAATAAGTAAAGTAAGCCTAAAATATTACTGAGTTAAATCAATGCCAGTTTGACATAACGTCAACAAAAACTGAATATCCCTCTATGTGCAAAGCATTTTGTGAAAGCCCCACCTCGCCTTGTTGGTCTGTGCATCATTGTCATCAAATAATATGTGAGAAAATGTTGCTTTTTTTCAAGTGGCAGGAGCTAGTGTAAACTTTTAATATGCAGCCATGGATACTCAACATGCCATGATAAACATGGGATTCATTCCCAGCCACTGCAGTGTTTCTCTCTACTGTACCTTTGTTATGTGGTGGCAGTAAAACAATTTTGTTTTTCACCCACAGTGCCAGTCTCTAATATAATGGTAACTGCTAGCAGCACAGACTTGGTGGAGTTCAGAAGCTCTGTCCGTCTGTCCTGCTCCGCCTCTGGATCTTCTCCCTCTTTCCTCTGGCTGAACGGCAGCTCTGAGGTTACAGCCAGTGACAGAGTTCAGCTCACTGATGGAGGCGCCAATCTCACTATAGTCAATGTGACCCGCTATGACCAGGGACCATTCAAGTGTCGTGTGTTCAATCCTGTCAGTGAAGGCACCAGCGATCCAGTAAACCTCTCCATCATCTGTGAGTTACTAACCTACATCTCAGTACTTTATCTGACAACATCTGCACACTCAACATGCCATGATAAACATGGTGTTCATTCCCAGCCACTGCAGTGTTTCTCTCTACTGTACCTTTGTTATGTGGTAGCAAGTATAAAACAATTTTGTTTTTCACCCACAGTGCCAGTCTCTAATATAATGGTAACTGGCAGCAGCACAGACTTGGTGGAGTTCAACAATTCTGTCCGTCTGTCCTGCTCCGCCTCTGGATCTTCTCCCTCTTTCCTCTGGCTGAACGGCAGCTCTGAGGTTACAGCCAGTGACAGAGTTCAGCTCACTGATGGAGGCGCCAATCTCACTATAGTCAATGTGACCCGCTATGACCAGGGACCATTCAAGTGTCATGTGTTCAATAATGTCAGTGAAGGCACCAGTGATCCAGTGAACCTCTCTATCAGCTGTGAGTTACTAACCTACATCTCAGTACTTTATCTGACAACATCTGCATTATTGTCACAGTTTAGTAAGAAGAAACACATTTTTCAGCCTAATGGAATCCATGACAACATCACAGCACAGTGTCAACTAAATCATTATACAATCAGTTTCATATAGAAAGTGTGGATTGCAGGGCTGTTCAATTACATTATATTAATACAGATGTTCATAGTGATCAGTTATAAAGCTCCACAATGAGTTAAGCTGCATGCCATTATGCCTTTTTATTTTTCCTTACATTTTGGTGATTTCTTTTTATGTTGTTTTTTCCCCTACATTCAGTTGGCCCAGAAAATATAAATCTGAAGATATCTCCATCACAAGAATACTTTGAGAAAGGGTCAAACATCAGCATGTCCTGCTCAGCTGTCACCAAACCTTCTGCCCAATTTATGTGGTTTCTGAATGGAGACCTGCTTCCTGTTACTGGACCAGAGCTCAGTCTGATTAACGTTCAAGAGAGTCATAATGGCAACTACAGCTGTCAGGCCTTTAACAACAAAACTGGCAGATATGAAACATCTCAGCCTTCAGTTGTGTCTCTACTGGGTAAGTTTGAAGAAAAGGTTTTGTACAAAGAAATATGGATTTAAAAGATGGGATTTAGGCATGTACCTTGGATAGTATCAGATAAAACTTCCTTGAATACAAAAAGGTTGTATTAAACATTTTTTAGAACAAAAGAAAAAACAATACATACATACGTTTGCACTCAAGATACTTCTGCAATTTTAGTTGGTACAGAGACAACTGAGAGGTGTCAGAATGAAAAATGTTTAAGGTCGTACCAAATTACTTTCTGGAGTGGCCAGTAGCACAGCAAAGGTTGTGGCAAGCAAATATAACGGATACACAAATTGAGGACAATCATAGTTAAACACAATCACTATGTAAATGCACATTATTTTCTATAACTGCGATGTATCTACAGTAACGTAGTCTGGTCACAGACTATATTGCCTTTCACATCTCAATTTTTCAGGAGTGATTGATAATGAATTGCCTCTCAGTCTGATTGTTGGGCTAATTACTTTCAAGTTTAAAACTGGGGTAGGCAAAATCTGTGCAACCTAAGCAAAACCTTCCGCCCCTCTCTCTGCTGCCTCGTATCCACTCCCCCTCCCACCAAACCCACAACTTGAGCTAATGAGCCCGAAGATCCATGTGGAGGGACGTGTTGCTGCAGGCAAAGGAGGTATTGGAAATTTATCACAAGTTGCAGGATTTTCGGCAGGATTTTCTGCCATTAAATCAGGCTTTCACCGTCTGAAGGGACGTGCATTTGGAGAACAGCCAATACAAACGCACCGTCTCTCTGAAATAACCTGTGATTGGCTAAAGTCTCCCGTCACGAGCTAGATTTTCTGAAGCCTGTAAACAGAGCCAAGAGGAGGGGCTGAAGTAGAGGTTTGCTCTCAGACCACTTGAATTACAATATGCTGCACGGTTATTGTGTATTTGTTGGCCAGTGACGCCATAACAATACTGCCTACCCAACCTTTAACTCATGTGTTTCCATGGTGAGTATGGTTGTGGCTAATTAGGCAAGATAAACCTGTACAGTCAGCTGATACTGGTTAAGCATTGCACTAAGTACTAGGCATCAGATAGGATAAGATATAATAATTAAACTTGCAAAGTTGGTTGGACAGCTAAACTCAACTCTCTTATCACGAGTAAATAAAAGTAGGAACCACAACATAAATAATGTATGCTATGAGTCAGGTGGCTGCAGAGATGCAAGTATTGTCTTCAAAAACATCACTTAATTCATCCACACTCTGAGTTATGACTCTAACAAGCAAAGCACGTGTCCACTGTTTTATTTGTTTTATTGCTGTAGGATTTTAACGGGTCAAAACAGACTCAGTTTTAATGCTCACAGCAGACAAAACCATGCCAAGTCTCAAGTCCACATTCACGTGACTACATATATTTGTCCAACTCAAATACAAACCTTAAACATATACCCATTATTACTCATCATAGTATCATTAAAATTGAGTTCATTCCCACTCCCCTCCACTGAACAATGTTCTTAGGCAAGAAAGGTGGCAGGTATCAAACCACTGTGTTTTTCACCCACAGCACGTGTTGCCAATGTTGAGCTAACTTCAAACACCACAGACTTGTTGGAGTTCAACAGTACTGTTAGTCTGTCCTGCTCCGCCTCTGGATCTTCTCTCTCTTTCCTCTGGCTGAACATCAGCTCTGAGGTTACAGCCAGTGACAGAGTTCAGCTCACTGATGGAGGCGCCAATCTCACTATAGTCAATGTGACCCGCTATGACCAGGGACCATTCAGGTGTCATGTGTTCAATCCTGTCAGTAATGGCTCCAGTAATCCAGTAGACCTCTCCATCAGCTGTGAGTTACTAACCTACGTGTGAATAATATTTATCTTGTACTATAGTCTTCATACTGAGCTAAGCTGCACGTCATGTAGCATTTTTCTTCAAGCTGCTAACATTACTTTGTAGTGATTTTTGTTTTTTGTTTTTTACTCCCCAAATGCCGCACACTGTAGATGGCCCAGAAAACATTAATTTGACAATATCTTCGACACAAGAATACTTTGAGAAAGGGTCAAACATCAGCCTGTCCTGCTCAGCTGTCTCCAGACCTTCTGCCCTGTTTTACTGGTTTTTGAATGGAGACCAGCTGCCTGATACTGTATCAGAGCTCAGTCTGATGAACATTCAGACGAGTCACAGTGGTAACTACAGCTGTCAGGCCTTTAACAACAAAACTCTGAGATATCAAACATCTCAGCTGTCAGTTGTCTCTGTACTTGGTAAGTTGGAATTAAGAGGTTTAGTGGATATATAATGATATGGGTCCGAAAGATGGCACTTAACTTACTCACCTGCATAATCTGTGTGCACTCAATTCAGGTCTCCTTAATGTTAAATAACAAAAAAAGACAAGAAAAACATTACTTGTGTAACACTTCTGATTGCAGTAAAACAACTGAAATAAAAACATAAAACACCTTTGAATTTAACATTTGATTGCTTAACCTCGCAGGACAAGTTCTGATTAGAAAAGGCCATGCAAAAACATAACTCCAATTCAGCTAAAATCAATATTTCTTTTATTAACAATGGATGACATGACTACCTGCATGTGAAAGGTCTCTTGTAGTGATGAACCCACAGAGAATTGCCACCTGCAGTTCCCCTCAGCTCTGTGGACCCTTTTAGTATCTTTTAGCTCATTGTTTTGGTTTTCTGGCCCGCAGCTTGACTGATGATGATTCCCATTTATAGCATTGTTTTCAGCAGCAGGCAGCTGTTTTCAGCAAAACCCACTGTAGCCTACGCTACCTTCCCAACACCAAACGGAAGACAGAGAAAGTTAGCGACTGTCTGTGGAACATAGTGGAGCATTTAGCACCTAAAGAGCCACATATTTCCCTCAGTAGTTGGTGGAGACAAAAGCAGAGCTAAAAGGAGTGTCAATATTGGACATTCACCAGGTGGTCACAAACACAACTCTAAATGTTGCTCTGTATGTGCTGGATGTGTAACCTAAATTGGCAACCGTTTGCTAACAAGTTTGCTATATCGACACATGATCACTGTTTAAGTTAATGTTGAGTTGACAGCTTGTTTCCACTGTTTCCAAGTGGCCAAAAGAAAAAAAAAAAAAGGTTAACGCAGGTTTAAGGATTTCATGCTCCATTAAGACTTGTGGTCAAAACTTTGAAACAATAACATTTGATCAAATTGAAAGCACATTACATGGCAAAGGTCATGAGTCTTGCAACTGTCGACTGTTTTGAGTCAATTGTTAAAGAATCATGTGGTTTTAATGAAAATGTTTTCTTCTCCATTATTCAGTGTGTGAATTGACAGTGACAGTGACTGACTACTGACCACTACCTACTGTATCTAAGTACTCATACAGAGGAAATGGCTAAGGTATAGGTTGTTCAAAACTGTAAATGTTAAAATAACTCTGTGGACAGTCAGACACTTACGTTATATACATGATTCATGGAGCAGTAGTTATAATGTTTGCTCTGTTCTCAAGCTTCTTTATATTTATTTACTCAGTCAGTCATCAGTAACTCAGTTGATTTTGTTTCCATTTTCATATTTTTCACACTAAATCCATGATCTTTTGCCCAACAGAGAGAATATCAGATGCTTCTGTCAAATCGTCAACAAACCTGCCAGTTGATGGGAACCCTGTCAACCTAACCTGTGATGCTGCTGGCTCTGTCTTTACCAGAAAGTGGATGAAGAACGGCTCAGATCTGACTCTGGCTGACAACATAATACTTCACGACAAGAACAGAGTGCTGTCTTTTAGCAGTCTGAATAAAAAAGACAGTGGAGAATATTCCTGTGAAATCAGCAACCCCATCAGCACTGAGGAAGCGAGATACAACATGGTTGTAAACTGTAGGTAATACACTGTACAGTGTATAGTTAGTGTTCAAAAAGACGAGTGCCATAAATAACAGTGTGCTACTGATATGTTTTGTTTGTAGGCCTGCCACAAGATCTTACATTTTGAAGTCAATTATTGAACAAGCTTTATGTTATTTATTGTTTGTGCAACTGTAAGAACTTTACAACTTTCTCTTTTCCAGATGGACCAGAAAATGTTCAAATCACAGGTCCAAGTGAGATAGAAGAGAAACAGACCTTAACATTAACCTGCTCTGCTGAGTCCACACCATCTGCTACTTACACCTGGATAGTGAATGAGACAGAGATGCACTACTCTTCTGTGTTCACTAAAAACATCACTGAATTTTCTGACAGTGGCAGCTACGCCTGTCAAGCGATGAATAATATAACTGGGAGAACATCACGGGTGGTGCATGGATTGACTGTAAAAGGTAAAGTTCCATTTTTTGGTGACAGTAGATGGAGGAAGTAAAAAATTGCACCCTTGATAAAGCTGGTGTTCATTGCAGATTACAATATATTGATACTCTTGGATGTCACCACTCATAGTATTAATAATCATGTGAAAAGTGGCTGGCTTTTCTTTCTTCTGTACCAACAACATGTGTGTTAGTTTTGTTTTGAAATGCTGAGAAGAATTATGTTATTTATTTTAGGGCCATGCTTTTGTGCTTGACTTGTCTACTTACGTAACACTTACTGCATGTAATCATTGTTGGTGTGATACTGCATACATTTTAATGTATTAATATTTTGCATTTGCCATGACATACTGTTAATACTACTTATCAGCTGTGTTTTCAAAATGACTAATGCAACACGGTTTCTTCTGTTTCATTTTGTGCATCCCAGGGAAATCACCTGAAGGTCTTTCAGCTGGGGCCATCGCAGGAATAATAATAGCTATACTTGTCATAGTTTCTGTTGGGGCTGCTGGAGGGTACTATATGTATAAAAAGAAGTGAGTGAAAAATAGCCTTCATAATAGTACTAGTCAGACATTTCTCTTTATTTTATTCAGGAATTGTGTGCAATGTTAATTTTGGAGTGCAGTGGTAACTGTAACTGACTTAAGCTTAGCCCCAATGAACTTTAACCATTATACGCTATATGTAACATTATATGTTAAACATACTTAGCTTAGTTACTTAGTTTCTTGGTTGGTACCTGGTTACTGAGCATACATAATGCTGTTATTATTATTATTATTATTATTATATTGCAAAAAGTCAGATAATGCCTCTCTAATGTCTAATTTACATGGTAATGACTCTCTCTAACCAGAAACCGGATGAAAACATCCTCTAATAGAAATACCGCCACCAGAACAGGTAAATGTATTACAAGTGTGTGTGTGTTCATACAGTTTTATTTATTCCCATGATTGAATTCTTCTAAGCATTGTTTATTTCTCATGTTTTAAAGGAAGTGGAGGCCAGATCAACACAGCATACTCAGGAAGTCAGGTAAAAGTCATCAGTGCGTTTGCATGTACCATGTAGAAACCAGGTCACTAAGAGAAATCTTTTACATGCCAAACTCCTGATACCTAAATGATTCTCAGTTCCCCTACCAAAGCGTGTGCCTGTATCGCATTGCAAATTGTATATAACTGTGCTTACATGTATGTTTTGCATTTGAATACATTTGTGATAAAGTGAAGTGATGATGGATTAATCATCTTTGGAGTTGTGTTCATGTCATGAGACATCTGTGAACAATAACGCAGGGTTCTAAAGGAATAAATAAATCAGGATATATTTAATGATCAAAGGTTATACTTAAAATTGATGATTTTATCACATATAGTGCACAATGCGATACAGTATAGATTATACTTTTGTTTAGTATTAGAAGCATAAAATGTCAACAGCTACATTTCTGCATTTCACACAGCCTTTATTCATCATTAACATTATTAACAGTAGTAGTAGTAATAGCAGTAAGAAGTGAGTTATAATTAAACAGTGAATTTTATAGTTTGCTATTATATATGAGAGGTCAGTCTGTGATCAGGTTTGTTGAGGTTGACTGAAAGTGGCTTCCTCTCAGACTCATCTAGGACCTGTGTTTACCACAGTGCTCAACATCAGACTTTGAACCAGGAAGGAGATATTCAGTTGACACAATGGAGTTGAAGGCTACGTGTGTCTTAACCCCACATAAAATGATTGATGATGATGATGACACAGCTTGTCTAGTTTATGGCTTGATTTTGGCAATATTAATCAGGTATTTGTTGATATGTTATCTAATGTCATATAACTGTAAATGCAAGTCAGATTTTATGGAATTTCAAACAGAGATCATTACATTCCCTGAACTTTAATTATCTTTAGTTATTACTATATATACAGTATATATACTTTAGTTATCTAATATATTTCCCTCCGTTTTTTCTTTTCTAGGAGCTATGCAACTATGCAGATATCAGGTTTTTCCAGAACAAAGATGGTGGGACAGTCCAGCTGGGCTTACAGAATAACTCATCAGAATACGCTGAGGTCCAAGTGAACAACAATCCTCCTGCAGCATCTTCTCCTCCTACCTATGATGTCCACATGCAGCGAATGAAGAGGCCAGCTCCTCAGCCTGATGCCAATGGCGCTCAACTTTACGCTCAGGTTCACAAGAACTGACTGCACTTTATGTGATGGATCATCTGGTGAGGTTAGACTGCAAGCCACGAGCAGCTGACATGTGGTTATAGAAACCTGCCCTTCCCTCTCAGTTCCTTTATAGAGGACTAATTTGGACTTGAGTTTTTACCTAGTCAAAGCACTTTAACAGTGGTTAATAATCAACCAGTTCATGACATGACTGAGGTCAGAAGGCATAATGTTGCCCTATTAGTTTGCATACACTACATATAATAACATTCCTATCCCTTTGTTTGATGTGTACAGTCAATGCAAAGTGAACATTTCTTTGTGGAAATATTCTCTGCATGTGATTCAGTTTGCTTGAGTCTAATGTTTGACACTGGTTTGGTGTCATATTTGTCTCCACATGTATGCTGTGTGATTTCAGTTGAGGTTCCAGTTTGCGTATTGTCAGTTATGGATTCATTTTAATATTTATTTTACATCTTACAAAATGAAAAATATGGGTTATTTAACAATATTTAATTTAACTTTCAGTGGTACTATAATCTGTTGGTCCAAAGGAAC
This sequence comes from Macquaria australasica, assembly GCA_005408345.1. Classification (NCBI taxonomy): domain Eukaryota; kingdom Metazoa; phylum Chordata; class Actinopteri; order Centrarchiformes; family Percichthyidae; genus Macquaria; species Macquaria australasica. Next base: position 1,152,980 of record SEMN01000124.1, read on the forward strand.
AGTTTAAAGATCAATAGAGATATACGTCTTTGTAATTTAATTGTATAATGATAAAGGGCTTTCTCTCCAGTTCCTCTTGAAACATAGAAGAAACAATAGTTGATGGTAAAGTGTCAAGTCCAGTGGTTATTTGATGGATATCTGCAGGTACCATAAATGCCTCAAGTCTTATAGTCCGTCCAACAGGCAATGCGGAAACTGTGGCCTGTTGGCAAGATATATCTCAGTTTTTTCCTGCAAGTGATGATCAGGAGTAATTCAGGATAAGTTTACGGTAAATGTCAGTAAAAGTTGCTATGTGATACTATGGATGATAAGGTGCTTTCTCTGTCAGCATATTTACGTGAGAGGCCTCGAGCCAACAAGGAAGTAATTCAAAAAAAGGATTAGGGCTAACAGTTGTCATTTCCACGATATTGTGTAACATTATTCTAAGATGCAGGATGTTTGCACTGGCATTTTTTAAAGAGGGTTTCATTTGCAAATAAAGCAGAACACACTGCGTGATGGGGAAATTTGCTTTGAGTTTAATGAAGTAGTTGAGAGGCATATGAGCGAGGACTAATCAAGAGTGTTACCTCAAATTTCTTTTCATGAAGACACCGAGTAAATCCAAAATATACAGTACATTTTGTTTGTTATTCTCTCTTTTTAAAACAATGATTGGTTCAGAACAAATGAGATGAAAAGACTGAAGTCTCCCAAACTGAGCTAATGAATGAGTTGCCAGATATCCCCTCCCCCAATAGTTACTCATTAGTAAAGATCAAACTCCCTGTGAGTTATTCACAAGGTTGATTTCACCTTCACTGGAAAGAAGTATTGTTTTACAAACGTAACTTTTCCATACCTTAATCACTATGACACCGAATTGATTTATTCTTTGTACCTTAAAATTCCATTGATTTACCCATTAATAATATTGAAATTAAGGTATTTTTAATGGGATTTTAAGAGGATAATAAATTGATAAATGTATAGATTTTAGTATATTATGGTACTTTCAATTGATTATATGCATGCTTTAAGGGGGTTTTAAGGGTTAAAACCCATTTAAAACTGAAATATCTGCATATATCTGCTAATATCTGTTTTTTCAGATGACAATTTGACCCCATCTTCTCTGCAGTGGAAATTCCTTCAACCATGTCCTCATTTAGGTCAAGTCTCTAATCACTTTGGTTTGTACTGTGTTGTGTTCCCCCCTAGTGACACCATCACACCTTTTAACAATTGTAAACTTTTGAGGGGAAACAAATCTGATGTCACCTCTCAAAGTTTTATGGAGATATGAACTGGCCACTTTATAGCTGACCAGAGAAGAACTGACCAATGAGAGAAGAAAACTAAAGACCCAGTCTGCGAAAATAGAGAATAGAGATAACATGAGGTAAATTAAAGTCATGTAACCCTTTTTAACGAAGGGCTTTTCAAATTAAGGTGTTTAAGGAGTTTGAGTTTTGCCTTTTTAAATGAATGTACAAATGAATGGATCTCTGGCTACTATACTAAAAACCTTAATCTAATATTAAGGGGTTTGGTATGTTTTCAGAGGTAAATTAAAGTGTAATTCATGCTATTTTATTCTTGTTTTATAGTGAATTGTGTTGTATCACCATTTGTTTACCATTAACCTCTGTGCACTCTTCATTCAGCCGTTCAACCTGAACATTGCTTTTTTTTTAACTGGCGCTTGCCACACAAGTGAATGTGTGATGAATATTTGACCAGTTTGACCAAAGAAAGTTTGCAGTGATTGTAACTCTCACATTGGAGATATTGTATTTATTATAAATTCTTTTCTCATTCAGATGAATAAACTATTTTTTTCATTAACTGACATTCGTACAGCATGTACGACTTTAGTGAAATTTGTGCATTTGCAGATATTGCACATGCATATTCACACACTTCACAGTGGTCTCTTTCTACAGTAGCTTGTTGGTGTCTTTGTTTTCATTCACAAAGTTTATGGTACATTGCATAAATTCAGTGGACATGCAAAGAATAAGATGGCTCAGTATTCTGGGTGTGGGTTATTTGCAATGGTCAATAGGGAACCATACATGCAAGAGGAAATTAAGTGCAGGTATATAAATCTGTCTTCTACAACAGGAAAATGGTCTTACTTAGTGCAGGTTAGTCTATGTTTGTTACTGATAATCATTATATAGTCTATTTAATACTGATTACTTTGTGTCATTAAAATAATTTTATAAATAGTAATAAGAAAAACACTTCTCCCCGTAGCATATGATGATTTCATTATTAGTCCATGCAAACTGGTTGCTTTCATGTTTGCTTACTTGTCAAAAGTGTGAATTTAAAAGAAAATGAAATATCTAATATATATATACATATCATAAAAAAGAAGGGAGGTGGAGGAAGGAGTTGTAGGAAAATATTATGCAAAATTAAATAAATTTCCAGGAATGGCACTGCATTTAAATTACAGCAATAAGGTCAAAGTTCAGTGTGACTAGATTTGTTGCTGTGCCAACCTAAAGTCATCACAGCAATACAGTCTACTCAAACACTAAAAGCACTAAAAGTAGAGGGAGGGTGAAAATGAACGAAAGCCATAAATTAAAGTATTTTTCGTTTGTACTCTTTAATGTCTTAATCAAAGTTAAAAGAAGTCTACTCTTGAAAGTTTTCACATCTGCTTTGCATTTAAAAAGCCGTTTACCAATAAAGCCCCACCTGTTTAGACACAGACAGTATTTACTGACTGGGTGTGACAGCTGGGAAGAGGATGAGTTATGGATCGCAAGTGATAAATACCTTTTTATATGATAAAAACGTATCATTGCTAAAGGAAATGTCTAAAGGTGTACTTCACATTCGAGTTCACAGTATATCGCCCATGTCACAACCCTGAAGATGTCACAACACTGAAGATAAATAATGACAGACTCAGTTTTAGTGATGAGATTAGGAAATAGGGAGGAGAAGGAAAACATTATAAAGATTTTTTCCTACACTGCAAAGCTGCTTTATTATTATATCAACAACCATTTTGAGGCCAGTAGATTAATAAAATAATTCAGGCCATTTACTGTACATTTAGTACTTCCTACTTTAAAAGAGGAAGGAACTACAAGTAATAACAAACTGACAAAACTGTCCAGAACAATTGTGCAATTTTAACATAGCTGTTTCTACTTGTCTTGTCACTGTCTTTCCTGCAAAAGTCATAAAAACTGACCTAATTTTTGTACTGTTATGACAGATTTCCTATCATGGTTTAGGGAAATTGCTCATTGCAATGATTTCATCATCAAGTGAATTTTGGTGTTAAACAAGACAAGACTAAAATGTGGGTGTGACTGAAAGGAATAATGTGTCAGTAATAGGTTTAGAAGATAAGTTCCTCTAACTCTAGGTGGTATAAAAATAAAGGAGGTACTGTAGTTCTTGTTTAAACCCACAGTGGACGCAGCCATGAGAGACATTACTATGATATCCTACTGGAAGAACCTTTCCTGTGTTTTGCTGGTGGCATTGATGAGTAAGAGCACTTAATTTACTGACTGATATTTAAATAGACTGTTAACTCCAGGGACTCATTTAAAAACCTTATATATGAGCAGTTAGATGATTTTGTGTGATATCAGGAAAGCTGGTGATATGATGGCTAACAGCTAAAAAACATTATCCTCTGTTCTAATTGTTTAATTTTTCATTCTGCTAACAAACTGAATATATAAAGGTTTTAATCCTCATGATTCAGTGATGTATTTAAAGTTTAGCCTAGCCTTGACACACTACTGTGATTTGAAATATCACAAGGTTATGCCTTTTATTTTTGTATGTTTTTTAGCAAGGCCTATGACACAGCCTTTTACTCTTATTAATAATATGAGTAATAAGAAATAATAATAAGAAAATAAGAAGTAATAAGAAATAAGCCCACAATACGGTTAAAATACGGCACAAATATGACAACGGCAGCTCTACAAGAGAAACAAAACATAAATATGTAAAACTTTTTCCAGAGTAAGAACCTTTTATAAGTCGTGTGTCAGTAGAATGAAAATGAATGTTGAAGAGATGGGATTGTGTTCATCATAGGCTTACAAAAACTACATAGTACATCATACATTGTCTGATACAGCCATACTGACTTCTCCCCTCTCTATCAGGCACACCAGGTTTGGAGGCCTGGGAGCCTGGGATTTCCTTGAACGGTGAGTTGACAGCTGGGTGCAGTACCACTTTCACCTGTTCCTCTTCTTGCTGTACAGCAGGCTTATTGCTATACCAGTTGTGCAGTGGTGGAAAGTACTGTATTTAAATACAATTTTGAGTACTTGTGAATAACCATTTAATGCTACTTTATACTTATACTACTCCACTACATTTCAGAGGGATATATTGTACTTTTTAATCCACTACATTTATTAGACAGCCATAGCTTTCCAGGTTAAGAATTTAGATTTAAAAAAAAAAATAATATGATGAGTGCATAAAATACAACACACTGTTGAAGATTATACTGTTGGTTCCCAACCTTTTTGGCTTGTGACCCCTTGACAACCTACTTCGGCTTTGAGGCATCAATATTAACAATCTAATGATGTCTTATAAAATAATATGTCAGTCACAGGGGACTTTTTTCTGCAGGAGTACTTTTATTTTGATACTTTAATTTTGTCGAGTCTGAGTGACACATAATTTAGATGTTTTATCTCTAATGTGCGTGCTTCTTCTTTGCTTCCTTATTTGGAAATCCCTTCTGTCTGGTGTCCTTTGTTACAGATCGAATGTCTGTGCAAATCAATCCACCAAACATCGTCCCATCTCTCAACCAGCCACTGGATCTGGTCTGCCATGATGCTACATCCGGTGACCTCTCAGGCCCATCACACCTGGGGAACCAGGTGGTCTGGTACAAAGATGGACAGAAAGTGACCCTGCGTGAAAATATGCAGCTGCTGCAAAATGCTTCACTTCACTTTGACTCACTGCTGCCCTCTGATGCTGGATTCTACCAGTGTGAGACTTCCATAGAGGTCAGCCAGGGCTATCTACTCAGCTGTAAGTATTCATGAAGTGAAGAAAACTTTAAGGAAGCAAGGGAGAAGAATTTATATTTGCATACTGAAGTGAACTTTCTAATCTCTTCTAGTTGATCCATGGAACGTCAGCATCAGCGGACCTGACATTGTGTTTCCTGGCATATTGAGTAATTTCACCTGTTTGACGAGCTGTATCTTAAATGTCGACTGTACTGTCAAATGGCAGTTCAGGGGTGGGTTCCCTATTGGAACCTACTTTTCAGTCCATAAAAATGAGCTCAAGTGGACCCCCTCCATTCCCGGTACTTTCCAAAACTTCACCTGCGTTGCAGAAAATGCAGCTATTGGACGCTCTGCTGAGGCCACCAAGATGGTAGAAGTTAAAGGTACTGACAACTCTTGAGTATTTGCTCTTATGTCTACTATTAGATCAGTGTCAAATTACATGTTAAATCCAGTCTAATGACTTGATTTGTCCTGTTTGTCTTCTTCACCCTTATACAGATGTTCTTATCTCTGGATCAGAGGCGGTGCAGCTCAGTGGACTGTTTGCAATGATCCTCAGTCTGGGACTGCTGGTGCTTTTTGACTCATAGAGCTGTTTACCTTTTCACTGTTTAAGCTTTAATGAGTGTATTTGCCCTTTTTGAAATGTGTTTCTTTGCCTTTTATCTTAAAACACATCATAAAAACACATGTGAAAGGAAACTATTGCATGTTAAAATACACTGGTTCATCAATTTTAATACTTTATTATATGTGACCAAGTGTTCAAGTGATCTATGTTGAACAGCTAGGTAAGAAAAACTTTGGTGACTTCTTCTTCATTTATTCATCCATTATTGTGTAACATAAAATCCTGCAAATATGAGTAATAAAATATTCATTTTATGAAGCCAGGGGATGGACACACAAAACTTCAAATGCTATTTATGGTGTCTTTATTTCTCGTTTTGCCGGCATTGCTTCTTTAGTATTCCCCAGTATTTTCTGCCTTGTGTCATGAAAACAAATAAAATTAATAAAAGTGTACAAAAGAGAATGGCTTTAAGGAAATTTGTTAAAAAATGTAACCCATATAAACCCCAAAATGGCAGAACTGTATACACATACAGTAAAATTATGGTTTTATGAAAGATACAGTTACAAAGTTGTTGAAATTCTGTATTATTAAGCTATTATCCAATGTATAATTAATGTCTCTGATGGTTACATGTTAATTCTGAACTGATGACAATGCTTGGTGTTTCCTTCTCCTCTTTCACAAAGACGGATTTAGCATTTGTTTGACTTGAAGTTGACCTCTGACCTGGATGTGTTACTGATTCACTCGCATGCTGAAAAGAGGTTCTTGTGAAATCAACTTCTATCTAGAAAATAATTTATACTGGTGTGTTTTTAAAACATCTGTGATTAGTGACACACCATTGTCTCTTTTAGCCTTCTGAACCTGAACAAATAAGACAGATAAGAGAATGACACAGAGCAAACAGATGAGGGAGACAGAGGCCTCAGGTGTGTTTTGCTTTTTCAGTTGCCTTTGGCTTTTTATTTTCCTGGACGTTATCTCACCTGTTTCATATCATTTTATCCCTGTGGTTTAGTTGGAATGGGGAAGCAAAACTAGAATAGAAAACTATTTAAAACTATACTGTTTATGTAAAACAACAAAAAAAACGTTTGCCATTCCACACCAGAGCAGAGTCTGCTGCTGTCTGTCCATTATACGTCACTGATACTGACATTGTGTTATTTTATTTTTATTTTGTTTTTATGATATATGGCATAATGAGGTAAATGAGTTATTTGAAAATTGAAAGTTCGGCGGCCCCTGCCGATAAGGACAAATGATCAATGATCAATGTCTTTTAAAGGCTAAAATATCTGTATACTTTGATCTAGGAGTCATAGATTATGTTTGGAATGAAAGACAAATGATTTAAATAACATCTTGTACTATTCTTCTGTTTTCTTTGCTTTTATTGTCTGTCCTTTTCCTGCTTTTGCTTTACTTTGCTTGTCTTTTTTAGTTTTGGTCATGGAGTGCCGTTTGCTTTCCAAAGGGAGGCGCTGTGCTCTCAGTAACATACGAAGTGAACAAAATGAATGTCCTTATTGAGCCATTTCTTTTACTGCACTGAGTGTGTTTTAGTGTATCAGAAGAATATTTCCTGTTGTTTAGTTTAGTTTAGTATATCTGATACAGTACAACAGTACAAATGATGATACAATGATACAGTAAAGTCCAAATACTTATTTCCAGTTTGTTCCTTCATGTAAATAGCAATAGCAAAGATGCAGGATTTAAGGTGATTAGGAAACATCAAACCACCAGCAAATCAACACAATAAATACCTGTATCATAATTAACAAAATCACTCTATGTCAAATAAATAAATAGATAAATAAATAATATAATAATAATATGAAGAAAATATACAGAATTACATATAAATTATAACTATGAGGGTAAGCTTATTTCCAGTTTGTTCCTTCATGTAAATAGCAATAGCAAAGATGCAGGATTTAAGGTGATTAGGAAACATCAAACCACCAGCAAATCAACACAATAAATACCTGTATCATAATTAACAAAATCACTCTATGTCAAATAAATAAATAGATAAATAAATAATATAATAATAATATGAAGAAATTATACAGAATTACATATAAATTATAATTAATTATATATAATTATAATTATAATTATAACTATAATTTGACCTGAAAGAATTAATGCATTAACAAACAAATGTGGATTCTGATTAGTCATGCCACCCAAGTGTCCATATACCTGTATATACAGTATATACCTGTACAATAACAAGGTGGAGAAACTCAGGCTCCTATTGAACAGGTACATATCATCAGGCTCACTGCCAACCGAAGTAGGAGGATTCTGCTCTTATTGAGAAACGTGGCTCCTCTGGTCGGGGTGTTGGACTACAAGGCCAGGACATGAGGGCCTCTTGCCCTTTATAGAGTTCAGAAATGAGTGGCAGTGGGATGTCAGTAGCATTCTATGGAATTTTTATTATCTTAGAAATATTAGTTTATTCAAATATATTATTATTATTATTATTATTATTATTATTATTATTATTATTATTATTATTTTGTTCTCATATAGGTGTCCAGTGTACCTTGTTTATTTTCATGAAACTCACACAACACATTTGCATACAAATTTGCAACAGAATTTTGCATAATGACATGTAATACACCAGAGTTGACAGGTTTTTATTAGACCACATACTGGGATGATGACAAGACTTTCTACATAATGATTTATACCTCAGACATCTGAACTGACACACCAGCTAATGTTAGCTAATATAAATTAACAGCTGATACTGATACTAGATACAGAAAAACTAGTCCATGCATTTGTTACATCTAGGCTGGATTATTGCAACTCTCTACTATCAGGCTGCCCCAATAAGTCCCTTAAGACTCTCCAGCTGATCCAGAATGCTGCGGCACGTTTCCTGACAAGAACCAGAAAAAGAGAACATATTTCTCCAATATTAGTTTCTCTACACTGGCTCTACGTAAAATCCAGAATAGAATTTAAAATCCTTCTCCTCACCTTCAAAGCCCTAAATGGTCAGGCACCATCATATCTTAAAGAGCTCATAGTACCCTATTACCCCACTAGAGCACTGCGCTCCCAGAATGCAGGGTTCTTTGTGGTTCCTAGAGTCTCTAAAAGTAGAATAGGAGCCAGAGCCTTCAGCTATCAAGCTCCTCTCCTGTGGAACCAGATCCCAGTTTGTGTACGGGAGGCAGACAACCTCCTCACATTTAAGAGTAGGCTTAAGACTTTCCTCTTTGAGAAAGCTTATAGTAGGGCTGACTCAAGTGACCCCTGAGCCACCCCTTAGTTATGCTGATACAGGCCTAGACTGCCGGGAGACTTCCTATGATGCACTGAGCTCCTCTCTCCTCTCTCCTCCTCTTCCTCTCCATCTGTACGGCCTCATATCCCATCAATGCTTGTTACTAATTCAACTTCTTCCCATAGTTGTGTGCTTTCTCTCCACTCTCTCTCTCTCTCTCTCCCCTTCTGTTGCTTTCTGCAGGTATTTCTGCCTCCGGAGCTGTAGAGTCTGGATCTATGGTTGCAGGCCATATGCTGCCCCCGTGCTCCTGCTCTGCACCCGCTGCTGCTATTATTGTTATTGCTCGTATTATTAGTATTACTATTATAATATTGCTCTTAGTATTATTTCTGTTAAAATTAACATCAATACCATTACCACAACTATTACTTTACATCTCTATGTGGAACTGTATTGTGCTGTATTGTGCTGCTGTATGTCAACCCCCCCCCAACCCAACCCAACCGGTCGAGGCAGATCACCGCCCACTCAGAGCCTGTTTCTGCTCGAGGTTTCTACTTGTTAAAAGGGAGTTTTCCATGCCACTGTCGCCGAGTGCTTGCTCATGGTGGGAATTGTTGGGTCTCTGTAAATATAAAGAATCGGTCTAGACCTGCCCTATTCGAAAAAGTGCCCTGAGATAACTTTGTTATGATATGGTGCTATATAAATACAACTGAATTGAAACTGAATTGAATACTGGGACTGTATAGACTCTTTCTGTATAGGCCTCACACACTAATGTGAGGCTTTTAATGACATCCACACTTTTTGAATGGCATGGAAACATTATTCAAACTATATTAATTTGTGTGGAGATTTTCCTCAGGCAGTTTGGACTACATCAGATTTTATTCGTCACTAGCGGTGGAATTAACTGAGTACATTTACTCAAGTACAGTACTTGAGTAAATGTACTCAGTTAATTCCACCGCTCAGCGCATTCACTTTTTCAGCAATTTGAGCTACAGTAGCTCTTCTATTGGATCGGACCACACGGTCCAGCCTTCGCTCCCCACGCGCATCAATGAGCCTTGGCTGCCCATGACCCTGTCACTGATTCACTGGTTTTCCTTCCTTGGACCACTTTTGGTAGGTACTGACCACTGCAGACTGGGAACACCCCACAAGAGCTACAGTTTTGGAGATGCTCTGACCCAGTCATCTAGCCATCACAATTTGGCCCTTGTCAAAGTCGCTCACATCCTTACACTTGCCCATTTTTCCTGCTTCCAACACATCAACTTCGAGGACAAGATGTTCACTTGCTGCCTAATATATCCCACCCACTGACAGGTGCCATTGTAACAAGATAATCAATGTTCTTCACTTCACCTGTCAGTGGTCATAATGTTATGGCTGATCGGTATATCTTGTTATGTCTGTCTCACAGCACTGTGTCGCTACTTGCAAGATTCAGTATACAAAGTACACAGAACAGAACAGACAAACATGTACTACACAATGCAGCTGTGTACTCATTTTGAGAGCAAAGCTGTGGAGTGGAATTGACATGAAATCTTTGCCTTTGACATACATACATACATACACACACACACACACACACACACAGAAACAAAAACAGAGCCGAAAGTATGTGGGTACACCGAAACCTTCAGGAGAGGGTGTGGAAAGACAAAAAAAAAAACATCCCCAGAATCTAAAAAGGATAAATAACACTATCCAATCCAAACACCCCCCACCCCCCTAATTCCTGCCTCACATACCTCCTGTCATAATTTGTCATTTTGTTCATTGGCAATTTACAGAACTTCACCCAAGATGGTAAACGAAAACTGTAATGCACCTTTTGTAAGTTTGACAAGCGTGAACTCCAAATAACCAGAAACCTGCAGATAAGAACTGGGGTTGCTGCTGTAGGTATTTATGGGTAGGGGGCTGGACATATGTACAAGTATAACAGAGGAGAAATTGTGAGGACATCCTCAGACCATTGATACAAAATGGAGAAGAAAAGTGACAGAACCTTGGCTATTGTACTGCTGGCTTTAATACAATGTAGGCTCTGTTTTTGGCTGATGAATTTGTGAATATGATAACTTAATTATACTAGTAAAAATACAGTAAATAACAATAGTTGTTCTCTTCCTCAGGTGTTCTGGACTCTGGTGCTGTGGAGGTCCAGCCCTCCATCAACCCTGCTGCTGTCGGGGACACAGTGACGCTGTCTCTGTCTCCTTCGACGACTCTGAAAAGTGGAAGCTGGGCAGTGGGAGGGACCTTCATCCTCAACTGGATGGGGAACCAGCAGGCAGTGTTCCCCAGCTACAATGGCAGGGCTTCAGTCAACGTCCTCACTGGAGCTCTAACTTTGAGGTCCGTCACGGTGGCTGACTCGGGAGTCTACGTAGTGCAGAGCACTGACCCACAGCTTACGGCCAATGCTGCCATCACTGTTCTGGGTAAGACAACAACAACTCTATAATCTCTCAGGCCCAGCCCATAGTAAACTGTCAAGAGAAGTCACTTGATGAGTTTTAGACTAGTAGTGGTTTGAGTAATATTTCAGGAAAGTAATACTAATACAGTAATTCTTCCTCCTTCACTATATTTAACCTTATCACTGACTTTCAACTGGGTTAGTGCTTTGAATAAGGCTTTGAATCAACTGTGGGCATTGCTGATAAATATACTGTAAGAGATGAATCACACAAGTGTTGTATAGTTTCCCTTTTAATCCAAATAAACCTATTCCCTAAAATATATATTTAGATTTTTTAATTGTTGTGCTAATGTAATGTAAAAGTAATGTACTTTCAGATGCCATTGAAGAAAATTGAAAAAAATAATATCTTTTTATATTATTTATTCAACCTGAATGACCCATGCAAGTAAATTACGAATATGTACAATGATGTACAGTCAACAAGGAAATCAGTTTTAGAGGCACAAAGACAATGTGATAAAATAAGTGGTGTAGACAGAGACAAGCAAAACAGGACAAGCATAAATCTTATATGGGCAAATAAAGACAGTGGACAGACAACAACCAAACAAGTAAGATCATCAAAAACATCAAAGTCTTTTGCAACTCATTGCAATGAACAAGTAGAGCTAGACACAAAGCGGGGGAGAGGCAGAGAAAAATGTGCTGATGAATTGTTTATGCTGTCCTTTTTATTGAAACAGGTTCCTGTTGTAATGAAAAATGAGGATCCCAAAACAATATTCAGAAAGGTCTTAAAGGAATTCATGTTTCTGCCTCGTGATATTTAGACTGACAACCAGCAAATTTAAAAAATGTAACCGTGTGTTTTGGTTTTGCTGCCCTTTTGCTCACATGACCATGTCCTCTGATTGTTTCTGTCTGTATCTGTGTCTTTCAACACCCACCTTTATCTTGCCCTTCAGGGTTACTTGTATCTTCAGTTTCTGAAAGCCTGTTTATGCTGGGTCAATAGCTCCCAACATGTCTCTGCCTCCTCATACAAATGGAAACCTATACCAGTTATATCAGTATGTTGTATTTATATGTATATTGCATTTTACCTCACATGATTAGAGTTACCTCAATATAGATATCATACAAAATTACAGTAGATGGAATACAAAGCTATCATACCACTTTCTAATAAAGCATTCTTTTTAAAGAGTTTATAAGTGGTAACAAATACCTTTATTAATGGTTAATACATTATTTTTAATTCTTTATACATCAGTAATAAGTTGCCAGATTGTGAAAAATCCATTTGGCTGGTGTTTATCCTTTAGCATAACAAGTCTCTTTTGGCTAGCTCTATATATATATCTGTAATCAAATCTACACATTTCCAGCAATGTCATCAAAACCTGAACATGATAAACTTCATAAAAGATAGATATTATGGGTGTAGGCCTATGAAAGATTAACATTAACATATATTTTTTTTGTATGGAGGCTGTTCCTCCATTGCTTGCCTACTACAAAGCCTCACAGTGTACAATTTGGTGACAGTTTGCTAAACATCTTGATCCTTGTCTCATCCTCTTCTCTTTCACAGAGCCCATTTCAAATGTGACGCTAAGGTCGAATCAAACCAACCTGGTGGAGTTCAACAGTTCAGCAGTCGTCACATGCACTGTCTCCTCTGGATCCTCCCCCTCTTTTCTCTGGCTCAACGGCAGCTCTGAGGTTACAGCCAGTGACAGAGTTCAGCTCACTAATGGAAACGCCACTCTCACTATTGTCAATATGACCCGCTATGACCAGGGACCGTTCAGGTGTCGTGTGTTCAATCCTGTCAGTAATGGCACCAGTGATCCAGTAAACTTTACTCTCACCTGTGAGTAAGACAGTGTCATTTTAATCATAATTTGCTATAATCGCCCCATGTATTATCGTCCACTTCCACCAACAGAGCTCTAACATAAGGTATGCCTCTCATCTTCTGTCTGTTTCTCAGACGGGCCAGATAACATGGCCCTAACAGTGAATGGACAGCACACGACTTCCTTTTCAGTTGGATCCAATCTGACCGTGCTCTGTTCAGCACAGTCCAATCCTCCGGCTCAGCTTCAGTGGGCTTTCAGAGGAAAGCTTGTGAACGCTACAGGTCCATTGTTGGAGCTGTTCAGCGTCAGCGAGGACCAAAGTGGTCCATATTCCTGTCTGGCCTTCAACAATCACACCAACATGAGCAGCAATATCACCACACACATCGTGATAGCGAGTGAGTTTGTCAGTATAGTGACGTCAACCTCCATATTTCTCCATCTGTTCCCAACTTCATCCTTACTTTGGTTTGTCTCTACAGAGTTGTTGTCAGGATCTGAACAACAGGCAGTCAGTGTGTGGCTCCTGCCTCTGCTATTATTGGTTGGATTCCTCTTCTCATTGCCAGGCAAGTTGTAGAATAACACTTGTAAGAAAGTGACTTTTTGTCATGTAGACACTTCAAATAAATATTCAAATGTATGGACTGACATTCAATTCTGCATAATTTCTCTCAGAATAGAAAACGAGGTATATTATCCCTTCAAAATGGTGACATTTCTACATTAATTCAGATCAGTTCAAGTCTTGAACATGATAATAATGAGTTATATATAATAGTTATATGTAGATATGTGCAGCAAGGAGCAGACATAAGGTCAAATCTGCTTCCTGTTGAGACAAACAAAACAGTGATTTCATTATTGATTACTATGACCTTTATTTGATCAATTAATAGTTTGGTCAATGAAATGTCTGAAAATAGTGACAAATTCTCATCATTATCCTCTAAAGCACAAGCTGAAAGATTCAAACAGCTTGTTTTCTAGTCCATCCATTATCTATACAGCTTATCCTCAGAGGGTCGCGGGTTTTCTAGCCCAAAACCCAAAGATATTGAATTTACTGTCATTGAAGACTAAAAAAAACGCAAAAAATCTCTAATCTATTTTTGACCACAATGGATGAAAAAAGTGGATGAACATGCATACAGTAATATAACTAACATGACTAATAACGTGAATAACTGCTTCCCTTTCACAGATGTTGGTGACTCATTCGCTCCATGGATGACACTGATGCAATGAAATAAATCCGATACAGTGAACCTTTAAGCAATGTCCAATACAGGATTCAAAACCATTTCTCTGTGTCTTGTAATGTTTTGTTTCACTTTGTTTTTTGCTTTTTTGATACAGCAATTAAATTATGAAAAAATAAATATCATCATAAGCAAATTTGATCAACATAACAAATATTTTTGTCTTTGACCTAGTATGTTGTAACAGTGAAATTCTGGCCGCTATGGAGTTCTGAAAGTGAGCAGAAAACTCACTTTGCACAACCACACTCTCATACCTCAAACACAAACATCACGTGCAGGTAGATTAACTGTACTACCCTACCAAAAAACTATTTCATTGTTGGCCCTTAATGTACTGTATAGCACTTATTATATCCACTTAAATTGCTGTAAGTATTAAATAGGGTTTAATATAAAGATGAGAAAAATCCACTTCATGTTGCAATGGCTGATTTTTATGCAGTCTTAAAGAATGAGGCATTTGTGGCTGAGCTCAAAATAAACATATCAAGATCATTATTAATGAGCACTGATAGTCAATATTTAAAAGTTTTAATGCTAGTCTTATGTAAAAAAAAACAACTTTCTACTAACCCTATCTACTTTGTTTCTGAACAAATAGGATATTATTATGTTGGTCTTTGGTTGCAGTAAACACAGAGAGAGAGAAAGAGAAACATCTATCAAAGGGACAGACGGTCTATTGTCCTCTATTAAATCCTGTCAATATTGTTATTAGGGATGCAGCTCATTACCAAATAACTAAATATAAATATTTTTTAACTCTAAGAGCAAACCTGTCCAATGACAAGACATTTGTTTCTGTAGATGTGGAGTGAAGAGTGATAATTATTTAAAAGGAGATTCATTCCAAAATGTGCTTTATTTATTTTCTAAGACCTCAAGTTAAATATTCAACATGTTTTCCTTTTCGTTAGCAGTCTTTTCCCAATTTACCAATGTTTATTCCACCTGCATTGTGGGGAGAAGTGTTGTGTAGAGCACAGCTCAGCAACATTTGTCGTCAAGACTACGTGACTCCACTGAATGGGTCTTTGCTCTTGTTACACTTATGAGTCATACAGTGAACTTACAAAATATACCCTCCTTTGGTTGGTTAAAAGTTGCAGAACGACTGAGGTTTACAGTAAATGGACACTCCTTGGTGGTAAAACCCCTGGTGGACCAGGGTAAAACAAGGTGTGGCCAGGACTGTGAGGTGGCATGGTGATGGTAGACTAGGAGTAGAGCAAATATTTGATGATAAGAAAGCGGCTGTGGCCATACAATATCTCCAGATTTGAGTTTATCACAACCAGAGTCAAGTCCATTTGCGTGACAAGGAATAAGGAGGAAAAGAAGTGAAATGGAGTCTCCAGTGGTACTTGTCCTAATTCTGGCCACGATTACCTTTGCAACAGGTAAGGCTGAGTTATTTTTAACTTGAATTCATTTTGCATTTTTTATTACATCGATCCTCAGTTCAGACAATGAGAGCGTCAGACAGTTTATAGATCTTAATGATAAAAAAAAAAGTTTTAAATGTGTTACTTTAATGCATTTAGTGTTTTTATAAATACTTTGACCAGTATTTCAGCAACATTTGTGTGCAGATGATAACTGCATTTAAGGGTGACTGAATATTGTCTGTTCCTTGCTTTCTGTTTCTAGCCCCTGCATATAGCCAGAGGATATATGCCTCTGAGAACCCCTTACCAGTGGGCAGCAACGTCACACTTTTCAGCCAGACCAGTGTCACTATAGGTGCATGGTTGTTCAACAGTGATTTCATTGTGTTTATACTCCCAGGAGGTCAAATCATAGATAACAATTGGAGTAACAGGGTTACATTCAATTCAACTACTTCATCACTGACTATAAGGTCACTACGGATGGAAGACTCAGGATTGTACACTTTACAAGCACCAAATTCTTTTCGTGGTCAGTTAACACTGTCAGTCCAAGGTAAGGACCACTTTATCACTTTTCATGTTTAGTCATATACTTCCTCACATTCTACAAATGCATATTAATCAAAGCTATACACACATATGTATACACATGAACACTCATTCAACCTCCCTGTTTTGAAAAACCTGCTAACAGCAAAGAGCAGAGTGTATTTGCATAAAACAATGTATACTTCTATGTTTGCAAAGTGCTGATTTGCAAGACAAAAGAATGCAGACGTGTGAGTCTGTAGCTGTTCTGGTCACCTTGTCTTTGGCAACAGCTAGCAGAACGAGTCAGCTTTGCTCAAGTCCTAAGTTGCTCAGGTCTTTAGTTTCAATCTTCAAATTAAACAAATAGGAAATTTTTACTGAAAATGTAGTTTGTCAATATGATAAAATATGTATGATAATTTTGTTCAAATTTATAAAACACAATGGAGCTTGTGCAATAACTGTCACTGCTGTCACACAAAGTTATTAATCCAAATGCAGTCTCTTAGTCACCTGAACACAAGTAAACCACAGTCTAAAACAAGAGAGTATGTAAGAGTTTACATCTAGCAGCTCTCTGAGCTCTCAAAGACAATGCTGATGTTTAGCAGGTATTAGCCATGTTCACCATCTTAGTTTAGTGTGTTAGCATACTAACATTTGCTATTAAGAACCTAAAAACAAAGTACAGCTGGGGCTAATGGGAATGTCATTAGTTTTGAAGGTATTTAGTCATGAACCAAAATATTGGACAAATTAAAATTTTGACCTGATGATGGCACTAGATTTAATGTTAAGGGATGATATGAATCGCATTTCCACCTCTGCCTACCATTTAGAGAGGATGCAATATTACATGTCCACTGCAATCCTACAATTCCACAAAACTTGTCAAAAGGCTTGTTATTTCCTTCTTTGCAGTGCCTGTTTCAAATGTGACTCTGAGGGCAAACGCAACCAACCTGGTGGAGTTCAATGACACAGCAGTTCTCATGTGCTCTGTGTCCAACGGCTCGTCCCTGTCTTACGCTTGGCTGAAGGGCAGCTCTGTGGTCACAGCCGGTGGGGGAGTACAGCTCAGCGATGGAGGTGCCACTCTCACCATAGTCAGTGTGACCCGCTATGACGAGGGGCCGTTCAGATGTAACGCGTCTAATGGTGTCAGTCATGAAATCAGTCTCCCTGTACGTCTGAACATCAGCTGTAAGTTTTAACTAGAGAAAGCTGATATCCATATATCGGCCTATGTATTAAAAAAAGACTAAAATCACTCAACATCAACCCTAAAACAATTTCCCTCCTGCCTTATCAGATGGTCCAAGCAACGCAACGATGATGATCATGCCCATGAAGTACACCTACAGAACAGGATCTAATATCACACTGTCATGCTCAGCGGAGTCCAGCCCTCCAGCGATGATCCAGTGGATGGTTGATGGGGTGTACCTAAATCAGTCTGGCACGCAGTTTCAACTAGAGAGGGTTACAGAGAGCAACTCAGGAAATTACCAATGCCTATTTCACAACACAGTCACGTCCAGGTTCACCAGCGCAAGTGCAGTGATAAGGATTATGGGTAAGGTTGGATTAGTGGTATTTTAGAGGGTAATTTCTTGCTTCTTTGATTTTGTTTCTCTCAGCAAAGACACTTTGACATTTTGGGGAGTATGCTTATTTGCTTTCTTCCCGACAGACAGATTAGAGGATTGATACCACTCTCATATCTGTCATTCAATGCAAACCTGGAGCCAGCAGCCAGTTAGCTTAGCTTAGTATTAAGACTGGAAACAGGGGGGAAAGAGCTAGCCTGGCTCTGTCCAAATATCCACCTCTAAAGCTCATTACTTAACACATTACATCTTGTTTGCTTAATCCATGCCAATACAAAAGAGTTGTGGTTGCGGTGACTTCCTGAAATCTTGCTGTCACCATGACGTAGCCAGCCAACCAGCAGAGACTGACTTTTACACTGGTTTTTAAACAAATAAGATATAATGTGGTCATTCACTAACAAAGACCACGCCAACAAAGATATAGATTTAGAATGGTTTATTGCGTATTATGGATGGACTAAGGGTCCGGAGGGAGGGATGAGAGATGAAGGGATGAAGGGATGGAGGTGAGGGTCGAGGGGTGGAGGGATAGGGGCTGAAGGATGAGGAATGAGGGTAGAGGGATAGAGGCAAGAAGGGTGAGGGATGAGGGGAGGAATCAGGGTCTTGGATGGATGGAGGAGTATGATGATAGACTGGTGTCAGCTGGTGGCGGGAAGACAGAAGAGAACGGGGGGGTCAAGACTATGAGTGGGGGAGCCGTCTCTCAGATTATTCGACCTTGATAGAGCTTTAGAGGTGCTGGTGCATGGATTTTGTTACCTTTAGGGTGATCCAGGCTAGCTGTTTCCAATCTTTCTGCTAAGATAAGCTAACCAGCTGTTGGCTGTAGCTTCATATATTTAATGGACAGATATGAGAGTGGTATCTATCTTCATCTCCACTCTCAAGAAATGTATGTATGCATTTCCCAAAATGCCGAACTATTCCCTCAAATTTTCCAGTGGCATGTGCCATATTCACTCAACCCACACTTAATTCCCTTCTCCTCCTATAGAGCCAATAGCAGCAGTTGTGGTGAATCATACAGGTGGTCCAGCAATACTCCATGACCCTTTCACTCTGAATTGTGAAGTGACTGGACCTGTTGACAACATTCAGTGGTGGAGGAATGGTCAACTCATTTCCGCTGACAATATAACAATCTTTGACATGGGCAACAAGACACTAATTCTCAACCCAGTCCAACATTCAGATAATGGATATTATCAGTGTACGGCTTTTAATTCTGTGAGCAACATGACCAGCAGCCCCTACACAGTTGAAGTAAACTGTAAGTATTTTGATCTCTGCATATTGATATATTGTACACCTCAATTACTGTAGATACACAAAGAGCAGAAATATTGAAAAATGTAACCTTTTTTCTTTATTGTCTGACATTAACAGATGGCCCAATGAAACCAGTGATCACGGGGCCGTCCATGGCTCTGGCAGGAAGACAGGAGATCCTCAGCTGCTCAAGTGCCTCTCAACCTCCCAGCCACATCAGCTGGTACTTCAATGATGCCCTGGAGGCTACCACCTCAGAGTTAGCGATCGGACCTCTGACCTTAAATATGAGCGGGAAGTACATCTGCATGGCCTTCAACAACATCACCGGCAAAAACAACACTGCCTTCACGATGCTTACTGTTTTGGGTAACTTACTGTACAAGAGTAGTTCATAATTTTGGGAGATATCATTTGCTACAGCCAGGAGACAATTAGCTTAGTTTAGGATGGAAGCAGGGGGAAACAGCTGGCCTGGCTCTATCCAAAGTTCAGCCTACCAGCACCTATAAAATCACAACTTGTCATTTTTACACTTTGGTTATTGAAACAAATGAGATATAAGGTCAGTGAGCCTTAGAGGTGCTGGTAGGCAAATGTTCTTACCTTTGGAAAGAGCCAGGCTAGCTGTCTTTATGCTATGCTAAGCTAATCAACTCCTGGCTGTAGATTCATACTTAATGGGGCAGATATGAGAGTGGTATCGATTTTCTCATCTAAGAAAGTAAATGATATTTCCCAAAATGTCAAACTATTTCTTTCACAAAACTTAAAATCACTCGTCAGTGTGTATCATATATATTATGGACTTAATCTGCTTATTGTAATTGCTGCCATCCTTTTATTCTCCATTTTACCACAGCTCCAGTGACGATGGCGTCAATAAAAATTGTTGGAGCTAAGCCAATCGTGAACCACATTTTCACTCTAACATGTGAGACAGCTGGAAGTGTCGAGTCAATTATCTGGATGCATGGTTTGTCCCAACTGTATGCTGACAACACAAGAAACCTCTCAATGGACAACGCCACCCTCACCTTCGATCCTGTTATGCACTCTGACAATGGGTACTATTGGTGTGTAGCTTCCAACCCACTGAGCAACTCAACTAGTGAATTCTTCATGCTGGATGTTTTTTGTGAGTACTCAATATGCAGTTTATCCTAAGCCCCTATCCCCTTTTGAGGGGGGAGGAATTTTTGAATCTGTCAAAAAAAAAGAAAGAAAGAAAATAGAAAAGAATGGGATTCAACAAAACCAAAGAAGAATTGCACCTTCAAACACTTTGATACTGCAGTTTAAAAAAAAGCAGTTCTGGTCACATACATATAGATGTGGCCACTAGTAGATTCATCACAACTATATGTTAGGTTATCCAAGGGTTCTGCGTTGTATGAATGTCTTGGCAGTCATGTGAACATGTTTTCAATGAAGGTGATTTAAGGTAATATCCATGTGTTTAGATGGACCAGAGATGCCAACTATCACGGGACCAAATTTGGCAAAAACAGGAGACATCGTCACACTCAGCTGCTACGCATCATCAAACCCTCTCAGCTTCTACAAATGGTTCTTCAATGATTCTGTTGTAGCCAATACGTCTGAGTATGTCACGCCTCCTCTTACCATAGCCACGAGTGGGATATACACTTGCATGGCCTACAACAACATCACTGGCAAAAACAGCACTGCGTACACGATGCTTACTGTTGTTGGTGAGACTTGGATGGCTATTTTTATGTTTCTGTAAAATGTTTTTCCTACGTACAAACAGGACAGGTGGATCCGGTGAGAACTAAATAATCTGCTATGTTTTCAGATCCAATAATAGATGTACAAGTAGAAGCATCAATGAATCCTGCTGTAGAAGGTCATTTGTATATGCTAAAATGCAATGTAACTGGACCTGCTGAGCATATTTACTGGATGAAAAATGGTGAGCCACTGCATGAAGGCAACAGAACTGTTTTCGACATGGATAACAAGACAGTCACCTTCAACCCACTAGAGCTCAGTGATAATGGAGACTACCGGTGTATAGCTATTTATGCTATTTGGAACATGACCAGCCCTCCTTACAAGCTCATTATGAACTGTGAGTAACATTTAAAGGATTTATGTCACTGTCAGTGACTATTTTAAACTGACAGTTTTATACACTGTAGTGCATCATTCTAAGTTATTTAAATAAATACGGTACCATCTGTCTCCTTTGCTGTTGCAGTTGGACCAGAAACACCCATCATTGATGGGCCAGATTTTGCAGAGACAGGACATTCCGTAGTCTTCCACTGTTTTGCCATGTCAATACCTCCAAGTCAGGTCAGCTGGTGGTTCAATGGCTCCAATGTGGCCAATACTTCAGTGTTTATAACTGGCCTTTTGTCTTTGAATATGAGTGGAGAATACACCTGTGTGGCCTACAATTATGTGACGGGAAAGAACAGCACAAACTCCAAGATGCTCACAATCATTGGTAAGAAAAGACGAGTATGGGTTTGACTCTTTCAATGCATGTGAGTGTATAAGTGATCAAATTCTGATTTCTACTGTTTCTACTGTGTTTTGTGTCCACAGAGGCTATAGAGTCAGTGATGATCAGAAACAACACAGTTCCAATAAGCTCTGAAAACTTCACTCTCACCTGTGAAGTTACTGGGCCTTATGACATGATCCACTGGATGAAGAACAACGTGCTCCTCAACATGAGCACCTCCACAGCTAACACACACATGTCCTACCACACTGAAAAGAACATGCTGCACTTCACTCCAGTGACGAAGTACAATGACGGGACATATCAGTGTGTCGCTATCAATCGGGCTGGTCGACTTGAAAGCCCCCAATACATGCTCCTGGTGAACTGTGAGTGTTGTAGAAAAACAATGGAGAGTGTGTGTGTGTGTGTGTGTGTGTGTTTTTTTTTTAACACATTCAGTTCATTTTAACTGGTTTTAAGATAATCTATATTTTTTTATTTTACAATGTTGCATGAAAAATATTTCAATACTTAAATCCCCCAGAACAAAAGTGTAAAGGAAAAACCAAATACATAATTTGACACTTTGTATTATCATTTGAGTGTATGATCAGGTGTAATACGTTAACATCACCTCCTCAATAACTGCTACTATCTTTATCAATGATAATAACTCACACATGAGCACCCTGTTGATCATAGAACTATGTGAATTTTACAAAAACTCAGTTAAGTTAAGCAAATTTATGTAGATGATGTTTGAAAATTTTGCAAAATGTGAATATTCACTAATAGTAATTGCTATACAATGGTTTGAGTTTGACCAGAAATACCTTAATAAATTTTGGAAATTTATTTTGTGCCAAAGCAACACAACATTCATCATTTTACTGTACATAATTCTGACCATCTCTCTCTCTCTCTATTTGCAGATGGCCCTCTGAGTGTGAGTATCTCTGGTCCAGTTTCAGCAAAAGTCGGCATCTCCGTGTCCCTGACATGCTCTGCTGATTCTCGGCCTGATTGTGACTTCTACTGGTTCTTAAACAATCAGTCATCAATGGCTCTAAAGAAGGGCTCTGTTATCACTTTCACTGCAAAAAAAACGAAAGAGGGGAACTACACATGCAAGGCGATGAACCCTGTGACCAACATCACAGCGTACAAGACTAAAGCCTTTACTGTCACTGGTGAGTGAGCCTTAATTCTCTCCTTATTTTTGACGTGTTGACTACAGTATGTGATATCTGATGAGTTCACAAGCGAATTATGAATGAAACCTGATCCAATATTTAGATTTAAAAAAAAAATCATTGTTGGCTTTATAGTGTGGAATATTTGAAAAACAATGATGATTACATACACCTAAACCATTTTGCCAGTGATTACTACAGTTAAAAGCACCATCACAATAGATGCTTCTACAATTACAGATATCTCCTGTTACCTTTAATTGTCATTATTTCCAACCCTCTCTCCGTTTTAGCTCGCGCCTCCGCCCTCCACATCCCATGCCAAGGCGGTCTGATGTGGATGGGTCTGTTTGCTTTGTCTGTCAGTGTGTTGTTCAACTGAGTCCTCCACACTGAGAAATCCATCAACAATCTTACTGTAAAAGGAATGGGAAGATATTGTATATAATATGCTGATGCCACGTCATCAGTTTTTGCTAGAAAGGCAAAGAAAAATCTGAAAGTGTGACAAACTTTAATTCAAGTTGCTGTTTGATATTTCCTTTAATTAGATTTATTTTCATTAACATGCAATACAGAATACTAACATTTACACTGACAGTGAAGGGGCAGATATTATTATTATTATTATTATTATTATTATTAATATTGAAATGCCTGTTTAGTTAGCAAGTAAAAGTAGTTGTGTTGGTGTTATTGTGGTGGTGGTTGTTGTTTCTGCCCTTGAGCCAGTTTAATAAAAAATACTTCAATACACTTGCATAGTTAAACAAGGCGAAACAATGCAAATGTATGTCTCTAAAATACCTCCATACTCTTTTGGTACAAATTGTAATTTTTCACTCTGGACACCTGCAGTTTTGTTCGTCATGTGTGACATTAAAACAAGTAAATGTAAGTCTTATCATGCTTTGATTTATGGTATTTATTTCTTAATCAATAAAAAATCAACACAATCAATTTTGTGGGGACTTTATTGAGGGGGATACAGAGTCTTTGTGCTGATTCAGGAAGTTACAGTCATGCAAACTTTTGTTAGTGAAACATTATCATAAACACTTTGCTGTATATAAAAAATACAACTCGTATACAAAGAAATATGTATGACAGAGATCATTGCATAAACATCACACATACTGTATATAAGGAGTGCTTCTCAGTGTTGTTCATATGGGGGTACTGGGACCAAAGTTCTTGCACTTCTTCAGATTCTTATGTTTTTTCTTCTGGCACCATACTTTCACTTGTGGTTTGAATCAGTCCAGGCAGGTAAAGCAATAGGGCAAACAAAAAAACATGATTAAGTTTGTTGTCCAAAATATTTTAAAATCTGTAATTGACACTTTCAGTTCAAGCCAGAGGAATATACTCAGTACAAGACTATTATGTAACTCACATTTTCCATGCTTGCCGTTGCGTCTGGCAGGCGGCGGACAATAGCAGCATGTGCTCACTGTCTTTCTTCCCTTTCCTTTGTGACCTATATACACAAGGACAAAAGAGCAGAATGGGTTAGGATAATGCACTCCGCTAATACTGAGGCTCTGCTTACCTACAGTGTAATCTAATGAGATGCTAACTTGATGTGTATTTTGTTTACTGTATACCCTTGATAACACATCTATGATCTTCACAGGTACACAGTCTGCTGTGCTGTCTGATGTTGATTGGATTTGCAGTGGTCAGTGGTTCTCCAACAGCAGAGGCTACAACACAATTTATATCAAACATAATAAAATAATATATTAATAATAACAATTAAATTAAATTAGGTAATGCAAATACAAAATACTCAATACATATGAATGGTCATTGTGTTTTAAACATTAATCTCACATACCATCAGTGAATGTTCTGACACTCGAGGACTTTTCTTGTGTCTCAGGAACACCTTTGACAAATTAAAGAAAATCACAGAATAAAATGCACAGGATGTGAACTTACTTTTAAAACTCATTACATTGTCTCATTCTGATAAAGTATACAATACCTTGGCTGTAGTCAGTAAATATAAGCAGTACAAGAACCAACAGCAAAAACATCCTTGATCCCATGATCCAAGTCCAGGGAAAGAAATCCTGCATGTCCATTAACTTCAGTCCCAGTGAGAGAATGAAATGGTTGTTGTTGTTGTGGCTCCTTATAAAGGATGGCGTTGATGTCTGAAATTACAGCCGTGGCACATTAATCAACTGCAGCATGTCTTGCCCAACCAGTACCTTTACAATGGGTGGCTGTGAATAAAAGGAAATATGTAACTTTGCCCAAAAAAAAAACGGATTGCGGTTTTGAGTAATGCCTCGTTGTCGTGAGAAAGTGAGGGACCCACATGATACTGACCTGCACCAACCTTTTCTTACAGGGTGTTGTTATTATAGTTATTATATGAGCATCCTGTTATTACATTATCTTACTTTGAATGGTTAACTGTGTCACATACACATTTTGAGTTCTCTGCTTTTTCCTACTGATCCAAGCTGAGATAAAATCTTGTCTTCATTATGCATCTTACTGCTTGTGTTTGGTGTACAACACATTGTGAATTATAAACATTCTCAGCAGGCTTCTCTAGCATGGACTTGAGATGGGCATGCAGGGGTTCGCACACAGCCTGGTAGCCCTGAGGGGTCAGGTGAAGGTAATCGTACATGTCCTGATGGGAGATGCTACCATTGGAGTGGACGAAGCCTGGGTCCACATTGAAGAAAGAGGCGTGGGGGAGGGACGATACGGCCTCCTGGACCAGCTTGTTCACCTTGGAATTTCGCTCCCGCAGAGGGTTTGGCAATTTACCTCTGGGAAGTATACCCTGGAAAACAGATGGATGTTACTGTTTAAAAGGTGGAATAATTAGCATTTTTGGTAATATTCTTAGAAATAAAAGCATCAGTGTAGACGCTGTCTACCCAAAATGAAAATTAGGCTCACTCAGACATTACCTACTCACTATATACTCACTATCTTCATTATGCATCTTACTGCTTGTGTTTGGTGTACAACACATTGTGAATTATAAACATTCTTTCCTGGTTAAAGCATTTCATGCTATACAGATAGGCTTACAATGAATCACAATTATGGGTGCTCATTATTAGTCCTGTCAGCACCTCTGCAATGGATAGGCCACTAACTGCCACATGTAAGATCATGCTTGCTATATCTAGGCAACTGCCAGAATTTTAAGTAAGAGGTATTATATTATGTGTGACAACTGTTGGAAGAAGTGTCTGTCTTGCACAGACATTGATGAGGCTGGATGCTGGTTAAAGGCAAAGAGAGACTTGTTCACCGTCCTCAAGTTTCAGAAATGCAGCTTTCTTCTCACAACCATGTCTGAGACCGGAACAAAACCAGTCAACCAAAAGCAATAAATCTCTTGTAGACCTAACCTGTGTATGTGTACTCCTAATGAACCTGAAGGTTAGTGATCAGTCTTTGAGGCATAAAAATGTAGCACTGCATCAGTGGCAATCAATGTCTCTTACTCGGTATCAGCACGCAGATCAATCAATCAAGGGACACTCAAACCATCATGTTCTCATATTTAATGCATTCTTTCATCACTTACACAATCAGCCACCCTGAAGCATAATTCAAGCTCTGCAGCACAATCCTTATCCAAGAGGCTCAGAAGCATTTTAGTGTGAAGTAAAGCCTTTTTATATGGTCTGATGGGCCATTATGTTGCAGATAAGATGACTTGAAACACAAGCAATTTTAGATTATCTATACAACTTCACAACCTACCCAAATACATCTATGTTTGCAACAAAACACAGCCTCTCAAATCTGATGCTGTTTACAACAGGTGAAGGTACAAGGACAATAATGAGACAACATGTGACATGATAAAAAGCAAGTAGACAGTAATGGTCAATCAAAAACATTTGGTCATTCAAATTAACATACACAAAATACATCAGACATCACAACAGAGTAAATAAAGCTACTGCGAAATAAACATAACTCATGGAACTTAGTGAAACTGAGAAACCAAAATGACAAATTTCCTGGTAAGGGCAGTTCTTGTATCTCATATGCTGGCACCAAGCCCAAGTCCCCGCATCATTTTCCAACTAGTTCCTGTTCCAGCAAGCAGACAATGTATTTTATCATAGAAGGTGTCTTCTGAAAAACAGATATCTGACCATATTCTAAGGTAAATTAGGCTTTGATAGTCTCATGGTTATAAATAACATTTTAATAAGGTGCAGCAACTGATGTTTTGACCTACAGAATATCTTCATTAGAGGAAAAGGTTGCTGCATCTTAAAAGCTTTATTCATAACCAGTTGATTTATTTATGTATAACTGTGTCTTCCAGTGTCTGCCCTTCAGATGTCATTTCATTGTCCTTGTTGAGTCACTGGCTCTGACCCCCATGGCTGACACACAGGGAGTTCCCCTTATCATGTTCATCATTTGTATCATGTGGCAGAGAAGTGAAATAATCCTTCCATGGACAAACACCTTGAAAACCAAAAGCTAGTGGAACAGGATGCTTACTGGAAATCGAGGAAAGACTTTGTCTCTCTATAGCACAGCACATTTAATTTCTGACTGTATAATAAACACAAAAAACTTTATGGTCCCATTATCTGTAACAGTGGTCACCAACCCTGGCCATGAAGAGCACTTACACAAATAATTTGTGCAGCTTTTAGCCCCTAATAATTGATTCTATCTACCACTGAAAGTGTTTATTAGGTGAGTGTGATGCTCTCTGGAAACAGGGATGAGGACCACTGCGGTAGTGTAAGTTTGTGCCCTGGCTGCTCAGTTCTCAGCAGGCTTCTCTAGCATGGACTTGAGATGGGCATGCAGGGGTTCGCACACAGCCTGGTAGCCCTGAGGGGTCAGGTGAAGGTAATCGTACATGTCCTGATGGGAGATGCTACCATTGGAGTGGACGAAGCCTGGGTCCACATTGAAGAAAGAGGCGTGGGGGAGGGACGATACGGCCTCCTGGACCAGCTTGTTCACCTTGGAATTTCGCTCCCGCAGAGGGTTTGGCAATTTACCTCTGGGAAGTATACCCTGGAAAACAGATGGATGTTACTGTTTAAAAGGTGGAATAATTAGCATTTTTGGTAATATTCTTAGAAATAAAAGCATCAGTGTAGACGCTGTCTACCCAAAATGAAAATTAGGCTCACTCAGACATTACCTACTCACTAAAATGTCAGTTGAAACTCCAATAAAGTTTGTAGCCCCACCAAACATACAGCAAGTTCACATGTAGTTCCAACTCAGCCCTCTCCTAAACAAGTAAAGCCTTTAAAATACAGTGTGAAAAGTAGCATCTCCAAACAGTTCACACACAATCTAAATCCCTTTTTAACAAACTAATGTCCAAAGGTCTGTTTACCTAACCTCACAAAGCTGAGATGGAACTAATAGGGGTGATATCACTGTGCAATTTGATGGTTGTATGAACTTCATTTGCAATTTTCAACAGACAAGCAGGTGAGTAGATTAACACTTCCTTTCAGGAATGCATCAGAAAAAACCTACAAGTACAAGTGTCCGGGCATGGGGGAGCTTGTTCTTGATGACTTGGATAATAGCCATGATACCTCCACAGATCAGTTCCGCAGTGTGACCATGATTGTTAGTGCCTACCCACAGCACTACAACCTATAACAACAAAAGAGAAAGAAATTCTTGACGGAACACATGGCATTGATAGTTTGGGGTCAATATACCTGGAATTTGGATTCTAGCACAAAGATGAAAACAATGAGTCTACTGTGTGAATAAACAAGCAATATCATGTTCGCTATTTTTGGCAGTGACTTGGACCTTTGGGCTGATGTTATCCAATTCGCCGTTGCTCAGTCTCCACAGCACATGTTGTGTTGCATCACCACCCACCCCAAAATTGAGGGCATGGAGAGGGGAGAACAGCTGCCGCCATATCTGCAGAGAAAACACAACAACAAATCATCCACATGTTGAACCCTAAGTTCACACAATTTGAAGGTGTGCATAGATGTCTATGAGAGCAAGACAAGCTATCAAACACTGTATACAGAACCAGACACAGGAAATGTTTTACCCCAAACTGGTGCATGAGCTGAACAAGAGAGTCTCCAACAAACAGGACATCAGGTTCTTTGTCTTTGCTGTCAGACACGAAGCGGTTGTGCTACAAAGTAGAAGACAATTCATATAGACTTTAATATTTTTTTAGATTGTATTAAGCATCCCACTAGATGCAGCATCACTTGAAGGTGTTTAACATTTTTTAACTTTACATGAGAAATGCAGACACACAAAAATATTTTGTATATTTTTTATTTAGACATGGCAATAGGAAGATATTAGCTCGAATACTAGATAACAGATTTTATCAATGGATAAAACATCAGTGTATATTCCCATGTCATCAAAATAAATAACCACTAATTAATTATTTATCTGTTTTGTTTTTTCACTTGAAATTCGCAACACTAAACATTAGCGACAATGCAGACTGGACAGACCTGACAATTCATGGGTGTTGTCATGCTGTAGCTATGTAAAACCCTGGGAACAAGTAATAGAAAACTCATACTAATAATAAGAATATTATTTCACACACCAGAGACATCCATCGTCCATCTCCCTGGATGTCTTCACAGGGAGTGGGTGTGGCGGCTGGGTTTGGGTCTTCTGCACTCATGACTTGGCTCTATCTGTGTTGGGAAAGCAGTCACGTAGGGTTTTTGGTACTTTTTACAACGGAAACAACCCGATAAATCGATAACCTACAGCTATAATTGCTAGCTGAATCTAAGGAGGTTGGTAAAATTAGCCACAGTAGCTAGCTTACTTGCTGAAACACAAGGTAGCTTAACAGAGAGATACCGGTCACACAGCAGTAACGCAGACTGTTATTAACGTTAAACTATGCAAGCCCGTATTGTGCAAAAGGGAAAAAGGCAGAGACTCGTATAGCGGCTACATTTAGAAATATTTCGGAACATAGGCTACCATGAAATCAAAAAATCGTCATCTCCCAATTCAGTTTCAGGAAGTAAACGTTCACTACAGTTGCAAGTACCATTGTTCGCCATGGGCAACAGTACATATGTTTTCGTGTATTTTAGAATCGTCCGACACTTTATTATCGCTGCGTGCTTTAGGTTGAATTTTAGAACATACCGCATGAAGAAATGACAAATTACGTATTGTTCAAGTGAAGAAGAATATAAACGACGAGACAGTTTTTACCCCCTCGTCTGTGTAAGTGGATTCGCCCTGCTCGTTGGTGTTGGTGGGAGTTGGTGCTGCGCAAAGACGCACGTCTGCGGCACGTTGCCGAGCAACGACGAATTCGCAAGCGGCCACAAATATTTCGGTAAGCAGCGTTGTTAGTTAGTTGAAGTTTGTATAAAAGTGTTCATTGGCAGGTTTGCCGTTTGCCTCGCATGGCATGTGCCTAAAGTTAAGGTTAGTTACTATGTTTCTTAGCAGCTACAGCCGAGTACTGCAACTTCATGCTCGTGTGCGTCAAGTTAATGTGCACCTGGAGGTCGACGGTATTATCACCTGTTTGCTAACTACCTAACTAGGCAGCGAACAGCTCGGCCACATTGAGTGGCTGAATCCAGATGGCAGGTGTCGGGAACCGCAGACACTCCTATAAGTGGATGTTAATTAATATTATTAATATTATTTAATCTTTAAAGGGGGTGAGAGAAAGGCCTGACAATATTTGTATGCTGTATGTTTTTATTTAATTAACTGGTACAGTAGGGTCACATTTTCTGATGGCCTGTGTCAGAAATAGTAACCTTGAGGCATGTTTGAATAAGCAATTGTAGCAAGTGTGAAGACATTCAAGATTCAAAGGATTCAAATGTTTTGTTAGGCTATAGTCCGAATGTACCATTTTTTTTTAATTTTTTATGACGGTATACTTTAAGTTTAATTGCTTTTGTGAGGTCTGATATTGCACACATGCAGATGCATAGGCCTAAGAATTTGGATTTGTTTCTTACAATCTGCAAAGTTAAGGCCCTTTGACGTAGTGCACATGGGATGGATGGCGCAGAAATGCAAACAACATTGCTGGAAATAGTTGCTTCAAAATTATTTGCATCTTGTGCAGTGCATCAGAGTTATTTCTAAAAAGTTTCCCACCACGAAAGGACAATATGTCTGTGAGCCAGTCTGAATGTATTGTGGAGATGTGAGTCCTGCATTTACGATGAACCACTCTGATATCAGCTCTGGGCATTATGACAAGTAGATTAACTATGTGTCAGTGGAGAGGGAAGAGACTAGCCTAGACCCGCTGTCAGAAGGCTCTGTGGCCTTGGCCTGTTTAGATCAGTTTAGTCTACAGTCATAAAATCCACAAAGACCGTGGCTGTGATGAACCAACAACTGTTCCAGTTTTTATGATGTAAATAGTTCAATTACATGCCATCACCAGCTAAAGGCTACATGTGCTTGAATCTGCGTTTTTGCAGATGAATACAGGAGCAAATCAACTTTGGAGCAAATAAAATACTGTAAATGCCACATTTCAGTAGAGCAAAAATTTTGCCGTGTGTGTATTGTTTCACTTAGTGATATGTTTTTAAATGCAAATTAATTGCCCTAAAAATTGCACTCTGTGTAAAAATGCCTTTAGATAGGTTGGTTTTTAATCAACTAAGAAAAACATCAGACCACCTAGAATATGAGAATCCTCAGTTTATGTGAATATAAGCAGAGTGTTTTACTGCACATGTCAACCATTGTCTCTGCTGAACTATCCAAAGCAAAGGCTCTGCACTATGTTGCATAAATTCCCAATGTCCATATTGTCATGGACTGTTAAGAAAAACACATCTGGTATGTACTTTAGACACGTCACGGTATGAATGATCGAAGTCCGCAAGGACACAATCCATAAGTCCAGAGGGTCGACATTTGTATTCAGCCACTGTCATTGAAACATTAGTAATTTGTTTGATAGAGTTGACCTCATTGAGGTCCAACAGCATGGTTACCTGGCTCTCTTATCTCTGTTTCCTACATGCTAACACATTACTAACTGCAGTTTTCTTTCTACAGGATTCGGTACAGCATGAGCCACGTGTGTGTCAGGGCTTTATCAGACAAAGAAAATATCTTAAATGTTTTCAACAAGCAAATTAAAAACAACAGATAAAACCTGTTTCTCAGTGAACACATTCAAAGCAGACTGCAAATGTTTTAACCATTACAGTAAGACAGATGGGCAGCACAAAATGAAGCGACTGAAAAGCCGCAAGGAGAGGAGTCAGAAGAGAGGTGGTGGAAAAGAAGCCTCAAAGTCCAGGTCACACCACCATCACTGCTGTTGCCAAAGCAATAAAGACATGGCTCATTTCCATAACTTCTGTCATTGTCCTTCAAGGAGAGGTGCACTGTTTCCAAATGTCCTTCCTGTCACACAGGAGCCCAGTATCATCACAGACAGTCGCCTGATAGGACACCATGGCCTGTTCAACCATGAGGTGAAGTCTATCGACATTGAACGCTTGTTAAGTGAGCAGAGGAAGCTGGAGAAAAAAGGACAACAAGTACAAGAAAAGAACAATGCTATTTCACACCCGTCTTCAACATCTCATATTACTTCTCCAGTCTCCATTAATGATTTGTTGGTTGCTGATACTGATGACGTTATGCCATTTGATAAAAGAGCAGACCCCACTACGAAGGCCCATGATGATTGCCTGGAGAAAGAGAAGAACATCAGTCAGGGATTAGATGTTACACCAGGGCAGCAACAACTTGATGTTTCATCTGGAAGTTTTAAAAGCATCTTCTCATCTAAACACAGCTCCCTCGGTGTAGTGATAATCCAGACCGGGAAGACCAACCCTGTCATGTCTGAAAAGGGCAGAGAGTCACAGTTGACTCCCACTGCTGACAGAGAAAACGTGAAGACATTAAACAAGAAGGTTAAGGAACACATGATTTCTACTCTGGACCAAAGAACCCCAAAGAACCAGGAGTCTCCTGTCCACCAAACACGAGCTTGTGGTCTCAGCCCAAGCCCACTTCAGCTCTCCAGCTCACACACTGCTGACAGCTTTGACATACAGCATAGGAGAAAAGATCCCGACTGTGTATCTAAGTCTGTCAGTGCAGTGGCAGCAAGTTTGTGCGACTGTCTGCAGTTCCCACTTCTGAGAAGGCGAAACCTGGTGGGAGAGAACAGGGGGGTGCTGTTGAAAGCTCTACGGGAGAGTCATGGATCCCGGCTTCAGGAGAACCTCCTCCAGGTGCAACGATGCCTCAGCTTTGGTACTGAGCACACAAAGGAAGTCCAGGATCAGGATCCAACCATGATAGATGAGGATGAGCTCTTGCCTAAAGGTAGGCACTGAAATACTAGACAGCTCTGGGATTCTCATTATAAAAATAAAGTATGGTGATTTGTTAAACATAACTGTTGTTTTTCAGTGATAACTCAATGTTAATGAATGTTTTATCATCTCTCTGTATGATCACAAAAGTCTGGAGGTTCACAGTTCTCATCTAGAAATGAGTAATAAGTTAAATTTTACCAACATTATTGAGGACATGTTCACATGGTAAAAACCTGAACTTTTTATTATGTGATTTTGAATTCTTTAGTATTCATATTGATAACATCTTTTTACCTCAATCTTGGTAATACCGTACTTATATGGAGATTATACTGTGATAATTGTCTATATAACCCATCTCTAAAGCTGCCCTGTGGAGTTTTCTTGTAAACAAAGTTATCTTTGCATTCAGTGTTATTTGCCAAAATACATTGAATGTATTCTTGAGCCTAACAAACGCGTTGAATGCATTTCTTTCCTCATAAAACATTTGCAAAGCAAATTTTTTTTATATTTTAAAACATTCCTTGTTTACATCTATATTTACTAGCTTGCAGTCTTCTGCCTTGCCTTTGTTGAAGCATTACTACATTTATTTGCATGTTATTGCTGCCAGATGTCAATCATTCGGAATAGCAGGAATGTGTATTGCGTCTCCTGCATGCTCACGCACATCCTTGTGTGTCCTCCTGCGCATGCACCATACAAACAAAACCGGGACCCACTTGTTAAAACATCACGCCATCTGGCTTATCTGAAGTTAATATGAAGCTTCAGCAGTCTGAATTAAACAAATCACATGGGTATCCCCACCGTTACTGTCTTTTTAGTACCAAAGTACATTTCTTGTTTTTGAAAAAGCAGTAGTAAGCACTGTACACATTATAGTTTGTGGGCAGGTTTTCAGTTGTGTCTTCTTCTTTTTAGATGCATTGACGACAACGTTTCAAGCTAACACCGCCAGTCAGCCATGTTTTGGCCCCCAGAAAACCACATCTTTCAAAATGAAGGGAAGTAAGCATTTTCACTTGTCCAGTCCACAGCTACACCAAAACCTGGACCAGGTAAGACCTTAGGTTTACTCTGCAGCTCTCTTATTTAAGCTCATTTCACATATGGCCCAACTGTTATCCTTCATTTAGTAATCCTCAGATGATTTAATATTATATTACTCTGAAATAAAATGCTTTCTGGTTTTCATGTAAAGACTGCTGAATGGTTGACAAGCCCTGTGAAGACTTCTGTCCGTTTTTTGGATGATATCCTCAGACCTACTTGCTCTCCTCAATTCTGCATGGACATTGAGCCCTCTGGAGTTAAAGCCATCGATCATTTGTTCGCTCCCTCTCCCACCTCATGCTGGGGAGAAAAAGCTTCAGCCTCTCAGCACTGGGAAGACAGTTTCAACAGGCCAAAGAGCAAAGAGGCTGTTACATTTGGTTCCTTTGAAAACGGCTTCATGAATCACACCAGAGCAGTTCCAGAGAGGAGTCTCGATAGTGGGTCTCGATACAGTGACAGCAACATCCAGCCTTTCTTTCCCCACAAGCAAGACCCATTTGAAACTGACAGATACTCTTTTGCTCCCTCCTTCTCTGCCCAAATTCACCATCCTCAGCAGAGCAACCACTTCCAGCCTTTCAGCCAATTCAGTCACCCTTCAACTTGCCCTCCCCTCAGGTCCCACCACACTGACATGATGCATTACCCCCCATCTCACATGCTTGAAAGGGACCAAGCACCTCCCTTTTCTTCTTTTCCGAGCCCTGAGCACTGGTCCTTCCCTCCTATGAGACTGTACTAATGTGTGATGAAGCTCTGCATAGAGACATTTCTTTGGCTAACTAAAAAACAGTGTTCATACCATAAAGACTTTTTGTTCCCAGTCAGCAAAGATATGTGTTATGTGCCCATTTTTTTTAATTAAAAACAGTATTATAATTATTATATGTAATAGCAATAGCTGTCAACTCAAGAGTTAACTATTTTATTCTTTCATCCCATTCATCCTGAGATAAAGGAACACACAATTATGTATTGTTTGCATCCTTGGAGCATGTTTTTAATATGCAGAACTGTGTATTAACACTTCTTTAACACAGGTGCTATAATGGGAAATTCTTTACAGACCAAGAATTTTAGCCAAGAATGTGCTGTTGTGAAAGCTATTTGATATTTAGTTGTGTGTGTGGGCTACATTTAAATGCAAGAAAAGACATTTGTACAATTGTGCAAAAGAGACATGCAATATCAAGCATTGCTAAATATAAAATTAAACTGAGAACAAGATATTAAATTACATGCTTGTATAAGTTTTTAACAGCTTGTCTTACAATGCATCACACTACACATTTACACCATATTTTAATGACCCCCTCTGATTTGAATTATTCATTTAACGTACTGAGAGGTTTATTTTGACAATCACAAATAAAATTGGCATTTTTTTAAGGTTGCAAGTAATAGTTGTCATCTGATGTGTGAGTCTCAAGATGTTTCGTTTCATTGCTTTCAGTTACACAGCCTTCACTGTTGTCATTTTCTTCTGTTTCGAGCCTGCTCCCTGTTCTCATTGCCCTACGTAGCTGATTCCAAAACAGCTCTTGGGCCAGTGTTGGGTTAGTGCAGTCTGAGCCAGGCCACTGCAGATAAGTCTTTTTTAACATGACTTTCCTCATGCGGTGATAGGACGACACCTGCCTCTCAGAGATTGGCTCCAGAAACACAAGCAGGAGAACGTCCCGGTGCTCATCGAAGAGTCGGTAGCTGGCCAGCTGGATTTCCAGAGAACACCACTCACTTCTTAGGAAATTCCTGCTCACCACACAAATAGTTTTACGGCTGCTGTATACAGCAGAGACAATGTTGTCCACAATATCACGGCCCAGCTCAAAGTCCCTGTGATGTAGGCAAAGTTTAAAAGACGATCCATTTCCCTCAAGGTTGGGCAGCAACTGGTCCATGACCCATTGTTCATCAGAGGAATTATAGGAAATGAATGCATCATATTTGCAATTTTCCTCCTCCTCTCTGAGTCTGCGCCACTGCTCACTAAACCAGGAACGGAACACATAGTAGCTGTACTTCATTTTCCAGTAAAGTTTGACAAAAAGTAAAGGAGTGACTGTGAACAGAAAGATCACAGCTGCTGTGCTAAAGAACAGGTACTTTCCGAGATCTATGTAACAAACTTTGATATCAAAGTGGTAGAATTTGAGTTTTGCATCATGTGGGCACGGCAGGCTGTAGAGATAGACCACCTGGACATTTGAGTTATTTACTGTCCACTTTTGCAGCATGCTGTTTTTGCAGGTGCAGCTTAAAGGAATATTACGTATGTCAAGGTAGTGGAGTTGAGGTAAACTTTCTAGTGCATCGACATGAATGCTCTGCATCACATTGCGGTTGAGCTGCAGTGTGTGTAACTGTGTAAGATTCCCAAAAACCTCCTTTGAGAAGTTCTGAATGCCCATATTTTCTACAATCAATTTGGTCAAATTTCTCAGATTTTTAAAGATCCCTGGTTGTAGTTGTGCCACCCCAGCACAGCAGTTATCCAGTGTGAGGAAATTTAAGCTTGTCAGATCGTCAAAGACATCAGGAGCCAGATGAAAGATGTTATTGTTAGTGAGATACAGAGATGTCAGTGAGTGGAGGCCACGGAAAAAAGTGCGGGGTAATACGGTGAGGCCATAAGGCCGCTGCCCGTCCAGTTTCAGATCTTTCAGTTTGCTGAGATTCATAAATGGTGAACTGTTATCGTCAGTGAGGAAGCGAATCTGATTACTTTGTAAATCCAGCACTGTTAGTGTGTCTTGAAATACACGATAAAGGGAACTGTCAATCTGCTTGAGGTTGTTTCCATCTAGATAGAATTTGGACAGACTTTTTAGTCCATCAAGGCCAGATGGCTCAAAATGAGTGATCTTATTACCTCCAAGGTCCAGTGTAGTCAGATTCCTGAGACTGAGGAAGGTCCCATTAAAAATGACAGAAATACGATTGTTGCGTAGGTTAAGGTTTTGCAGGTTAAAAAGGTCTTCAAAGGTGTTATTGAACAAATCAGTTAAGAGGTTATTGTCCAAACGGAGTGTCTCAAGCTTTTTCAGCCCTTTCAGAGCTTTACGATGGAGAAAAGCAATCGTGTTTATGTTAAGTTTTAACGTCTTGATATTTGGTGTATGATAGAAAGCATGAAAGTTGACTGAGAGGATGCGGTTGTAACGATAGCTCAGCTCTTCCAGATTATGGAAATAAACCATATCTCTTGTTTTACAGGATGGGAGGACAGTGAGATGGTTATGCTCTGCACTGAAGCTTTTTATATATGTCTGCCTATTGAGAAAGTTAAGACTTATACTTTTCAGTTGGTTGCGGGATAGATCCAATACCCCTGTGATATTAGGACAATAGTGCAGTAGTGTGTAGTTTAGATTCTCGATCCCATTATTGGCCAGGTGTAAATTTTTAATTCTTTTCATCTTTCTCTTTAACAAGATGCATAGCTCCATGAGCAGGATGTCATTTTTTAGACCTGTGCCAGAGAAATCAACGTGACCTGCATTGATGTTGCTGATGTTTAAAAACTCCACTGCCTTGACACTTGTTGAACGCAAACGCAGGTAGTTCAGATGCCTTAAATCCACTCCTTGAAAAGCCACTGAAGGAAGTCTAGAATTGTATGACAAGTCTAGCAGCTGGATGAACCCAAGAAATGAATGTTTACATCCTAATGTAAGCAGATTATTTCTACAAATATATAACGTAGTGAGGGACTCAGGTAGTGACACATTTGAGTGGCTGAGAGAGGTCAAATTGTTAAAGCAAAGATCTAGTTTCTTCAGATTCATTAGATGTGACACAGACTCAGCAATCCCTGAGAAATTTGTCAGAAGGTTTTGCCTCATGATTAATGTGTCCAGATTGAGAACGGTGGAGAAAATGCCCTCTGGGAGCTTCTTTAATTTATTGTTTGTCAGCGAGAGAAAGGTGATGTTGTGCAGGTCCTTAAACAGAGAAGGACTGAGCTCTGATATGTTGTTAAATGACACATTTAGAGACTTAAGTTGATACAATTTTTGGAAAGCGAATTGATCGATGATCGTCAAGTTATTATGATCTATTCTGAGGTGTTGGAGGTTTGTTAGTTGAACAAAGCTCTTGTTGGGAATGTGCCACAGAGGATTAAAAGAGATGGTGAGATTGATGGCAG
This sequence comes from Macquaria australasica, assembly GCA_005408345.1. Taxonomy (NCBI): domain Eukaryota; kingdom Metazoa; phylum Chordata; class Actinopteri; order Centrarchiformes; family Percichthyidae; genus Macquaria; species Macquaria australasica. The sequence goes on from SEMN01000124.1 coordinate 1,191,444, forward strand.
AACGTGGGAGGTCCTGTATAAAATCAGACATATTCTTTTGCTTTCGATGCATGCAGTTGAAACTTTGTCCATTTGAGCGTGGGTCTTCAATACAGTTGTGAAAGCTGTAACCACTGGTGAGGTGAACAGCAACAAGAACAACTGTAAATGACAACAGCTGATACGTCAGTCTCGCCATTTTGTCTCGTTGCAGTCCAGAGAAACAGTCCTTTAAATCACTTTCTTCAGTGTCTTTGCTGGTTTGGTTTGTTTGAATATTATGTTGCAAATATCTGTTTAAGAAGGCCTCTGGGTTGTTCCTCTGTTGAATGTGGTTCAGGAATCTGAGGACAGCAAAAGAGCATGTCACATGTCATGTTGTACAGGTGAACTGAAAGTTGCATTTTCAAATCAGACTGAGAGTAAAACGTCAGTTGGGTTTTCTTTCCCTTTCCCTTGTTTGGGTCTTTGGTATTCATAGGTGGATAATTTAATTGTAAAGCTCTCCAAAAGGTTGAAATGTACCTTTAAAACATTATGGAAACACAACAACAAATTGGAATAATAACATTTCAAGTCTGATTAATTTCTAATAAAAACATGTTTCTGTCTATATCTATAATAGAAGATACATAAGCATTACTTGATTACATTTTTATCAAATTCAGACATGTTTTCAGAATAAAAGTCTGATGTATGAAGTGCTTTAAAATAAAACTGATATGGAGCCCCAAAATAAAAATTTTTAGTTTTGGGGCGTATCACACTATTCAAAAGGGTGTACGAAGTTTTTATCAGCATACAGTAATTGAAGAACAAAGTAGGCATATAGTGCATATTTTTAGATCAGTAACTCATAAACCACCAAACTGACATGGAGCCCCAAAATAAAAATGGCCCTATAATTTTATGATGGTGTTGCAGTATATTCACTACTGTATTCCTACACAACCGTCAAACCGTTTTTTGCTGATGATAGTGTGCCTTACCAAAACCAAACTCCAGTTCCTGTAATAGTCTCAGGTTGAAGCATCCTATAATTCTCACTTGAGAAATTGTTGTTTGCCAGGAGATTTGAACTTTGTAATAGCAAGGATTAACTGGGTTCCTCTTTTGTAATATTTTCATATCCCTTTTCACTCTGCCCTCGTGTTCCTCCTCCTCCTCCTCCTCCTGACGTTTGTTTCATTTAATATAATCCACACCTGATACTGTTATATTTTATTATTAAAAAATGTCAAGAAAGGGTTAACATTGTTAGCTAAACAGCAAATAATTTGGCCTGCACTGAGTTTACTACAGGGATGGACTATTATGACTAAATTATACACAGAGACATTTTGTGACAATCCTCATGCGATTAATGGCTGCATTAGCACAGACAGGGAGGCTTCGGAAATAATCCTTGTACATCTTCTGTCATAAACGTTCTCCCATTATTTGTACTACATTTCAGATTCAACCTCTTTAAAGAAGGTATTTTTAGTCTAAAACCTAGGTGTTGTCCAGGAAACACTGCAAATAATGATATCCTGTGAGAAGTCATTCTCTCGTATAATCTTTCACACTCTCGTCTGGTCAGAAAAATACTTGCCAGTAATTGCTAAATATGGCACTATATTTGAAGTTAAGATTAATAACATTATTTTGCCATGACAGCCTTACCTATTCAAATGAATGTTGTCCACCTCACCTTGCCTCTTCAGAGAGCTTCTTGTGATACCGTGGATATCTTACATACACAGTAAATCAGAAAGAGGAAGATGGGTGCAACCCATTCTTTTCCTTCCAGTTGTAGCTAATGACACATCCAGTAAAAAAGCCTAAATCACAACATGATAAATTCCAAGAGTTTTTTTATTGAAATACTGTTGCTTGAATTAATATACATAGTAGTTAATTAAACATACATAAAATACTCCTTTTACAGAATATTAGATGGATACATGATATACATTATTGAATAACATTGTATGGAAGAAAAACAGTATTCAGGTATAATTACAAAATAAATAATGTGTGTAAATTCACCACTATAAACTTGCAACTTGTATGGGAAAAGTCATTGTTGTAAATCTCAGCATTTCCTTCTTCATGTCTTCACTGGTTTGTTGAGTCAATATTTAACTTAATAATAATAATAATAACAGTGAAACAAAATGGCAATTCAGTCTGATTATCAGGCTATTCTTCTCTATATTGTATACCTTGTTGTACATTCTTTGGCAACACCGCACCTAATTATGGTCATGCCAATAAATTTAAAATTTTAATCTGAAATACAGAAATGGTGTCCAGACCACGGAATGTAAATTTCCACATATCTATTCTTCTTTCTTAGTCATTTGAAATTAGATTTAACGTCCCTTCTTTTTATTGTCTCATCTTTTGCTCCCGTGCCATCTGACACAGTCCACACAGAGGCAGGCAGGCCATGATTACCCAGTCATCACACACGGAGCCCTGGGAAAGAAGCACAGGCACAGTAAACTGGTGACCAAAGATATCTTTTTTACAGACCCATGGTCAGAGACTGGGTCTCATTTCACAGTTACTACAAAATAGCATCCTATATTCAATTCAATGTCAATCAGCAGTGTCATTGTTTTTGTGGTCTAGTCTGTGTTTAGACAACTTTAGCACACTTACTTCAATGTTGTATCTGCTGCGGATGCTTGTCCTTAGAGCAATCATGGCACCAGGAAGGCAGGGCAGGCAGCAGCTGTCCCCGTTGTCCTGAGCCACCTTACAGGCCAGGATACAAGGGACAAACGATGCACAAAGACCTGGAGGTGAAAGACATATTGTCAGATTGAAATTCATTTCACAGTGTTGGCTAATTTCTGCTTGTTTCCACAAACACATGTAAACACTTACAGATGCCGCAGTCTTCACAGCAGTCGCATACATTTGAACTCCAATCTGACAGTCCGGGGGAGGACACAGTGTACTGTGTGACCGTGACCTGAGGCTGCGAGCTGATCACATTTGACTGGAACGCCATCGCTGCAGGTAGAAGAAAAGAAAAGACATATGAGGAAGTTGAGACATGTAAAATGTAAAAAATTAACACATTGGTTAAATTTCGAAATCTGGTAGTTGTACTAAGTCACAATATTATTAAAAATGAAATATCCCAGTTCACGTGATATCTGGTAACATTTTCTAGCCTCGTATCTCCCAAGCAAATATCGTGCTTCGTGTCCAGTCCTATGCCATCAAAGCTTCACCAGGTTTTCATTCCAACCAAAGACAATTTAAACTTATTTCACTGATAGTGCACCAGAAACCAGACACAGAGGAATTAAATTAGTAGAATCAGTAATTGTAATTAATTGAAATGAATGCCTGCAGACTTTTCCATGTAGCAGGACTGAACAACCTTGGTTTAGAGGAAATGTTGCTTCACATCTCACCTGGTCTGTGGTTTGTGTATAGGTGGTCTGACGTTGTAGAAGGTCACGGGCTAAATCCACAAACAGGAGGGCAGAGGCATGGCCACAGCTCTTATACCCAGTGTGATATCAGTCATACACTGAAGCCCAGTTTCCATGCTGATATGACATTGCAAACAAAGACCATTTGGGCAGGTGCACCTTGTAAAGACAAAATGTTTAGTTTTGGGGTGTATCATGCCATTCAAAAGGGTGTGTCTAACATCACAAGGTCTTTATCAGCATACAGTAATTGAAGAACAAAGTAGGCATGTAGTACGTATTTTTATATCAGTAACTTATAAACTACCTGTAGGGCAGGTGTGGTGTGTGTACACACTGTGGGCCCAACTCTATGAATGGGAAAATATGAGTAGAAAATGAGCAGTGACCTTCAAGCAGAGACTTGTGTTAATGTCGAAAAGGGTTTGTACTCTTGTTCTGCAATATATCTTTTGACCTTGGTAAATATTTGAATTTGTATGGTATGTCCAGATGTACACATGGGTCTATAGAAAACACTGGTGAACACTTCTCAACACGTGCATGTGGGGATATGTAAGGTGGAAAAAAGGTTCTTTAACTATTTAAAATAAAACACCTATTTTTTATCTGTTTATCCAAGGATCCTCTTTGGATCCCCTTTAGCTGTAGACCCAGTAATAATTTTAGTAGAGAGTTCATATAACACATAAGACAGCTGAATAAAGTAATAATTAATTTACTCAGTTGACTAAAACAACTTTTGAACACAACAACCTGTCATTATGGCAGCTGATGAAAAGGTGAATGTCCCCCAGATACATAACAGTAACATAACTTACAGATTTGGTTGACATATATGAGTTTCTTATAGAGCTGGACCGATGAATTGGCCAGGTCAATATATCGGCCTATATTAGCTTATTGCAGATATATCGATATAGGTGTATATCTTGGCAAATAAGTAATAAGAAATTGCAGTACAGAAAGGCCAAACTAGCTTTAAAGGTAATTTAGAAAGTGTCACCATTACATAGTTTGTCCACCAGAGAGCACTGACTAGTTGATTTTTACACTGTAAAAATGCAGCTTAGTATGTATCTTGGTCACAATAACAAAACGAAGGCATCTGTATCAAGATTATTTGCTTATGTTACATGTTTTTGTATCGTTATTGGACTTTTAAAACTCCCAAATATCAATATCAGTATTGGTCAGGCCAGAGCTTCTACACAGTGGTGTGTACGTACTTTCTTTGGAGCAAGAGCAAAAAGGAAAAAGTGGGACAGCATGCAGGGCTAAGGTTCATTTCTGCCCTCAGGCCACATCGGAGAGGCACTCCAACAAGCCACAGAGGCACTTGAGTGTCCCAAGCACTTTAACAATATGCTTTTTTTGTGTATTGCACTGTTCATAACATAAACAAGTTGACTATGACAGACAGAAGCAAAACATCAGTGATGTTGCACAATAGTAGAATTTACCAGAAGACCCTCAGTCGAGACGTTAACCGCAAAAGTGTTCAGTTCCTCACACATTTAACACATTAACTGTTTTTGAAAATACATCATATAGTAGCCTAACACATTCTTTCCATCCTGTCTGTGGTCTGTGGAAGGAGCAAAGAGGGGCTTGGTGACTCATAACTGCACAATAAGCTGAGCTGAGCTGTAATGTGGTCAGTTGAGTGGAGGTCTTCGGCTCCACCTCGCTGACGTGTTTGCTTCAGAAAAGGTGTCTAACCACTACAACAAGATTATTATAACTGGTTCAAGTTGCTTTATCAGAGCATGAGAAAAATTTTAATGTATATAATTTTACTGCACAGTGCACTCTTGCATATGCCATTTTAGTATCAGTTTGTCCAAAGCATCTCTAATGAGCACTCAGGCGTAATGTTCATGTTTGCTCCTACGAGTCTGTTATTGCTAATCACATCGATGAACAAATTACTTCATTTCCTGTTGTGTTTTTTTTTTTTAATGCATTCAGTCGTATATTCAGTACGCCCTGTCTTCTTTACAAGATCTCAGAGGGTAAGTCGTGTCCTCTTGATTAACAGTGAAATTAGATTATTATTATGAACTAATTTCTTACTGCATATGAAAAGAGCTTTTTCAATTGTGCTGGAGTTAAAAATCACTGAAATCAAAACCAGAAACTAGCTTGAAGTATTTTGTACTACTTTTTCTTCATAAACAATTTTGTATTTTAACATTCTGAGATGTAAAATTCGAGACAATCAAAGACTTCACTGCAATGTCTCAAAACAAGCAGAACATAAAGAACAACATAGTGGAGCCGGTGAAATTCCTGACAAGCAAGCACTTTCACTTCTCCATTTGTGAAGGATTGTTTGTAAAGCTTCTTCTTGAGGGTTAAATTCCCATAGATTCTGTTCCCTTTTGATATTATGATATGCAAAGCACGCTGAATAAAATAAAACTATCTGCAGAAGATGTGAGTGCACGATCCAGAAGATAGAAAATAGAATAATTTTCCATATAGAGTACTCCAGTCATGCACTGTCTGTCTGACAGCGCTTTATAGCTGGCTGCAGACGTGGTTTTAAAATAAATGTCACAATTTCCTTGACAGTCATCTATTCCTACTATAGCCGTGTTTGCATCAGTCTAAATTCTACAAGGATTCAGTTCCTTAAATTATGACTTCTTCTTTCTGACCCTCCCTCATCTGAACAAGTGTGGCAAAGATAGCCAGTGAAAAAAGGATGTTTAGCTAATGTGTTTATGAGTGTGCTCTCTTGACTGTTGGAGGGTTTCAGGTGTTCTGCTGCCTCCTTGTTTGCAACAAATATGGATCAGGTCAACGCAACCACATCTGAGGATTACTGGGTGAGTGAATACTTGTATAATCCCAATTGAGACCTCTCTCTTTGCACTTTATTTAGTATAACATGAGCAAGTATAACCCATTGTAGAGAACACATTCCTCCAACAGACATTTTCAGATGAGTTACTCACCTGTTATACAGTATCTAGCACATACATCAATTATCTTTAAAGTTCAGATTTTATTTAATGTTTTGGAAATCTTATGACCTTTATGTCAAAAACTGAGGCTTCTTGAGGCTCAAAAAAATAATAGGAAATGATTGGTTTCCACATAATAAAGTTTGTGAATTGCTGAGAAGTACACTTTTCTTGAATAACCCATCTGTTTCAAGAATTTGACAATTCTTTTTCACTCTCTTGTCAATAGATCTTTGACTATGACAATTACACCTTGTCCCCTGACATGAGCATGAGCCTTGCAACGCCATGCTTACAGGAGGACATCTACAGTTTTGCACAGAGGTACTCCCCTGTTGTATACAGTCTGGTGTTCCTCCTGGCTGTTGTGGGCAACGTGCTGGTGCTGTGTGTGATCCGACGCTACCGAAACTCTCAGAATGGTGGAGCCTGTGCCTTTTCTCTGACGGACACCTTCCTCCTTCACCTGGCCATTTCTGACCTCCTGCTGGCCTTCACCCTGCCTCTGTTTGCAGTGCAGTGGGCTCACCACTGGGTGTTCGGCCTGGCTGTTTGCAAGATCTCCGGTGCCCTCTTCTCCCTGAATCGCTACAGTGGCATCCTTTTCCTGGCCTGCATCAGCTTTGACCGTTACCTGGCCATCGTTCACGCTGTCAGCTCTGGCTGGAAGCGCAACACCTGCCATGCCCAGATTGCGTGCGCTGTCATCTGGGTGGGCTGCCTGGGCCTGAGTGTAGTGGATTTCGCCTTCAAACAGGTAGAGGAGTTTAACATTGAAGGCCATCATAGGGTGCTGTGTCGGGTGTGGTTCACTGAGAACTCCATACAGTGGCAGGTGGGGCTGCGGCTAACCAGTGTGACTCTGGGTTTTGGGCTTCCCTTGCTGATCATGCTCTACTGCTACATCCGCATCTTCAGGTCTCTCTGCAATGCCAGTCGCCGCCAAAAGCGCAAGTCTCTCCGCCTCATAATCTCCTTAGTGTCTGTGTTTGTCATCTGCTGGGCACCGTACAACTGCTTCCAGCTAACAGATAGTCTGCTAAGGCTGGGCGTGGTGACTGGAGGTTGCCAGTTTGGCCATGTCATGGACATTGGGACTCTGATCACTGAAAGTGTGGGGCTGTCGCACTGCGCCCTGAACCCTCTGCTGTATGGCTTTGTGGGGGTGAAGTTCAGGAGGGAGCTGGCCAGAATGTGTAAGGGGGTGCTGGGGCAGAGAGGCTGGCTGGGCATGGAGGGATGGAGGGAGAGGAGGGAGAGGAGGCACAGAAGAACCACAGGATCATTCAGTTCTGCAGAGAGCGAAAACACCTCCTACTCTGTCATGGTGTGAAACTGTTTAGAGAGACAGGAATAAAGAAGGAGATGAGTGGAGATGTGTGTTTATGTGTGTGTGTGTGTATGAGGAGGCTTGTAGGTAAGAGATAAGTAGAAAGCACATTTAGAGAGAGAAAGGACTAAATAAAAATGCATGTTCATATTAATAAAAATGTTCTCAAAGGGAGATATTTCTTCCACTGGTGCTTTGCCATCTGGTTGTTGGTATGGTGCAGCTCACAACACGTTGTTTTGTTGTTGTTTCTATTCTTTTTTTTTAAGAATACTGTAGTAAAATTATTAAGTGAGGGTGGGGCATAGAATAAAACACAACGCCACATCCCACATGCTGACGCTGTCATTTAACCTTTTTCGTAAAAACTTGTAGATTTGTGTGTCCTCAGGTCAAATCTTGTGAAACATCAACATTTCTGCACGCTCTTATTCTACAAAAGCTTGTTCAGCAGTTAACATGCAGCCTGTGGCTTCAGACTCATATCTCACATCCTTATACACTCAGTAGACTTTCATCAGATTCCACACTCAGATAGTCTGCCGTAGAACAAGTTCCATCTTATGAAACAGTGAAAATGTTTAACGTGTTGAATTTGTCATTTCTCGTTATTTTTTCATGATCCTGCAGCTGTTCTCTCAGCTGTGTGCTTTAACATTGAACTTTGTGCTGCAAAAGAGGAAATAAATACGGTTTGACTCATTTTGTAAAACCCAACCTCCTCATGATGTACAAAGATTTTTATAATAAATATTTTGGAATAAAAATATTGTGTCGTGTTCGTATATGCATCAACGTCTCAGGTTCTCTCTCTCTGCAAGTTTACTATGACCAACTTTCATCCAGCAAAACATACAGCTGCCAAGTGCATGAACAGATCTCATGGTTAATGCACATACCAATGAACATAGGACTGGAGCTACAATGAAGTGCAACACTATTGCAGGTACAGATCCAAAAAAAGTAAAGCTCACATTATTTGCTCACAGAGCATCTGAGATTATTGTTAAAGAAATTGAACCAATCAAAGACCACAGTCAGTGGTGGAGTATTCAGATAAGGTCTTATTTAAGTAAAACTAGTGATACTGCACTGTAAAAAATACTCCATTACAAGTTTATTATACATAAGTATTGTCAGCAAAATGTACTTACAGCATCAAAAATAAAATTACTCATTATTCAGAATGGCCCCTTCAATATTGTTACATTATTATTTGTAGTGTTTTATTATTTCTGGTACTTTGATATGTAAGCAGCTTTTACATATTGCAGCGGATCGAGGTGGAGCTCATTTTAACTATTTATAAACTGTTGGGTTGTTTAATCTATAACAAAACATAATTTTTTCATAAGCTGATCATATGTTCCATATTTAAAAATTTAAATCTGCCAGATAACTAGTAAATCTAGCTGCAAAATGAATGGAGCACAGAAGAGGCAGTGGTGGAAAAAGTATTCAGATCCTTTACTTAAGTAAAAGTACCAATACCACAATCTAAATATACCGCATTTCAAGTAGAAGTCCTGCATTCAAAATCCTACTTAAGTAATATTTGCAGCTGCAATATTTCCTTCTGAAATGTAGTGAAGTAGAAGTATAAAGTGTCTTAAGATGGAAATACTCAAATAAAGTAGCCTACAAGTACCTTAAAATTGTACTTGAGTAAATGTATTATATTTCACAGAAATACTTTGGTTGCTAAACATCCTTGCTCCTCTAAAGCATTTCTCTTTTCTTGTTTTGCAGAAAGACTTATTGCGGATTTTATTCAGCCTAATTATCCTGATAACCGGTTGAACCTGCAGGTTGGATCAGGCCTCTGGTTGTATCTATTGTTCCGTTTGGAAACAGCTCCATCTAGTGGAAAGCTATGGAAAGCCTTTTGAGCATTTATTAGATATCCTTGATATCAAACGTTAGCGCCCTGTATGGAAAGCCTTTTGAGCATTTATTAGATATCCTTGATATCAAACGTTAGCGTCCTGTATGGAAAGCCTTTTGAGCATTTATTAGATATCCTTGATATC